>CM056578.1:10625812-11225812 GCA_029721435.1 Gymnothorax reevesii | reverse complement strand
ATCCTATGACACTCTTCGACAAGAGTAGGGGTTCTCCGGTGTCATCGCTTAATTCCTTACCAGGTTCTTTCAACCTGCCACTGAATCATCCTCTGATCTGATTGGTTGTGCTACTTTCCCTCTCCCTCTCCACCTCAGCCTCAACCCCCAAGGGCTCCCTTGATGAAGAGATTTCAATCTCAATGTGACTTCCCTCGTTAAATTTTAAAGGAATGATGACAGACGCTGATCGATTGTCAGGTCAGGCACAAAGAAAAGGAGAAAAAAAATAAAAAATAGGAACCAGGCCCAGCAGTAGGATGCATCTCAGACACACACCATTTTGATTCCCTCTCCCCGGCACAGCGCTTCGTAGGCATCTCGTTCAGGGAGATGGTCCTGCGGTCTCTCGTAGGTACCCAGCTCAATGGGCCTCTCAGCAGCGGGGTCCGACGGCCTCTTCTCTGATTCGCGCATCTCGGCAGAAAGCAGCCTCTCAAAGTACCGCAGGTTACCTCCCGCCCTCTGGTGGCTGGGGTCTGTAACAGAGATGGAAATGGCCGAGACAACATCGGTAACGTCCCGCTGAATGTCTATGTATTAAACAACACATCTTAACTGGCTGAATGGTATGACAACAGAAACAAAACTTATGTTGATGCCATGAGTTGAAAAATCACCAAATCTAATGTAAATTTTGATGTTACATCGCCCCCTATAGATGGTTGCAAGTATGACCAAGCAATTGGGGGTCGATTCTGGATCTTGGAGCTGAAAACATGATTTTAACACCGTTCAGAATAATTTGGTTTAATATCATTCAAACCTGTATGTACACATAGAAATAGAGATGTGCCCGTCCCAGACAGGACTGAAAAATGCCCACTAAATTCAACGTGGAATTCAACTGAAGTAGCCATTACCGCATGTTGTCCATTGGAATGATGCACAATTCATTATTTGGGTAAGTTGAAAAATGTACAAGAAAATGAGTAGAATCACTTTCAAAATTGCAGGTGCTCAGGTTCTCATGGGGATAATAATTCATGCCACTGCAGTATGAAAACAATCCACCATACGGTTTATGAATAAAGCTCTGAACAAAATTCACCCCTCAATACTACATTTTCCAAGTTCTCCATAAAAATATGTTGGATCTCTTTCAAAATAGCAGGTGCACAGGTTCTCATGATAAGGCACGCCAAGTTTGGAGGAAAGAAAAATAATATTCCACCGAGCGATTCAGGAAAACAGCTCTGGAAAAAAATTGCATCCACAGACGGACAGGCAGACAGACGAATTAGCTGATTCCAGGGTAACCCCACCCCCCACCAAAAACTTGCTGCAGGGGCTATAAACATTATACATGGCTGACAGAAACAGGACAGATGAAAAAATAAAGAGTTTAAGCGGGAGTCCAGAAATAATAGTTATTTCATCCCAAAACAAACAGATGACGGACTTACTTCTTTAACATTTTTTTTGTAGAACTGTGAGGAGAGAACAAACTTGGAACAAAGAAAGACAATTCCTCATTTGACTAATTTTGTTCCTGGGTGAGTTTGGTTCATGATAATTGAGAGGCTATGCAGACATAAGGGTTAGAAACTTCCAGAAGAAATAATGTTGCTCTAAATAGGGAAACGGAGAAAGAACAGACCAGGGAACGGAAAAGCTAAGAATGCAGGAACTCAGACCAATGACCTCCGCAGTGGGCAAAACATATTTCATTTGCCACAAAAAAAAAATGTACAAGTGCAGATTAAACCTCCAATTCCCCACAGCGCCATATGGCCCCTACTCCTCAGCTGGGGGGTGTAATGTCAAATTTAGCCCAGGACCTGAAGCGTCATCTTGTGACCTGCAAACATGTGTCATTTAGTTTTATCAAAAAAAAAAAAAAAAACCCACACATACACACACCAATTTTAGGTCTGAAACCCTATATATAACCATCAAAAAAAAGAATAGCCATTAATGTGCCATCAGGATATAGACATCCTGCTGTTTAGGTCACTGCTGCCCCATTATTAGCAAGTCATAAGTAAGAACAGGCCTTTGAGCTGCTGCCGAGCCTAGCCACCAAATTACAGTATGTGTGTGTATTTGATTGGGTGAGAAGGCAATGATTGGTACAGAGTCAATGGAGGGGCCAATCACAGGTCACGTCTTTATGCGAATAGTGATTCATGTGTGCAAGAATCTTTTCCACATGTTTTAATGCGGAGAGCTCCAAGCAACTCCAGCCCTGAGAGCGAATGGAGAAAAAAAAAAAAAAACCCGGTGGCAAATGAGAACCATGAATTGGAAAAGGACCTCAGAGCGAGGAGGGCGTGACTCACCGATGAAGACGAGGCGTCGGGTGAGCTCCACTGCACGAGGCAGGTCACCCAGCTGATAGACGGAGTAGCTGAGGTAGTCCAGGACATCAGACTTGGCAGTGGTGGCGTCCTCCCCAGCGTCAAGCTGGCGGAGAGCTTGCTGCATCCACAGGACGGAGTGGTAGTGGTCGCCCTCGTTGTATGCCGTCCTCCCCATGTCGAAGCAGTCGTCCACCGACAGAAGCGCGTTGTAGCGCACGCCTGCACGCGCACAAGCCCTTGTTAGCGCAAAGGAAAACGTCTCTCCGACTTATACAAGTTTCCGTTTCAAATCTGCCGTTAAATGAACGCATACAAACAGCACTCTGGGTTCAATTTGACCCCCCCAAGCCTCTCAGTGAAATCTTAGACCCTTTGCAATTGGGGTGCAGAAATTCCACATATTGGACAAACACGGGAAGGACAAACAAACTCTGCAGAGAAATGTCCCAGGCTGGATTCAAAACACACAGGAGTTGTGATATGAGGTGGCAGCGCATCGCTCTGCTCCACCATGCAATGTCATCATGCCTTAGCAGGTTCGGTCACATTTTATCCTCCCTTCCTTTGCTCTTGCCTCCTACCCTCATACTTCCAGATGGGAGAGACGAGGCAGAACAGGAGAGAAAAGAAGATACTTTTTTAAAACACTAAAGGACATGTCCTTAAAGTTCTAACCCCTCATTAGACAAAAATCAAGATGTGTTTGTGACACACCGATCCCCTCGGATTTGTAATATGGAAAAGGACCAGATGGAATCGCTTGGACTTGCAAAGGGTTAAATAAATGAATAAAATTTGTTAAACTTTTCCAGGAAACTACTGTGAAATGAAAATGACACCAAGGTGAAGGTCACAAGGCGAAAATTTATGACCTCGTCCGAAAGGCCTCGTGTGAAGGGATACATGTGTCGAGTATCAAAGGTCTGCCACTGACCAATGATAAGTTATGGCCAAGGTTAACGTTTTCAGAAAATGCGTCCTACGCCAAGGTCAAGGTCAAAAATGATGACCTCATTTGAAAGGTCTCATGACAAGGGATACACGTCATTCCTCATTCCAGGAAGGGTAGCCGACTGACCGGTCAGTCTTTCCTAACAGAACACAAAGCAGTTGAGATTCAAGATCATACCAGTGAACCAAGAATAAAACTGAATAATGAGGACCATCTCACAGTGTTGAGGCGGTTAACGTTTATAGAGGTATAAACTATTTTTATTTTATACCACAAGCAGGCACAAGTGCCTGAGATTTAACAAAGAAAGTGGAAGTGTGCTGTCAGCTCTTCCTGATAGCTGATCTGGGCATTGTCTGCTTTTCAACAGGCATGGCTCAAAGAGATTGATGTGGAAGAGCGATCCTCCGTCTTTAACATGAACGAACACAACCTTTTGGCTCACCTGTAAGTTATTTTTCTGCCGCAGAAAAGCCCCACAGTCAAGACGGAAGATGATATCAGAAATATGTGAACTTCATTGAAAAATTAAACCTGTCATGTGATGAGCTTAATGGGCCTCGTCAGAGCAGTATCTTTGACTCCATCGGCATCAGAGTCAAACTGGAATCCACTTGTATTGAACACCACAAACAGGCAGGAAGTGTACAGGGGTGGGAATCTGCACTTCCTGATACTGATATGGGCTTTTTGTCTGCTTTTCTGACTGTAAGGCTCAAATAGGCATGGAAAACAAAGATGTACTGAGTGAACCACCACCTCAACAGACACCAGGAAACATATCAATGCTACAGAGTGTCTGATGCATAGTGGTCGTGCTATAACACTCACAAAACATGCCAATAACGTTTTCAGTGTGTTTTGTGTTTGCCAAGGAGGGGGTGGTTGAAACCATGTGAAAGGCATTACAGTGCATCTCATACGCTTGATGTCCTGCACGTGGGTAACCTGATATTTCTCTGATCTGACAGGTTATGGCGAAACAGACACCCCTGAGGCTTCATGGAATTACAGGCCCCACCTCGTTTCTCTTACTGGTTTTTTTTTTTTTTTTCACCTGGCAGACGCCCTTTGGAGAAGCTCTCAGAGTCCAGTCTGTACGTGTCCTGGAGCCGCATCAGAGCTTTCGCTGCCCCCTTCTCATCCTCTTCGTCGGGGAAGTACGGCCGGTGGACCGACATGTTGGCAATGAACCCTGAGAAAAACGGAGAGAGAAAGAGGGTAAGAGGCTTTTTAAAAACAGCCATTAAATACAATGGCTCTCGAACAAAAGGCCGTTCTAGTTCTTTATAAAGAAATAACCACAGCCGACTTTATCGGTGTTGATTCAGGGCACTTTGTAAAAGCGCAGTTTCCCCACCCACAACATAAAGGATGGAAATGACACTGAAAGCACACATGATCAGTAGGCACACTCTGCCCAGCCACTCTGCAGGCCTGTGAGGGAGAGGTTTGTTTGGAATATTTTTCTCAGAATTCACAGTCAATATTCCGGACCATTCAGTTACCCGTGCTGATTGTAGTGTTATTTATTCTCCTAAACCCTTCAGCATTTTGTTCAGTTTTAGGGCTTATAAAACAGGGGAAGGGCGAAGCATTTTGTTAAATTAATATTACGCATGTAAGCCAAGACAACAGAATTTCAGGTTTAAAAACAAACATCCTTATTACCAAAAAAAGTCAGAATTTAAAATAGAAAGTTGGCAATTTTGATCCCAACAGCATTCATACCACCAAGGGAATTCTAGTGACATATTTGCAAACTTAGAGCAGAGGGGTTTAGCTCCTCAGGGAAGCGAACAGTACAGGGTATTTCGGAGCCTGAGCTCCCTGTCATTAATACAGAACACTGTAACTGACAGTGAACTCAGTCACCCCAGCAGTGAGAGACCAGGGGTACACCATAGGCACGCATGTGCATTTCTTCTCCAATACATGCCCAATTCATTCTCCTTCACACACACGCAGACATGTGCACTTGTTCTCTCTCCTGCTCTCGCACGCACACACACACACAAACACATGCTCAGGCACATGTACTGATCTGCTGTCCTCCACAGACACACATGCACCCGCATAAATTCTCTCTCCTTTACGCACACGCTCACGCACGCACACCCTCTGTGCAGGCCCAGATGCACAAAACACCCAATGAAATATGAAATGCATCAGAGGCCCAGCAGATCACTGCCCGTCTGTGGTGACGCATTTAACCAGCAATACAATTTGGTCTCTGATTTTAATGTGAAGGACCACCGTTCAAAAATGCTGAAGCTCCAAAAATTAGCACACCCCCCCCTTCCTGCGTGTTCGCACATACACACACTCACTCAAGCACGCACGCACACAGACATGGGGACACACACACGCACCATCAGAGGGGTCCTGTAGAACGAGACTCTCCAGTTCAGACCACTCAGTATTCAGCCTCTTCATCAGCTTGTAGGCATTGACAGGATGTGCCAGGTACCCTTCCGGGTCAGAGGTCGACAGTTGGGTCAGTGCGTCCAGCTTGTTCGCCCAGCTGGATGTGATGGGCAGAGAAGAAGCCGATCACCTTAAACACGAGAGCTTCAGCAGGTCTCCAATTATACACACACAAACGGTGAGGCCCAAAAGCTTAAAGGCCATCCTTCCTGCACGGGTCACTCCATGTGGATGCCAATTCCCACAAATTGAAGACATCGAATGACATTGTAGCTTGAATGCAATTGTATTTCAGGTTATACATATACAAGAAGGAATAACAAGTCTTTAAATTAGTGTCACTGTCCAAGTACTTTTGAACCTCACCATCTCCCATGCACATCCCCAGTCGACACTCTAACGTGCGGTACAGTTTACGCTCAATAATGCAGAAGGGAAATAGAGTGGAATAGGCAGAAGTACAGGGTAGACGATCACCATTTGAACAGTTACAAGTTTTGCCTTTTCGCTTGATACTCAAGCACACTGCATGCGAAAATGTGTAGCGACAGTCAGGCTTAACGAGAGGATGTTTACATCTTTATGTGGTATCCATTACAGGAATTGCACCCGTTTATGTCCTGTGCTACATTATAACAGTCACTCCCAAACATACAATTCAGATAAACATGTCATAGAGCGAGTCTGAGTGCCAATCAGCAGAATCTCTCCCTTTCCCGATCTGTAATAAAGAAGCGCCTCACCTCTTCACCGCCGACAGCTTGGCTTCTTCGGCCTGGATATATTCTTTCAGAGACTGTACCAGCTCCTTCTCGGTGTACAGCAGGTCTGTCATCTGACCTGTGGGGAAATACGCAAAGAGAAAAACGACAAACGAAATGACCATGGTTCTTCAAATAAATTTGGGAGTTTGAAAGACGAGTCAACTGACGTTGGCATTAAGAACAAAAACGCTTTTCAGAAAACACAACGCAACTCCTTTTCCACAAAATCTGACACCGTCACTAACGCCAAATACTTCGGCAAAAATCACTACAAGGTAATGATTCCAACTAGCAATATTCAAACATTTAAACACGTAGATGGCACTCCACACAGAGGAGGACGGTGAAAGTTCTCACAGCAATTTGTATTGCCCCCCTTTCTGTCCCCAAAAATACTTTTTTCCTTTTTTTTTCAGAAAAAGCCCACATCAGCTTACCGTCGACAAATCCCAGGAATCCTCAAGGTAATATTAGACCAATCAGATTGAACAGGAAATGACATCATGGTGACAGTGGACTGATGTGAACTTGCAGCATGCTTGTAAAGGAGGAACGTTCCACACATCTGCGATTCGAGTTAGGACAACTCCGCTAGTAAATCAAGCACGGGACAACACGACCCAAAGAGCAGAGGATATACATGTACTTGCACGCATGTCCGCGCATACACTCAGACACACACACACGTACATGAGAAAACCCACTTGGCCTACCTTTCTCTCACTCTGCTGATTCAACATCAGGGCTCTCCTATCTTCTACTTAAAGGGCTGCAGTTTGTTGCAGGCCCCCCCCACCGATTGACAAGAATGCACATTTAAAATCAGCCACAGTAACACATTTGCACAAGGAAACGGCTAAGCCTCTTCATCTCATGATTTTTGGATGGTTCAATCCCAATGACATCCATGTTTACCCTAAGACAGTCACTGAAGGAGAAAGCTTTTGCTTTAGCCAAGCACAAAGACACCCGATTCAACTTCTTGAGGTTTATATGAAAGGCCATGGGATCAGGAATGCACAACAGTCCTCTGTCAATAAGGAGGCAATTAATGACGAGAGAGCAAGAAGTGCGGACAGTCAAGCCAATCAATGAGTTATGAGAACGACCAAAAACCAGTAGACAACGAGGTCGAGATAAACCAATATCGATGCTGATATTGGTTCATTACAGACTTCAATAGCTGGACCAGGTATCACTGACCACGGATAAATCTGGTATAGTATGCTATTATTTTCGTAACAAACAATTCAGTCCATTTACATTCATGTATTAATTTGCTACATTTTGTTTTACAAAGATAGGAAAGCAATTTTTAAAGCAATTCTTACCTTTCTGGCATTTTTACACTTTTCTTTTGTAATCTTAAAATGCTCCTAATAAGCGTATGGCACACCATAATGGAAAGGAAATCCACCAGGTGTTGAAACTCATCAATATTCAATTCTCATATACTACATATACTATACTAAGTCTGACCAATCATTTTCTTCGGTCGGCATAAAATGATTTGCTGAGCTTCCTGTCTGTCATCCGTCGCCGCGTCCCTTCCAGTTGCCTACCGCTGTCGACACTTGAGAGTCGTGCGCCTCTCTGGCGGAGCAGCAGAGCGGTGGAGACAAAGCAGGTACACAAAGTTAGCCTGCAAATAAAACAGCTGCAACTGCTCCTAATTTAATGGCTAATGTTTCCGGGACAATTCTGGTGAGGTAAGACATTATGACAGCAGTTTTGCAAGAAAATATGCATGAATTCTGCCGAAAAATGACGCATCTGACTATACAAACAGACACTGAAATGCTATAATTACTATAATAACGTTAATGGTAGTTCGTCAGACGTTGCGAGGGCATTTTATTTTATACCACATATAGAACTGAATATTATGTAATTACTGTTGGTTAGTTTTCACTAACCGGTGCCTCAGAATCTGACTCCATTGCCCTGTTTCCAAGATGCTTTCACACCGGACACGAAATGAATTTTTCGCAGGACAGATTACATTCAAAGTCAATGCAAAGACGCGAATACGCGCGAGATTCGCGTCTTTGCATTGACTTCGAACGTAATCTATCCTGCGAAAAATTTGTTTCACATCCGGTGCGCAAGCAGCTTCATTCACGCTGCTCACTTTCTCACCGCATGCATCAGGGGAGGAGGGGAGCCTCAGAGGTCAGGCAGGCGGAGGAGGGTGGGACTTTGGAGGGAGGCGGAGTTCTCAGAGGTCAGGCAGGTGGAGGAGGGCGGGACTTTGGAGGACTTTGGAGGGAGGCGGAGTTGTTCATGTTCAAATTTTTACTAAGTGCTGTGGCACATGCCAGAAAGGTAAGAATTGCTTTAAGTCAAGCCTGATGATATCTAATACATAAAGAAATGACCCCAGTCATCTGCCTTTATCCAAAGTCCAGTTATCAGTATCAGGCCTGATGAAGGTGGATTAGTGCATCCCAACATGGTGCTCCTGGACTGATGATGCCCATTCCCAGAGCTAAAGAGTTACATCTATAGCTGAAGTGCTAGAAAAGAAATAAAAACTTTTCTGAAAAAAATAAGTTTAAAAACACCACTGTTCTACACACTTCTCAGCCCCACAAATTACTGCTGCTTGTACACATCACTAAGCAATTTCTGGCAAAAAAAATAAAAAAATAGGCAGCTTATGACTTGCACTTCCTTGTTGCCACACTCCTATAAAACAAACAAGGCAAAATCACAGCTGAGTTCCAGACACTGAGCAAATACAGGAAAAGCCAAGCAAATGCCATGTCCGATCTTATATCTTGATCCAAGCCGTATCTTATTTGAATCCAACAGGCCTCCCACAGTTGCCATGCATCTCTGCGCAAAAACTGTCCAAGCGCAACTGGAGCACGGAGAGATCATCATCGTGTTCTGAGCGCTGAGTTACGTCAGCCCCCCTGCCCAGACAGAAACTTCTGGAAAGAACACAATACAGGCCTCGCTATCTCCACTTTGAAAATGCAGAACAGACTTTGTTATAACATGCTCAATATTGAACATTTAGCAATGGCAAACAACTCTGAATAGTGGCTGGAAGTACCATGCTATTCTCAAATTGGGCATTTTCCCCCAACCAAGGCTGCTATACAGGAATAAGGACAGTACCAATGAATAGGCTTTCAGCTGATGCATGCTTAATGGCGCACTGGCACTGGAAATGTAAGTTTAAAAGCACATTATAATGACTTTCCTTTGAGGTCGGAGAAGTGGTGCACTCAACGATTCTAACACTTAGGCACACCCTTCCTTTCTCAAGGCATGGGACTGGGAGAGTAAATATTTAAATCCACACATCAAACAGTTCAGATCGTTAAAAAAAAATGTGTATCCAAGTAACAATTTATGATGCTGCAAAACGAACAGCATTCCGCTCTAACGTACTGAAATAGTACCAGTTCTGAATCAGCATTTTGTCTTCGTGCACATGCATGGAAATACAGATGTCAATTCAGTATGTGACCTACGTGGTCTGTGACTCAGTAAAAATTTACCTCAGCAAATGTATAAAAAGTATTCCAAGTTTTAGAGCAATTTTACAAACGTGTTATTTGACATCCGCATTTTGTGCATGTGCACATAGACAAAGTACAGCTCAGAACAGGCACAATCTCAATACGCGACACCAAAGCTTGAGAAAAAAGAGAAAAGGTTGAAGACATGAAAGACCCCTGAGAGGCTGGCATCGAATCTGGCAAAATTTTATGCGCAGAATTCTAATTATTTTTTTTTTTGGCAATGTTTTCAAATCATTATAAAAATTACCGATTGAGGTGAAGATCTCAGCCTTGGTACAGCAACTCAGCCAGCAAACAACTGTGGCAAAAAGGACCAGTCCATTCTTCCGCATCTTCATCACCATCGTCGTCCTCGTCCTCGTCTAAGTGACAGACTCTGGAGAGAGGAAACACTGTTAATCTTCCAGGACAGTAAAAATACAGTAAAGTTTCATTTCGGGCCAGAACCACAGGAGGACGAAGGTTTTCACCTTCGCAGATGACATGAGTATGGAAAAAGGAATTGGGCCACCAAGTAAAACAATCTGGATTTGATTGAAGAGTGTATATCCTTTCACAATGAATCAATATCAACTGGTTCAGTAGAACAGAATAATTAACAAGTCAAAAAGTCACCCAAAAAAGGCATATTGAGACACTACATGTGGACTAGTGTAGGCCCCTCCGTTAGAAAGGTGCTGCAGTTTCTTTTTTAGACATCACCCACTAAGTGTGGTTTAGCTACATACTGGAGTTGGTTACTTTATACAGGAGTCACGATTTAATCCTGATCAGGTGGCTTTGACAAGCCAGCCATCTGTACCACACAAAGGTCCTCGACCCACTTCTGTCAAGGACACTAACTAATGGGCCTAGTCAGGCGGTAACGGAGTTACGGCAACTGCGTTACGGACCAGTTTTTTGCCATTTTCACTCAAAATAAATCAAATGAACAAAATTGGCTATTTTGTTTTTAGGGGCATTAGGGAAGACCTACACAAAGCCATTTAAATTGTACCTCTATCTTACTTAGTTTTGGAGCTATGACACAAAATACACCAATTTTATAACTCCATTACCGCGTGACCTGGCCCTAATGTGCTGTAAAACCTTAAGTCATTAAATCCTTAATGTCAAATTAGTTAATGATTACATTAAGACCGGTCAAAATGTTCCTTTGCATGTCATTAACTAATAAAGCTTTAATGACAGTTCTTTCATTAATCTAATTAAAAGCAGGGATTCCCCCATTTAATTACCCATAATTTCTAATAATAAACAAGCACTTTGAACTACTTTTTGTCCATTTTCATGTTAATTTGCCGCAATTTCAGCATCAGTTAGTAAATATTGATATACAACTTGATGAGGTAATCTTGGAAGCTCCAAACTTTGCTATTAGCTTGCCAAATTTGTAAGTTCAACAAAATGAAGTAATACCATTATCGTGGTACTGTGGTATTCATTTACGTGAATCAAAAAACATTAAAATATAGGCAACACTAAAAATTGCAACTTCGTGCACTTAGATTTCTCTCTAAAAAGCTAGGCAAACAAGATATGGGCAGCCATGTTTTTGCTAATAGGTTAATGAAGCCCCAGACCTTCAAGTTACAACAGATTTCAATATAGCTTTAGTCAATGGCTGCTTAATGACAATTTAATTAATCATTAATGTTTGATACAAGCGGGTCCTGAAGAGTGGGACCTGCTTTGGGCTGCCTGCTGCATGCCTGAAGAGAAATCACTAATGCCAACTAGAAAATCAATTGGCCCTCACACTCCACGACCTTGACATTTGATCGGCCATCACTTCTGGGTGGGAAAATTCGAGCAAAGCAGGTATTACAGCCAAGGAGATCCTCTTAAATATACATTTTAATGAGACTAGCACTCAGAGAGTGCAGACCACCACCGAGTCCAATAGATCACTCTTCTATGATAAGCAAGTCAGCAAGCGTAACCATTGCATTTCTACAACTGGCCATCTTTTGTCACTTTTGAACTTCACTGTCATCCACTGGATTTTAAGATGTATTCCACCAATGGCGATCGCCCTCCCACAATGTTAACAAAAATTATAAATGATTTGTGTATCCGCCCAAGAATTCAGGTTCTCCCCAAAATTATACTTAAATTAAATTTTGAATATAATTTCTGACCCATGCAACATCCATCCACCAACTTTCCCGAAACCAAGTTTTCCCATGATCCTGCTGAAAAACAGACAAACAAACCGAGCCGTAAAGATAACCTCCCTGGCAAAGGTAACGACGGGCATTACCAGAGTCCTGATGAATCACCTCGTGAAGATGAATAAATGTGAGTCTACCAATGGGAGTATAACACGAAGGCAGGGCAATAAAAATTGCCAGAGAAAAAGAGGAGTGGGACCAAATGAAACACTCCAAAGAGGGAACGAAAAACACTGAATGTACAGCCAGAAACGCAAATGCAAAGGAAAGATGGCAGACGCAGCCTAGTTCTGCACCGCTGAGTGAACTTGATTCATCTATTGAACTCTGACTCACGCCTAACCTCCCAATTCTTAGAAAGTGAATCAGCAAACAGACAGCTATTTCAGCTCTGAACTGAATCGTGGCAGCAATACCCCCATTACACAGGAATAAGCACGTTCTCTCCATTCCAATTAAAACGGCGCATCTTGTACGCAGAACAGAACTCGCAGCCAATCGCCAGCTTCCAACTCCGTCTAATCTGGGAGTAGGCTGACATAAATTGCCCTGGTTTAATTAGCCTGCAGTGAGCGCACCTACATTTATCCTGCTCTTGATTATAAGCGGTTAGCGTTTTCTCTTTCAGCCACAAGTGAAAGAACACAGATGGCTCTTTAAATTGAATCTTTGAAAGAAGGGAAGAAATTGCACAAGCCACACTTCAGCTGTGCGTACCCCCTCATTTCAGAAATGTGTACGTGTGTGTGTGTGTGTGCGCGTGCGTGTGTGTGGGGGGGGTAATTTGACAAGGCAGAGGAAAGGGTGGAGGGAATAGAAGAGAACAAACGAAGTTAACAGGCCACATCTGGGGGGCAGTTTTAGCAGTGAAACTTTGGCAGAAAAGAACAGGCTTAGGCAAGAGACGTCCTTCCCAGTGGTTGACGGGATTTCAAGAAACTAAGTTAGCCTAAAAATGCAGCATCAAAATGTGCTTTCAAAAGAGGAGCAGTTAGGAAAAAGCTCAGTAAACACATGGGCTGTGAAGTACAGCCCGTAAGTATTTGGGCAGTGACTAACGCAAATCCTACCTGCACAGGAAATAGATGCAGCCAAATATCTGCAGAATGAAGCTGGCGGCACCTGCTTTAACCTGATATTGACTGTTTTTACATCAAATGCGCTGAAGTACAGTCGCAATGCAAAAATTATGTCACTGTCAAATTACTTAAAGACTGCACTTTTTACTCAGTTTGATACAAGAATGATTCCAGCTTGAATGGTGCTGTCCGTCTAGCCGAACACAATGCAATTTTACAACGTTTAATGGAATAAAACAACAGGCACAGATATGCATGACCTTCAACTAGTGAGGACTGTGACATAAGACAACCTGTTGCTATTCTGTCAATTATGATTTCTCATTTCAATATCTCATTGAAAATCATGTGGGTGTTTTCAGCAGAGATGGGTGATGGATTTTAGGGGGGGTGGGTGTTCGACACAACAGCAAACCTCCAACTTGATCTGAGTGCAGCAAATATTTGAGGCGCACAAATAAACAACTCTCATGTCTGCCAAACAAACGCCTAGGAAAAGACAAATTTACACGAGTGGACGATAAAGATTTCTGTTCTAAACCCCAGTTACAGCAGGATTTCAAAGCAACACGACCGAAAGAAAACGACCATCTTGTCAGCATCTAGTCATGACAGGTGATGTCAGCGCAGATGTTCCTTCTGTGCGCCATCTGACGCTCCTCTGCCCTTCCTCGAGACTGCAGTGGCGCTCAGTTTGCACCCTCAGTTTCTCTGAAGATTCAAAAATACCACTTTCCTGTGGCCAGATGTCAGAGAAGTAAAACCGCCCAGCCACTGACCTGATGGGTCCAAGTCTTGACTCTGGGGCAATTCACAAGTCAGGCTGTTATAGGATTCAGTCAAGGGACTGTTAATTACCTCTGCTAAGGAGGTTATGTTTTCAACCCAGCTTGTTTGTTAGTCTGTCTGTGTCTGTCTTTTAACAGGATAACTCAAAAAGTTAACAACGGTTTTGGCATGAAATTTGGTAGGGTGAAAGGTGGTAGCCAAGGATAAGTTGATTCAATTCTGGAAGGGATCCAGATTCCAGAACATATTCTGGATTCTGGACCTAGAAGAATTAAAATATATCTGTCTAACGAGGGCCTGTGTGATATTTCTGACCGGATAACTCAAGTTATGAATAATTAGACATGAAATTTGGAATGATGATTGGTGGTAGTCCATGGAAGAGTTGATTTAAATTTGGAAGTGATTTGGAGCATATTCCGTAACCAAAAGAACAGATATATGGTGTGGCAGAGGTAGGCGCTCTACCGAGTGCCATCTAGTTTTGAGTGCATCTTTTACCAAGGAGTTTTTGGTAATAATGTGTGTCAAATATGTTTTTGCAAGTGTTCATTTTTAAATATGTTTTAAAGGGGACAAATTCCTATCTTTTGGTGCCTAGTTTATGATTTTGTTGTAATTATTTCTTAAGTTATGGGCAAATAAGTAGACAAATAAGTAGTGGCTCTGTGCGTCCATTACCCCATGACCGAGCCCTAAAATTCCCCATCTGTGCCAAAGACAAGCACGAAATACAAAACTAAGTGCAAGAAGAGAGCAGAATTGGGGTGGGGGTTGGTGATGGTGGAGGTCACCATGGTTACCTAGATAATCATGGACTGTTACAGTGGCAGTCTCTAAAATGTGTGCACCGGACATAACCAAACCCATAGTAACCACTTCACATAAATACTTCTGCCAACTCCATGTTTCCTTTAGCACACTAACAGAGTGCATCCAATTTCCAACAGAGGCCAAAATCAAGACAATGAGGGCTGTCAGGAAAATAAACCTCTGATACTAGGGCTGAGTCTGACCCCAACCCTGCTGCATATTGGGGACAAAAAAAGCACTAAACAACTCTAGCACATCCAATGCACACATAACTAGACTCTTGCAATTTTAAAATACACTGAGGCCTACACATTCCAATTGCACTATATTTGTCCACTCTTCTTCGTGTAGCTTGAAGGCATACCACAGTGGGGTTGGCACACTTGCAAGGATAAAAGCCACTGAACTCTGTAGCTGGTGTCCACTGTCACTCTGAATCTGTTCCTGGAAGATGAACTCAAATAACCTTTCCATTAATGCAGTGATCCTACTGAGGATACAAAGAAGAACTAAGATAAAGTTGCAGAATTGCATCCCTAAAGGTCAGCATAGGTGAACTTTTTCAACTCTAATACAACCTCAATTCTCAACTCAATAAAAATTCCTTTTTCGATTGTATTAGGAAATATTATGCTGGTTCTGTGAATATAAATCACAGCACCTCCTGCAGAACAAGGGTTTTTTGATGTCCGACAGCCAGGATGGGAGGGGGCTCACCAAAAATCACTTTTATAATCTTATAAAAAACTTCCTAGCTAAACCAGGAGAAATGCCAACAGTTGCATAATTACTAAATTATCATTTTTCCTTCGGCGGAGAGACATTATGAAAATGTAATTGGACATTTCATCAAGTGTTAGTCCTACAACTTGCTGCAAAATAGAAAAAAAGTCATTCAAATAACGACAAATTTCTCAGTGAAGCTTTAAAGTTTGAAAGTTCCATCCAGTTGTCAGTACTAAGAACCAATGTTGAACAGGGGTCGGGGCCGCATGTTCCGACATTCTTCGCATTTTTGTTCTCAAGGACTAAACCTCAGTTTACTGAGGCAGCCGATACCTCAAGTTGCAGTCGATCAAGAAGAGTCCAATCTGGACTCATTTCAGAGGAAGGCCGTCTCAAAGCTAACATATTTGGCAATAACATGCAGTACCGTTTGGTACGTGTCCTGACAATGGCAACCTTGCAGCCCAAATCCTAATCGCACCCTCGCTTCTTCAGTGTAATTTACGCTTCAGCCGACCCACGTTACCATCAAGCATTTGACAAACACCTCATCCACGCATCGACACGTTCAAACTCATCTCACAAACCAAGAAAAAAAAAATTCCAGCGAAAAGGGTGTTCAAGAAATTCACCACCCGACCATAAAACACCGCTGCGTGTTGATCTGAACTCTGAGGCCAATGGGACAAGACAATCAGGCCAAGGCGGGGATAAGATCAACCCTCAGTCAGATTAAGTAACGACTGCAACGAAATGATGAGCAGTTTCTGTAACAGATGTCCAGCTATTAGTTCACACTCTAAATGCAACAATTGTAACGCTTAAACGTCATATATTCCAAACCAAAAGGAGCAGTAACTAAAATCCAGAAGAAAAGCTTTGCCTTCAACGCTTATCAAGCGCCAGCCAATATCCGCGACCAAAGGAGTCATTCAGCTGTTTCCAGAAAAGTCAAGAAGTTTCTCGCCGCTACGTCAGAGAATCCAACTGGCGTCCAGTGGTATGAGGATGTTTCTAGAAAGGCAGAGCCGAGAACCAACACGAGCAAACGTTGGAGGCAATTTGCGTGCATTTTACTAATTTAGTCATAATTCGCTTGAGAGAGATTTTGATTTCGTTTGTAAATAGAAAATTCACGCAAATTGTATTTTTGCACGAGAAATGGCAAAATCAAGCAAAATCAAGTAACATGGTTTGCTAATGTTATGTTTCGCTATTTTCAAACTTGCACCGTTACTTACAAAGTAAGTAACCTGTTAGTGTCAACTAATTATGCCAACTCGCAATCTAATCATCATAAAACCTACATCTAAATACGTGAAAACAATAAATAACCAATTATTGCGGCTCAGACGACTGACAGCTGAATGATGAATGTCTTCTCTTTTCATCCACGCTTTTACAGGAGGCTTACCTTTAGCCTTCAAACACATGATCTAATGCCATTAATGACAAGCTACGTCTAGTTCAACGACTGAAACATTTTGCAATATGTATCAGTGAAGATGACGGTCTTACCTTGCCGGGGTACAGTGTGACCTATTACGCTGCAACAAAGTCGCGAGTAGAAAACCGTTTCGCGCAGATTTCTTCTCTGCCACGTATAGATCCTCCCAGTTTCTCAACCTTCCACAAACAGCGGCGAGAAACCGTAAAGTATAGAAGAAACGGGCATATTATTTTGGAGAACTGTGTGTCGTTTCTCGCCGCACGACATAGCTGCTGTAGCCCATAGCACGTACACACACTGCTTCATACTTAAATGCCGTTCCATCTGAGCAAACGCGTAGCCTAAACCCCCGAGCCTCACGAGTAAAAATGTAGTTTTGCTGTTCTGAGAGGAAAAATCTCATAGCGTTACATTCCGTTTGAACACAAAACGTGTCCTCTCTTAACGGCGTACTAGTTTACCGGATCAGGACAACGTTTTTGGCCCGTGCTGTAAAACGTTTCTGGCTGGTGTCAATTGATATGGAAACAAAATAGTGATAGTTCTAATTCAAAAGCGAATTTTATTTCAAATCATGTCAAGGGTAGTGGTGCAGAAACATACAGTTATTTACGGTAAATGAAGATCATGCTGGTCTGCACGTTCACTGAGAAGTAGCAGATGACTTGTCAGCTCCGACAACTGGGGGAGAAACAATATATTTAGAGTACGGGATGGGTAGAATTGTTTATTCATAATTTATAAGAATTTCGTTTTAAATATCTAGACACATTACACTTATGCCGGCTAAATTCTTCTCCATTTGTTTCGATATCAAGCATCAATTCCGATCTTTGTGTTGGTTACTCTATGCAGATAGGCAGATATCTAAATAAGCTTGAATACATACATGTACCAGTATAACTAAAATGGAGCTCAACCATTTAACATACGTTTTATAATTAGCGTATTATTACTATTAAATATTGCAATATTCATGTTTAAAAAATGCGGGTTCTCCATGTAGCTCCTTCAGAACCACGAACCTTTGTTAAGAGCCCATTTGAAACAGCCTAATGAAAAATAATGTCACGGCAGGGTAGCTCACCTGGAAACCTGGATTAATTAATGCACAGAGTATCAATGAATTAAATCAGTAGCAAAATTTGCTAGATTCGGCATTGAATGTGCTTTTTTGGACTGGCCTGTCAACTCATCCGACTTGATGCAATAATAGGTGACATATAGGTTTAAGTAACTTTTTCAATATGGCCCCACAGCTGCCATGCTTGAAATCAGTCATCTTTTGAGTCTGCGCATGAATTTTGAGCGTGTTTGCATTAGGAACACACAAGGCATGCTTCTATATGCTTCCAATATGGATGCTAGGATGTCAGTCAAATTTCAGAGAGACAAATAGAGCAGGGTGTTGCAACGTACTAATTATAACAGTGCCATAGTATCATGCATTACAGTAATTTTGCCTAGGTAATGAACAGCATATATCAGATACCTTTTTTCAGGCTTCAACAGTCATATTACGGCACCTTATTTACTGTGTTTCTCACACAATGTGGAAACTATTTGGATATGCTTATAGTCTTAAACTGTTTTTCAGGATTTTAAGAACAAATTTTCACTGAAATGGACTGATAAATAATTATTATGAAAAGTAAATTTAGATAATGGCCAGTTCTAGGACTGAAAAGCAATTGCAGGAGAGGACATGAGAGTACTTGTAGAAGCAGATGAGGAAGATCAAGTTGAAAAGGATTTCATTGAGCAGAACTCTTTGAAATCAAGCATGTGCTTACACATGCTTTAAGTACTTACAGGCCAAACTTCCAGTTAAGAGGTTTCCAAAAGGTTAATTTTTACATTAAATTACAAAAAAACAGGGAGACTGAGGAAAGGTAGGCCTAATACCAAAGTGAAATTATCAAATGTCAGAAAACTCCACACGTTACTAGGCTTGATACCTAGCTTTCATGTACCTTTTTTTTTTTGCTGCAGACAAAACACTCTAACTGAAGACCTGCGTGCAAGAAGTACCCAAATCACATTTATGAAAAAAAAAAAAAAAATCAAGCTGGCACCAGTTCTGGAGTCTGTACTGATGAAAGAATCATGTGATACCAAAATTAGGGGGGGAAAGTACTTCTCCCCTGTTTATTGTTATATGGCGTTTTCTGAATCCACTGAAATTTTCCGCAAGAAGTACCGAAGTCTATAAAATTTGTGCATTATGGGGTCTATTCTCCCATGCGCTAAGTCGAAAAAAGCACGTAGCCTACGCGTATTCTCCCCTCGACTTAAGTCTGTGGATTACACGCCCCGAAGGCAGTTACGCACTAGGGGCGGAGCAAGGCCAAAATCGGGGCGTTTCCGGGCGTTATTCAGGTAAAAAACACTTACGCGTATTCTCAACCAGGCTTATGAGCATTTTCTATTAAGCGCTTTTGAGGGCTGTATGGTCAAGCGCCAACATAAGGCGAAATGGAATATTGCGTTTAATGTCAGTTATAGCCCGAATTTTAACTTTAATTTTATTTTTTTTTAACATGGTCAAGGTTGAGACATTCAATATTCAATTGTTCATCCTTATTTCTAAACTACATTTCTCATAACCATAATAAATTATCAAACGAAATTATCATATGATATAACGCAACAGCCTGTGCTCCAATTAGTTCAATTACAAACGCATTACAAACAATTACAAACATTCCGGAGGTCATCAAGGTCACAACTCCACTGTCGGTCCTGGCATCTGGGTCGTTCCAGAGAGTGGCTGGTGATGTCAAGTACATATCACAGGCCTCTGTGTCAAGGTGTCTGACACAGTTGGTTGACCATATGCTGCACCACATCAGCCACTTCATAAAGTTCCCCGAAACACCAGCTGAAAGACGGAGAGTTAAAGAGGGGTTCTACCGGGTCGCCAGGTTCCCCAGTGTTGTGGGAGCCATTGATTGTACTCACATAGCAATTGGAAACCCTTCCACTAATAAGAATATGTACAGAGACCGAAGACATCGGCACAGCATTAATGTTACGGTTGTATGCGATCATGATTTACGCATATTAAACATCTGCGCCAAATTCCCCGGCTCGGTCCATGACGCCTATATACTGCGCAACTGCTTGAAATGGCAAAAAATACAATAAATATTTTAAACCATATTAAGCTTGTTTCCAGCATCTATCACAGTGATACTTTGAGTATAGGCAAATAAAAATGACCATTTTACGTAACCCTCCTTCATCTGTATCCACTCCAAGTTCTTCTGAATGCACTTCCACTGCAGAGAGAGTGGATGCCACCTCCTCCTCAGTGCAGTGAAATGCACCGGGGATGATGATTGCTCACCACCTGTTGCATGCACACTTCTCCGGTGTGCAGTGAGCCTGGCTTTTACAATGCCCCACAGATTTTTACGCATGCGGGGTAAGAAACCTTTGTTTGTTAAAGCGTTCCCTTGTCCTTTAGTTGCAAACCTGACATCAGAGTAGTTTGATATTTCAAGCGCGCAATTTCTAAATGAGATCATATAAACTGTCATTTATTGTAATTTTTGTGTGACTAGAATGTTCTCTTTGCTAGTCTTCTTCCCTGTCTTCCACAGAACAAACAGGCTGGTGTAGGAGGGGCACTTTTTCAATGCGCTGATGACACTGGTTGAGAAGCGCTAAATTCTTTATTTATTATTTCATTATCGCGGCAATTAGTTTGTTTGCATTACTTTAATGCCATGGTGGCTAGAGTAAGTAATAAAAAAGAGACGTCTGCATTACTTCTTGTAATTGGCACTGACAAACATAGGCCTACTATTACAGCCACATATCGTGGGCCTGCTGATAAAACCTTGTATCTTCAAAATGATAAACTTCACAGGAAAATAAAAAATAAATATAATATAAAATAAGGAATATATAAAAATTGATAAATATAATTTAAATATAAATAAAATAAAACATGTTTAATTTTGCATGTAAGAATAGTGCACATACAAGTTTTTGTGTCTGATCAGTTTGGAGATACGAGGTTTTATCAGCAGGCTGACGATATTCAAATTTAAAGTCTGATTTGTGTTTTGCATGGACCACAATTGCATTTTCATGGTTAATCAGAAAATCCTTGTTCCCTGTTTTCCTGATGGCCATAATCAATGAGCTTTGTACAGAGTCTGCCTCTCTTTTGAATTAGTCACACCTCTTTCATAAGGCCGCCTACATCCTGAAGTTAAGCGCCGTGGGCGCGATCGAAGCAAGTAGGAAAGAATACACGTAACTCAAAAGCTCTTAACTCGAATCGCATAAAAAAGGACTTACACACAAATGGGAGAATAGACCCCTAAGTGCCCAAGTCCGTGACTGGCAAATCAAAATGCCGGAATGAGTCACATGACAAGCAGAGAAAATGGTGACCATGGAGGCAATTCAAAATCGTTTGAATAGTTTATGCATTTCAAATGTTCACTTTTGATTTGTCTAAGTGACTTTGGATTTTAGCATTAGGAAAACACATAAGGCATGCTTCTATATATATCGCTTCCAATATGGATGCTAGAGTGTCAGTCAAAATTCAGTGAGACGAATAGAGCAGGGTGTCGCTACATACTAATTAAAACAGTGCTATAGTATCGCGCATTACAGCAGTTTTGCCTAGCTAATGAACAGCATATATCAGATACCTTTTTTCAGGCTTCAACAGTCATATTACGGCACCTTATTTACTGTGTTTCTCACACAATGTGGAACCTGTCCAATGTATTTTGACCTTCATTTCACATCTGTCATTAGAATATGCCACTAAATTTCATGAATATATTTAAAATGCTTCTACTCTAAAACTGTTTGACCAATGAAGGTGAAACTTCACAGGGCATCACAGGCCCAATGAGGACACCTTATCAGAAGGTTGAGATTGGATTTCCAATATGCTCGCTAAAGTTTGTTTGTGCCAATCCAATCTGTTTCAAATATACTGCATATGTAAAGCAGGATAAGTAGTATTCATATGTTTGTTGCCATCACTGAGCTAAACACTAAATTCAGTGAGTTATGCTGTTAAACGTCAGTTGGCCGCGAGTCAGACAATACACTAGCTCGACTTTGCAATAAATCATATTACGCAATGCAGCTAACCCTAAAACTAGCTTCATTGGACATAATCGAGTTATTAACCTGTTTGTTATATTGGCTTTTGCCTCCAAGCCAATTTCCATGACAAGGTAACCTTGCTCATTACGGCCAAGTGACTGATATTCTGAATCCGATTGTTGCTAGTTTGAGTTAAAGTTTCAAAGCAGATTACATCATGCCTCTGCAAAATCCTTCATCATCTGTCTAAATTTTTAATATTATCTAGTGTTGCAAATGCCTGTGCTGGGTGGCATGTAGGAATCATGTTCTCAGCAGAATAGCCACTGGTTTGTCGCTATATCTGGTATTGTGTGCAGAGGTCCTCTGGGGAAGAACAATACTATGTTACAGTATACATCAATGATGCCATTGTTGTCATTCTGTCCGCTCAGCAAAACATAAACATAGATTGTTGGTAACTAACTAGTAAAGGTGAAATGGCAAAAATAAATAAAAAATCATTTGCTTACCTATAAGCAGCCTTTGTTTGGGGATCTTATTCACTTTGAGTTGCATGGGAGGCCTTCCACATGCCTTAGTCCATCGCAAACACTTTTCCAACTATGTTTTTGGTCTTGGAAAAAGGACTACTTGAGCTCCGTGTTGCCGAGCAGGGCACCTTTCGTCAGTATTACAATTTCCCCAAGCGCATCTAAGAACCATTTTCCAAGAACCAAAGTCAGATACCTTGCCTACTGCACATAGCTATTGACTGCAGTGATTATGGGACAATATGGCATTGCTGTCAGGATAGGCAGGACCTTAAGTTAAGACAATCTGATTGGTTGTTATTCTGCACTTGATTGACAGGACAGAAAGGTCCATGGGATCAATGCCTTCGTCATCCAGGAACAGCCTACACACTGTGGCCACATGAGGCTGGGCATTGTCCTGCACCAAGAGAAACCCAGGACCCACTGCACAAGTATAAGGTCGTACAATTACTCTAAGGATTTCATTACGTTACCTAACAGCAGTCAGGGTACCGTTACATGGAGGCGACCATCCGAAGATATGCCTCCCCAGACCACCACTCACCCACCGACAAATCGGTCATGCTGGATGATGTTACAGGCAGCATAACATTCACCATGACGTCTCCAGACTCTTTATCGCCTGTCACATGAGCTCAGTATGGGGCGGCATGGCTCAGGAGGTAGAGCGAGCGGCCCAGGAATCAGAAGGCTCCCGGCTGATGCCCGGTTCCTCCAGAGAACGCATCGAAGTGTCCTTGAGCGAGACACTGAACCCCACACTGCTTCCTGATGTGCAGGGTGGCGCCTTGCGTCAGGGTGAATGTGAGGCATAGTTGTAAAGCGCTTTGGGTTCATATCATGTGACTAGAAAGCGCTATATAAAAGCAGTACATTTACCATTTACCAGTGAGAACCTGCTCTCATCTGTGAAGACGGGGATCAATGGCAGACCTGCTAATTCTGGCGTTCTCTGGCGAATGCCAATAGGAATTGGTTGCAAAATATTTTGGATCTCATCCTGGGATGTAGCCGGAACACATGAGACAGGATGAAGCCTTCACCAATTATCTGCTGATTTATTATCTCCTAAGGTTGTAATGTTTTTGCCGACATTGGTTTGTCTGTCTGTCTGTGCACACGAAAACTCAATAAGTAATGAATGGATATCTCTAGAATTTTGTGGGTGGGTTGCTATTACATAAGACTCAGTCCCCAATGTATCAGCAACCAACCCTCAAAATTTCAGAGATATTGCTAGGAGCAACTTTGAGTTTTGACGCACAACCTCAGATTTCAAGATGGCTCCCATGAAAGCCATATTGTTTAATGAAACACATTCCAAACTGATAAGTTCCATCCCTGATGAGCGAACAATCAACCCACAAAATTTGAGTGATGTCACTGGGAGCAAAGTTCAGTTATAGTGTGTCATAGGATTGCAAGATGGCTGCTGTGGCGGCCATATTTTTGACAATTAGGGTCCATTTCTATTGAATTCATTAGTACAATTTGCAACATGTAGCCATGGATAATCAATGAAGATCAAGCTTGGTTGCTTTGAATGGTGGTGCTCAAAATTCATGTATTACTTTATCTTTGACTAAATAGCTAGCTAGATAGTTTGTCAGCTAGCTAGCTGTACATCTAGCTATATACATCTCCATCGTAGGCAACATAGCTTGCTAGGTTATTGTAAATATTTATTCAAAATCAAAGTACTATTTCAGGTGTAGAATTATAGAGTTAGTTACAGATAGTTTCCAGCAGGAAAACTGCCGACAGCAGGAATCCTGCTGCTAAGATCTACTGGCTAAGTTGCATACCAAAGTAAACAAAGAATTCATTTCTGTACTCTGGACTGATTAAGTAATGTTTGACTGGCTGCAATCTGACTCTTGTTGATTAATATTTTTGTGGGAACCAGAATTGCCAAAGTACAGGAGCTTACAGGCTCTGAAAAATGGAGATATGTCTACTGAGAGGCCAACCCTATCGAATATATTATTTGAGGTAAGACCTTAGCTGACCGAGCCAAACTGAATTGGTGGAGTAATGGACGATCCTTTCTGCTGCAACCAGATGAGTGGCCCAAGCCTGCAGTGAGTGAACCAGCCAAAGACACTTCAGAGCTCCAACAATCCTTACTCTGCGGTACTACTACCGCTGGTCTTGATGAATACAGATATGATACCTGGAAGGACCTGGTCATTGCTACAGTGCAGCAACTTTGCGGGGCAGCCAGCCAAGATAGACCACCCCCAGCAGCCATGTACCAGCAGGCCGAGCGTCTCATCCTACAAAGAACTTAGATCAAATGCCTCTCAGATAATTACACCCTACTGCAGGTGGAAAAGTCAGTGTTTCTTCACAGCCGTCTTATCACCCTATATCTTGAATATCATGCAGCTCAGGACTCAGGCTGCACCAGGCAGAGGAGCTTGACAATTCAGCATTACATCCAATTATCTTAGACCCAGTCCACAAGGTTATAATGCTGCTGATCAGAGAATTTGACAACAGGTTGTGGTGGTTGGGGCCTGAGTGGGTTTTTCACTGAAGTGTGACTTTACCCCTGGATTCTGCCTGGGTGCAAATCCATTAGGGAGCAATGACATGCCTTCCCAGAATGCCGGAGATGGAGGGGTAAGCCTTCAGCACCATTTGTGGCCTAATTACCACCTGTTCGCCTCTGCCTCCCAAAACCGCTATTCCATTCTACTAGCATGGACTGTTTCGACCTCTTTCTGGTGAAGATAGGACGCCTGACAGAGGAGAAGTGGGCCCACATATTCAAATGCCTCACAACCCGAGCTGTGTATCTAGACCTTGTGACTGCTCATGACTCTGTTGCCTTTCTCAAGGTGCTCTGGTTTATTGCTTGCCGTGGCACTCCTGCCAAGCTTTTTTTCCAGATCAAGTCACCAACTTCCATGGGGTTGAAAAGGAGTTAGCCACTGCCTTTGTGGAGATGTACCCCAGCCCAAAAGAGCTCCTTTCTAAGCACCACCAGATTGAGTTCCACTTTGATCCACCAGCGGCACCACACTTTCAAGGAGCAGGAACAGGAAATTCAATCCATAAAGATCAACCAGAAATGCAGTGGACTGTCACCGAGGAGCAGAGGTGTAAAGTTCTGGTTCAGAAAGTAAAAATTCTCCCCAGAACTTTATTCCAACCACCTGGATTTACTTTGGACAGGAGATAGAGCCAATATGAGTGATCAGCTCATTCTGTGGGAGGGAGAAAAACCTGGCAGGAGTTTCACTTTCTGACCCAGTGGCAGCTGGTGCTAAAAATGGGGGGGGGCAATTTACCTTGGCGCAGCACACCTGACAGCTGCGCCAACCAACGGATGTCGACACAGTCCGTTATCAAGAAGGTGTAGCCTATAGATTTTCTCAGGGTTTATACCCTTTTTTTGATTATGAATTGAGGACGTATCCCGTATGTCCACAGATCACTGCATCTGTCCTTGCATTACTTACAGATTGATTGTAAAAGCAGTCATGTTAAAGATAATCCACCAACTAACTGGGATTTTAATGTTTTGTAATGATGCAAACAATAAGTGGAACATAGTTAAACAGAAAAACAAAACACAAATCTAAAAACACACCACTGTAATGCTGTCCACGGGGTTCATACACCTTTTCCAAAGTGAAATTCGAGGCACTTTTCAATGATTTTCAAAGGTGTATTTTCATGCTTTTCCAGCACCTTACAGCTGTGGTAAATCACATATTTATATACATAAATGACAGATTCTACGGAAAGTGTAACCAACAGGTCTCACTGTACTAAAGAGGATGAAATTATAAAGTTAAAAACTCAAACAGTGACAAGACTGTCTGAGCCAACGCCAATAATGGCACGATGAACAGAGAAAAGGGAAGGCACACCAGTGACCAACCTGCTAATCCACAATAAGCAGGGCAGTGACCTGAAATGTACAGTTTTTACCCTGGATTATTTTGTAGCAATAAAATTCATACCCTGGATAATGAGTCAATCCTGCCCACTCATGTCCATGTTCCTCATCCATCCTGGAGTTCTGAGAGGAAGGAGAGACGCTTTGTTGTGCCACCCTGTTGTCTGGATGTGTCAACCCCTTTAAGTCAAACCAAGGTTGGCTTGATCCATCCAGGGATTGCAGTGAACTCGTCCATGTAATAAAATGTGATGGAACTCGGCTTGCTTGTGAATATTCAGTAACTGATCTGGGTGTGCTATCTAGTGATAGAATATTGTAACTGTGTGCATAAATCTGCAGCTCCTTGTCCACTGGCGGACACATCTGCACAAAAGGGTTTAAATACCCTCCTAGCTGCTGCAAAATCTTATTCACAGCAGTGCTGTGCTAACATTTCAGGTTGTTAGAAACGTTATTGCCGTGGAAATTTTTCCCTTTTTGATGAGGGACACAGAGGCGAGTTGGTGAAAATTCTAGAAGACCAGGAAGTAAACATCCGCTTGTGCGTGCACGCGCATGCTTACAGAGATGGAACATTTTATATTGATTCAAAAATAAAATTTGTCAATTGGTCTGTTAGGAAATCTGAAGCAACCAATGAAATATCAGCCTCGGGTCAGGTGTTCCCCAAAACTTTGAGAGCTTGCATGAGATACTATTTGGCCGACCTCCCTCGCCCAGGAAGTATATGTATACAGAGAAAGCAACCAAATACCACTTGGAACTGATATTTAGGGGCTGTTGACAGGTGCTCACAGACTGAAAAACACGTTTAGTTCATAATTATTAACATTATACAATTAATTTATATTTAACATGATTAAGTAAATTTTCATCTCTTGATATATGAAGGGGGGCGGTGCCCCAGCGCCCTCTACTGGCTGGCCTCCACTGCTCTGACCTCTGGATTTTACACCTCTACTGAGTAGGTACTTCAGACAGTTCTAATAGAGGTTGAAGCCTTTCTCAATTCGAAGCTTTTAGGCCTCATCTCTGCAGACAATTCCGATCTAAATCCTATCACACCGAATCATTGGCTCATAGGGTAGCCCAGTTGCTCCCTACCTCTTGTTGTCTGCCCACAGTCAGAACTCTTGTGCAGAAGGCACTGGAGGTAGAGCCTGACATTGACTGACCACTTTTGCTCTAGGTTTGACAAGTATTACTTGCCAACTTTACAACTATGACAAAAATGGCAGAAGGCAGCTGGTAACCTAACCGTGGGCACTATCGTCATGCAAGCCAACCCTCAGCTGCCTCAGGGTCTTAAGTTTATTGGCTGTGTCAAGGTGATCCCCAGGTTGAATCAGAGCAGTAAAGGTACCATAAACGATGGGGATGAAGTTTACACCCACACCCTTTCAAATGGCTTATCATACTATCCAAGATCCTTGATGAAAGCACCCCTGCATAACCCTGCACTGCAGTTAATTCCTTAGCTATGCAACTGTCAAAGCGGCTGTAATAAATTCTAATATTTGTTCGGTGGACCACTCCACCGCTGCATGCAGGCATACCAGCAAGCATCTGGCAGCAGCGAGTACTCAACTTACTTACTGAGTTACCGCAGCAAGATTCTTTCCTTCCTTACAGACTTTCCTTTGGTTATCTAACATGTTCCTTGCCTTTCTCTGTGTGCATTGATGTCAAAACAACACACCCTCCTTCCTTCATCATTTTCTGTAATTGCACCCACTGCACTATAGTGCCACATTACGAACTAGAAGCACACAGAGAGTGCAAACCTTCATCAAGGCAGCACAGTCGAAATCTTGCTGAGCGAACATGGTTCATAAGGAATTTAAGGTATCGGCAACATAGGATTTTGGGATGGCTACGAGGGCAGCCATATTGTTAATGGAATCAGAGTGAAAACTGATAGTGACCAAATGTCACTGAGAACTGACCGTCCCAAATGTATCAGCAACCAAGCCACAAAATTTCAGAGACATTACTAGGAGCAATTCAGAGTTATGACGTACAACATCAGATTTCAAGATGGATCCCATGAATGCCATATTGTTTAATGAAGCACGTTCCAAACCAATAGGTTCCATCCCTGATGTGTGACAAATCAAACCACAAAATTTGAGTGATATCACGGGGAGCGAAGTTCAATTATCGCGTGTCATAGGATTGCAAGATGGCTACCGTGGCGGCCATATTGTTTGACGAACCATGTTCAGAATCAAGTAGGGTCTATCCCCATCCTCAAACACTGTAGATGGGGTCATAACATTCCAGATCTCAAGGAATCTTGTATCTGGCACCTTCATTATTTCTCTTTATATGTTACTAGCGGTACCAGCAGGGCTGTCGTGGGGGGATGCGAGGCCCTGTGCCGACTTGATGCACGAGGCCTTGTTCACATGCACGCACATTAATCATGTCAGGCTGCAAGCACATAGCTGTTCCAGTTATACACGGTGAAATGACATGTATCTTTAGACTAAAGCAGCATTATTGTGGCAGTAATTTCAACTATGATTTTTTTGTATATCATAATCTTTCAATGGAAAAAAATCAACTGCACAACAATTGGCTATAATCATCAAATCAGCTCAGCTGTCACTTTATATTGGCATGTTGAAGTATGACAGTGCGTCACAAATTGAAGCACTGATTACTAAAACCCCACAAGTCAAGTCAAGTCAAGTGTGACTTATGGGGTTTTAGTAATAGGTGCTTCAATTACAATTCAACAAACACTAATACCTAACGGCTCACAATCACTGGTGACAATCGCTTATTTTGACTCATTTCTATAGAAAAATCTCAGATTAACAAAGGCGTGGCATCCGCTGACACCCGCCACAGTTTAACATTTGATTATGATGCAGTATATTTTCTCATAGTAGGGGAGACCGGGTCTAGTTGTTACACGTCCCTGTTGTTACATTCTAAATAGTTCCGATAATAAAACACAGACGGCGCTCTAATTTTTCCTCCTGCTCCGCCAAGGTGACCCGCGTTTTTACGTGACAGAAGGACGTACGTCGAAAGTCGCAGGTTAGTGTTTCAGAAAAATGCTCTAAAAAGTAACTGTCTTGGTGTTTGAGCGATTTTGATTCATATCAAGTGTAACTGATACATACCCAAGATTTTCTGGACTATGAGAGATTAGCCACTGTGTCATGATACACCCCTGTAAAGATTGCACTGAACATTCCAAAATGTCGGGACAATGGCAAAGGGTTGCTGATGGACTAGTTGATACACCAAAGTTGTTACAGTAAGAACTTGCCCCAAAACCTGTAACAACTTGGGCAAGATCAAATTAACCCACTAAATGACTTTCTACCTTTTTTATCTCAGAAAGATGCCTTGAAATTATATAAGAATAACGAAATGTGGCAATGCCATTAGAGAATGACTCAAGAGGTTCCTTACTGTGGCTTCATGGAATAATAGTAGTAAGGCATCTCCCTTAACTTGCCTAAAATTCTTAGCGTGAGAAAATGCCCCACAACCTGCAACAAACTACCCCTCCTATAACAAACAACCCCATATGAGGTAGTTTGTTACAGGTGACAGGGGTCTATTTTTTCCTCATCAGCATTACGCATGCGCAGAATATAGGGGTTACTGCAGATCAGTCATGTAGTCTAACACCGAGAACCTCTGGTTCGTCTTCAAAAAGAGGGTGGACCGTGAACAAGTGCATATCCACAAATTGAGATCAACTTTGAGCACTGATGAGGCAAGAATGGATCACCAGTAGTCAGGATTTGGCCCAAGAGCTGATATCCAACAAGCCTGAGCATATTGCCAAAGTTGTGAAGTTTATTTTATTTACGTGTCTTGCCCCCAAAGTGCCCAACCCTCATGGGTTTATAGGACACCAGGACAGATAGTTGCAGCATACACATTGTGAATGAATCATTGCAATTCAATTCATTCCCAAATAACAGAAAAATAAAAAAGACAAACATACTATAACAGCTCTTTCCTGAATAAAATATTCTGTCTTCAATCCCAGGCCTTGTAAAGAAAGTCTGCAACAGCAAACATTCCTTTCCTGAAGCACAGTTCAAGTTTTTCATAATCATCCAACTCAAAGAAATAAACATAAAAGGAGGACATTCTACGTAATAATACCTCCCTCTCAACATCGTAAGCGGAACAATAAAAGAAAAAAATTTATTACATTCTCAATTTCTCTTTAGTCACTCAATACGTAGAGTCTATCTTCTTCTAGGCAGTTACTAAACCTACCCGTCTCTAAGACTAAAGGGAATGTTCCAGATCATAGCTGTGCTCAAAGAGATATTTGTAAGTTGTTTAAATTATATTTCACGTAAGATTCTGTGTAGTAGCCGTTCTTTTATGAGACAGTAAGTTCATAACTTTGGTTTATACCATATATCAACTAACCTTTTTTCTTTATACAACAAGAACATTTTACTCTTAATCTCCTGAATATCACAGGTTAACCTGTTCTGAAAGATAAATGACATATCATTCAAATAAAATATAGATTTAAACTCTTTAACCCAGAGATGACCGTGGGAAATGCACCAATTAAAAATCTTCTTAGTGAGTCTTTGATCTGGCATCTTCACAAGTCCATTCCAAAGCCGAATCATCTCACATCCATGTCTGATGTTCGAAGGCACCCATCCCATATCTCCACTAATAGCCAAAACTGAAGTGAGTTTATGAACTCCAAGAAAGGATCGAATAGCTCTGTGATACATGATGTTAGTTTTTATATTCAAGGAACTTCTGTGAAGTAGTTGGTTAATATTTTACATATTGATTCTTTGATTGAATTTATTTGGCAAGAAAAGTATTTGAAGCATATACTGCTTATATGTTGAAAATGATCACATTTTTAACCAGATTAACAGTTTCCTAGTGGGCACGTGTGCTGTTTTGGACTGTAAGACCCTTTTTCAATGTAATAAAAGAAAAATTATGCAATCAAATGTTTTTTCAAGCTGTTACTCACTAGCTCTGGCTTATTTTCTGTGAATAACGTTGTCAAAGAATTGATTTTCATTGTGTGCACTCCCCAACACATCTGTATTTCATGTGTTCTGGAAACTGGAACACCAGACATGCCCACCATCCACGTCACACCGCCCGAAGCCGTCGATTCTCCTCCCTTTATTGTCCTCCCTCGGCAGCCCCAGAGACAGCATGTGTCGAACGGGACTCCATTCAGCATCCCTGGCTGCCACTCTACTCTGCACAGCCCCCGCCAGTTGCCACCAGGCGTGCAGGAAGGGCTCTCCAGGCGCATTCCGCATGAGGCCACACACCTGATCCCTGTCTGCATCCAACAAGAACACATTATAAAGGTGACACGGACAGGGTGGCTGAGGGTGTGTTTCACAAGTGCGTTGCTAACTACTATTCTCTCTATTTTACCTATCAGAGTCCGAAAGCGAAGAGACGGGGGATTCCGGGTTTACGCTCCCTCCAGAAAGCCTCACTCTGGCCGCTGTTCTACTACGTGACAGCGGCTGATTCCGACAAGGGTCTTTAGGCACATAATGTCTCTTGTCTTTTGGTTTATTTCTGTAAATTACTGCACAGTAGGCTGGATTCTCACCAACCTGTTGCCCAGTCTGCGCCTGCTCATCTGGTGGTTTGCCACTGTGCCATTTTCTGTTGCAGTGACTAATTACTTTTTGCAGTAGCCAATTTAAGTTCTTTGAAATTAATCACGGTTTTGGTCCACGCGTGTCTTCATAACTGATAGGATGGGGCGTTTTATAGCTATAGCCAGTGATTGCACCATTTTATCCCCATTTTATCTCATTTGATAACCGGAAATAAAAATGGATTTTTCTTGGACACCGTCCTCTAGTTGTGTGTTTTACACTTTGACCCAGCAGGGGGAGGCAGCGAGCATCTCGAGGGATGCGCGCGTTTCAATTCAATTCAAATTCATTTATACTCAGCGCCATTAAAAACGCACAAGTGAGGTATGTACTGTATTTGTGGCAAATTAAAGAATTGATTGATTTTTACTGCTTTTCCAGTGAGGCACGAGAGGAAATAAAGAAAAGCAGGTGGTATTGTAATCCTGACGCGCACCATGTGCATGCGCCAAGCACTTCAGTAATAACAAGCATTGAGCTGTTTCCTAATGTGTACAGAGACACTTGACTTGTTCTTTTTGGTGTGGTCAATAGCCAACATAAAGCCAACTAAAAAAAAAATGAAAAATGCTACTGCATCAAGAAAATGGAACGGCTTGTGACACAGGGGAGAGAAAAAGAGCCTTTGGCATGTTTCGGGCAGATCTCAGCCGCCGTCATTTGCACCGTCACCATTCAACACACAGTCGACTGTCTTTCCGAGAATGGAATACAGGCAATGTCACTGACCGACCCCGCTTAGGGCAGCCACGAGTGATGATGGCAGCTCAAGAGAGCCACATTTGCTTACAGCCTGTACAATTTCCGGACAGCAACCAAAACTAATCATGAGATGAAGGTTCCAAGACGATTGAGGGTGAGCGCAAGTACATTTTGACGCCGTCTATGTGAGCAACACATGCGTGCACAAGGGCCCTATAGAAAACCCAGTTTTTGCACATTTACGCATGGCTTCCCTTACCCTGGTCGGTCAGCGACAGTCCCTGTTTTCCATTCTCAGACAGAAACAGGGAAATAAAGTGCCAAAAAATTACACTGAGGCAGGTGCCCACAGTCAGAAGTGAAGAGTTCCTACTCCTGTTGATGGGCAAAAAATGGGTTTTCTGTTGGGGCCGTGTGCACGCATGTTTTGCTCACATAGACGGCGTCAAACGTTACTTGCGCTCACCCTCAATCGTACTGGACCCCTCATCTCATGATCAGTTTTAATTGCTGTCCGGAATCTGTCACGTACAGGCTGTAACCAGATTGAGCTGCCATCGTCACTGGTGGCTGCCCTAAGCGGGGTCGGTCAGTGACAATGCCTGTGTTAGATTCTCGCATAGACAGCCGACTGATTGTTGAAGGGTGACAGTGCAAATGAAGCACCACCTATTGGCGGCTGAGATCTGCCTGTAACATACCAAAGGCCCTTTTCCTTTCCTGTGAGTGTCTAAAAGCAGTTATCTGGCTATTGTGGGACAGCCTGTCCTTCACTAGCCAGTAAAGTGAATAAAGTTGGATACAAGTGCTGAGAAGTTTATCGTAAACATGGGTTGAACAGGTCATGCATAGATCTGGAAGTCAGAGTGATGAAAAAAAGCACAATTGTAAGCAAAAATTACAATGAAAACAGAGAACCAATAGTTGGTTGAGCCGTGTTGGTGCGTCGGCAGCTCCGTTATGTGGTGGGCACGAGCCAGGGAGGTTTCCGTAACAAATGCAAATTCTGGACCTTTGGTCCAACTTTATCAACTGAACATTATTCAGTAAGGACGGGTGCTGTTATACAGATAGCCAGAAGATGGCACTACATGCTCGTCATGGCTTTTCGAACAAGGAACTTCTCATGCTGGAATTTCACTTAAGAGTGGACAGTTATTGTGGCAGCCTTTAAATGACAGTCTACGATTAAACGAATAAATCAATTGTCTATGATATTCGATAGGAAATTACGGGGATAAGGAGGATAAAACGAACCATGCCATAATTTTCCGGGGCACTTCTTTCAAACAGCTGAAGCTGACCACCTGAGGATCCGGTAGTACTTGGAAGGCACAGTTCCCGTGAAACGCCACGGCAGCATACATTAGTAGACCAGTAGGTGGCAGTTTACCCTAAACCTAATCGAAATCAAAATCCCCACCCAAAAATTGTACCTTTTAAATATTTTGTCCAATGAAAACATGAGTAATATTATTGCCAGCTTCTGAATGTGCTCCGTACTGTGTATATTTCTTCAAATAAAGCACATTATCAGATCTAATGTCAGCTTGAAATGCATACTGGAGAATGATTGTGACATTGAGGTAAAATAGCAGTGTTTAAAGAAGATTCATAGTGGTGCTGTGTGCGGGCGAGTGGAGCTTGGGTTTTAAGAGAGAGAGGTGTCCACGCCCACCATTTCTCACTTTCTATGTGAGCACTTAGTAGCAATGGGCACAAAATGCTGCCTCTTGGGTATTTAAACAATTAATGACTCATCTGATGAGATATACAGATTGTGATCCGGTCTTTTCTGAGCTGAGAGCTGAATGGTTCACTGTCAATCAACAATGCCTTTGTGTGAGGTTTGGTTGCTTGTATGTGTGTGTGTGTGTGTGTGTGCATGCGTGCAGCTATACTGGTGATATCCAACTTTTGTAAAACCACAATGTTGTGAGGACATTTTGGGTGGTCCTCACAGAGTATTATGGAAAACTACAGCTTATTGATTAAAGTTATGGTTACGGTGGCAGTTAGGGTTAAGTTAAGGTCAGGGTTAGGCATAATTTGGTTATGGTTTGGGAAAGGCTAGAAAAAGTGAATCTAAGTCAATACAATGTCCTCCCAAGTGTAGCTAAGCAACCGTGTGTGTGTGCGTGTGTGTGTGTGTGTGTGTGTGCGCGCATACAGTATATTTTACAGTGGCATTGTGATCCACAAAAGCACCAACATTACCATCCCGCTGAAGATAGATTAGCGCAGAGGTTAGTGCTGCCACTTCACCCCATAAAGAGATGAGGCGGAACTTCTGCCAATGTCTGCAGTTACACCTGAGTCAGAGGTGAGATCATGGAGGTGGGGCTTCGGTGTGCAGCTGAGCTACGCTCCCCAGGTTAGGCTGCCTGCCTGTGGCGTGCCATTGTGAGGACGCAATGTGGGCCAAAAACAGGTTGTGATAAGATCATAGAGTGAAATGAACAGGCCTTTCAAACCATCAGTGCTCACCATGTTCCTGTTACAAACTTTGCAGAGGGGCGGCCAATTACAGGACTGACAATTTTCAATTTTTCAATTCAATTCAATTCAATTGTTTATTTCAAACTCGAAGTTCATAGTATGGTACAAAAATACAATAAAAAATAACTATAATAATAATAATAATAATCATAATAATATGATACAGTGACTAGATCAATATAAAATGGTTCGCCACCACTTCCAAACGTTGGAATGTAGCGGGGTTGATGAATTAACAAGTGCAACAATAAAACAATTTGAACACGATTGGAGTCGCCTGATAAAATTATACACATTTTTACGCAACAGTTCACCAAAAGACGGAATATTGACTGAGACAAACATATCACTTGCACTTGCTCGCCTAGGAACACCTAACAATCTCCTCAAAGAGTTATTATAAGCAACACGTAACTTATTGTGAACAGTAACATTGGTGCTAAACCACAGCGGTGAGCAATACATGGATGTACAATAAGTTTTAAATAACGTACATTTCACTTCTGGTGAACACCTATTGAAAGTTCTAATCAGTAAATTAGTCTGAGCATACATTTTCCTGATCTGCCTACTACAATCAGCATTGGTTTTGTGACATTCAAACCAGACGCCCAGGTACTTTGCCTTCTCAACAAATTCTAATGGATTTCCACAGAGCAACATAACTGGGTCAGAGGTTTTCACACCTCTGGGCTTAAAAGACATACACATGGACTTCTTGGCATTGAACAAAATGTCATTTTCAGAACCATAAGCTTCACAAACTGATAGAAGTTGCTGCATCGCTGCAGTGCTAAGACTCAACAAACAAAGATCATCGGCATAGAAAATGTGATTCAGTTGAGTATCATGCAATAGACCACCAAGTTTGGTATCATTCAACAAAGAAGACAGATCGTTAACATACACATTGAACAACAACGGCGAGAGAATACCACCTTGTTTTACACCATTGGTAACAGAGAACTTCGAAGAGATCACATTTCCCCACCTAACAAACATCGTTTGACTTCTGTACCAATATAACAAAATACCAACAATATAAATAGGAACACCTCGATCGATAAGTTTCCTAAACAGTGACCAATGATTGATCTTGTCAAATGCCTTACTAGCATCAAGAAATGTAACATATACACTAGTAGACCCACTATGTAATCTAGTAATGACCCACTAGAGCATGTTTATTTGAGGAAGATTAATGTAAGAACCCATTGTACCTAATAATTAGCTCACTGAAATTTAGTTCAGAGGAAGACACCAGGGAGGAAAACTAAAATTCACAGTTAGCGGTTTGGGTAACCACTTCTTGTAAGCTAATACAATCCAGCCCCGACTGACACAAAACCAGAAACCGATGTACACCGGACAATCAGGGTGACAACAGCTGATCACTCTAAGGGAATAATAAACAATCAATTAACTAGAAAAGCACTCAGAGAGCGCAGACCTCCGCCAGGGGGCAGCAAAACCCAGAAGCACGGTGATTGGAACTCCGACCCATTGGAAAGACTTGAAATGTTGAACCTTGGCGTATATCTCAGCAGTACTTTGGCCTAGATATGTCAAAATCTAATCACCTGTTCTTTGACTTAATACTCACCTTCTCTGAAAATTTCATCGAAATCTGTCCATTACTTTTTGAGTTATGTTGTACACAAACAAACCAACAAACAAACGCCACCAAAAACATGACCTCCTCGGCGGAGGTAATTAACAGGAAGGACCTCCAAGACCACTGGAACTGGGGTAGAACCTATTACGCAGGTTGTGGCAGCTTATACTGCTGAAGTGTTTCTAGAATTTTGGAAATTAAAGGACTTGACGGTATCTTGCCCTGAGTTTCTACCTCTATTAAATGGCTCAGAAAGCAGTTCCACAACATGAACACTCTTTGTGAGATAGAAGGGCACATCCTAAAAAAATACCCAAACTACTGATTGAGGGGATACCATCTCTCTCCTGGCAGATTTGTATCAGAGTTTGACCACTTCTCTAAATTTACAGATGCAGGATGTGAGAAAGCAGAACTGCATGCAGATGCAGTGGGTAGCACTGTACCCTCACTGTAAGAACTCGGCCAGAGCCCTCCAAGTGTGGAGTTAACATATTCTCCGTTCCTTCAAGTGGGTTTCCGCCAGCTGCTCTGGTTTTCACCCAGACTCCAAAGGCATGCAAGTCAGGTCAACGTGAAACTTTAAATTGCCCATTGGTGTCCATCTGGGAGTAATTTGGTATATGATTCCTGCAATGGACTGGCAAACTGTCCAAGGTGTGACCCAGCCCTCTTGCCCATTGCATGTTGGTATTGGGTCCAGCTCCCCAGACAACGCAGACCAGGAGTAAGGAGATAAGATAATGGATGAATGAATAGATGTAAGCATGAACTGTATGTTTCCATCCAGCAGAAATATCTTGAGATTATATAACTTCAGAAAGCCTCTCATGGAATGCTTCCCTCATTTGTATTCCATGTGCTTGGAATTTTAAAAGTTTCCAGTTTCTTTTCTGCTCATCAGGACAATTGTGCCAGCAGTTCATGGAGTGCAAAAACGTTATCTCATGTTGTCGTATACGATATTACATAATGCAATACACACGTTATGAGGAAGCGCTTACTTGTGAAGAATCTGTGAACGTTCTTGGGAACGTGCGTGGAAAAACATTTCCAAAATGTTTTACTTGTCTGAAACACCTTTCATGGGAATGTGGCTTTGGGGCAATAGATACCTCCTCGCTTTGGTATCACGGTATGGTATCAAACATAGCATGTGAAATGGTGTTTATATATGTCAGGGCTCACTGTTAAACAAAATCCCTTTCCTGTCAAATACTATCTTCAGACGCCTCTGTCTGAGAGTCCACAAATGCGAAGCACAGCAAGGTTGTTGTGACATTTATCACCTGAAGTAAATCTTTATGCGCTCACATATGTGTCAAGTCTCAAAGGTGCTGCTTTAACGGGAACATGGCTTATGTAGCGCACAGTTCACTAGTGGGGATAACTTCTATGTGGGCAGGCCAAATAGCTATCCTAAAAATACTTAGTTGACATAAGGGAGCTTATTCCACGGCAGAAAATCAGGCTTTAGCTCAGGTCTTTGCCTTCACCCAGTACAATCAGATTTACCAAACCAGTGGGGAATGCAATATGATAGTATACACAGGTCACAATGTTTTGATTTTTCTTTATAAGTTTTAAACCAATAACCAGGGAAGTTTCCACTGCAACCTTGTCCTTCAGCCATGAAAACTTGTGATTCAGCGGCATGGGAGGAAAGAATAATGTCATCGCCGATTCCTTGCCCAGGTCATGAAATGCAAGAATGAGATCATATTTTCCTCTTGACAGGGGTATAGCCAAGAATTCTGGGCCTATTGAGAGTATATGTTGCACTGAGCCTTCAAATCCTTCTGGAATATTTGTGGTTGGTAGGACTCAAGAATCACCAACACCATTCACCTCTATGTGGCCCTGACTATAAGGTAGGCCGATTAATTTTTTGGGTTAATATTATGCGGTTGAGCATATGAAGGCCTTTATTCACCTCCGCCAAGGAGGTGTATATTTTCGCCGGCGTGCCTTTGTCTGTTTGTTAGCAGGATATCTCAAAAACGGCCAAATAGATTTTAACCAAACTTTGCAGGATGTTAGAGTGGCACAAGAGGAACAAGTGATTAGATTTTGGCATGTCTACGCCAAAGGACAGCTGAGATATAGGCCAAAGTACAAATCCAAGTCTATCCAATGGGCCAGATTTTGCAATTGGCATGCTTTTGAGTTTTGCTGCCACCTGGCGGTGGAATGCACCAATACCCTACATAAGCCAACGAAAATAACTAATGCACAGAGTTGCTTTGGCGTGGCAGAGGTGCTGCACTCCCTGAGTGCTTTTTAGTTTTGTATATAATCTAGAGCCATAAAATTCCTCACTCCTCAATTCTTTCAATACATTTTGCTAAAAATTAAGAGTGGTGTGAGAAACAAACTTCATAGTTTATGTATTTGGGCTGAAGCACAAAATTACCACTTTGGCTCAGCACTCTAAGGGAACTGGAATAATGTATATGAAAGCTATGATTATCAGGTCAAGGTACACACTATTAGCTTTCATTTCTATGTGTTTGTACTAATCCTGCATGAATGATAATAGAACTGCAGCCCTTTTCATGCAGTCACACTGTCCCAATACCTACTGTAGGGTACAACCTCCCCAGCAGGAATTTACCACGGCAGTATAACAACAAGGATGTAGAAAGAAAACCCACGTAAGTGTGAGAGCAGCAAAAAGCCCACCCAGTCCCCACTGGGCTCAGTCTCTTGTTTAATGGAGAGCAATATGATAATTATAAAGTATAGTCCAACATGCTGAATGTGAGGAATGTAACTCATCTTTCAATAAACATAGTCTGAGAGGAGCACAGTTACACTTTAGTTATCTGAAGCACGCTAACATCGTCGCACAGAAACTTTGATGATTCACCTTATTGACCCCAAAAGTCTGCAGCTTAAAGCAATATCATTAGAGCCGCCCGACAAACAGGTAGCAGGGCTCTGCTTACATTGCCGTTTTTGCTGGAAGGCCGGGGCGTGCCTGCATGATCCCGTTTATTTTCGGTAAAGTTTTTCCAGATGCGAGAGCGGTTCCAGACGCTGCTGTTTAGACAAGGGCCTGGGTTTGCATTGTTAGTCATTTGCTCAGAGGGTGTAAGGTCAAAGATGCAGAGAGTGGGGGCTGCATTGAATAGACAAAATGATGCAATCACAGTTCCCCCAGGCCGCTTCTAGTTTCGGATGACTTATTTAATAAACAATTTTGACTATGTCAAGCATAGCTATTCAGATACTGACACTCTTCAGTTGTTGCAATTCTTAAGTGGTTCATTTGAAACGGATGTAATTATCCACCATCAAAAGCTGACAGTCTCAACTTCTATTCACTGTTCATTCAAATCTGAAACGCAAGAGTACAGACTCGAAAAACAAAAATTATGTCAGGGTCCACATATTCACAGACTGCACTGTAAATATGACTTCACTCTAATAAAATTCATTTTAAGATTCTCCTTCCAGACAACATCTGGAGTACAGTACAAAAGCAGTTGTACATGACTCCTAAACTCCTTAGATTTATTTGTGGGTGGGTTGTCCGGAGGGGGTGGGTGGCAATTTGAACATGTTCAGTTTTGCCATAGAATGACGCAGGAATGAACTGTCGACATTGAGCGTCGTGGGGGTGGGGTTTCAAGTGATGTCAGTCATCGAAAGGGGAGTTTTGAGTTCCCTGGGGCAAGAGGTGACAAAGTGGTATTCTTTCTTCTTTTACATCATTGTACTGATGTTTGTTTTCCGGTCATAGCAAATCTGGCCATTCCCCTTTGGCCTCATCACCCTGCCTTGGCCTGACACTTTCTGTGTGTGAATGCCAGTGTTTTCAGTGTGTGTGTAGTTGTGTATGATGTTTATCAGGTTCTGTTTGCGAGGATATGTGAGTATGAATGAAAAAGTGTGCCTGCGTGTGCTAGTGTATGTGTATATGTGCATGTGTTTGAGACAGAAAGAGTGTTTTTTCATGGGTTTGTGAGGTGAATGTACGATAGTGTGCGCTTGTGCATAAGTGTGAGCCTGTGAGAGAGAGTGTACGTATCTGTGAATGTGTTTAAGAGTAGGGTTCAAGTGAGATAAAGGGCAGTGGCGGGTGGTGAACTGGTAATAGGGGAAGCTCAACCCATCCCTTAAAAATAATGATAGCTCATGACATATTTTCAATCATTCATTTAAATTACCATTTCAGAAACTCCAAAAGCTCTCACCATTATCTGGTGTGGTGAGTTTTCATTAATAACGCACACCTGTCAACTCTCACACATTCGGCGTGAGTTTTAGTAGCATATTTACGTTCCCCTATGTAATCAGCAATTATTCAATCAATGCATATGTAAGAGATTCTCACATGGAATTGAAGTCCTTGTGCATGGAGGTTTATCTGTCATGGTTTTTGGATGCTGGCGAGCTTTCTTTGTTACTCTTGTTCGGGACAATATTGTTTGGGAGTTGGGACGATATTGTTTTGCCCACAATCGGATTCTTTGGCCAGCTGGCATTAATTGTGGGCGGCGTCCGGACTCTATTTAAGCCCAAGTTCTGCATCGCCACCTTTGCTAGAGTGTCAGTGTGTTACCATTGCACTGTAGCCTGCAAGATCTCTAGCGAGAGAAGTGTTGAAGAATTAGTTGCACTAAAGGAAAGTGTTAGTTAGTAAAGGGAATCTTTCTCTTTCCTTTCGTCCTTCTGTGCACCGTCTGGTGCTTTGCCTTTTTACCTCGGTTCCTGAGATTTTTTCCTTTGTTTCATACTGTCTGGCTCGCACTGCTTCCTTGTTTAGCTCGGACTGGATTTATGTCCTTTGGAAACGCGAGTCTCTCTCTCCTAATTTGTCTGCGTTTGTCTCTCTTACATTCCTGCGCTTCCTTTCATTCCGGCCACTGCATTTGGCGTCTCGAAACACCAGCCAACACATTATCAGTTTCAAGCACGTTACAGTGGATTTCACCACTAGTAATTGGGAATTGATTGTGACTCCAGACTTCTCCCGCTTTTGTGTACTCAGGGGTTGGAAGCAATGCATGTGTTTCATGACCGTTTAAACTGTTTTAATGAAATAGGATCACTGGAGCCAATGAAATTGCATAAAAACTTTTCAAATTATCTTATTTCTTTTTAACTATTTAAGCAATAATGAAACACATGCATTGCTTCCAACCCCTGAGTAAAGAAAAGCGTGAAAAGTCCGGAGTCATAATCAGTTTCCAATTACTAGTGGTGAAATCCACTGTAATGCAGGTGAAACTGATAATCCTCCATGCACTAGGACTTCAGTTCCACACGAGAACCTATTACATATGCGTTTATGAAATAATTGTTGACTACAGCAGGGGAATATAAATAAGCCATTAAAGGCATACGTTTTTTGGATTTCTGTCTCTCGCGAGTGGTTCCTGAACTGTACCTCCCAGAGTGAGTGAGTCACAATCCTTTCACACTCAATACCTCAAGAATGGTACTAGCTATAACCTCTTAACTTTGAGTGTTAACAGACATAGGTGTAGCAGATGAGCTGATTTAAATTTGATTGAATCTGTGAAGTTGCATCAAAACTAAATTAAAATGCAAAAACGCGCTACATGGCACAGTCCTGTACTACCCACTTAGACTGGACGTTAGCATGATTAGCATAATTATTAGCAATTCAGTCAAAGCCTGATAAAGGCTACTTTTCACCAAAAGTTATACTAGCAAAGTTTGTTTTGTGTGCATGACTCAGTTAAAGTGTACTGCACTAACTTTACTTGCGTATAACTTCATATGATGTCTACAGTAGCCAGCTAGCTAGCTACAGAGCTTAACCATGGTGTTAAGCCGCCCATTTTTCACGTAGCTCTGCAGCTAGCAAGCTGGCTACTATAGACGTCAAATTATGCCGGCTGCATCACAGGGTCCCGTACAATCTAGTAAAACTGTATGTAGCGTGTTTGTAAAACCATATTGAAAGTTTGCCCAAACACCTCAAGGAATGCGTGCAGAGCAGAACTTAATATATTCAAAGCTAAAAAGATCAATTACATTTTGGCAGTTTTGAATTAAGGCTGATTAACATCCTCTTACGTACAACGCTCTCCTCCGCAATCCAAAATCAACAGGTGTGCATCCGCTGGACCAGCTGGCTCTGAAGCTCACCATGCGAAACACCACACTCAGTGGGCCTGAGAGATGGACTAGCCACAAACACAACCCACAACCATCATTTTAAGCCTAATTAAAAGATTAAATATACAGAACAATGGAGAAATGAAAAAGCAATGTTACACAAACTCCTCTGTTATCAGTCCCTGTGCAGAGATATCAATTTAGCTGAGGATCTGAAATACAAAAATTAGTTAAAAAAAAAAAAAAAAAAAACTAATTATTGTAAAATACAGAGTCAGTGACCACAAACTTGAAATTGAAAGATTGCCATTTAAAACCTGGAAGCTAAAAGAGGGATGTGTCTGTACAAACTGCCACCAGGACACTGAAACACACAAGCACATTTACTCTGTGCTCGTCCCAAATATAAGGACAGAAGAAAGACTGTTTCCCAATGTTTGAAAAGGCTATACCCGGCTTCACTGCATACCATGAGCCTCCGTTTGGGGGGGGAGATAAACATAGAGCAAGGCTAGCAGGTGAATATTTTTTCCTCCTGCCATGATGAGGCTAAATAAGTAGGATGAACCTTCATCTTCATTTCACTTCATTGATTATCTTCAATGATAATGCAATCATCCCATGTTTACATTCATTGTTATTATTACCATAACTACTAATTATTTGTCATTTAATTTTTGTTTTTTTTTGTCATTCCTATGCTTTAGTAACACAGATGTACTGATTTTTTTATGCCAAGAAAGCAAATTGAAATTGAAAATTGAAACTGAATGTAAGAGATTGACAGGTAGAGAGAGAGACGGGGCACGGGGAGGGAGCGAGAGAGAGGGAGAGCGAGAGAGACAGAGTTTGTGTGCGTTATCGGCGATTGTTTGTGTGGTGGAAGCCTTATCTGGCCCTGGCTGCAGTTGGACCCTCGCTCGACCTTGCGCTTGCCTTTTATGAGGCGGCTGTATCTCAGGCATTCAAAACGTTTAATGTTCCAACGCCAGGGAGTAACGGCGTCAGTAAAGACACAGACTTATTCAATTAGGGCGGCAGTGAAGCGTGAGCACGTTTGCGTCCCCGCGGGTGGGTTAGTGTTTGGGCGGGCGAGGGGGGTAGGAGATGCACGTCGCCCTTGTAAAAATAGCCTTTGGTAGTCCAGGGGGATCTATGAGAGAACTTTTAGTGCCTTTGCTCTCGTACTGAAAAATGGTAGCCAGATTCAGTGTGGTAAGCAGAGACCCCAGCAGATTCCCAGACGATGAGTTCCGAAGCTTTACAGCAGCCGAGGGAGAAGCCAGAGGCCAAACAAGAAGAGCATGTCTGAGCCGTCTAACTGTTCAGACATGAGACGGGAGACACAGCGAATCTACTCCCCACTATAGGCTCTCTGGGTCAAACCGAGGTATGCCACTACCAAGCCGGTATTTTGACCCCACTTCCCCTGCAGGCTGCCACAGCCAGAGAGGCATAAATAAACAAAAGTGATCTCGGGAGACCGACCAGCTGCTTACGAATTCCTCCATTTTTTTCTCTTTCATTCTTATATTTGCACAGCACCGCGGAAGAATTGGAGAAAACCGAATAGGCCAATTCCAGCTGTTTTTTGACCGTCAAAGCGTTATCATGAAACCCACCGACGCTCTCGCGAAAACACGCCCCTCCGCAGCATTCAAGCACTCGGATTCCAATTGTAGAGCTGAATGTGCTGGCGAATCCTGGTGCTTGGATGACCGGCCAATCCTAGCGCTTGAATGCTCCAGAGGGGCGTGCCTTTGCGAGAGAGGAGGTGGGTTCCATCATAATACGTCAAATAGCACAACTTACACTTTGTGAACAGAGAAGTTCAAAATTTACAGGAAGTGGGTTCATTTTTTATTTTTTATTTTTGGGGGGGGGGGGGGTTGGGGGATCAGGCAGACCCTGGACAGCCAAATAAGCCGCCGTTCTCCCCTCAAAGACAGGGCCAGACGTTTATGCCAGTCGGAGGCCACAGTAAAAATACATTTCCTTCAACATATGCTAGAATAATCCAGCACGGGAAGTGCAGGAATTCTTCAAAGAAACATTCCCAGAGAGACTCCAGACCCACTGCTATGTTTTACTCATTCAAAATCACATTTGATCTGTGCAGACCATAATTATGCCTTACCCGCCACAACCTGTTTTAAACCACTTTGACTTAAGAATGAAAAATGCCATTATCTCCGCAAAATCCCTGTGGCCTGCCATTGGTAATAGAGGCTGCCATATGTTAATATACAGACAGTTTATTGTATACTCAGCCAAAATAAAAACTTCACACTCTTTTGGAGGTCAATAAGTTGAACATACAAGGAATGAGGTTTTAAATAATGATTTTATTTAATTCTGTACTCATTAAAGATGGTGTGTCATGAAAATAATGTCCATAATGTAACCAGTTCCACCGGAAATGCTACGGAAATGTCCAAGAGTAGAAATGTTAAAGTTACAACTTGAATAAGAGCAGTGCGCAGGCGATTACGTATGGTTTGGGCAGTTACACGACCTCTAAACAATTCATTCCTAGTGGACGTTGCAGTGACAAATCGATTATGCAAATGACGTAAGACAATTTGTCGGTCTTCTGCTTTTGACGTCACACGTGGGGTACCAGAATGAGGTCGGCCAGATGTGGTGCCAGTATGTTGGAGACGTGTCCGAAGATCATGGATAGTCCACGGACTGTATCCCATTACCCTTGCAACATCAGTGACGGACGTTTCCGTATTCAGTATGCCAATGGCACGTTCACGCTGAATGTTTGACAGCCATGGCATTGAAAATCAACGAATAATTTACTTTAAAAACTTGTTTTTCCGAGATTTCACTCTAACGTGCTAACGCTCAGTTGCACATCTCTCATATGGTCACGTGACTAGGAACACGAGAAAATATGGTTTTAGCTTAAAGTACGCTTGCCCGTGCTACGTACCTGTGCACGTCGGAGTTGATGAGTGTCATGATGTCTTTGACAACGCATTTACCCCTAGTGATAATAAAAACTCTTTTATTAAAAGTTTCAAGAAAATATTTACAAATTTATGAGTGTGAAGTTTCTTTTTTGACTCAGTATATTTAGAATTGCACAGCTGATCAGAAAATCAATACATCTGTCCATAATGTCACCTGCTTAATACTTACTGGGGGCTGAAACCAATCCCAGTGTGCGCTGGGCATGAGGCAAGAACACACTTCTACTTGTCTATCACAGGGTCCAGACACCAAAAACTCACCCGCATTTAGTACATACATACAGCACATCATCCATCTTACCAGCTCTCCTTTACCTGGGCGAGAAGCAAGAATTCACTCTGGACAGTCAGCTGTCATTCACGCACACCCTCACTCCCACGGGCTATTTACACTCTCCCATTGACCAGACATGCAGGGGAGCAGACCCAACGTCAGGAGAAAACCCAATGTGGCTATGGCAAGAACAGACTAACTCCACACTGAAAGGCCTCAGGAAATCCTCCTCAAGAATACTGAGCTCTGCCAAAAAGAATCATGTTTTTGCTTTGACGTATAGGGAAAAGTTTGAAACCATTGCCAAGGCTGAAATGTGTAGCGTTGATGGAATTCCATGTTCTTACAAATTAGGTTCTCCCCTGTCGGTGCTCAGTAGATACAGAGATTGATTTGGCTGTGTTGGAGGCATGGTGTTTGAGACGAAGGTTAAACAAGGACACGGAACCAGCCAGGAAAGCTCTCTCTTGATTTATTTTCAACTGTTGATTCAACTGAAGGCTGCACCTGAGGTCGGTTTGCTGATGAGATACAAAACTCCCCCACATTCCCCCTGCCGAGGTATGCCATTAATGAGACAGATACAAGAGATGGTCTGGAAGTTATTATGCAAAGAAGGCAAACTACTCGAAAAAGCCGCATAGGTGCTGTGGCCGTTCCAGGGAGTACGTATTAGAGGCCGCCGGTACATTGCATGCATAGTAAGATGGCAAAAAATACAATGGGAATATAAACTAGCAGAATTTCTAGGTAAAGCCCCTTTGTTTTTTTCCGCCCCACGTGGTCCATTTTAAGAGTGTGTACGCACAGCAGTGGGAAGACATACAAACCTGTGTTGTTTGCGAAGCCACAAAAAAAGCTTATTTCCTCTTTCCACCCCCACCCCCTTATTTTACTGAAGAGCTGTACTTGTATACATGGTACGCTTTAGCCACAAGGTACCGCTAACAACTGGGAAAGAATCCATCACAATAAAAACCGGTGTCTGTAAACTATTGGTTGGGGGCTGCTGAGTGATAGAGTCAGGGAGAAGTAACAGATTGCATGTCATTTCCTGTACTGTAGGCGTGTTTGTATTGATTCTGGCAGCTCCTGTGGGCGCACAACTTATTCAAATGCTCTCATTCCTCAAGGAGGGTCAGGGGCCAGAATGCAACTCATGCATGAGATGGACCCTTTTACGGACAAGAATGGCTGTCCATATCCTCTTATCACTGCCTGCTAAGGCCTGTGAGATAAATAACTCAACTTTTACAACTCTATTCTTCAAATGCCTTTCTTTGGCCATCATGCAAGCCAACTACTGAAAAAAAAATTGTAGTGCTGTCTTCTGAACAGTATATTTGGACTGGATTTCATTTAATTAAAAACAAGACATTTTCATTAATGTTTGTGTGTGATCCTACTCATCTGGATTTGGAGACTCATGAATCAGAAGCTAATGGTCCAGATTAGGATTTAGGAGTCCAGATGTAAGATTAAAGAGCATAAAAACCCTTCCTTCACTTTCGCTCTGCTTTCGTGCTTTGTTAGAGTACACACCCACCATTTTGGAGACACCTGTTCCACCCGGTGGTCCTTTGTTGCCGTGTCACCAAGGTTTGAAAGTTACCATTTTGTGCTGTCTGGCTGCCTGCCGAAAAATAGGATGGCGCTCTTGTTAGAGGCATCTGACATCAGCTCTAGAACACAAATCAAGGCACAGGCAGCGCCAGGCGCACATGACCAGCCATAATTTGCATTTAGGTTGTTTTGATTGTTTATCTGACTTTTTGAACGATGGTTCTGCATTGTGTTGTCAAATTCTGTAGAAATAGTATTCACAAATTTCCAACCTACTTCTCTCGCAGTTTACCTCTCCCAATTAGCAACAGTTGCTCAGAATAATTGGCAGAACCGATGAGAGTCATTCATTTTTAATAGCCTCGTTATGCATTGCACTACAAAATTATATGGCGTTTTCTTCCGCTTATCAATGACAACGAAAAATATCAATGAGTCATGATCATTTCTGCACATGTAGCTGGTGAAACAGCACATATTTGCGTAAATTAGTTTGCGAGGCTTATTGAGCAATAAGCCATGAGAATCCATTCTGAAAAAAGTGACAGCTAAATGGCTTTGTTAGGTATGATGCACAGCTGAGTGATGGCAAAAATAATTGCTGCGAAGTCAGCAAAAGTTTTGGATTTTTTTCAGATTGTCATCCTTGTGAAGTGACATCAATTATATCAACGTAGCCAACAGGCAATTGCTTTGTCATTCGCATTCCTTGATCATTATGTGTCATGCATTAGTGATGGTTGTTCAGTTAATAAATTATATGATTTTTATCAGGCAAACTTGATCGCGAACAGTTTAAAACAATTTATGCGGGAAAGGATGATGTTACAGAAGGGCTTCCTGACATCTGATGGCACGCCGCTGCAGCTAGCTAATCGTTCAATATATTTGCGGAGATCGGGAGATCACTTGATTAATTTACTATTGTTTTCAAATAAACATTACCGTAATTCAAACTATAGGGAAATTACATACCAAGTCGTATTGCCAACGCAATCTTGTAATAATAAGGCATCGTCAGGAATGCAATCAGCTGCATGTCCTGCTTGGTCCTCCATCTCTTGCCTTGCTGGTGGCCCATACAGGTAGGGTTGAGGACCGTTGTATTCCACCGTATCGGCCAAAGTAAGAATTATTTCTCTGTCTCCTGATTCCTCATCGCTCCAGTCGCGAAAACTCTCCCCAGAATTCCCACTAGATTCACTGAACCTGTTTGACGACATGTTGACCTTGCCTGTTTGTGTTCTAGCGCTGATGTCATGCATACTTCGGGTGTGCTCGCACCGTGGTCGGCATACTCCGCCAGAGCTGATCAGTAAATTTAATTTGCAGCGATCTGCGATCGACTTTTGTAAAAAAAATAATAAGTTTTACGATCTTTGAGTTATTCTTGATCATATAATGATTGCCTATCCCCTCGGGTTTTCATGCTGTTTAAGTATTCCAAATTTAGTGGATAAAGGAGAATAAAAAGTTAATTTCATTAGGTTTCATTGGATGAAAAAAAACTGGGAGCAAGATTAAGTACAGTGGGCTCAAAAATTACTGGCACCCCTGACTGACAATGCACAAACAATACAATAAATAAATAAATAGATAAATAAAACAATATAGTTATAGAGAAATGGAATATACCCATATGTGTGAAATACTACGCTTTAGTAATGTTTTGATAGAAACAACCAAAATCATAACAATCATTTTATGCAAAATAAATTTCAACAAAATCAAGGCTTCATAATTATTGGTACCCTTCATTTTGTACTGAGTGCAATCACACCCATGCGAATAGAACCTATATAAACATATAGGTTTTAATATAGGGCCACTTATAGGTTTCACATATATGCGACATACATAAAAATTGGACGTTTTCATAAATTATAGGTACATAAAAGTGTATGCCTGCTTTTCTTTGAGTGTCATGTCGGTTTAAATTGACAGGGCATACATCGTTGGATTCTGTAGACTTTCCTCTTTCATTCGAGGTATCATTTGTCAGCATAGCACAAATTCGGGAGAAATTCTAGCGATTCAGTGCTGACATGATTTTATCCTATGTTTCGCTACATGCTAATTTACTTGCTTGGTGCTTGAATTGTGTTCGGTTGAGGTAAAAATGGTGTACATGAGCTTCTGCGTAGTTTCTTCCAAGTGGCAACCTGCGGGACTGAAAAGTGAAGCAAATACGGAAGTGCCAAAACATGCAGTTCCTCTAACGACCACTTGAGGCTGACTGCAGAAACGAGTCAATCCCCATTCACCCCCATGTTAAAAAGCCCAATTTTACAGCAAAAACGAACATGTTTACAACCTGGTTAAAAATACGGTTTTGTTCTCTATGGCTAATTTGCCCCTCCGTGAAAATGGTGGGGGGAGTGAATTAATTTGTAACTTTACTATTTACATTATGTAAAGGCTTAAATTTATGCATAATTAAGGGCGTGGCCACTTTGAGTGACAGAACCTTGAATTACACAGTCTCTGGGCAGGAGTCATCTTATCCGGTTATGCCATGGCTAGGCTAGAGCACAGGCCTACACGGCCCCCAGCTGTAGAGTAGGAACACCAAGCTCTGCTGCAAACCACAAGTCTAGCCTGGCTGTCCGAGGGAGTGGGTTATCACAGCTCAACTAGCCTAGCTGCTAACCCTTGGCCTGTTCTAGTCACTTGTGGGCCATTATCCTACCTAGGCTCATTCGAGTCACGGAACTTGATCCATTGGCCGCGTTTCTGACTAGAGATTTTTTTTTACAGAAAATCGGGATGCTGTGTGGTTATGAGACTGTGGTCTATTTTCTAAGGTGATGAAATTCTAACATTATTCATATAACATTACATGTCTACACGAAGTAGCGTTAGTTCGATCAGTAGCCAACAAGCTACTTCACGAGAATGAATACAGTAATCCCCCTGTTAGTTTTTGCCCAAGATGTCCAGCTGTAATAGCGGGAGTGTACGCCTGCCACAGTTATTATACTGACATGCAGTGAAGCAATAGCGAAACAGAAAAATGTCTAAATTTAGGGTAAACATACTTTTGAACAAAAGCTGTCAGACAGGGGTAGGAAAACTGTCACAGATTCCCTTTCAGGTTCCCAACGTAGCTGGTTTGTCAGCTACAACATTATAACCACCATAGCACACTACCAGATTACGGGGCCCCTTAGCGATTCCCTGGAGTATTTGGAGGGCTTGACCAGAGATTGCCATGATTATACACTCAGTCGATTCACACAGCAGAATCTTATAGAACTGCATTTGCCACCAATGGATTCATTCCATTTTCAGTGCGATTACTGATGCGGTATAATTGTAAATAGAAAGGCTAGCTAGTTAGCTATATAGCTAATTTAACATATCCTACATTATCTAGCAAGCTCGCTAGCTGTCGCTAAATGTGTTTCTACATAAAGTCCATCATCCACAAATTAGCTAACCACATTAACGTGACTAATAAGCCCGACGGAAAAATGTTAATAACCAGCCACATTCGACTATATTCGGTGTTGCTAGGAGTAAAGGCTTTTTTCCGAAAATTTTACAATGCGATAAAAAAAAGTTGCTCATCGCAGTGGTATCGTTAGCTAATATAAAGATCAGAGAATAGCAGGGCAACTGATGAAACAACCGTGGAGCCTAGGAGCCAGACACTCAGCTGTGTTGGCATTGATGAGCCCACGTATGCTGGCTACAGTAACCAATTCAGTCAGCATTCACTGAAGTCAAAATGTAGGGTGAAAACACTTGTGATCAGAATCTGCGAGAATAGGGTAGCAAGTCCATCAGGTTTGTCAGTAGGGTTATGTAATGCAATGTTATCGCTTGACTGGCCATACTACCGTTAATGGGACCTGGCTAAGGTGCGTACAAGAGCTAAGACGAACACCAGCTCGCACTCTGAGGGGGATATTGATACTCAGTGAGCTAACGGCTGCTACTTTCCAGTGGTGCACTGCGTTCATCGCGCTACTGCCTCATGGATACGAACAATGTTTGTCTCGCTCAACCGCTTCACGACTATCAACAGCGTTCGACCCAATACCGCAAGCTACTTAGCAGGATCCGTTCCTTTACTGGGACAGATGTGACCCCGCATCTCAGCCTTAGCGAACCAGGTGGCATCGAGCTGAGTAGGGTTTTTAGTCGAGTATGAAGGCCGGAGCTAGCTTGGTAGCTGCGAGCTTAGAGGGCTTGGCCGCCCACTGGGCTCGAGTCAGCTCTAGCAACGGCCCACCTTTTTGCCCATTTTCGGATAAGCTGAGAGGTAGAAAGAGTCAAGTAAGTGTCAAGATGGTGACTAAATTTGCTTCAAAAAGGAAATTCAGAAACCTATGATTGGTGTCACTGAGGATACGCCCATGTTTTATACAGTCAATGGTTTCCTCGCGTAAAGTGGATATGCCGCAGGACAATGTTGCGATTCGGAAACATGTATTTATTATGAGTAACCACCGCCTATGGCATCGGGGGCGTTGGGCTTAAGGGGTTAAATACTGCAACGAAATACATGTGCTGTACTTCGGCACTATGCAACTTTGAAAATGGGAGTTTCATGCGCCCCCCAGAGAGAATCTCACTCCAGCCTGCATTCAAAACTTGAGAGCCCTGAGACTCCGGCATGTCCCTGCTTCTCTGTGAAAAGGCCGCAGCATTGTGTAGCAACATTGTGTGTGTCAGTTTACCTTTCATATGCAAAAACACCATATTTACGGAGCTACGATGCTGCCACCTAAATTGGCGCTTGATCTTGTCGGAATACCCAGTATTGCTGAAATGAAAAATAAAACAGAAAAGTGCCCTCTGCGCCAATTTTGGGCAACCTCCCAGACAATAAAAAGAATGTCTTGTTTTCTTTGGTCTTATCGGTTAATTATAATCGGTGGATATCAGAGGAATGGCCGATGTCCAATACATACTTTTAAAGCCAATATCGACCGATAGCGATAATGTGGCGATAATATCGTGCATACCTAGTTATCACATGCTTTTCTCATGTGCTGCCCAGGTGTTCCTTGTTCCTGTGATCCTGCACCCTTGCCTATATCTGGGAGAGGATGGAGGAAGGCTGCAGACTGAACCTTTGTTGTCATGAGCCTTATCTTCAATGTTGTCATGTGCATTGTCTGCCATAAGTTTTCTACCATGTGGTCTTCATGAGCTTTGTTTTCCATGTTGGGTTCATGACCAGTTTACCACATTGTCTCCATGAACCTGCTGTGACATAGCATTCAGGAACCACACGGAAGAGATGGAAATCCAAAAAACCTATGCCTTTAATGAAGTCTGGGTCAAAGCCAAAAAACACAAGAATTGCCAAGCCACAATACGAAATCCAAAAAGGAAAGTAATTAAGCACGTGTGAGAGATCTCGCAGAAACGCAGGGGGAGACAGGTATAGCTGAACAAGAGGCAGAGACTAGAACAGGGCGATTGCCGAGAGGGAATTAGTATAAAATAGTAGCGGTGCAACTTTACAGATTTAACTAGAGTGCTCGTTAGTAAGTTAGTAATCTATATACATGGATTAGTTCTGTTAGTAGACTATGATACAAAATACAAATGTTAGTTTTGTCAGTAATCAGAACAGTAAGACAAAGGAAGTAAACGAGAATCAAAGGAATATATTAAACACCAGAATTAATTTAAATCACCCGAAGTAAGTGAGCACGCAAACAGGGAAGACGGACTGAACCAACTAGATCACAAGACAGGGGAGACAACAGCAATGGAATTGAGAAATGGAATGAACTGAAAACCTGAGAATTACAATAACCAAAAAGAATAAATAAAAGACAAAATCATGAACACAACTCCTGAACATCAACATGACAAATAACCATAACCATGACAACCGTTTGTGCCCTGTTTTTATTGTTTTTGTAAATAAATATTCAGTGTGTATTTTTCTTCTCGCACCTGGCGTCTTCCATGCCGAAGCATAACAATACCTGATAATGTTGAGAGTTTTCGGAGTTTCTGTAATGGCAATTTAAATGAATGACTGAAAAAAGGTCTTAACCAATCATTAATTTTTTAGGGATTTTTTGAGCTTCCCCTATTGCAAGTTCATGAGCCGCCACTGTTTTAGCCCCTAGTGAAACAGGAAGTGATGCAATGGCTCAATATAGTTCCTTAACACTTAAATACAGCTTAGATAAGTGGAATTTAATTTTAATAGATGTCATTTACAGTAGTGTTTTAGGGTGCCTTTCATTGTGAAGCCTTGATTTTGAGAAAATAGATTTTTAATTGAATCAGTAAATGATTTTGGTAGGTGCCATTGGGACATTAAATATTGTACAGTATCTCTCACATGTTGTTATTTAGAGTTTCTCTATAAATATATTTCTTAGAATTTTTAAAAGTATTGTTTGTGCATTGCCAATCGGGAGTGCCAGTAGTTTTGGAACCCCCGTTATTATATGCATGTCAATTGCTTTGGCATTTCTTCAATGATGGAAAATTAAAAAAATATTCAGGGAGTGTTTGGTAGTCCGGGGACTAGTTAAGATATTCCCAAACGTTCTGCAAACGGAGTGAGGCCAGTAAGTATTTGTACAACAACAACGGTCGTAATTCCTCGTAATTGACCCCTTATAAATGTAAATTACCACAAATAAAAGATTTTATTTGCATTTTAGGAGTTTTGGGATTAATATGGAGTGAAACGTGTGGCAATCATCTGTAAAGTTGTATCACTGTTCAAATATGCACAGACCTACAACCGTACAGATGAACGGATGCAGTCTGAACTTCTGAAAAGCATTCATTCTCATCATTCATTCATGTTGTCACGGAAACTTTTTGTCATTTGCTCAGTGGATTGTGGCCACAATGACTACTTACTTCTCTGTTTCTTTTATAAACAGCTGGGCCTCCCCACAAAAAGTGTTGCATGCATTTCATTTTACGTTATGTGCCTGTGCTTGCCTGCTTCGGAAGTACATGTTGCCATTCATCATGTTTTCTTGCAAAGACTTGCGTCTGACTCACACCTTGGCGTTGCTGTGTGTGCGGCATTTGCTCCAGCTTTCCACAGTCATAGTGCAGGGCTGTTTGTCATTAATTCCCTGCTACCACGGGATCAAATTTTCTTTTCCATATCAATTCAGAAGTCGAAGGAAAGTTGTAGTCATATGAGTCTTATCCAGGCTTCGTTGTTGATGGACAGCGTTAATCTGATACTTCAACAATTTCAGAATGTGGCAATAGAAATGGGCTCATGCGACCATTCTTAAACAAATTCCAGTGAAATCTGAGGTGCCTTGGTGGCATAGCCTCAACAGCACAGTCTTAATGGTCCCTGCGAGCTGTGAGGTTGGCGGCCTCATTAAGGCTGTATTATCTTCATCGAGTGCTCTCCCTCTTTATCACTCTCCTGTCTTCCTGTTTCTCCGTACTATATTATCCAACATAGCTGAAAAAAGATCTAACAATAACCTCACATCACTGTCTGCAGTTACACATGAAAACTTGAGAAACACTCTGTAAAAAGAAAAGATTCTTCCTGTAAGGCAGCAAAGAGTAACCGTATCCAGTTCATGAGTTTTTCCTCGGCAGAATGGCTCCTTTTGATAGCTTTCACATTCATACACCTACTATAGAGTGTTCCCTGAAGAGGTAAAGTTACCTAATGATGAAAAGCCAAAAAGCCCTTTTTGAGGGGAGTAGGGTCTGCAATTTTGAGAACTCAGTCTGACCTGGAAGTACAGATTTTAAACCTTATCATATTTTTAGCACCATTCACTTGTGAAAAATGATTTGTTTATACATAACTCACTTTCCATCAAAATGTCTATCAGTACCCTGGAGTTATCACATCACATGGTCATGATCAGTACAGCCAATGCATTGTCAGACTGCAAAAAGGGTACAGGCCAACAATTTTTTGCAGGTGTTTTATTAAAATTAACAGCATAGCAAATATTATCCCATGCTAACTTTCCTTGATTCGTTCACTTACAATAGTGAACCTATGCTTTAAATCTTCAGCTTCATTTTGACATTCAACAGCTGGCTAATGGCTAATTACACAGCTAGAACACATTCTTTTCTCCACTGCAAACACTGTTACGGTGACACTGTTTTTCCATCCGTTCCTGTGACTGTGTGGCTAACACTGAGCAGCCTTTTCTATTTACGAACAACACGGGGTGAACGGCATAGCGACAGTAGCTTTCTCAGAAAAAGATGATTTAAATGTGACGTGAGCTCTATTTGTACTCTAAAGAGAAGGATAAAATTAGACCATCCATCTCCAGTTGTTTTAAATGACATGACACATCAAAACAATTCGTCAAAATTACTTTTTTTATGTTCTGATTTTGATTTGAACCGAGCTCATAGTATACTGTATATATGCAGCATACAACCCATCTGTTGTTAAAATTAAGAAAGCAAATTCAGTCCAAACAATTCAGACACCCGACCCAAAACAAATATTAAAAATGTTGCAGTTCCCTCCATTCTGAATAAATTCATACATCGTTAAATAAACTGCTCTGACAGGGAGGAGCAAGTCATGTGTTCGGGGAGAAGCTTTGTCCTAATGAGGAACAGGTCTGCTTTTTCAATACCTGACTTGGAATCTCAGACAGCAGCCAAAGTAATCAGCTCCTGGCTGGAGCTTCCAGACCCAGAAGAACATCATCCAGTTCCCCACCGTGCAGCAGGCATTGACTCCACTGGCACAGAGGTACAATTTTAACCCTTTAAAGGTGTGAGCTTACAAATACATAATGTAATTTGAATGCACATGACTGACTCAAACCACAAGCTCTGAAACTCAGACGCATCACCAGGACCTTCGGTTATCTGTTTCAGTTCACCCTCATGAAATATAAATGTAGTTTTACAGTGTAAAAGTGTACATGGAATCTTTAGAATGTTCTTTAGAATGTTTAGAATGTTCTTCACAAGAACATTCTTATGCTGATGCTACAACCGACCCTGGCAATTCAATACAATAGAGTTAAAGAACATTCGTTTCAGTGAAATATTTCTAATGTTGCCCGTTGTCAGAGCATACTGCCTTAGAATGTTGTTTAACAAACTGTCATTGCACAAATATCTCCACACAATTCCAAACAAGGACAGACAACTATGGCACACCACACAAACATCTGTGTTTGTTGGAGAATGTTTGATTGGTGTGCTCTATGCTTAAAAAATAAGCAAACAAACAAACAAATAAAATTCCTTACTCCTCATAGGGTTCAGCATGTAGCAAGAAAACAGGAACTATTCCGTAAGTATGGCGCTTCAGAGTTTTATGGCAGGCTCTCGGTTATGAAATGGGCACCCTAAATCAATTATTCTCATCAGCTATGCAGGTAACTTGCACCATGATGATTCTGGTGGAAAGATTGCGCTTGCCAGGCATTGCCAGGTGGGGGGAAGGGGTTCAATTTGCAAAGCTTGATGAGCATACTGTTACATAATCGCTCTAACATTCTCAAACCGGCAGTGATTAGGGCTGACATACCTTTGATCCTCACAGTTTCCCGTGGTATGAGAGTGAGTGGTATGCGCACTATACCGTACAGTGGGAGGTGGACATATTAGCTTTGACGTCTGCTTCTTGACATTCGACTGCCAACTGCAATGGTTAATTACTCCTGCATCTAATTTGGCTCAATTGCAAGACTGCAGTTTATATATATAAGGCTTGTTTTAGTATTTGTCATGACAAAACAGTATATAAAAACTCAGAGAGATGCCACAAAGGTCCAACATTCGGATTCAAACCCCTGATGCAGTGGCTGATAATAAGACCAGTGCCCTATGAGCTGCGCCACTGAGACCCTGGGATCAGAACATTTTTAAGCTCAGGTGCATTCCACATTATGAAATACTCTATTTTTAGGAGGTATGTCTTTACTGGCAAGATTGCTCAATGTTCTTTCATCCAAAGCCAATTTTTAGCTCAGACGTACATCTGAAGGTACGTCTTTAGAACAATTAAATGTCTGTCATGCCTCAGGTTTAATTAAATCTGTCAAATGAAAGCAGTGATCAGTCTAAATACAATACATGATTTCAAAAGGCTTACCGATGCTAATCTTTCAGCTGTTGGTACTGTATTTAGTTTGTACCATAATTCCAAATGCTTCAAGCAATGACTTGGAACATCAAATGTCTGCATAAATTCACCGCACAATGTGACCTTTACAGCAGTTTGATACAATCAAACTCTTGGGCAGAGGACATTGAAATGTTACAAAATTAATTGAAGACCCTGGTGCTAAAAGTGCTTAAGTCCAAAAATGTCTATTTTGAGAAAATTGAGGAAAATCAACTTATGTAGGAGACTACAAAAGATGTTTTCCCATCCATAACCAAGGGTGTGAAAATGTGACTTAAGAACTTTTAGCACCAGGCTCTTCAATTTTGACATATTTAATTCAGGTAAAATAGCAGCATCTATAATGTTATTTTGAGAGGATCCACAAATACTTGACAAGTAACTTGTTTTTGCTTTTTGGCTCCGTACTCCAGCGCAATGGAATCGAAAACAGTGAATAAGAATTAAAGTACCTTATGCTGTAACTTACCGGAGTACACATCCATACTGACTCGGCCATGCAGACCTGGGAACCCTTTTTACGCAGCGCTACTGTCAAAATATTTACAGACTACAATGTATGACATATCACCAACAGAATTATCAAGGTCACCCTCTGTACTAATTTCCCTCGCGACTGTTTTTGCACCAGTTTATAAACAGATCTCTGAGGCTCAGTGTCAACCCATGTTATAGCAGAGGCACAGAAAATAACTTTCAGAGGCACAGAAGGAATATTGTTTGATCTCTCTCTCCCATACACACACACACACACACACACAAACCATCTCATGTACATATTCTCACTCTCCTTCTCTCACACACTCATTTGCACTCTCTCTCTCTCTCTCTCTCTCACACACACACACACAATCTTCTTCCAACACGCAGACTCACATACACAGACCCAATTACTCTCTCTTTCTCTCATGGATGCTCCGTGACACACAGTCCTGCTCATTCAGTCCCTCAGACACACTCACAATCTTTCAAAAATTCAGTTTCACTTGCTAAATCACTCACTCATTTACTCATTCACTCATATCTATGTGGATGTCACAGGAGGTGAAGCATGCTCCCTGGCTCTGAGTACGCAGCATGAAGCCAGATGTGGTATCCCAAAGCACTCTGGTAGTACGCCTATTAAAGAATAGAGCCTCATTGACAGTGTGATTACAGCATTTAGACTTCTTTAAGTAGTCATTTTAGCTGTTTCCACCAGCTGTCAGGCCGTAAAATCTGCTTGGACGAAACATTAATTACGGGAAGAAGTTGATGTGGGTCCGCTGGCACCATTTTGGTTCAGTTATGGGGTCCTGTGGGGACAAAGGGGGGACCACAGCAAAAAATATGACTGAGATCATCTCATAGGATGGACCTCATCTAAGATGAAGGACCTTTCTGTTCCAAGGCGAGTGGGGCCCGTTCCAAATACTCATTCCTTGTGCCTGACCCGGAAATCAATTGAGGTCTGTCATCATTAATGAGATCCGAATCAGTTGAATAGAGTTAGTGTTCGGTTCTGAGTCTCTTTTGTTTTTCCCGGAATCCAGCCCTCCTGGTCAGTTTTTTCATTCTATTTCCCCTAAATTTTTTCTCATTATTTAATTATCATCTCCTGCATCGCCCTTCCCTTTGTGCTCCTGCTCCCACCTGTTCCGTATTTTTGATCGTCATTACATGTATTTAAGTTCTTAGTCTGTGATCTCCCCGTGCTGGACTGTTTCTCTTCATTGTGTTCTAAGCCTAGAGCTCTATTCCTTCTGCCTTCAGTGAAGCCTATTAAAAAAAACAAGTAAACAATTTATTAGGGATATCTGCCTGTGCTGTTCAGCTTCATAGTGGGCCATTCCTTCAAGCCTTGGGGTTTGAGAGTGGGCACAGTCCAACATGTCCTGTACCCCCGGACTGCCGTCCTGGTGCTGACCACAGATCTCTCGGACCGCGGCTTGCCTGTCTCCATTGATCCTGCTCACCCCTCACTTAATTCAGACTGTTCCAGCCTATTTTACTGCCCAATTCCTAATTCAATTGTTATTTTCAGTGAAGTCGCCTTTCTTTGGCTACTAATTAACAGTGAGTTGCCAACATTTGATGACTAAGCATTTACTACTCCCTTTGCTCGTTAATGATTATTTAATCACCTTTCTGAAATTTACTATATTGTTATGAGATCCCAAAACATTTATTTTATGTGAAATTAGCATTCAAGAAAGGTAGCTGAGTAGTTACTTTGGATACGTATTTACTTACTCAAGTCACATCTTCATGTTTACACTTCAGATTGCTTAGCTGTGAAAATCATCCTTTTCCACCATAATGTGGATTATATGATGTATTGATTTGGCTTGCCTGTGGTGCATGAATGACGATTCCCTCTGACCAATCAGTGGCCTGCAGTGCATTGACCTCAAGTTTTATTATTGGCTCGGCTCGCTTGGAACATCGGCAGAGGTAGTTCTATAAACAAATACCTGCTACTCTCCATAGTGTAAATGTATAAAACTCAGAGTTGATTTGAGTTCAGCAGAGCCGTACCATGCTGTAGAAAAGCCTGTTATTGTACCAATAATGGCAACGTTTCCTAGATTCATTTAAGAAGATCTTAGCGCTAAGAGCTTCTTTAGATCCTTCTTAAGGCTCCAGTAAGAAGCAAATGCGTTTTCCAGATTCCTTCTTAGGCTAAGATGGCTCCCTCTTTGCTGAACTCTTCTTTGGAGCCTTCTTAACTCCTTAAGAATGCTCTTACCCGGGAAATGTGGCCATTAAGATCAGAGCAGATCTCAGATTTCAGACTACTTTTTTACATGCAGCATAAAAATGAAATTACATTTTGCATACCTGCAGGAGAAAAAACACATTATTTAAAGATATTAAATATTCAGTGCAACCAATATATTAAAAAATAAAATTTAGTGCAATGAGAAATATTAATAAATAAATATGTGTCACAGAAAACATGGTTAAAACAAAGTTAAAAAGCAGTGCCGAATAAAATGACACCATTGAAAGTGAGGTTACATTCTGAGGTAGTATCACTGTTCTCAAGTTCTGGTTTAGCAGCTGTTTGGCCCACACAACCAACTTGGGATAATAGTATCAGTTGAATGACAGTATTGGATTATTGTTGCGGACAAACATAGCGATAACTGCCTCGAAGAGAATGGCTGGACCGTTGAAAATGCATTTAACCCGAGTGGCTTCAATACGCGGAACATCCAGCACCATAAAAAAAAGTAAATTCAGAGACAGGAAGTATAAGTTCTGGCATACGTTTGTTGCACCCAAGAACTCAATCAGCTGATTTTGCACCACCTCCTGGATAATGGATTGTGTTGATTAACACATTTAGATCATTCTGCCAAAATCGAGGGGAGAATTTCAACATTCTTATCCTCGGATTTTCCACCTCTGAGTCCTCGTGCAACTGGCTAAAGATGAGAGTGACTGTGGAATGCTTGTAATGTAATATAAATACTGGCATTGCTCGAGGCAAATGAACTTGAAATATGAGTGAGAAACTGATTTTTGACAAGACATCTTGAATTTTTGTGTTCACAGCTAGAGGGCTGGCTTCGGCATCAATCTTGCCTCAGTAGGCTCATGAAACAATGCAGCTAGGCCTCTATCCAGGGCCATGGCCTTCCTAGGCTATGGCTGCACTGTCACTGTATGCAGCATTTAAAGTTGGACATATTTTATTTCAATCAATATATTTCCAAAATTAGAAGAATGTAATCATTACAGGAGGGACCAATCAATGTCACCCAAACCAACAAAGGAAGGACAAGTGAGTTTTGCTGTGCTCTCAACCTTATGTTTACTTTTCCTTGCATTTATTCAAAGTTCAGATATTCATCTGATGCATGTATGACGTATACTTCTGACTAATTGCTAGGGCAGCAGGCGACATTTTGATTCAGTTAATTGTTCTGGATCGCAAATTAATTAACACTCAACATCAGCAAGGCAAAAGTTGTCATTCTTCCAGTCTTTCAGAGACTCCAGTGAAACTTGTCGATGGTCACACTGATGCTTTCTTAGGGCCACTCTATGATCCAACACTCCAAAATATTAAATGTCAGATTTACGTGCATTTAGATGTTGAGTCAAGTGGTTCCACACCACCGAGTGAAATAACTTTGAAGTAACTTGATTTATTAATGTGGGCTCTGAATTGTGGAAATTACTTGGCACAGTTACTTGGAACCAGCTGACATTCCATTGTAAGGAAAGAGAAAATGTCATGTTTTAAGTCCACTGCAGTTGAATCTGTTACCAATCCTCCATCTTGTTTTCCTTTCTTTCAAATAAATACACATTCGTCAGATCTAGAAATGCCACTTCCTCTGGAGCACTTCAGTGGTTTCCCTCCTTTGTATCACTGTAATTTTCAGGGCATGTCACAGGATTGACAGTGTTCAGTGCTGAGACATAAATCACCCGGACCTTCTGCAAGCCATGGAGCCGAGCTGCTTTCGTCTTCACGGTGAAAGAAAAAAAAAATCACAAATTCTACATCTGCAGATAATAATCAATGACATGGACTGGTGGTATTAATTCTGATTTCCAGCTAACGCCAAACATTGTTTTTTATATTCTGGATTCAAAGAAGCACAACCATGAAAGAGCAAAGATTTTTTGAACATTTACTCATTCACACACAGATGCACACACACACACACAGACACACACACACACACACACACACAAACACGCATACGCACACACATGCACACACACACACACACACATCCTTGTACTTCTATCCTTGTGAGGACATTATGTTGACTTCCATTCATTCTTTGTGTGTCTCTACAGCCTTTCCCTAATCTTAACAATAAGCAACGCATGCCTGACCCAAACCCTTACCCTAATCTTAACCTATGCTTAAGTGTAACCTTACCCATAATCGTAATTAATAAATCACAATTTGCCATTCTAGTTGTGAGGACAGGTGAATAAGTCCTCACTTCCCAATAATGTCCCCGCTCTAGGAAAAAGCCTGTTCTGGTTCTCATTGGGTAGCAAGTCCAAGCTCACACACACACACACACACACACACACATAGACACACACACGCACGCGCACACACACACACACACACACACACGCACAGTGACTTCAATTCAATCTTGTTGTGTCTTTACAGTATTTTCCTGACCTGAACCATGACAAACACAGGCCTTCCACAAACCCTTACACTAACCCTTACCAACAAGTGGTGTCAGGCGCAACAAACCCCGCCCCTCGCACATACTTTAACTTACTTGGACTCAATTCAATAGGGATCTATTCTGGGTCAGTGGCAATCCCTATACCCAATTTGAGGTGAATCTGGCCATTGGTTTTGCCACTAGAGAGTTAACAAACAATAACCCAGACACGGAAACAAACCGAACGGAAAACAATACCCCTTCCCTTGGGACGGGGTAATAAGTCACAGTATGCCCTTGGAGTTGTGACTGCTGGCCAAAATGTCCTCACTTTCCAAAAATGTCTCCACTGCGCTCTATTAGTTGAAAACATTTTATGGTCCTTACTGTATAGGAAGTACAAGAGCACACACACACAAACACACACACACAAGCACACACACACACACACACACACACACACACTGAAACGAACAGCATGATCTGGTCAAACCTGTATTCTGAACAGCATTACATTGTAGTATATGTAACATCTGCTTTATTTCCATCCACTGAAGTTACATCACAGCCTCACAGTTAAGCATATTGGCTGTTTGTCTAATATGTATAAGAGTCGAGTACTGATTTCTAGAGAACACTCATAGCCTTTTGAGTCCCAGAGACATTTTTAAGGGGAGACTTTAATTTCTTAATAATTTCCTAAGAGTTTAAAGCACAAACTGCGAAGAAAAAAGAGAGAAAAAATATTTTTATTATGTATAACACGCCCACTGTAATGAACAGGACTTCCTTCATATTAAAAAATTCATGGATTACAACAAATAGTCTTTTAACAAGTTGATTGTACTGGTGCAATTTTGAACAAATGGTGAATCATACCAATGAAAACCAACTGCTTAAGTCTGTAGCTCTGTCTGGTACCAGCATGGCAAGAGGCCCCTGAGATGGCGGCTCAGAGATTTATCCTGAAACAAGATGGGCTGTTTTTTACAGTAACGATAGAACTGGTTGGATACAAAAGGACAAACGGCAGAGAAAACCAATGAATGATCAACAGAGGGTGTTTGGAGGGACATTCAAAAGATAACACTGGGAGTGGATTGGTTGAATAGGCAGGTACAGACAGGATGATGGGTAAGGGGGAGGAGAAGAGTGCCTTCTTCTACCACACAGGCGACCACACATATCAACACCTCCCATCAGTAGTGGAGCTACTGGGGTGGGGGGTGGGAGGAGACATGCCTTTTAGTCCTAGCTAGATCGCAATCATTTTCCTTGATTGATGTCTTTTCCAATTATCGTAATTGGCAACTGCAGACACAGTTTCTCACCATATGCGATCCAACAGCGATGAAATCATGGGCTAAATTCAGTGCAGAAAAATTGTTAACTTATTAATTGGCAAATACTTTGCATGATTGAACTGGTCCGTGTTCAAAAAACGCGGACTTTCACTCTCGGTATTTCGTGGGTTGATTTAAAAAAAGAAAAAATAGTGGCACTCGGCAGTTAAATAGCCTAGGTTATAAAAAGCATGCAGCTCAAGCCACTTGCGTGAGAATTGACAGGTAGGCTATGCAATTCTGAATAACGTAGATTTGAAAACAGCAAATACGTGTCCAGATGAATGATTGTTTTCTTACCTATTCGGGGAGAACAAGCAACACCTGTTAAGTGCGGAGCCTCTCGGAGTGAACCTTCTGTTAATCATGAAGATGACTGAAAACAGGTCAGGATTTATAATTGTTTTAAATGGAAGTTTTATGCAACCCAATTCTCAGTTCCGCCACTGTGCTGAATTTAAAAACAATCGCTGTTTAATCGCATGTGGAGAGAAACTGTCTTCAGTTGCCAATTACAATAACTGGAGAAGCCGTCAATAAAGGAAAATGATTGAGAATCAGCCAGGACTAAAAGGGAGGTGTCTTCGCCCCCCTGTAGCTCCGCCACTGCCTCCCATATTTGTGTTATACTTTGCCACAACTGTTGGCCTTCTGACTTGAACAGGCCTTTTCCTGCCATTTGACCATCTGGTGCAGGTGGTCTTGGGACTCAATTCCATGGACTGTGGATGCTAAGACCACAGGCTCGTTGTCGACCCACTTTGTTACAGCAAGCTCATCTGGCTCCCATGTGACCGTCTCTGAAGTACCATGTCCTTTCCTCTGCAGGTCTCTGTCTTCATTGATTTTGTACTCCTTTAGGATTTGATTTTTTATGATTGTTCCAGTTGCTGGTTGGCCCCTCTCATGCAATTCATCCAGGAGTTTGATGGTTGTGAAGTACATGCCAAAGTATATGTGAGTTCCCCTTGCAACCATCGTAGTCAAATGAAAACGCCACTTTTCCCAATGCTCTTTTGTCAATATCCAGGTGCACAGGTGTTCTTGCCTTGTTTTACCTCTAAATCAAGCATGAGGCCACATCGAGAGGGAAGCACAATCCACTTTCAATCCAGCTAGATTTGGTTAACCTGGAACAAACTATCGCACTGGGCATCTTTCAGTAAAGGGAGCCATGTGCTCATTGATTGAGACTTGAGGAAGGTCTGGGAGGTCATAGGCGGCCTTGATAAAATGTCTTCAAAAGTGGCCTAACCTTCTGAAGGAGGTCCTTTTTTTCATCTTCAGAAACATCAGGACCTTTGACCACTTTGAAGGGGTTCCTGAAGGGGTAACCTCTGCAGTTACTTGCACCTTAGTTATTGCAGCCTAGTACACTTTCATCCGTGGGTATCCAAGGCATGCCATGTACATTGAAACTCCAAAGAAAGTCTTAATTTCCTCTAAAAAAGTGGTTATTACTTTGTAATAATTAGATTAGTAAAGTGAGATTGGCTATATTAGCTAACATTCCTAGCTAGCATTCATAGGCGAATAAAGTAATCTCTCAGAACTTCAAAATGAAACTTTCAAACTACATGTTATTCTTTTTCCATAACGATGGTCGTTGGACCTCATCATTCCTTGTGATGTATTTTACCTTTGTGGTTCCTCTGCTGGCTCTTCCACGCTTTAACCCCAACTGTCAAAAAAGGACGCCAAAAGCCTACTTTTGCTGCATATATCGACACTTGGTCAGGTAGCGTCAATTTATGCCGAGTCAGGATGCCGAGTTTTTTTTTGCTTGGAATTTTCACCACGCATTTCAGCTGGACCAATCATGAGCAATTTTGAGTGGATACTGCTTTACGCGTGTACCAGTACATCTGTTTGTAAAGCACCGCCTATTACGGACAGTAGTCCTTATCCCAAGAAACTGTTTTCATGAACTTAAAGAGTGACCTCTATACTTCATCATGCAACAAACCTTTGCCCTGTAAATCAACCACGCACGGCACCAGGTGGTGCTGAAATACGCCAAATTTTAGCATTTTGCCATATTCTGCGCCACTTGTTGGTGTGCACATACATTATCCCAACTTGCCTCTAATAGATAGTCTAACTACATACCAGTGTGGTGCAGCTGTAAAAGTTCTGGGGCACTGATCGCGCACAGAGTATAAGGGGTGCAAACTAGTGACAAAAATCGATTGCGGCCATATTGGAGCGCCCCCTATATGTTGCACGAAGAAGATCTGACAGAAAATGTCTTTCCACTGACCATCCCCCCTATAATTCAAATTTCCAACTTTTACTTTGGGATAAAGTTAGCGCAGTGATTAAGAGTAACCCAAAAATCAAATTTTAGTAATTTCGCATTTTTGGCCCTATTTCAGCTTGCACTTGATTGACCCCTAAAACCCAAACTGGTGCAGGTAGGGCCAAAAATTTGAGTAATTTTCTAGTTAGGGTCGGGACATAAAACCACCAAGTTTCAGCAAAATTGAAGAAGGTGACCATCACCACCTGCCTGAACTTTACAGGCAATGGCTCTTAATTTGGATTGAGTGCATTTGGCAATCACTGCACCTGTGTTTCTTCCAAAACTGGCCAAAGCTGATTCTAGCTCTGTATTAGTCACCAACTCAGTTGATTTTTTTTTACAAACTTCAGAGCAGACAACATAAAATCAGGATTGTCATCTAGCCTTACTCAATACATATTTTCTCAGACACTTTGGGAATATGGTGACGTCATGACTACTGCGATTGGCTAAGGGACACGTCAGATGCCTGAAAGGTACAGGGAAAAAAATGCTGTCGGGATGAGAATGTGCTTATTCAGAATGCGGTCAGCTTCTGTCTGGGAGTCCTTTTCTGAATGAGCTAAAAGAAAATGCATGTAAATGAAAAAGTAAGTTCTGATGTCCACTACAGTGGACATTTATTAAAAAGGCTGTTATGCATGTAAAATTTTTCACACATATGCTCACACACTGAAAAATGCTTCAATCAACTCTTTAGAATTTCTTTTATTGTATAGCAAGTAGAAGAGCACGCACGTGCGCCCACACACACACACTCAAAAGAACAGCATGATCCGGTCAAACCTGAATTCTGAACAGCATAACATTGTAGCACATGTAACATCTGCTTTAATTGCATCCACTGAAGTTATACCACTGCCTCGCAGTTAAGCATATTGGCTGTTTGTCACTGATATGTTTTAGAATCGAGCACTGATTTTTAGAGAATGTTTAAAACTTTAAATGCACTGGTATAGAGTACTCACATCACACACAATATAGCAATCAAATTGCCATTAAAACATATTGAAAGGAACCAAAAAAGTCTATCATCAATATGTTTCATATATTGTAGAACGGTCAATGCTCATTGATATTCATGCACATCGATAAATACTTGCTGCGAATGGTAACAACCATTTCGGATGCTCAGCATGCAAAACTTATGAATCACATCATCAGTGACGGCATTCAGTCTTTGAAGTTATTTAGAAGTTACATAACAGCTTACTTGAGACCAGTCGCACAATGATGCGAGGTCGGCCAAATCACATTCTTGACGCGTCATTCATTTGTTGGCGCAGGGGAAGTAAGAACTTCAGCGCAATGTCTGGGAACTGCTCACAATACGAAGGAAAAGAGGGAATAGTGCGTGTCACTCGATTACTCACTCCAGCATTCAACTTTCTCAGGCGAAAGAAAGTGCTGAAATGTTTTCAATATGATGTTTTACTACTCTGTCGTTCCGGGCAGCAATAGCTCATAGCCCGCAATTTCGTGATGGCCAGTGACTTGAATATAGAGCGAAAATATAATTTCAACGCAATGCAGCGCATCTGTATAAGATCACACGTGCACCATTGTACGAGCCTACAGGACCTGCCAATGCAAGACGTTCAGCACAGCAGCACGACAACCGCACCTTATTTAAAGACCATTCTTTCCTGAGGCATTTGGGGACTGTAGTTCAATTGGCCAGAAAATCGTCCTTCTGGTATAGACCGATTTTGTTCCAAAACTACAATGGGCGGGACCGTCTGGGCCGTTAGCAGCAACCGCAGCGATAAGGAGCGATCGAATTTACCGACCTCCTATTCAATCTAATGTGAGCCTAGCTGCCACTCGGCAGTCTGGAGCTACTCCCCTCCTTCTGAAACGTCAGGAGGGCTTTATATTTAAGTTCGTCTCGAGTGAGGGGGAAAAAGTTTTCTTACGGGTCTGTGTTGCCTAGCAGCTTCTAGGCAGTGTACCTTAGATTCCCGTGCGGACATTTGGATATTTTTACGCCTGAGACAATGTCCCAGACTGTAACTTTGAACGGACCCTCGCCTTGGGGGTTTCGACTTGTGGGTGGAAGGGATTTTAGCACACCTCTAACGATTTCAAGGGTATGTAATAGTTCCAATCATTATTCTCTGTTGTTGACAAGAATGAATGATCTGGTCCTTTAATCGGGGTTTTTTTCTGATGGGCTTCAGGAGAGGTCTTGACTGGATTATATTTGCTTGACTTTTCATTGCCTATTATGGCGCATAACTGGCTTTTTTTTGCATTGCGTTGGAAATAGATTTTGCGTTGGTAGCAATCTTTGCTGCTTTCACCAATCGCAGTGAATAAGGATCGCGATTGTTACATCGCTTAGCCTGTATTCTGCGTTGATTCTCATACGTTTTCCTTGTTTTTAGACGATGCTTTTTCATCGTATGTATTATTCCCTGTCAAGAGATTGAGTGTCTGTTCAGTGCAGCATCAAGACTGGTGAAACTCCATCTCTGTGGCTTGGCGAGAGTTGCTCTTTTGAAAGTCTCTCTGATCAATGAGAAGCGGAAAGTTCCCATCAGTGGACCGATACTTGAAACGATCAAAGTAATTATGACGGAGAGGAAGCATTCTTTCTGAAGAATTGACGTGAAAGTCGTGTAATTGTTCTTCCAGGCGGTATGGAATGAATGACTCTCGCCCTTTTCCCTTAAGATTCACGTGCGGCACTCATCATTCGGTGCCATGTGTCATTAATAGCAGCATAAGCGCTCCCTTGTTCAAGGGTCATTTTCATAAATCAGCAATGCGGTGAAACTCCCGCAGAGTCTTAATGTTAACGCACATTTTAACAACATTACGCGCGTCTTCAAATTTTAGAACGCCATCAGTTTGGCAAAGCAAGGGAAACAGCCGTTCTTTGTTTTATTATAAATATAAAAATATAAACTATCAAGTGTCTGAATAGCCTTGTCAAACTTATTTGTCTAGTTCAGGAATATTTCCCTCTGTTGTGCCCTTCATTAGTCATCCAGGCGACAAACAAACGAGCAATGTTAAACATCTATATTTAAAGGTGTCGAATATAGCCAAAAGAACAAAAGATAAGTTTCAGGTAGTGTGTAAAAAAATTAAAAATCCAGAGTCGCAACCGATGTATAGTGGAGAATGACTCCTTCTCAAGAGTAAACAATGTTAGCCAGTTAGAAGGGTGTTGAGTTGTGTTTGTCATTCGAGATTGTGCCTCGGGTGAAAGACTCCAGGTGTTGCCTGGGCTGGTAAGCCTTCACGCCCCTCATGGCCCCCCCAGCCCTCCCGGCCAAAGCAGTTGCAGGAGTGCATCGCGCTTCCCTACTGCTTGGCTTAATCCCAAATCGCCCACTATACCCTCTCCCTGCCCATTCCCCCTTCGTTTGTGCGCTCACACTGAGGGGCCACCATTGAAGTAAGTCTCAATCCTATCAGCGCTGAGTGCGAATGGACGGTGAAACCCTCCATCACCAAGTTTGTAACAGTGCTGACTTTCCGCACTCTCTCTCCCTTGCCGGAAGCAGAATGATAAATGAGACGAGATATACAACACAGTGCCTCCATCTGTAGCCATGGTGCCAGTTCCTTCCATTTCCCGAAGGATGGAGAAAAGTGCTTCTCAGAGAACACATGCGTATTTAAGCCATCCACCATCATGAGAGAGCCCTTCACGGCTGCGAGGCAGACCTCACAAGTAGTGGCACTCGGCAGTGGCAAGGGAGCGATCCTCGACAGGACCTTTCTTTCCCTGCCTGTCTCATTTCAACTTCTGTCTTACCAGGAAGTAACACGAGGAAGTTTGGAAAGGATAGGAGGAAAGGGGGTGAGAGAAGGAAGCAAAAGTCAACAGGTTTGGGCGGTTGTTTCTGTTTATCGTCAATCCTACAAATGAAGTGGGTCAATCACTGACATCAGTCCAACACTTGATACAGCAGATAACCAATAAAAGAACGCTGCCCTTATTAATCAGCTATATTTTTGGGTAATTTTTGAAAAATTTTTAAGTGACTAAATCAGCTTGAGAAGATCAGATATATATGTTGTTCGCAGTGCGCCGTATTTGTTGGAATTGAGGTTGCTTGCCACATCACCCGGATACCGAACTCTTGTGCACGGAGGATAAAAATACAATGACAGTTTAGAACTGTTATAACAGTATGCATAATGTTATAATAAATATTGTTTTTAACATTGCTGTGTGTTGTACCACTAATGGTTCCTACATTCTGGCGTGATTGGCCTATATTATAGGCCTCGGTATGACAACAACGACAAATTATAAGTTGATGTAAGATTTGGAGAGCCTACCTGTTCTATCTGTAACCGATGCCGTCATCTCTCCAGCCTCGCTTAAGTTGACAGGCGCTTGGGTTTGTGGTTCTCCCAGTGACTGTATCCATTGGCATGGTATCAGCTTTCAAAATCTTCCGATGTTTACTGGGCGATTCAATTCCATATTTTTCATAAACATGCTCCTTGAAACAACTGGGTAAAAAATGAGCAGAAAATAAACAGTGACTCTTCGTTGGTAGGTTAAAGTTTCCAGTTTTGTTGGAGCAACCAACAGCCGCATACATTGGCATTATGGAAGATTTTGTAGCTCAGGTTCTAATAATGATAGGTAATATCGACCTCTGATCATTCTAAAATTTAACTGCAGCACGAGAGATAATCAGGACTAATATGCATACACTTTATGAAGATCATCTGATTTTCTGGTGTCCCAGTGCGTCATAAGATTCGGGACATTGCCATCCAAGGTATTTTTTGATTGGCTAAAATATATGGACTGGCGGCATTTATGAAATTGAGCTAGTGAGTTGTATTTCAGAGGTTTGAAGTTTGATTACTTGGTATGTAAAAATAAAAAAAATTCACGAATATGTTGATGGAACAAGAAGAACGTACTTTTATTGGGCAAGAGCTGAAACAAATATTTTCTTTGCTTTTAAGGTTTGCTTTCCAGGTGAGACATGGATGTTGAGTTCCTCAGTTGCCTCTTAGTTTCAGTTCAGGCAGATGTACAGAATAGTAGTATCCAACATACATATAAATATTAGCATACATGAGTATGCTAATACATGTTACATGTTCTGACAAGCAAACAACTAATGTTGTGCACGCCTAAGTGGTAGCACCTCCAGGTATACAACTTGAGATTGATTTAGATTCTGCCCTTTCTCATTGTACATGGCAAAAAAGTCAATCTCAACTTCAACTTTCACAAATTTCAATTAAATGTCATATTTTAACTCAAAATCTAATCTTACTCAAGCTGAATAATGTGACAATGAGGTCATTGGAGATAATTTATGAATATTTCACGTCAAGCACAAAGGAACATGAAACAGCATAATATTTTTTAGGCCTACAAAAAAAAAATAAGACTAGGTTCCATATTATGTCGAAAATTTTCATCAGTCAGACATACTTTGCAGCATTGAGTGTAGTTACCTCCGCCAAGGAGGTTAGCTTTTTGCTGACATTGGTTTGTCTGTCTGTCTGTTTGTGTACAAGATAAGTCAAAAAGTAATGAATGGATAGCTATGAAATTTTTGGGTGGGTTGCTATTGCATCAGAGATGGACCCAATTGAGTTCGACCGAGATTGGTCAAGCAATATGGCCATCACGGCAGTCATCTTGAAATCCTATGACGCGCAATAGCTGAACTTCGCTCTCAGTGATATCACTCAAATTTTGTTGGTTGATAGGTTCTGTCCCTGATGCAAGACCAATCTTTAAATTTCTCACAAGCCATGTACACTCAGCAAGATTTCGACTGTGCTGCCTTGGCAGAGGTTTGCACTCTGAGAGTGCCTCTGGTTGCTCAAAGTTTCAATACATCTTTAAGATGGTCATGGCTGTCCATTTATATTAAATGGACAGCATTTCACTAATGGCTGATTTGTGTAATATAGCACATTTGCCTGAATTAATGATCTTAAAAGGCTGCACACGTAGAACGCAATCATTTACAGCCCTCGAAGACTGAACTACAGCAGCTGCTTTGGCAAAGGTGTGATGATTTTTTGGGAACAGCGCTCATGTTTTGACAAATAGGGTCATGACATGCCTCAGTGAACTCCATTTTTTGTCAATAAACCAAGAGAGGCCAATAATCCAGTGGCCTAGATTGCTAAAGCATGTTGTGGGCATGTGCAGAAAGTTGCAGTGGCGTGTCAAAATCCCCATTATGTCACAGGCCAGATCTCAGACACTATAGCTGACGTAAGCTGTCAGCGAGCGTCGACAAATGCCCGTTTCTTAAAACAGACGCTAGTCGACTAATAAAGTGCAGGTGTTGAGAATAGTTTACAGGGTGTCTCTAAAAAGTAATGGCTGTATTTTGACCTGTTCCCTTTGGTCAAATCTGCAGTCCCTATATGCATTATAATCATAGTATTTCAGGTTTTTGTTATGCGCTGTTCACTCCGTAAGTAGTGTTGTGACTCTGTAAAATTGAATACCATTTCTGCACGATTCAATCCATATGGATGTATAAACAACCACAAATTAAGACTGGAAGTCTATTCTAAACTTACTGTGTTTCTGACTCCAATTTTCTTAAGTAGAAGCCAAACAACAAGAGTTGTTTCACTTGTCCAAATATTTATGGATAGCACCAAATGGGAAGTTTGGATCAAGAATAGCAGGTTATCGCTTGGGTATTATTTGAGTAATTTTTTGGTGTGTTTTATTCAAGCAGACTATTTGGCATGCGGTTGCTGTTTTTTCGTGAAGACCTTGGTGTTCATTTCTGAGAATATCAAGTTAGACCTATCACAAAATTGGTGATGCACACTTTTCTCTCACAAAAGGTACTCATTTGGTTATACCATGAGTGAATAACAAAAATGTATTTGTATTCTAACTTAATTTCAGGCGTTCAACAGACAATGACATGCAGGCATCATCTGATCTGATGCATAAATACGAGAGAGAAGGCTTCACTAAGTTTTGGACTGTTTTAACTGATGTTGACAAATTCCCAAAAGTGAGGTAACTGGCCATTTATGTGTTAATGCTGTTTCGATCTACATACACCTGCGAATCCAGCTTCTCTCACATGAACGCCGTAAAAACAAACACTGGTTCCTCCTTGACGAACGAGCGTTTGCATCACTGTTTGCGCATAGCCCTGACGTCATATGAACCGTCCTTCTCGGCCAATCCCCTTCCAAAAAAGTGCAATCTCTCTCATAAGTGTGTAGACAAGCCAGTGTTTGTTATGGATCATCCATGCAGACTAATTACTGATGCAATTTTTTTCTGTTGACCTCTAGGTGGACAAATGCAAGTAATCAGAATATGTTCTTTGTAGTCAGTTTCTTTCTTTAATGTCAACTTCCAGTATTGCAAGTGTCTATTTGATAAACACATTTGTTGTCATAATGTCCCAAAATTCCAGCTACTGTAACTAATGGTGTAGCCATCTGCCATCAAATCCACTGGCGAGTTCATCTTAAAATTCTGAAACTGTTTGCTCCCCTCTGTGGTTTGCTTAAAAGGAAATGCTGTGCATTTTAGGTAGAGATGTCAGAATTGACCAAATTATACTGAAAGACTGACATGTTTCAAATAAGTGTTTATTTCTGGGGCTGTGACAGCCTTTGTCGTGAAGAAAAACTATTTGATGTATTCAGTTATCTGTAGTACTTTGCCATGCTGCAAAATAAAAGTTTTATAAATGTGGCAGAATGTTGTTTCAAGTCTACATACATAAATAGGAATAACAGCTCAGGGCATTGTCCGGCCCCCAGGTCCTTAGCTTTCTGAAATGTGGCCCCCTGAACAATATAGTTGAATAACCCTGACTTTGAGCGTCTTGTTTTTCTGCTGATGTGTTAAACACTGCACTTGTTTTCGAAGTGAAGCTGTGTCCTCCCCTCACATCGATGTATGGGTCACATTACTCCTGCTTGCTCCGTCCTCTCCGTCTTGTCCCTGCCTTCCCAGCTGAATGCGCAACCTTTGACCCCCAGCAAAAATGAGATTTCACAGCCTGATGTCCCCAAAACGCACCCACCCCGCCACTTTCCTCCATCTGCCCTCATTTTGCACGGGAACATGAAACAATCTCCAATCAGATAAGTTTTCAGCTGGGTCATTATTTTTACTCTGCACGTGGGCAGGGGTGAAGATGTCAGTGAGATCAAAGCTGCGGCCCTACTGCATTACACGCTTAGCATGCTAGCAGCAGCGCAGTGAATCCTGTCAGCCAAACATCCTGAGTATGGTTCCTATTTAAATGCCTTTCGGTCCCTGCAGTTAACACACTCCGCCATGGGGCAGCCAAACCTCAGAAATTAGACTTGGCATTTATAAACAAGTGTCAATCACGTGACATTTTCTGCAAACATTAGTTGACCTTTGACAAGCTAGGTGCATACCGATGCTTCTGGCTTGTGAAGCTATCACAGCGTCTTGAATAGATTTATTTTTTGTCACTGGTTCGCGGTTACCTGGAAGATTCTTAATTTTGTTACGGAGGTATATGAGAAGCGTTACAGTTTGTGCATTCATGTAGAAATATTTGTTCACATGATAAATATATGGAGGCAAAAAAAAAACATAGAAGTATGTTCAGAATGATGTGCTTTATTGCTTTATGAAAAATTTAATCGTGCTCATATATGGAGGCATTTCAGCATTAAGTGAGTGTTTAGAGCATCTCGCAACAGTGCATGAAGTGGAATTTCAAACATTCCTTGCAGCTCAGACAAAAATAAAAACTTCTTTTAAATTTTTTTTCCCACACTTCTTCTCTGGGGAAGAATTGTCCATTTATGTGAAGTTAGCAAACATAAAAAATATGCTCATGCAATGATGCAGCATACCAGTACATACTTTTTGATCAGTAGGTATTAGAACAATGACACAAATTTTAAAGGGATTTGACTTCTAAATGCTTACTCGCTATTAATGTCTGTAATCTCATATAAAAATAACTGAAGGCCTGCATTTAAATTTGAGGGTTACGTGCATTCAAATGTGGTGAACCAGGTGGGAGGGGTATTCATGTTCCTAATACTTCCAGACCTTGCTGTTGTTCTTTAAAAAGAAATGTCCCTTATGCTAGAAAAGTGATTGTGGGCATCACTCAGGCAAACAAAGGCAGCATTAATAAATTCCACCAACAAAAACCTGGGATTATCTGCCTTTGTGTTGCATGAGCTTGGAAACAGTGTGACGCTCGCCCGGGACCAAAGGATAAACACGCAGGATAGTGATGACACGGCAGAAAACTGACATTCGAGCACATTTCACAAACAAGCAGGCAATGTCACTCCATAAACTTTTATGACCCGCCATTTCTCTTTGGTTAGCCATGCATTCTAACAATCATTAAAAAAAAATGCAACCCTTAACCTCTTTGTCGAATTCTCAGCATTTCAAACAAAGTGATATTCCCTTCTAGCACTGCACGCTTTCAGCTACTCGCAGTGATTGTTACATCAGCACCAGAATGTGAACTTTTGTTCTAAAAATATTGCGATGATCTCATGTAACAGAAGAAGTCAACCAGAGGATATTCTGCAGTGCTTTGACTATTTTGTTTTACATAACCGTTCCGGTCATTGCAAGGTTTATTTACACAAAAATCATGTTGTAACCTTCGGATAAGGAGTTTTTTTGGAATTTTTTCCCCAAAAATTATATGTCTCAGTGTTTCAGAATTCAGTTGCATTCAGTATCAAGCAGTAATTCTGAAATTAGCATTGGAATGTTAACTTTAAAAAATTCTAATCACACGTTTGCGATCTCACATCTCCTGGGGTAGAAGGAACCATTGTTCGGGGTATTAACTTGCAGTAAGGGGGCCAGCATGTTGTGTGCTGGGGTAAAGAGGGGCTCTTCCACAAGGGAGCCACGACTGTGACTCACAGAGGCCCATTCATCCCTGACCCCGCAGTTGACTTATTCCCGACAGAAATAACACATGCGATCATGGCAAGCCTCTGCCTAAAACCACACAATACCCAACTGTTTTCACTGGGAGGTAACCTGTGGTTGTTAATGTCTCTGTTCACAGACACAGCCTTGTCAAAACTAGAAGATAAATGCATTCACTGCTAGTATCTACACCGCTGGAGGCCCTGACATTTTGAGTTTAAGTATGTGTGGTTTTATTCACATTTTAATTACTTATTTACATTTCCCCTCGTGCATGAATGCACATTGCGCAAGGACATGTGAGGCTGCGCATGAAAATTTGGAGCATGAGAGAATTTAAATACCTGAAATAATTTGGAGCAGCTTAACAGTTTATTACAATTCTAATTAGAAGTAACGCATTAAAATCCTCTCTCACTGTGAAACGGTGTCTTATTTTTTCTGCTTTTGTTGCCAGCACCTTAGCACACCAGCCCAAAGTGTACTACATTATTCCCTTGTGGAAAATAAAATATCAAAGTGTTGTTATAAGGAACATACCCATTTCAAAAAGCAGTTCCCATTAGAAAGCTGCTTACAGAATTAGATGATATTTAAAGGTTTGAGTCCATTTCTTTTTTTGAAACTGGGTGGTCATGCTGCAAACCGCTTGGCTAAATTAAATCTGAACTAAGTGCAAAATGGCAGTAATTTTCAGGGAGGATTAACAGCTCTGATTCTGGGACAATTTCATGTCTTATAGCCGCTCAGGGATTTCAGTTATCCTTGAAAAGAATCTCTACTTTTCTCACTTCTTTGGCTCACAGGTCTTCGGTTGTCTCTAAACCCCCAGATTTAACTTTTTTGCTGTTTTAAGTTTAAGGCGCAAAAAAACACTGACTGAGGCACCTTACCCTCCATTTTGTCTCCGTAGTAAAACTCAAAGCTCATTCTAGTCACATATTTTTTTCCCTGACTTTTGCCCCTGTTCCTTGTTTGCCTAAGATATAAATCAATGAAGTTTGCCGCCTCGAAGGACATTCAAATCCATAAAATCTGCCTTCAAATAATTGGTAAACAGGAGTCTCGGTGTCCTAATGATGCACTGAGCAAAGATAAAAGACTTGTGCGATGCATAAACATACTCTCACTCGGTCGTCATTCCCTTTAATTGCATCATTTACCAGCCTCACCCATTAGATGTAGCCAAAAACAAGTAAAGGAGATAAGGAAAGAAAAGAGAGGGTGAAAAGAAGCACCTAAATGAGTCTCTGGGGGTGGCTTTGGTGCTCTGCTGTTCTATCCCAGCGATGGAAATTTGCACGGAGTGTGTCATTCGGAGACACCGAGGTCGTAGTATTGTACGGCTTGGTTTCTGGTCTGTGCAGCGCAGCCAGATGTCCAGCTTTCTTTTCAGCGGCAGAAGGTACCATGGGGGTAACTCCAAAATTGTTGACATCTGTAAAGGAGTGCTACCCTGGATTGGTTTCAGTGGCTCCTCCGGGAGGGCCAAAGTAAGGCCTTCAGAAAGGTCTCGCTGAGTCAGGAGTATTAAAACACCCTCGGGAGGCTGATGTATTTGAGGGTCTGGAACCTCCTGCTATGAAACAGCTGCTCTGTTCAACGACAGCAACATCAACACTAAATCTTACGTGGAGGATTGCGGGGTTGGCTCACTCGGTAAAGGTATCTCTTTGCGAAGCAAGAGTGCTTATCACCATTTTCGATCAAATCCAGCCATACCAGCTCTGTCTCAGGCTATCGGCCTTAGAGAAGAAATGCACACTTGGCCTCTTGCTGCATAGGGATACAGGACGCAGTCAGTTTGGGTTAGAATGGGTTGTTGCTCAGGTGCCTCCGACTGGTCACCTGGGTGCTCGTCGCTTGCTCTCAGAACAAGCTCCTGTTCGGGTGTCTTAGGCCCCCCATTCAGCACGCAAAGGCTGGGACTGCGACCACGAGTGAGCAAAAGCGGAGGCTGACGGGCGTGTGTTTCTTGGAGATCTGCCATCCTTAAGGTTTTTACTCCAACCAAAGTGAAGCTCGCCCCATTTCCCAGTTAATGATCTTGAGAGGGTCCTAATTAGCTAAATCAGATTTGCTGAACTAGGGTTGGAGTGCAAACCTACAGGAGCGTAGCTCCCCAGGATCAGGGTCCGAGACCACGGCTCTACGGAATGGTGGGTTGACACTTGTGCTGTTACCTCGAATGAAGCATCTGAAAACATTGTTTCAAAATCCCTAATGGGGCTCAGTTGCAAAATCGGTATCTTCAGGGAGCCGTTTACTCATTCTGTTGAGTACTTTCTGCTTTTAGAAAGCAAAGTCACTAGGATAGTGATTTCACACGTGCGACGCTTATTGTTGCTCTTGTCCTGGGAGTGTTCCTGCACTCTAACTTGTCCCCTTTGTTCTCCTTTGTTTGTGTGTGTTAGATAACACCAGGTAGTAAAGCGGCACAGAGCGACCTGTTGCCTGGAGACACCATCCTCGCCATCAATGGAGACAGCACGGAGACTATGACACACATGGAGGCCCAGAACCGTATCAAAGCTTGCACAGAACGACTCATCCTGGCTGTCAGCAGGTTAGAACCCGCGCAAAAACCAGAAAGATTGGTCTCTCTCAAAGTATTTTAGTATTACACTCAGACTAATCTACTTATTACTCTCAATTCCTGTAATTTTATTTTCTTTTAGAGGGGATAGTACAGATAGCAGTGCTAACCAGCCTTGCTCTTGCAGATTAACCCACCACTTGGTTTACATTGCAACTTTCATGTGGCTCACCTGATTTGACTAGTTGGCAACTGAAATGGGATCTCTTAGTATTGAATGAGGAGTGCTTTTGCAGGGCTGGAGTGAAAACCTACTGGACGGTAGATCTCATGAACAGGGTTGGACACCACTTGTGTAAAAAGACCGGAAGAATGGAGGAATAGAGTGGAAGGGAGAAATATTTTTAAATAATGTTTGATAGCCGCTGTGAGCTTGTGGACAGTGCTGTATTGACTTTGCTGTCAAGATACCATTATTTCTATTACTTCTTATTCAATTTGAAAAAATATGAGGTGAGATAGTTTGACTGAATACAGTATTTGCTAGTGGGGCAACAAGATGTAGCTAGCTTACCAAGCGGAATGTAACGTCAAACAAGCTCCTATTTTCTACTCAAAATGAAAAAAGTAAGACTTTGAATTTGATTATAGGACTAAAACACCTGTTGAAACAGACTTTTTTAAGCTGTGCTGGCCTGGATGTCACCTGAATGATTCCGACTGAGCAAAGCCCAGCCTGTACTGCAGTGTCTGACGGGGAGTTCATTTGGATTTATTTGAATCTCACTTTCTCTCACTCCTCTCCCCATCTGCCCTCTGTCTTCATTTTCTTCCATCCCTCTCTCTCCTCTTTTTTCTCCCTCACTCCTGTTTTTCTCCCCCCACTTTCTCTCTCATAGTCCCCTCCCCCCTCCTCTCCCTACCTCTTTTTGCCATCCCTTTTCTCTCTCGCTGTCTCACACTTTCCCTCTCTTTCCCCTCTCCACCCCCACAGACTCCTTCATTCTCTCATCGTCCCTGTGTACCTCGATGCACATGCCAGGAAGCAAACTTCAATACAATCCATGCCTCTGTGCATTTTCAGTCTTACTTCGCCAAAACATTTTGAAAAACTGGGTTAAATCGGTGGCAGTAGGCACTGCTGTTTGATGTGAGGAGCTCCAAGTCCAGTGAACGTGCGAGGGATTGTCTGTTGCATACCAGTTAGGGGTTTGAAAAAAAAGGATGAAAGGAGCGAGTTGGAGGGCCAGTCCTGAGATGACAAAGATGTTACATGGATTAGAATCGCTGCTGCCTTTTCCCAAATAAGGCAACAAGCCACTGATATTCCTCTGCTGGTTTGAAAAAAGGACTCAGAGGAGACTAATAAAACACAGCTAATAACAAGGGGAAACAAATCCTTGCCATTGTAAACAGAAGGAATGAACAGCACAAAGCTTTAAGTGGGCATTGCTGTGGTACCCGGTGAAATGTTAAAGCATAAACTCTGACTGAATTTTGTACCTGTTGGCGTTGTTTGATATATATATATATATATATATATATATATATATATAAATATATACACACACAGTGCCTTCAAAAAATTTTGGCCCCTTCCTGATTTCTTCTCTTTTTTTGCATATTTGTCACGCTTAAATGTTTCAGATCATCAAACAAATTTAAATATTTGACAAAGACAACCCGAAAATATACAAAATGCTGTTTTTAAATGACAAGTTCATTTATTAAGGGAAAAAAGCTATCCAAACCTACCTGGCCCTATGTGAAAAAGTAATTGCCCCCTAAATCCTAATAACTGGTTTTGCCACCTTCGGCGACATCACCTGCAATCAAACATTTGCGATAACTGGCAATGAGTCTGTCACATCGCTGTGGAGGAATTGTGGCCCACTTTTCTTTGCAGAATTATTTTAATTCAGCCACATTGGAGGGGTCTTGAGCATGAACGACCTGTTTAAGGTCATGCCACTGCATCTCAATAGGATTTAAGCTCGGACTTTGACAAGCTACTCCAAAATCTTCATTTCATTTTTTTAAGCCATTCAGAGATGGACTTGCTGGTGTGTTTCAGATCATTGTCCTGCTGCATAACCCAAGTGCGCTTCAGCTCGAGATCACAATCTGAGGGTTGGACATTCTCCCTCAGGATTTTGCGGTAGAGAGCAGAATTCATAGTTCCATCAATTATGACAAGTCATCCAGGTCCTGAAGCAGCAAAGCAGCCCCAAACCATCACACTGTCACCACCATGTTTGACTTTTGGTATGATGTTCTTTTTATGAAATGACATGTTAGTTTTGCGCCTGATAAAATGGGATGAACACCTTCCAAAAAGTTCAAGTTATATCTAGTCATTCCACAAAATATTTTTCCAAAAGTCTTTGGGATCATCAAGATGTATTTTGGCAAATGTGAGATGAGCCTTAGTGTTCTTTTTGGTCAGCAGTGGTTTTCGCCTTGGAACTCTCCCATGGATGCCATTTTTTTTGCCCAGTCTCTGTCTTATTGTTGAATCATGAACACTGAGTTTAATTGAGGCAAGTGAGACCTGCAGTTCTTCAGATGTTGCTATGGGTTTTTAATGACCTCCTGGATGAGTACTTGATGCGCTCTTGGAGTAATTTCGGTGGGCCGGCCACTCCTGGGAAGGTTCACCACTGTTCCAAGTTTTCTCCATTTGTGGATCATGGCTCTCATGGTGATTCGCCGGAGTCCCAAAGCCTCAGAAATGGCTTTGCAACCCTTTCCAGACTGATAGATGTCAATTCCTTAGTTTCTCATCTGTTCTTGAATTTCTTTAGTTCGCAGCATGACATGTTGCTTTTTGAGATCTTTTAGCCTACTTCACTGTGTCAGACAGGTTCTATTGAAGTGATTTCTTGATTCAACAGGTCTGACAGTAATCCAGCTTGGGTGTGGCTAGTAAAACTGGACTCAAAAAATGTGGTCAATCACAGATAGTTCATTCACATAGGGCCAGGTGGGTTTGGATTGTTTTTCTCCCTAATAAATGAAATCATCATTTAAAAACTGCATTTTGTATTTACTTGGGTTATCAATTTCTTATATTAAAATTTGTTCGATGATCTGAAACATATAAGTGTGAAAAATATGCAAAAAAGTAAGAAATCAGGAAGGGGGCAAATACTTTTTTCACAGCACTGTATATATATATATATATATATACATTTTTTTTTTTTTTTGTAGGAATAATTCACTCTGTTTTTGACATCTTTCCATTGCATAATTTTGGGCATATTTTCATGTGGCCCAGACAGTCTCTGACTTTGGTGAAGAATATTTCAAATATACTGCACATTTCAAGTGGGCTGGATTTTTTTAATGAAACTGGAACAGGAGAATCCACAATTTCATGTATTAAAGCAAGGAAATCTGTCATGGCACGTCAAGAGTTGCAGCAATGCTACCCCTCCATAGTCAATAGAAAACACATATTACACTGAAATACTGTGCAATTAAAAATCAGAGCCCATACATTCAATGCACTTTTTTTGTTTTGTTGCTTACAATGAATATTGCAGATAGTGGAAGCACTGAAACCAGTTTTCCCAATAGATTTTGAGCGATAAATTCAAGTCACAGCTGTTACTGACAACTGGTTTCTTTCAGAAAAATATGCCTCCAAGTCGAATTGGATGTTAAGACGAGAGCCCTTAAAATGGTAATAAACCGATGAAAGGCCTGAAATTTGGTTAAACTGTGAGCTCATATAAACGCCCGTATAAAATGACAAGTGCAGTTCTGAGACCATTTAAATAAATGCAGATAAGAGAGCTCATTCCAGCCTCTATACAATTCCAGCTCTCAATCCCTATTGTGCTGGGAGTCAGGGGTGGGTTGGCTGGCACATCTTTCACACTTGTATCTGACTCAAAATCAACACATCATCCTCGAGCAGCTCTTCTCAACTCCACTGCTGGGAACGCACAGCCCAACTCTTTTGTGTTCCAGCTCAATACTCGCAAGATTCAATTAATTGGCTAATCCTGATCATCAATCTCTCGGTTCATTGAATCAGGTGTCCTAAATTAAACACTGCCTTTAGACATTTAACTTTGTAAATATGAACAGTGTTTTACAATGAACTGTTTTCTGGGATTTATGGATCTACCTGGTCATGGCAAAAATGATACCTTGATAAAGTTATTCATCACTGATGTATCCGTTCATCATAAGCACACCAAACAGAACAAGCTGCGATAAAACTGTGCAGTAAACAGACATTACCCTGTGGGTTATTATTGTTTCACAATGTTGCCCAATTCATGGAATATGAATACCAGAATAAATTTAAAAAATGCTGTGCTTAGATATTTATGATAACAATTTCTGCATCAACAATCGTCTCTTTGTTATTAAGTTTAGTTTATAGCCCTACAAATCCTCTTCAACAGTGTTTCTTAACTCAAAAAGTAGCAAAGTATTATGTATGATTATACCAGCCCTGGTTTATCACAGCTTATTCAGCAAACCAAGAGATTGATGAATAGGCTTTGTTGAGTGGAACTGAATTATGCCATTTCAGAGCTGGTAGGCACATGTTGAAGGCTACGGGTCCTCAGGATTGGAGTTGAGAAGCAGTGCACTGGGACAATTTCAATAGTTGTACAAACATTTTAGTCTCAGGTAAGCTTTTGTATACAGTATGTTCAATATTCCTCCGTCCATACGAGAAATACCAGAAATACCAATAGACAACCAATTCCTCGTGCCTAACATCCACAGTGTCCCTGAAACTTCCTAGTGGGCACAGCAAGGTTGAAGCAACGTTGACTTAATGTCACGGCCAACTTTTGAAACAACATTTTGAAAGAACAAATCCTAACTTATTACAACATCATTTTTCGACAATTGGATGTGACATTATTTCAACGTTGTTTCAACATTGGTGTATCCACTGCAATTACAAGTTACACACAAAATCATAGTAGCACAGCCGTTTACAAAGGAGAAAGAACACCATGCAACACAAACTGCAATAAATTTGTGTATAGTAAGGAACAATTTAAATATACCACAAACAATGTGCTTTAAAAACAATAATGTAGAAAAAAAAACCCAGTTGCAGGGAAGAAAATAAAAACTGGATTAAAACAGTGCAAACATTAAACATTTCCTCCTCGTCCTCTGGTTTAGCCTACGTGCTGAAGCTTGTTCGGTATATACCTGCAATTTCTAAGACTGCAGTAAGAAATGGATGACTAAGGAAAACATTGGGTGCGTCTAACACACCACATCATACTCTATATACAGCGGGGAAAATAAGTATTGAACTCGTCAACATTTTTCTCAGTAAATATATTTCTAATGGGGCTATTGACATTAAATTTTTACCAATGTCAGTAACAACCCAAGTAATCCACACTTACAAAGAAATCAAAACAACTAAATCCATAAATGATGTGTAATTAAGTTGTAAACAGCACAAAACTTTGGCAGTTTGATAGCACTTGTTTGTGGAGAAATGACTTCCTGCCCCCTATCTACTGTTCCTGCTGTGACGTGACATCATCTGCAAACAAACAATAACTAACATTGAAGAATCCATCCTTGAAGTTAATTGTACCACCCGGACGAAGTCGGGCAACTACTATGGATTCTGTCATGGTTTAGGCGTGCGTTTGTTGGACCTTTCTTTGTTCTATCCTCCGGGACGATATTGAGTTTCTTTTCCATCGAATTCCTGGCCCAGCTGGCTGATTGAGTTGGGGCGGAGTTTTCCGGACTCTATACTGTATACATGGCCGGGGGTTCGCCACGCGTATCGCTTGAGTGCCTGATTGTTTCTGGCACTTAAGCCAGAGAAAATCTTTAGTTTGATTTCCTAGTGATTTGTTATACTCTATTTATTGTTAGAAATGGCTTTTTTTAGAAATGTTACTTATTCGTCCTTGGAAGTGCAAGCGTTTACCGGAGGTGTGTACCTCTTCTGTGTTTGTCTCTTATCTGGGCTCCTCTCATTTCTTTCTCTCACTGGTTGTGGCACCTGGCGTCCTGTCACCGCCCATCACTGATTCACTCTTGTCATCTCCACTGCCACATCTGCTTCCATAGACTCTTCCATGTGAACGCTGTGCAGGCTGTAATTTTTGACCAATTATTTTCAAATTTAGCATGTACATGTGTTATAGTTTGCTTATGACATCTTTTGATTTTGGTTCCCATGGCGACAGTATTGGCTGATAAACGCGTAAATTTGTGCTGAAACATTTCCTTTGAGATTCGCTTGTGGACGCAGTACAGGCTGGAGAAGAAGGCTTTCGGGGGCTACACTCATGCTGTCGCAGGCAACCGGACTGTCTAGTTCAATGTTAGAGTTTCAGTACAGTCAAAGGTTGAATGGTGTAACCTTGGATCGAAGTTGAAACAATGTTGTGCAACATCCTGACCAAATATCAACTTCATTTCAATCTTTAAACAACGTCATTTGCCTGCTGGGTCAGTGTAAAAGCCTCCCACACATATACTTGAAAATCTGAACTCAAATTCCACTGCTAGCTCTGCTATGAGGGAACTCTTCTTATTCTCCAAGGCTGAATGGCTGAGAAAATTTCTTGGAGGAAGTGGAAACAGAAACTTAGTGAAAGGCCACCGTGTCTGCAGTAAGAAAATAATTACTGTGTGTGCTAAGCAGTCAGTAGTCACCCGGTTTATTTACACTTCATGGTATGCACTTGATCATACTTTGAAAACTAGGCCAACAGAGTCAGGTTTTCAATGCAAAACAAATGCTATCTGCTAAGTGACCTCTGGCAAGTCAGCGGTGAGCTAATGCTTTTGAAAAGCCTTGTTGAGTCACACGCCTGTGAAATGCCGAGATAAGCTCCTGTTCGACTCTCCTGAAACCGCTGGAAGTTTCTTGTGCGCAAGTTAGAAGGGTAGAGGGAAGGTCAGGTCTGTAGTTTCCCGAACGGAAACCCCCTTGAGAATTTCTTTGGAATGGTTCTAACAGCTCAGAATCTGACGTGCTCATGGCCAGGCTGCAATTTAAATTACACGGGGCGTCACGGTGTTGATATGCCGTTTCCTAACAATCGCAACGTTTTTCCTATTCTGGAAATGGCATGTGAAAATGTTAGACATCGTACTTAATCCCAATACTAATCATAATATGAGGCAAGAAATAATACAGTGATTGACTGCAGACTGTGAGGGATGTGACATGTTGGTAGAATCAAAACAATTCTATTAGAAAATGCCACTTAAAAACTGAGTTTCTGGCAGTTTTATTGAATATATACTTAGAGAAATACAATTACTGAGATAACTAAACAGTATTCAGCTGTAATGTGAAGGAAAACATATTCCTAATGTCACTGCAGAGCTTTTTTTTTTTTTTTTCCAGATTTCTATGTTCCAGTATTGATTTTGACCCCCCTAAATCATTAGACCAGTTCGTTTTAAGGCCCGAAGTCCACGTGTGCATGCTCAATATAGATGATGTGGGGCCAAAGGAAATATAGTGGCTATTTGTTGCGTAGAGGGGTGCATAAACCGGTATTGTAAAGACTGGGGCATAAGGTTTTTTTTGTGTTCCCATGGCAAGAGACAACAGCAGGCTTGGATTTGAGCTATAAATCGTAAGAACTTTGTCCCGGCCGAATGATGACACTAGAGTCTGCAGTACTCATTTTGTCAGGGCTGGCCTGACTTCGTTGACCCAAATACTGTTGGCTTCGCTCTGTGTTTCCCTACAAATGAAAAGATCTCACACCGACGCAAGCTAAAAGGAAAGAGCGATCTGATTGGAGGAATATAGTTAAATAACTTATAATATCACCCAGTGCCTTAAGTTGGCCAATTAATTGTCAAATAATTGTTTAATCTTTTGTTGTTTCAAGGTGTTTTTGTATTGCAGTGTCCAGTTTTTGTATCCACATTTTGAAAATGGACTGGCTTTGTTCGATCGTATAGACTATATATACAACTTTAAGTAGATATTAAAGAAAATATCAAGCCAAAGGGGGGGAATGCTAGTGCCATATGACGTTTTCTGTCTAGGTCAGCTCTGAGGGGCTCACATTACAGAACTCAGCCCCTTTGAGCTAAGTGTAGGCATGGTTTTCATTTTGTTGCTTGCAATAATAATTTGGTTTCCTTGTGATTTCGATTTTTGCTATATATAGCCAACAAAGTGGCATTTGCTTGCCAGTTACTTTTGCGGACGTGAAATAATGTCATGAACACCACTATGATTGGGTCCAACGCCCTAAGTCAGCTAAATGGCTACAGTGTTCTTGCGACGAATTTGCATTGTTCAAAACAACCGGCAAGCACACATGATCCTAATGGCGTCTTAACATGGATAAGTGCGCAGGTACACATGTAAAATACAAGGCCAGATCGTTACTGTTTGACTGAATGCTACACATTTTATTTCGGATTTTCATCTATGCTGAAAATAAGAATGTCAAGGACTTGCCTTGACAGTGTCTCGCTGATATAGTCTCTCAAGTCTCTGTTGCGCTGAAGAAGTCAATGCTTTCAGTTGGTAGGTGAAAACTAATAGAGCTTAGTCCAGCTATATTGTCAGGGAAAAAAAGAACTTCCAGCCTCCCCTTTTTTCCGGCTTTTTATTTGCCAGAACGATTTTAAAGGGGGGCGCCAATATGTTTTAGTGGAGTTTTGTTAGTGAGAAATGGGGTTTAGAATTTAACATTAATATTTAATATCGCAAATGCATACGCTCCGCCTGCCCTAGCAACCCAGTGTGTCATCAGTGACATGACAGCCACCGGTAATGACATGCAACTGACATGAATAGCAGCACTTGAAACTAAACTCGTACGCTTGACGTTTTCTCATATCCTAATGTTTCTCTGGGTACCCAAACATCAATTGATATTTGGCGTAGGTTGAGTACAGAATTCTTAATCTCGCCATCCAGACACAAAATGTATGTTGCACTTAATTGGATGTACAGTTGCTGAGAAATCTGTATTTTCTCGTTGAAAATCTGTATTTTTAGAAAAACGTGATTTTAGTTTGGCTGTAATAATGCGATCGAAGTTTGACAGTAATGTTCTCAGGAGGAATACATTGAGTATTTTGTTTTTTGTGATTTTTAGGATTTTTTTTCACCTCTAGGCACCAGCCTCATAAGTAACTTGCTCTTCTTCAATCTGTGTTTCTTCCTTAGTTTTACGTGCTTGTCGAGCGTCTATTCCAGGGGTCACCAACTCCGTTCCTGGAGGGCCACTATCCTGTAGGCTTCTGCTCCACCTGCTGTTCAGCACACCTGATTCAACTAATTAGCCACTCAATTGCCCAGCTCATGATCTTCTTAAGTTACTAAATAGTTGAATCAGGTGTGCTGAACAGCAGGTAGAGCAGAAGCCTACAGGATAGTGGCCCTCCAGGAACGGAGTTGGTGACCCCGGGTCCATTCGTTTCTTTTTTCAAGTTCTAGTGCGTGTTTTTCACTCCGTTTCACACATTTTCTGTTCATTTTGAGATAGTCTTTCATTGAGCGTGCCCCTGCCTTTATGCCAAGTTTCATAAGAATGGAATTCCTCGTTGGCCATCTTTGAAACTCGCTACACTCTTAGCCACGAGGACCGTGTTCGTGACGAATGTTTCCTTCAGAACGCGAGTCCATATTGTGGACTGTTTGAAGGACCACTTCATGTTCTTACCTCAAAACTAAAATTTTGAACCAAAATTGGCATTTTGCTTAGCTATAGGTCCCCATAACTTCTCTTAACTTCTATTGAAAGTAAAATTTTCAAAAAATTCTGATGAATGACCAAAGGCACTGTTGTATACGTTTGAAAAATATTGGCTTTAGGACGATGTGTACAAATATGGAGTATGTAGAATTTTATGTATGCGATAATGAACATTGCAGGTAGCAGTTATGATACTGTTAAAGTTGACCCCTTTGACAGTGGTGTAGTGGTCCTTGGAGAAGTGGGCATGCTCTTCTGTGGAGACGGAGAAATCACTAAGGAAAAAGGGGGTAGACTGTACAAAAGTACTTTCCGATGTATTTCAATGGCTTTTAGGTTGATAGGTGATGATACTGTAAATTGACAGATGAAATGGTGGATATACTGTGCAGATCTGCATATATCCTCCACTAAACCACTGCCCTTAGAAATAATCTCTAATTTTGCCAGGAGAGATTTAAAGTTAGGAAGGTGGAAAGTTATAAAGGGGAACAAGCAGGAAAGGCCCAAACTGTCATTATATAACGTAACCGAGAGGGTTCAAATTATAGTCAAAGCGGGCTAATCTGTAATTTTCTTCTGGTGCCTTTGGATAAATATATAAGTGTGCGGGTCTGCTACAAGCCCAAATTAGTGTGAAAGCAGTGAACCCCACGGCACTTCTGTACAAGTCAGCCTTTATGCTGCTTCAGAGTTTGCCATGCTATAACTCATTTTCCCTTTCTTTGAGCCTCATTAATACATCAAAGGCCAAAGACTTTGACATCTAACCAGTCATCGTTCAGCTTTGTTGAAGCAGTTTAGGTCCTGCTAAAATAAATCCCCAGAGATGGTCGCTGACTGACCATCTCTGGTATCATACAGATGGAAAAGTTATTTGAAATGCTACTGTCAGGAGTATAATTTCAGTTTAAATGTTCTTTTTTCTTTTTTTTTTTGGGGGGGGGGGGGGATTAGGTGAAGGGGTACACTGAGTGCAGGTGGGTGGTGAGGGGGAGGGTGGTAGGTTTTTGTCGTATGAGCTTGGACAGTTTGCTGGGGTCAATACATGTGAGGTTTATTTTATTTTTCCTGTTTTTGACTTGAGGTGGCCTGGTTTCGTTCAGTTGCCCAGATCTTTGCAGCCTTTTTTAAACATCACTCCTTCTACGCAGTAAGTTTTCATCATCCCACAGAATATAAAATCCTCTGCTGAATTTACCTGGCAGCTTCCTCCAAAAGGGTGAGCTTTGTTGGGAAAGAGCCTTTCAAGATGGATGCCTGCTCCAAATCCACTGCAGTGGCAGGGCTGCATGCTAGCCGGGATCTTTCTGGAACACACAGTGCCTTTTTATTGCTTGGTCAGAAGTGCCAATAACTCATCTTGGCTACAGTGTTCTTTCCCTTTTCCTTTTTTGGAGTTTAATATTCAGAGCCACGATGGAAAAAAAAAAAAAAACTTCTCCTCGATCTGACACGATAAGGGAAACATGCTGCTATTAAGGAGGTTACAAAATTATTGCTTATTGCATATGTGATTTCCTTGAAAAAATCACTATTTCCTTGTTATCTTAGTGTCAGTTTGGTGATCATGGGGAATCTTAACCTTTTTGAAACAATATTTATATATATTTTTTGGTTTAAGTCTATTGTGATATTCGCTACTGGAGTCAGTCATTCCCAAGAGGCCCTGAAAGACCATGTTAATGATTTATTATGACTAAGACTGCAATATTGAGAGAACAAAAAATATCTTCCCCTGTAAAATGTGGTGAAGAGTTGAAGTTTGTGTTACATCGTGCTGCCAATTTCTGTAGCCAACTGGGAACAAAACGAGGAAGTGACCCAACTGACTTTCTGCGGAGCAGCATCTCGTTTCGTGGTTTGACTTTTCATAGCTCACTGCAGTTAAGCTAAACTCTACATGCCCGAAACAGACAATTCACAGACTCAGTCAAACCCTCAGAATCAGGAAATTAATGTCAGCAGAGAAGTCCAGGAGGGGAAAATATTACTAAGGGAAACTTGTAACGCCTTCAAGACGGTGTTTTACGATTACCCAAGGGGCTTTAGCGGAAAATTATTATGAATGGATTCTATTTCCTTCAGCCACGATGAATATTTGCTCCCGTTTCTCGAGTAACGGGTGACAATGCAGCAAATATGTCAAATGAAAGCAGCTTTAGTCCTTTTGCCCTGTTTCAAGCCTTTTCTTTGAGAATTGCACTCTGTGCAAATATCCTACCAGATGTTTGCCTCCCTTCTACTGAGGTGGCCTGCAGAATAGGGGAAAAACAGGACTTTCTGAGGGATTCTGCCGCATAACTTTCCAAATGTCAGATTTGCCCCAAAGCCCTCTCTCATTGTCTCAATACAAGGGGATATACTCAACTGCCAAGGACAGGGAGAAAAAAATTGTTCCACTGTGTGCTTCAAGTCTCTGTTAACTGGAACATGCCTGCCCACACACTGCCTGTCTCCCTTTTATGCTTGTGCTGATCAGAGTCTGACATTCAATTGTTCAAGTTGACTGGCCCAATTCATCATTTACGTAAGTGATGTCTTGACGTCATTGTAATGTGGAAAAAAAATACCACTAGATGGCAGTATTGACCTTTTTTTGTTAAGGCCAGTCTGGAGCTAGGTTTGGGCATGTCCTGGGCATGTCTGAGAGGGGAAAGTCCCAGAAAAAAAGAAAGTCTAACTGTGGGAGGGGGCTACAAAAGAGTATATATGTAGACAAATTGAGAGAGTAAAGTAGTAGGAGAAATTGCAAGGAGAAGGGACATTTGACCAGACCTGTCACTCTTTTCAATACCTGTGAAGTTTTTTTGTGGATTTTTGCCTGGGTTGGAGCATTATCCTGTCTCAGGACATCACCAAGCAACCCCATCTCAAGGGACTGTAAATATTTTTTTTCTTGTGTATATCAATCTTGGTCAGTAGTATAAATTGTAGGTTAGTTGTTAGTCTTTGTTAAATTAAATCTGTTAAAGTGTTAAAATTTTGTCTGTCATCCCTTGCTGTCTGATATGTCATAACAAATTGGGGCCATAACATCATCTCCATTTCTGTGTGGATATTTTTATCTTTTCAACAATATCATTACCCTTCACTCACCTAGTCCAGCTAGCATTGGAATTAAAAGTTGTCAATCAGAGACTCTTTGAATTTCCCTTTTGGTATATGACTTATTCTCTTATGGGTTCAGTTTAGGTACATGTTTCGGTGAAGCCTGCAATGAATGAATTCACTTGTTTTTCCTATTCACAAGTTGAAAGGTCAGTGACATATTCATACAGCAGTTACAAGCTTCTAATGCATCAACATTATATAGAGTATCCAGTTTTGTTGGCAGCTGGTGGGCCTACTTTAATGCAGTTGGCCTGTCATAGTCCCAACAAAAAAGTTACAGCGATCTAGTGTTACGTGTCCTGCAGTTGTTGCACAGATGTGCATTGATATCAAAATAGCAAGTCCTGCGCAACCACATCTTAGCTGTAAGATGTCAAGTTTGTGCTGATATATTAATGAAATGTGTATTGAATTCATTCTTTAGTAAATGTGCTTTTCATTTTCAAGCATTTAATTACTCTTATCCATCCACATACATTTCTTTCAGCAGCTTTGTTCTCAGCTGTTGCATATTGCTTTCTCTGTCGTGTGTCAGTATATGTGCGTGTGTGTGGGTGTACGTGTTTTTCTATGCATGTGTGTATGTGTTTGTGTGCATGTTTGTCGGAGTGTGTATCTGTATGCAAGTAGGCTCAAAAACACAATACTGACCTGTGCATGTTTATTGCACTATATTGGTAAATGCAATATTTCATCTCTGTGGGTCTCTTTCTGATTCATAAGTCCAATACAATTCATAAAAATGTAAAACCCAAATATGCAGGTCATGTGTTGACTGTAGAACAAAAACACTTCAAAATCCCGTCCGTGACTTCAATTGGAAGGATGCAGGACGTCATCGCCGACCTTCTGAGTCCGGCACAGGCTGCCAGAGCCAGCGATCTTTGACGCTGAGGTCATTAATCAGACATGCCCATATGAAAGCAGGCTGTAGCATGAGCACTTCTTTGCTAGACGTTAGTGCTCAGCGTCACCTCAGCCCGCCGCAGCCTCGCTAATGGAATCGGCGAGCATGATGACCTCATCCGCGAGCTGAGAATTTTCCGCGGAGCGGCTGAAAGAAGGCCCTTTGTTGCATTGGCTCTCTTTGCAGACTGCGACGTACGTGTGATCATGAGCGAAGGTGGACAGACAGCCACTGCGCAACAATGCAGAGTTTGTATAGAAACTCTGCTGTTAAGTTCTTTTTTTTGACTGATAACTGGGTTGAGACTGAGGCAAGGACAGTTACTCGTGGCACAATATCTTCAAATTACTAAAGGAAATTGAAATATTCTTATTGATCAGATGTTTGCTAAAATGGTGAAACTCTCATAAATCATTTACTTGACAATGAGCGGAGCCAGATTATTTATAGCACCAGCAGTGGGCCAAGGCTATTTGTGACCAATTAATTCTCCACACCTGGTTTGTGAAACAAAGAGCCACTATAAATTCTGTGATCTGCACATACGTACCATTCTTTCACTGCAGTAAAAGCTTGTGTCAGCTTTCATTTGCTCGTGCTCTTGCCGTCTGTATTTTTTTAAGGCAGTTACACGGTGCTATCAGTGTCATTTTTCATTTTAATGCAAAGACCCTCCATGATGTGATTGTGCAAACGGATTAAACAAATTTCTTGAAAACATGCAGATGAGTGCCTCCGAGGATATTTTTGAATGGGCCCAATTAAATTATTCTGCGGTTTCAAGTAAGCAGTCTCTAGTTATTTTCGCTAATGAGCAATCTGGTCTCCACGCACAGTCACATTATCTTTTTGTTTATTTTAATGCTCCTTTACCTGCAACAAAGAAAACACATATCCTCCCATTTACCCTTTTCCATTCTTGCCTTTTTGTCTCTCCCTGATCTTGCAAACACAAATTGCCTCTGGATTATATGTGTAAATTCTGCTGCCTACTCCACTTGGTTTTCTTACGTCATTTTCTGAGACTAGACCGCAAAGAATTACTGAGATGATTTTTTTCTTGTATGCACTCATTCACACTGGACAAGAATGTGGCATGCACACCTTCCACGCGATGATAGAGAACTGTAAAGAGTGCTAGTTTTAGGGGCTGTTGCTGATATGTGCCTCCTGTTAGCAATCACCGGGGGTAAGTCCCTACTATGACGAGGGATTGTGTAAAAGACCCCTCTGAGCTGGATAAAGCATCTGCATTGCATGATTGATTGGACCCTCTTTCCGGACCAGAATGGCTCAAGCCAGCTCTATGGAAACGATCATGGTCTTTTACTTAGCTGCAGCGATCTCATGTCAGCACACTCGTGTCCTGAAGAAGCATAAAGAAAGATGAGGGAGGTCCCCTTTTCCCGTTCCAGTCCCCTCTAGGAAGAGTTATCTGATCTGTCGGGGAAAAAAATCATTATGTCATTGGATACCGTGTTTAAAAAGCAGTCAAGAATGCTTACGTTTGAAAACAATGAGAAGGCCCAAAGCTTAAAACCTCAATGTTGCAGCTATCTGCACTTGACTGTTATTAGTGGTTTTACAGTGAAAAAGGTTGTGTCATCATTTTCTATCTGGGTTCTGACTTGTATAAGTGCGTTATTACCTTATCCGCGACAGAGTCAGCGGGGCGAGGTATTGTAATTGGTGCGGTTTGTTTGTTTTTTGTCAGTTTGCTTGTGTATCTGTTAACAATCTAGGGTCTACATGTTGCACTGAGTGACTTTCACAGCAGATGGGCAATGGTCTGTAGATGACTTAATCAAATTTTAGGAGTGGTCAGGTCAAGGTCATCGGAAATGTCACAATGGGGTTTTTTTTTTTTTCGATAGCTTCCTTCCAATTTATCAAGTTGATTTCAAACCAAGACCAATATGCACATCTTTCAGTTCCGCTTCCAACCATATCCTGCATGATGAGGTTGGTAGGATTATCCAAGTAGGGGGTTAGATGTCAGGGGGGTCAAGGTAATGGGTGAAAATAATACATTTTCCATTATAACTCAAAAATGGTTGCAGATAGACAGATGACTGTTACGACCAAATATGAACTCTGATACGTGCTTTTATTAGACTCCATTACCTTTGACCTTGAGGAACCTTGAAAGGTCAAACTGCAGATCACACATTTTCAAAGGACTACAAATTGAAAATGGTTGAGGTCACTCTTGTAAAACTGAGTCAGTATGAAAAGCGCTAAAATAAGTTCTGGCAGACGAGGCTTGTTTTGCCTGGCAACACTTCTCATGCCTTTTTTTTTTTTTTTTTTGCCTTCCCCTCCCAAAATTTTGGTGTTTCACAAAAGAAGCATGTCCAGTAAAAACAGTTCTTAATGCTACCCTCAGTTTTTGAAACCATATCTCTAGAAGGAAGCCAGCGGTAGCAGAAGCAGGAATGGAATATGCAGCCAAATATAAAAAAAATTTTCATCAGAAAAAGAGGGTTAACAGAGAGCAGATACAAGGGCTCGCACTGTAGTATCAAAACTCTTACAAAGCTGGCAGCCTCACTGCATTTTTGTTCTGGCCCATGTCTGACTGGCAACCTTCCGCATTCCTCACCAATCTCCTTTTTTCCATTATTTTTATACAGGTCAGAAGGAAAGGCCTGGTCTCCAACTGTGCTAGAAGACGGTAAAACAAGTCCATTCAGAGCCATTTCGGAGCCCGAGTTTCAGGTGAGAGAGCTGTCTTGACTGTGTGCTCCTCAAAAAAAAAAGGAAATTCTGGATTCACTTACAAAATTAATGTTAACAGATCCCAGGCAACTATATTAAGCAACTTGTGTTTAACTTAAAATGCATTCACTGGCCAAAAAAAAGTCACCACCTGGATTTAACCTAGCAAATAAGTAAGAGACTTCCACTGGATAATTAGAGCAGTGATTAATATGTTTCAGTGGGTAACAAGTTATTTAACCCTAACTGATGCAGTGAGTAGCTTCTCATGTCTTAAACAAGCATGTTGGAAGACATATCCTGTGGTTGTGGGAAAGATGTTACTCTGTTTCAGAAGGGCCAGTACCTGGTGGAAAGCAGTACATCCTGCCATGCTTTGGATAGTGTTAGCCCAGTGACTGTATAAAAATAAGGTGTAACATTAGCTGTGGTGTTTCTTCTTTAACAGCTATCTGCTGGGCACGATAGGTTTATGGAGTTTTAAAGATAGATGTCACAGCACTTATACAACGTATAAAGAACAGCCTTGTGTTGGGCACAACGGGTTTATGGAGATTTAAGGCTCTGAAAGATGTCACAGCACTAATATAAAGAACAGCATCGTGCTGGACACGACGGGTTTATGGAGTTTGAAGGCTCTGGAAGATGTCATAGCGCTAATATAAAGTCATATAGCTAATGGGTTGTTAACCTAGCATGCTAACACTGAACATACGTATGAAACCATGCAGACATTGCACCAGAAAAGGGGCTAAAATTAGCATGTACACCCGGGTGTTGCATTGATATAACTGCCACTTGGAGTCGGTACTGTTAAATACTTATGACTACTGCAGACATTTGACCCGGAAGTGAATGCAGATTTTACCAAAGATAAAACCCGATTGTTAATGGCTGTTCGTGGTTTTTTTGGCCGGTGTGAAATGGGCTTCATATTAAAAGGTTAGCTAGCTTGGTTTCATAGCCAGCCATGCATCATGACTGCGCCTGAAATTCAGCATGTAAGCTGTGCCATGTCAACAAAATCTAACAGCTATAGTTGCGCTATCTCTTGTATAACGTTACATAAGACGAAAGACCGGTAATTTGTGGTAAACAGTTGATATTCCCGTGTTTGGCCGTCTAGTGATGGCATCCATGACAGTACTTAGAAAGGAGTTCAGCATCGGCCATTGATTGCTCTTCGAGTGGCACAAATGATCATCAGGGTCTCCGGATGTGTGGTAGTGCAATGTTGAATCTGAAATACAAGTTTTGAATTCAAAGTGCAATTTTGAATCTGAATTACAGTTTTTGAATTCAAAGTGCAATTTTGAATCTGAATTTCAAGTTTTGAATTCAAATTCAAATTGTGCAATTCAAATTCAACTAGTGCACTTCAAATTCAAACTGAGTAATTAAAATTCAAATATCAATAATTCAAATTCAATTTCTATTGACGCAAATGTCTGCCCATAAGAGCTAGCCAACCCAAGTAATAGAAAGCTATCCTCTCTGCTAATTTTCATTTAATGAAGAACCTATTGATAAACTAAAACCAGTGATTACTCAATTAACTCGTCTCACCTGGTTAAGTGGGTATAAAGTGGACGATGAAAACAAAAATGAGCGGTAGGACCAGAGTTTTTGTGTTATAGAGTTACATCATCCTTGATTTAATAAGAAATCTCTTGAACCTATTAGTTGCTGTAGCTGCCCCACAATGAAAATGAATGGGGAATTAAGTTTTCCTATTCTCCACTGTCCGGCCAGATGTTTGTGATACCGAGATAGGCGTAGAACTCAGAACACCGACCACCCACAAAATACTAAGACACCCGACTTCAGTTCTAATTTAGCGTCAAAAGGACGAGCGCTCACAGGCAGGCTTTGTACTGTACATGTGGCTTCCAACAGCTTCATGAAAAAAAGGCTGCTGTAATAAAAGAGGTTTTTTTTTTTGTTTTTGTTTTTGCATAATTAAGGAGTACTAACATGGGACAGACTATTGCCCTGGAATTATTGGTTCAGATAGCCATGTTAGCAAAAACATGGTGTGAGCAACTTGGCACATCAGTTAAACTTTGAGAGTTCCCTATATTGGTCTATTTAGTGAAAATAGGATTCAGAGTTATAAGTATCAGAAATAAGGTGTTTGAATAAGGTGTTTCGGTCTTTTGTTAGGTTACGCTAAGTGTAAGGTCATGAAGACTGGCCTTATTGTCATGTCAGGCTAGGATACTTTATCAGAACCCACATATCTTCTTGCTGCTAACTGAACAAACACATGCCCTAAAGACTGGAGTGAGTGAGCATTATATCTTACAATCTCCACAGAAGCACAAATATTATCTAGATTCAGTATTGCCAGATTTATCATATGGTTTCTTGCCCCAAACTTATTCAAAATCTGTCCAACTGAATAAAAAAAGAGCTGAAAATAACTCTTATTATTTAAGCACATCATATTAAAGTTAACTATTCAAGGTTAAGCTGGCTCATATCAGCAAATGCATGCATGTATTTCTTTTTGTTAGTGAGCAATACACCGGAGGCCTGGACTATGATGCCGGATTTGCGGTTATTGAGGTAACTTCAGGTTTAACCCCGAGTTTTCAGGACTACAATGGTAGTTTGCTCCTTACCAGGGTAAATGACCATGGTAATTTACACTGAACGCCTAACCTAATCCAGAGCAAATTAAGTTTGAGATAAGAGATCAGCAAGCAGAAAAAGAACACCTACTGACCAATCAATTGTCTTGGAACATGGAATCCCTGTTCGTAGAGGATCCCACGGCGCTCAGTGCGTAGGTCATGAGAGGGTCTCTGAGGAGGGCAAGAATATTCAGAGACTGGCAAAACCCTTCAGCTTTCCCCGATGATTATATTTATGCGAGATACCATTTCTCATCTGTGGGAATAAATTTACCTTTCTTGGCTTCCTGAGCCATATGTTTCCAGTGCGACACAAAGGAGAATTGCCCCGACATTCCCATTCACTGTTAGCGTTGCCCTGCTTTTTTTGCCTGTGGTAGTTTTATGTACCATAAACTACGGTTGATGCAGCAAACTTGAGCAAGAATATAATCTGCATGGCAATTCACAAGATGGCAAGTGCTCTGTCAGAGCGGCCGAGTGCCTTTATAGTGTTCCCAGGCCGCTTAATCGCGATTCACAAAAGGGGGCTTTTATAACATAGCTGGTAGGCCTTAACCCATGTGAATATTTTTCCTATTGACAATGTAGATCCTATTACGTCTACTGTTGTATGTAATGCAGCTCCGATCATAAAGCTCCCTCTGTCAGGGTAGCAGCTGAAATAATTAGGTAGAAGTTGTCACACACACACCAGTAGAATAGATCTAAGCAATTTCATGGAATACACAAAATATTAGTCTTGTGCTCTAATGATGGGGCTGTGTTATTATAAAGCCATTAAGTTTTGCAGTCATACAGTTGGTGATTTTATTGCCAACTGTCCTTCCTGCATTTTTCTGTTGCAGGTGTGGCGCTTTTAGCTTGTGTGATGTGTTTGTGTTCTTCAAATGTTTCTATTATTATCATGGTTTGCACCTCCTGCAGGAAAAATGCTGCTCTGCAGCTTGTCATCTTTTCCCTTGTTTACAAATGGCCATGTGCTGCCAACTCTGCCCCTTATAAGTGAATGTGCTTATGTCTGGATTGGGAAACCCAGATTGACTTACCGAGTTGATAACAACCTTCATGTGACCCCTTAGCTTGATTGCGGTTGGTAGGTTAAAGGAACCTTGTCACGATTACTGCGCATGCTCACATATGTGAATGAAGGAAGGCCACTCAACTGCGAGTCAAAATCCAGAAAATATTTTTCTTCTTCTATGAGTATTGGTGATGGCAACCAGCTTACATTCTCTGTATCCCATGGCTAAAGCTTAAAATAGCACTTTGAATCCAGGAATTTCCATGGAAAGCTCCTTAATATAAAAACCATAATACTGGAATAACCAAAATATAAAAATAAAATGCTAATCGAAGACAGATTGGTAAGGAGGGAATCAGATTATAACTTGCAGTCAAGCTGAATAACGAAAAGATACCCTGGCTATGTTGCACTGGTTTCGTAGCACAGGTCCCTGAAACTCCTCAGACGAGCTGCGCTGTAACCCATGCTCTGCTCTGTCGTTAGCTTAGGCGCAGTTTGGAGTTTAAAACGAGTGTTATTCGGCATTGTTCGAAACAAGTCACTTGATCACTTAAACTTCACTGCTTGGTCCTCAGAACATGTGGTTTAATGCTTACCTGCGGTTTAGTCTTAACCTTGTTGCTATGTCCTGTAGAAATCACCTAACTGCTGCTAGAGGCCACTATATCTTAGATTTCAGTTAAACCTGCTGAACACGATTTAACTGCAGTTTAAGTTAAATCATAACTTTGTGATTGGCATATTTACAGCGGAGAAAATAAGTATTGAATGCATCTACATTTTTCTCAGCAAATATATTTCTAATATATCATCTTTAGAATTTTTTGATGTTGGAAACAGGCCAGTCTGGCAAAATTGCACTCTATTACTGTAAGGAAATGCCAGAGTGTGACTGAAGGAAGAACAGTGCTTGAGTGAATTTATGGGGACGGTTGCAAGTGCTGCTGTACACGTTAACGATACATTTTCATGCATTTCACAAACATTTTTTTCCATTTCACAAGCATTTTTATCCATGTCACAAACAATTGAAATTAATCAGATGATTTTCAAAGACTGATCTTCATTTTTGCATAGAGGCCTATTATCAGCAGCTGTCAGTCCTCTATCATCAATATCCTGGTTTGGCTGCTAATCCAAGTTGAGCATTTTATAAGGCTAATTGGTTATTAGAAAACCCTTCTGCAAATGCGTTGCACAGCTGATAACCGTTGAACTAATAAGGGAGCGCAAAAGGGAGCATGGCATTCTTGAGGTTGGTTTAGTACCTGAAGCATCAGCAGTTGTTTGTTTGTTTACAGGCTTAAAATGGCTTGAAAGAAAGAACTTCCTCTAGAGACCCGTCAGTCTATTGTTGTGCTTAGAAAAGAAAGCTATTGAATGCGAGAAATTGAAAACTCAAAATCTCTTACCATGCTGTGAACTACTCCCTTCAGAGAGCAGCACAAACTGGCACTAAAACGGACAGAAAAAAGGAGTGGGAGGCCCCGATGCACAACTGAGCAGGAAGACAAATATCTGAGAAAGTGTAGTTTAAGACAAAGACACCTCACAGGTTGTCTAGTTGCAGCTACGCTAAATAGTTCCTGTCAAACACCAGTTTCAGTATCAACATTGAAGGTAGTTTTTTTTTTGATGAAGGCAAAGTTTGAAGTACATATTCATCATTTTCCATTAAAATCATTATTTCTAACTCAGACAATGTCAGCATGTTCTGTTCATTTGCTATATTTCCTATTCAGACTAATTTCATGTGTGTTTCTGTGGAAAACAAGAAAATTTCCAAGTGATCCCAAACTTTTGAGCGGTTGTGTATATCGGACATTATTGCAGTCCATAGAGGGATGCAATCTCCACTGGGGACTGACTTATCTTGAACTTCAGAAGCTTTGGCCCTACTGCTCCATGGTTTAACATTTGCTGAGGATGCCTGGCATTTTAGCCCTCCATGTATTTTTCCTGCAGTAGGAATATTGGCTGATTTCAGGACAATGTTGACTCATCTCAAGTTAAACAGGAAGTGGTTTTAGGTTTTGTTTTTGGGTTTTATGATGACACTTACTTCTTCCTATCTGTGTGGTTATTCAAAATGTTTATTTATTCATTTGTTTATTTTAATGTAGGCTATTACCAGTGGGCAACTATACACTTACATGGAAGGACGATGCACAGGAGACTGCTTATAACATCTCCTTTGATAAGATCCTCTGAAGCATTGACTGGAAATGAATGATCTGCAATGAGATGAAGTCATTAATTCAGATTCATTTTCAACAAAGTTGGATGGGAGTTCATTGTTGATTCACAAAAGCCATGGAAAATAAGGCATTTCACTGCAGTCAGATTTTCAATTCACGTTGCCAAGCTGGCAAGAGAGATGGAATTCTTTCAGATAACATTTATTTCTCCTGACAGGGTCGGTTCAAGGCTTTTTGAAATTCTAGTACCATTAGAAAATCAGGACAAGACAGAGCGTTGAACAAATGAAGTAAATAGCAACTTCTCCTGTTAACACAGCAACTTCTCCTGTTCTGATGATTGTTTCAAACAAAAAACTAATGGTCCAGTGTGAATTGTAGGAACGGTTAATCACTGGGCGCGATCCTGGGATATGTCTAACTCGACTTTTTTTTTCTTTTTCTTTTGGGCAAGGAAAGGGCCCAATCTGTCAGCTCTACTGTAAGCCAAAGGGCTTTCTCTTTGTGGCGACTGATGTCTGCCCCCTTGTAACATTCTTCTCGCCATCCTCCAGTGCTGTCCTGGCAGTCAAAAGACAAAAGGTCCAGTGTTAATTCTGTTCTAAGAGAGCACAGTAACTTCAATGGAGAGAAAGTGTAGCCTGTAAGTTTTTTTGGACAGTGACGCTTAGTTTTTATTTGCATCTGTGCTCATGAAAACAATGAATATGAGGGTAAATGTAGAGACTGTCAGCTTTAATTTGTTGGCATTTACAGCCATATCATGTAAACCTAATAAGAACTGCTATGCCTTTTTATTGTATCAATGTGTTGCTGTACTTACAGACTGTTGCTGTACTTACAGCTGTTCTTAAGAGCTGATTTAATACTGAACAATGTGTTGCATTGCCTTTTCAACAGCAAGAGAAAACAAAAAATCTGTCTCTGTGCATTCGGTTTGTAAGTTTAATGTATTCCGAGGGGGGTGAGCATTGAGGTGGCCCTGGATGGCCACAGGCATACGATCTCAATTAGGGCTTCCTGTTCCACCCACCGTCTCAACCAAACACTGCTCGACATTTGCCGAAGCAACTGCTACAACTATGAAACCTCAAGTAGCACTTGGACACCTACTTTAAAACTTGGGGAAATTTGTTATTGTTACGAGTTTCTGGGTGGAACTCGACAGTAAGTCGTTGCGTCCAGCCACCCGGAACTTCTGGCCGCGCTTGACTAGCCCCATTAAACAGGTCAGCGAAATTCAATGAGGTTTTGAATTTATGCCCAGAAATATCCTTTCATCATTAATAAACTCTGTCCCCCCTTTGTCTTTCATTTCTAATCGAGAATCCGTTCAAATTTAAGACGCGATTTAAGTCCTTTGTCAGTTCAAGTAGTAACTCCTTGAGGGCTCTCTTGCACGCATTGTTGGTATTTTATCTGGGAACTTACCTCTTGAAAGATACAATACCTGTAAAAAATGATAAATGACAGGGGCGGAGGGAAGGGAGGGAACTTCCACAACTGCCCTCTTCGCCTAGCAACACAGTCAGTCTCTACAATATTTACAAAATAGTATGATAAAGGTTTCCAAGTTATTAATCTTCCTATGAGACACAAAAACAGCACTGATAACGCGGCGCGACTGTGTCAACATGAGCCACTGCTATCAGTATCTGTGCTTCACCTGCGCTGTATTAGAGGCTCTTTGGTGGCCTGAAGTTTGTTTCAGAAGACACTAAATGTACCCTTTTTTGATGAAAAGTGTGTAAGCGCTATAACCGTTTGCAAATTGAAAGTTCCCTGCCTGTTGGAAATTGGAAATTAATACTCCACTGAAGATGCAGTGCACTTGACTCCACACTTGAACAGATTCTTTTTTTTCCTCTCCATACTGATTTTTGCCTCTAATAACTATATCAGGCCGAACAATTTTGGCATACTTTTGAGAAAATGGTACTCAGTTGGCAGCTTCCTGCGTCTTCTAGAGTAACTGGCAACAAAAACAATGCATATGGCACAAAGTCAAGATAAATAAGGTTATGAACATGCACTTTTTATGCAGGTTTTGGATGCCGTTCTTTTTCATTTAGAGTGAAACCTACCTCCTTCCGAGGAGGAACCATCATCTTCTGATTCATTTGGGACAAACTCTGGGTCTCTGTCATCGTCCACTTCATCATCATCAATCATAACCAGTAATTCCTCATCAGTGAGATACCTAGCTGCCATGTTTACTATGAATTATGGGAAAGTTGTGGGATGGCCCACTATGGCAGTGGTTCCCAACCCAGTCCTCAGGACCCCCTGCCCTGCTGGTTTTTGCTCCAGCTTTGCTCTTTTACACACACGAGCCATTTAAGGGCTTCATGCTGATTGGTTGAAAAAGATCTACCTGAACAGGGTGTGCATGAAGGTGCACTGGGCCTTAAATGGATCAGGTGTGCAAAAGTAGAGCTGCAGCAAAAACCTGCAGGACAGGGGGTCCTTGAGGACTGGGTTGGGAACCACTGCACTATGGCTTAGGCCAGGGGTGGGCAATCCTTGTCCTGCAGGGCCGGTGTGTATGCAGGTTTTTATTTCTATCAATTACCCTGACTAATTGAGCTAAGTGTTTGCAAATGCAAATGTAGATTTGTGCAAAGATTCGATCAAAGAAAAGTGTTTTATGTAGGGAGACAAGAACAGCCTTTGGTCATTCATGATAATTTAAAGAAATGCGCCTTAAATGTCGGATTTCATAAATAGTTTGGCTAATTTAGATAATGAACTAATTAAATGCACTGGCTTAGGCAGTGCAGTGCACCTGTACAGTGGCAGAGAAGGCCTTTGCTTGTATTAATAATCCATGATGACAGATTGGCTTGGCCCTTTTATGAAATGTAGATTTCAGTTTTCTTCACATGATGACGACCTCAACTCAATTTCGCCATAAGTGCGGGCTGGCCCAGTATGGAGCTTAGGGGCTCGTGTATGAGATGGACTGAGCAATTCGCTGTGATTTCCTGAGTTGTCTTCAAAAATTTGATGAGCCAGTTTGGGTTTTAGGCCCTGATGGTCACAGAGAATGATCAACAACTAATGGATCAGAGATAAAACAGCACTGCTGTACGATAGTTACACATGGAAAGGACAGTAATTATCCTTCATCACTAAACCACTGATCCAGAGTTGCGTTCATTCCCCCACCTACCCCCCCTCGGCAGGGTCTGGGCGTCTCATCCTGTTGAAATTACAGCAGATCTTTTGTGCTTTAGTTCATTACTAAGTGACTGAATGGTTGGACTCCGTCCACGTATTGTCTGCCTTTTTTTTCTTTTCTTTTTTTTGCTGATTAAAGCAGTCAGTAGAAAAGGAAAAAATATTACCTTCGTGTCTGCACAGGTATTTAGACGAAATGCAATAATGTATTCGCATTTCAGCTCGCTCCTCATGTGCTATTGTAGCTGATAACGAACGTCTGCTCAGGTTACCGGCGGGAGTCTTGTGGAAGGAAGTGAAGATGAGGAGGAGAGGTAATGAAAGGAGAAGGCTTTTGTACTGCTGGCCTGATCAGAACAGCGAGGAGTAATTTGGTTAGTCGGATTGGCGTTTGTGTTTTTTTTTTGGGGGGTGGGAGGGGGGGGGGGTGTTGGAACACTGAATAGACCTGGCCCCAACCTAGGTGGTCTGTGCTGGGAGAGGATGACCCATCTGCAGGAGGGGGGAAGTAGGGGGAGGCTTGGCAGTGACGGTTGTTCCTGTGTAGATTCCATGAACCTCCGGTTTGCAGAGTCGGCCACCCCTGCATCACCTCTAACTGGAGAATTGGAGTCCAGGGGTCATGGAATAAAAGTCCGGCCCTGTGTTTCCTCCACCGGCTGATGTAAATGTGCATGCCGATGAATTGAGCCAGTGAGCGAATCTTGGTGGTTAGTTCAAATTACCAAGATTCGCTCACTAGCACAGTTCATCAGCGTGCACATTTACATCAGACCTACACTCTCTACCCCCGCCTTCAATAAAAAGAACAGGAGAATCTAAGTCCTTAAAGTTGAAATCCTTCTCAGTTTTCTATTGCAACTATCTGTATTTGACAAAGAGCTGAATTACGCAGTCTGGAAGTAGAACTAGTAGTGGAAATCACCTCGCTGAGTTCTTGGCTGGAACAAACACGTGGCAAGGCACTTCTACTTTCTGGCCCCAGCATTTCCCACAACAGACAGCTAATCCATCCCCCCACACACACACACACACACACACCAACACCCACCCAACCTGCTCATCTCTGCTTACTAATTCAAGCAAGTCGTCCGTCCTCAGACAAAATATTTAAAGTAACAAGCGGGGAGTGTACACGCTTCAATAGCGATTAGTGTGTGCATCTTCTGGAAGTAAACTCATATAAATAAAGTCCATATGCCTGGTTTACGTCACACTGAAAAACTGCAGGCTTTTTCCTCAAATGTAAGAATCTGGTTGGAGGACATCAAAGTTTGTATATGCAAAAACTTCTGGATGTGCTACGTGGAACTCTCTATCTGAATGTTGAAACGCAACCCCCCCCCCTGATTATCTCTGCTTGTGTCAGTGCTGTTTTTACTGAATCCGTCTCTGCTTACTTTTGCCCAAAACTGTCTGTACATTGTGCAATATAACCATAAATATTGCCTGCAGGTGTTGAACTTCGTTGTGCACAGAAACTGTGGACCCATTTATAAATGTTCAGGAAACAATTTTTTTTGTCTGTGAGGACATGCATTTGGAAATTGAGTTAAGCCTTTTTTTAGTTAAAGAACTCTTCACGTTTATATGTAAGGAAATATTTTTCAGCGAATGATGTATTTGTTCAATGGAAAAAGAAAAAGTTGGATTTGTCTTGTTTTGACACAAGGCCATGGAACATACACAATAGTCTTATTCTTCTTCTTGGCTTTTTTTCCAGTGTTTTCAAAACTTAAATGGGAGTGCTGGTATTGAATTTCTTCAGTGGAACAAGGCAGATGTAGTTTGTCAAGCACCTGCATGTCAATACATGTACGTGATACACATGAACCCAATAAATATCACAGCAATGAATCTCAAAATCACCTGGACAGGTGACCCACTGTTGTTGGTGCGTACAGGTGTGAGTTTCTTTCTTTTGAAGCCATGGGCAGCTCGCTGTTAAGATGTTTGTCTGAGCGCCCTGTGGTTGGATGTATGAATCAGCCACACCATTACCAGGTATAGCCAAAGGTCTGCATGTGCAAGGCAACTATTGCCTTAGTCTTGCTGTGATGATTGTGTTGTTGCTCATTAGTGGCCTCTGCTGGTCATTCAGGCACCTTGCGATTGTGTTCAGGAGGAAAAAAAAACAGGGAAAATTCTGGTATTTTAGAGGCACTTCTGCCATATCTGCACCCCCCAGTTATGATGATGGTTCAGGATTACTTAAGGTTATAGTTAGGATTTGGGTGTTCTCTGGAGACTCTGTCAATGGCTCTGGTAGCGACCAATGAAATTAGTCCTGAAGCTTTGTCATTATTGTGGGGTGCAGTCAGTTTTGAGAATATTTAATATAGCCTTTTGTTTGCTTACCTGCCTTACCAATGAGCTACCAATCCTCAACACAGGCCGGGCCATTTTCTGTTATTTGACCATCCTCTTCTCTTCCAGGATTCTTTCAAGCCAATAGGAAGTGGGCAAGTGAAAAAGCCAGTTCAGTACACTCCCGAGGTGCCATTCAAGAATGGAAACTCAAAGTCCAGCGTTCAGTACAACAACCCCGCTGGCCTCTACGGCAACAACAATGGAGATGGAGCCTTACCGAAGCAAATGACCGGCCTCAGTCTCAGCTCACCACACAGGTCTGTGTGAGTGTGTGTGTGTGTGTGTGTGTGTGTGTGTGTATGCGTGGGTGAGAGCATGTGTGTTTGTGAGCGTGATATATATATATGGATGGAAGCATCCCATCCAGGGGGAGTAGCGAAGTATATCTACACACAATCACAAAAATTGGAAAACTAACCTTTACAATTTATTTAACCATCAGTGTGCCTAAAAAAATCTAAACGCACATTAACGACCTAAACGACCTAGGGGACTACAGCAGGAAATTTGAGAGGAAAAATGAAGTTTAATAATGCTGAAGAAAGCTTCAATTTGTCGTACAGATGAGATTAGAACAATACAAGCAAATATAAACCGATAAATTCTCCTGCCAAGCTAAACAACTGTTAACCAAAACCATTCTCCTGCAACTCAGTAGCTCAGTTAATTTGCGTGCCGTTTGTTTTTTTATTTCTGAGCTCCGTCTTCCATCACAATCTCAGGCAAAGACAGGTCCTTCCTTTGGATGGCACAGCATTTCTCTTTCTGATCAGATTCAGTATTAGCTCGCTATATGGCTTGCAAGAACAGATCTGCCCAATTTGACATGGCTCAGGGCAACTGAGAGATATGTCGTCAGGCTCAAGAAACTGTAAATTCTAAATGCAACCTAAAGATTCCTGCTTCCTAGTGATGTTTGATTGCCAGTTATAAATGAATACTTATGAAATTTGTTTGAAATTTTATTTGAAATATAAGGCTGTACAATTTCAGATAACTTCCTTCATGGTGTCAAAGAGCAGGGAGGCTTCATGCTAGAAGACTGCAAACCGCTACACTCAGACCGCAGTAATTCTGATTGAACTCTGAGTAAGCATGTAATATGTTATCATTTACAATACGAGCACTAAAATTCACCATAAAGGAAGATGCTCATTGTCACATTTTCAAACAAAAATTCCCCCGGATTGTTTAAGGTTACGTCCGGCTCATTTGTGCCACGAGTTTTCGTCGCCCAAGCCTGAATTAAAGTGCGTGCCAAAGTCGATCTCTAGATCTTTGTTTGCCGCGGTACTTTATACCGTTTTCACCCATACGAGATGTGCATTGGGCTTTACATATGACCAGACTGGTCACATGCATAGCAGTGGGAAGTAAGTGAACTTTTGGCAAATTTGAAATAATAAAATGGCCTGGATTTTTGGTTGTCTAACGGACAACCTCGTTGGTAGCTTAGGTTGTCGGGATCTATTTCAGGTTGTCTAGAAACCCGGATAACCATTTATTACGCACATTGAACACAACAGTTCAGTCCTTTCGGAGTCAAGCTCAGAAATAATTCTTCATAAGTATTTCTGAGCTTGACTTAGTAGGGTTTATTTACATGACTAAGGTCCTGGTCTGTGTGCATTTCAGTCACCTTCTTCATATCACTGTCAAGTTCATGCCCTTTGTCAAAGTTGGCCTGTCAGACACGTGGGGTCTGATCCAGAGCTATTGCAATCAGGTATGGTGTGCCAAGGCACATTCTGTCCTCTGGTCAATAAACGACCACCTCAAAAGTTCTAGGTTTGGCATTGTTCAAAATGCCATAGATGACACAAGCCCTCGGGAAGTGTGCCATTGACATGCTCTATGCAAGAATGTTTGTCAGGGGTGTCGCCAGCACCCTTAATGTCATTGTTTCAACATTAAGTCACATAAGACATCGTTTTGAGGAATTAGGCACGACTGCAAGCTGCCAACATGCACAAGGACCATGTGGCGACCCCTTCACAAGACCACCATATTTGGACGCTCCATCTCTGAAACCATCTGAGACCAGCAACTGCCACTGCAGATGAACCCATTTGTCTCCACAATCGCCGAATTTCTACCTTAACCATGACACATCATGTCCAGGAAGTCCATATCTACCGTTGAGCTCTTTGTGGATTGGACCTCACCTCAACTTGATAAAGAAATTGGTTTGCCTGAGTGAACAGACATGTTTAATGGCCAATGGCGCAATGGAGGACTGTTCTCTTTCCAGACGAGTCACATTTCCCACTTCACAGGGAGGATGGGCCCACACTCCACCACCATATACAGCTATGCTGACATCAGTGTGGTGCGCATAGTACCATCTGTTGGCGAAGTGCTGGTTTGGGTGGGAATAATATATATATATATACTTTGTGTGTCCATACTTGCATGAGTGAGTGTGTGTGTGTGTGTGTGTGTGTGTGTGTTAGGGCATTTTTTGCATGCTTCTTTGTTTAGCTTGCACACTCATGTCTGTGCAAGTGTTGGGGCCCCAGACCTTAAATGTTCCAACTGCTGCTTTGTCAAGTGTATGACTTTCTAAGAAAAGAACAGGAGTGCGTTTCCCAAAAGCGTAGTTGCTAACTAAGTGAGCAACTTACATAGTTTTTCTCTTCAATGAGTCCAACTATGTAAGTTAGCATCTGTGATTTCGGGAAATGCATCTGAGGACAGTTTTCCAGTGTGTTTAGGAATTGGATAAATAACTGAAGTGTTTGGGAGCAGTGCACCTGGCCTGTTAGTTTATATGCTTTTAGTTTGAAAGCTTCACATTGTATTGTAAAAAAAATCAAGCCTGTTTCCTAAACAGGCTTCTGGATATTATGTATGAGTGCCTGTGTTTTTTTCCACAGCGATGTGTACGTCACAGCGTTAAGCTGTTAAGTAGCCAATCCTAAATCTGGGTACTGCTAGCCATCTCTGTGAGCTGGAAGATAGGGTAAGGAAGTATTGCGGTCAGGCATAATCGTAGGTATGTTTGTATTGCAAAATGATAAATAAATAAAATAATCAAATAAGTAATAATGTTAATGCAAATATCTGAGTATGATGAGGAAGAAACAATAATGATGATAGTAATAATATTAATTCCAACGGCAATAATAACAACAACGACAGTAATGATATTAATAATAATAAGATGTTTTAGAGAAGAGGACTCGGGCTGCATTATATCATCCCTGGGAAGAGGCAGAAAAAAGGGACCCCATAGGGTCCATGTCGGACTGCGACCCCCACATGATTCCCGCAATAAGCAGGACAGCCAGTCGTACACCATGAATGCCCTATTCTTCTGTGTTTGTGTAAAATTTCATGGGTCGAGCCAGAGCTAGTGCGATGCATTGAAAGAAGCAGAGTGTAAAGTATGGGCACTGCAGAGCCGCCACTTTGCACATGTTGCTTACCCAAGTCTTTTGGGGTTTTTTTTTTTATTTTTGGAAAAAGGGCTCTCAGTTTGTTTGTGGAGTTCGCATGATATCCTTGTGTTTACATTGCGTTCCTTCAGGCATTCTGGTTTCCTCCTGTTGTCCAAAGTCATGCACATTAGAATAATTAGGGGGAGGGAAGGGGTCCATTAGGGGTATAACAGAATTAGCGGGTCAGAGAGTGGATGCGTGGATGGATCAGAGTGACGCGTCTATTTTAAGCTTACCAGTTGCCTTGTTGAATCACGGTGACGGCGCTTGCTGATGGTGTCTCTCTTCCAGCCTGGAGCCGCAGATCCAGTCTCCGGTGAGTCGGAATGGGTTCGACCCGGAATCGGATGTCTACAAGATGCTTCAGTACAACGAGGAGCCTGTGTCAGAGCCGAAACAGTCTGGGTCCTTCCGGTATCTCCAGGGAATCCTGGAAGCTGAGGATGGAGGTGAGACAACATTCCAGTTGGCTGAATGAATTTGCTGATTTTGCCGTTGATGTGACTTGTTCTGTCGGGGTCCATGTGGGTTTCGTCCAGGATCTCTGGGATCCTCCTGTGGTTCAAAGACATGCAGGTTTCACTCACAGGGAAAATCTTACCTGTCCCTAGATATGAGTGTGTCAGTGAATAGCATGTGCCCTGTGATGGATTCGGGACCTATCCAGGGTTTATTCCTGACTTTTGCCCATTGCATGCTGGGACCAGCCTCCCTCCTGTGATCAAGACAATGAATAACCCACTCAGATATTGCATGGATGGATGGACACCACAAGTGTGGCCTGAAACTGTGTATTAACTAACTACAGACTCATATGTGGGTCTGACATATGCAACTGCTTTATTCAAACCTGTGGAAATGTATGCCTATATTAAATTCTGGTACTGATGTCATCGTTTCCCAAGTTTCCAAATATGTCCTGCTGAATTACCAAGAAATTTGTATAAAATACTCAAGATCTAAATATTTTCTCTTAGGTGTAATGCTGCAGTCATAAAAAATGGCCTCCTGAATTTAAATATTTCATATTTCATTCAATATTAGCGAGATGTTGTTTCAGTGAAGCACTGCAACCAGCAGATACAGAATATGTGTGTGACACTGTCATACAGTATGGAAGTAATGCTTATTCTAATTTTGCTTTACTTGAGGGAAAACTTCTGTAAAAATCTGAGTTTAAGGGGTTATTAACATTTTAATTTACTTGCGCCTCATCTCTCTGAGTTTCTCAGATTGACATGATTCAAAAATGGCATTGCTCCAGAAATGTGAAATGGTCCACGAAACGTTTTGGGAGCTAAGTTGAAGCGTACCTTTTTTTTGTTGGCAGTAATGAATGTTGAAGAGTGAGAATTTGTGGGAGGTGCCCAACACCAAAAGTTTTCATGAAAAAAAAAAACATTAGCGCAGAAGGCAAAAAGGTTGCATTGAAGTTATTGAGATGTGATGTCATATGAATGAGAACAGCTAGTTTATTGTAATTGGACAGCACAGATAGCAGCTAATCCTCAGATCTGGCACACTGCTACTTAAACATGTTATGAACTGTTGGCTTTTTTTGTTTTTTTTTTGTTTTTTTACTGCTAATCGCTCTTCGGAATTTGCAGGATTAGGAAACAAGCCGCTAATTTTTTTATTTGTTTAACAGAACACAGTTTAACCATGTTTTTGTTACCATGCCAGCTTTAATCATGAAGAACTTGTTTCATTGATGTTAAATGTATGTTTTTTATTTTAGCGTGTATTGACTTGCTGCGGACAAAAACAGTATCTTTCCACATTGCTTTTACTGTGGATTCATTCCTCTGCATTTTCTCCTGATTGTGATGTCTGTACGAAGCTTCCCGTACTCAACCCAACAGAACGGAGCTCTGTTCAGTACATGGGCTGATGGCATGCATATCAGTTTGTGTCAAAAAAATGTAAAGAGGTCGGCTTTTTCCCCTGTAATCCAAGCCCAGCAGAAAAAACACTTAAACTGTGAGGTGAAGCAATGCTGGAAATATCAGGTTCAAAAGTTCTCACCTATTCGCTTAGGTTTGCTCATTTGCACAGGTCTTCAGCCAGGCAGAGGGACTATGTACAGTAACCTCTGCTGCTTAAGTTCTTGAGCTGAATAAACACATTTCAAGAATTTAACTGTTTACGAGCTGACCACTGGACTTTTCACCTCTGCCCACCCAGAACCTGAAATTAATATTGTCTGGTGACCGATGGTTCTCAGTCTTCTCCGGAGAGACCTGGTATGGGTGCCGGGGTCCAACCAAGCAGTTGCACAGCTGATTCTACTAATCTACTAATCAAGACTCTGTCTTTTGACTAGTAACATCAAGTGCAGCACGGTTGGAATGATAGCCGGCACCCACTCCAGCCCGTTCTGTACTGACCTGGGTTAAAAATAAGAGTGTATGCATTTAAAGAATATTCTACAGGTTTGTTCATAGGGAGGCTGTAACTTATTTAACCCTTATTTAACCAGGGAAGTCGCATTGAGATTGAAATCTCTTTTTCAAGGGAGCCCTGGGGTTAGAGGTGGGGAGGGAGAGGAGGAATTGCACAGCCAATTAGATCAGGGGATGATTAGGTGGCAGATGGAAAGAGCCAGGTCGGGACTTTGGCCATGACACCGGGGAACCCCCTACTCTTATCGAAGAGTGTCATAGGATCTTTAATGACCACTATGAGTCAGGACCTCAGTTTAACGTCTCATTCGAAAGACGGCGTCTCCTTCAGTACAGCGTCCCCGTCACTGCACTGGGGCATTGGGGATTATTCCGCCAGAGGGAAGATTGCCATCTACTGGCAGCAACCTGGTTTTTCAGTGGTCTCCCATCCAAGTACTGGCCAGGCCCACAATTGCTTTGCTTCAGCCATGTGGCTGAATCAAATTGTGGTATGGCTGTAATACATTAACAGTGATTTTAACAAGTTGTTTATATGTCTTAATTAGGTGTATTTCATTTCCAGAGCTGTACAATTGCTCTCTTGAGCCAATTTTTTAAAGAAACGTCCATACATGCTATGGAGAATAAAACATCCCTGAAAATACTATGTTTATTTCTATATTGTAAAAAATGTCAAGTAACATAACATTTTATACAGATCAAGTTAAACACTTAGAACATCTGTACCCCAGATTAGGTTGCTGGACACAGGTGTTTTAAGTTCTTTCAAAAAACTTTATGTAAACCTAATTAGATTAACATGACACAAAACTGGTTTGACTTTTTTTTGTTGAATGCTTTTGTCATTATGCGCCAATAAGCCTTCACCATTTAGGAGCCTACTTCTTCTTTGATTTGATGTTGTTTTTTCCTCTGCAGCGCAATGCGAGTATGGTTTTTTTTATTCTTGATGGCATACGTAGATATTTCTGTTATCATGTAGGTTAAGAGGGCAAATAGCTACTCTAAACATTAAATGTTTAAAGAAGACAAATTCAGAGCTTGTTATAAACCTATGATTACAATTGTGGTTGGGACAAAAACCAGCATACGCAGGGGGCCCCCAGAAATGAATATTTCTGCATTTTAAAGGCTTAGATTATGTTTTAGAGGTTCTGCCCCCGCCTATCTGCCAGAAAAAAATCTCTTGTGCCTCCTTCTTCAAGCTGGTGATTTAAATCGCCTAGCAACGGGATTCTCCATAAGGAGGACCCATGTAGCGCTCTTTATTTTCCCTTTATACACTTTGTTCAGGAAAACCTGAATACTTGAATTCCTAGTAAATCAAGACAACAAAAGCTGTGATCTGCTGGGACGTGAGGGGAGGCTTAAGACCACCATCCACGTCACCCACCAACAGTCTCTTCTCTCTGATATCAGCTTTAGTCGGCGTATTGGGGATAGTTTTTTCCACATTCTGGCAGTTTCCATACTCCTCTAATGAAATTTACTTTCTCTCTGGCAAATTGGGCAGTGCTCTTCTCACGTTTATGTAAGAAAAAAAATAGTTTCGCAGGGGTGGGTAATGTGCAATTTTATTAATGAGTTGAAATAAGCACAAATAAGTTCCATCTGTCAGTACAACTAGGCAAGCCTATTAAATCACAGAGGATTATGGGAAACATCAGTCTGCAGGTGCAGACTCTCACCCCACTTCAGAAAACCCCTTTCCCCCATTGTCACAGTTTCAAATGACTTTGAAGACTAGCAGTGTGGCGAGCTAATCACGAGGCCTGGAGCAGCTTCAGTGCAATCAGTGAGGAGAGCGAGTGTTTTGTGCTTACTGTGGAATGCTGGGGGCTGCCCACAGCTGTGCCGTTATTCCTGCGTAATTGATGCATCCCCGCTGTGCCAAGCCTTGGCGAGCGATTGAGTGCTCGGCCTGAGAACTGAGGAGCATTCTGGTGTACATGAATGGGGCCCTGTGCTGGGGGCTGAGCGACCTATACTCTGGTGTATTACTTTCCAAAGCTCTCCTGGGCTGCATGGAGGTTAAGGTGTTTGACTGTTGCTCCAAAGATGTGGGGCTCAAGTCCCAGTGCTGCCAAAATAAATGCAGAGCAGCTGTTGGGACCTTGAACGAGGCCTGTAACCCTGCCCTGCTCCAAGGGAGACTGCAAGTTTCTTTTGATGAAGTAGACAGCTGAATAAGTTCAATCTCATTTCAATTTAAATGCAATATAATTACCTCCGCCAGCGAGTTGATTTTTGTTTTGGGTGAAATATTTTTGTCCTGGTTTTTCGTCTGTCTGTTCATTTAAAAGCAGGACTACAAAAAGAGTTTTTGGATCAATATTGATCAAACTTTTTGAGAAAGTTACATATGATAACAGGAAGAGGTGATTAGTTTTCACAGGTCAAGGTCAGAGGTCAAGGTTAATATCACTGGAAAGGTTAAAAGCAATGGTGCAGGTGGACTTTACCGAGAGCCCTTCTACAACATACTTTGTCCTTGTATTTAATGTTTTCTTTGGGGAATGTGTATCAGGCACTGGCCTGAGAAATGGACTTGGATCCCAGGTGCTCGAGTGCATTAAATTCAGATGCCAAATTACAGTTCATTGAATCCCAAGGTGTATCTCAGGATCAGACACCAACGCTCCAGCAAGTGATCCCTTTCCAGCCATCACCCCCCTCATTCAGACTTCAGTGCTGGCCTCTGACCGAGTTTTCTGCATAATCCTCAGGCCTCTGGTTAACTCCATAACCCATCCTCCCCAGGTGTCTCACCGACGGAGAAGATGAGGAACGTCAGGTCCCCAGTGCGGTCCCCCATCCCCAAACTGGGCAGCCCCATCCCTGTGTCGCTGCCCAGCCTGCAGAAGCTGCCCCAGTGCACGCGCTGCGGGAACGGCATTGTGTGAGTACCACCACGTTACGACTCGGCTCAAAAGCTATAACAAGAAGGGAGATGCACACTGATGCATTTAAAAAGCAAGATTCAATTTAATACACAGAATCAAATTTAACAGAAAGACTATGCAAATATGGGGTGTGAAAGTCAGTATCAGCAGTGATGTGAGTGGATGTGTGCAAAGAGTAGTGAGGCAGTGCTGTATGCAGTCTAACCAAGAGTCAAATGGGAGAGAGCCCCCCCCAACATGGGAAATTAGCTTATGTATTTAGTCAACAAACAAGCCTCAGGTGCTGTCCATTGTGCTAATGAGCCCTGGCTCTGCCCACCAGGCAACTGCAAATGAGCCTCAAATGCAAGCAGAGCATTGGTAACACACCAACTGCCACCATGAGGCTCCACCGTTTGCTGGCCTGCTCCGATTAGTTGTAAACCACGGCCTACTCTGATTTGCTGTAACCATGACCTGCTTTAATTAGATATAATTGCGAGCTGCTCTGATTCGCTGTAACCTCAGCCTGATCCAGTTTGCTGTTACCAAGGCATGCGCTGATTTGCTGTAACCGCAGCCTGCTTTGATCTGCAGAAAGCTTGGCCACAGTAACTATTGATTTCCTCATGGTAACCGAGGGATTTCCTTGTCCAAACACAGGGGTACCATTGTGAAGGCCCGTGACAAGCTTTACCACCCCGAGTGCTTCATGTGCGACGACTGTGGCCTCAACCTGAAACAGCGCGGCTACTTCTACATCGAGGACAACCTCTACTGTGAGACGCACGCCAAGGCACGAGTCCAGCCCCCCGAGGGATACGATGTGGTGGCAGTATATCCCAACTCCAAAGTAGAACTGGTCTAAGTCTGGGCTCAAACCCCCCGTCAAACCTTCCCCCTTCGCTAAACCCTTAGCATCATCCAAAATTTTTTGTCACATTTTTGCGCACTGCATATCCGAACTCTGGCCTTGGAAGGAAGGATGAGGATAAAGACTAATGGTTTTTTTCCCAGCAGTGGTTGTGTTTTCTCTTGTGGACTTTCACGCTCACAGCAAAAACTACAAACTAAGCCTTGTTTATTTGGTGGTTTATTTTGGGTGGTTTCCTAATGAATATTGCTCGTGTACGCTTCTGCTGAAGTTTATAAGGTGATTTTAGCTAACTGATGTAAAATGAAGAAGCCAGTATCCCCAACAGTACAATATACTGTAGCTCCAATTTCAATAGCACTTGTTACAATACATATATCAGTATATATATATCAGTCTTCACTCATTCCGAATGCTGTCGGGATTTGCAGTCCACTAAGTACACAGTGTATTTTCCTAAGGTTTGACAGTGTTTAAACGATTCTATGTAGAAGGAATAGCAGCTTTGACAAATAGGGAAAGTTTAGAGAGACGGCAGGTTGCTCTGGCAGTGAAAGATATGCTAACCTTGCAGCTGAAATTTACATAGTTTCGCTATAGCTGTCTTTGTTGCTTAAGTTTAAATGCAATTCAGTGCAACCTCACAAATTCCCCCACCCCCTGCCGCTGGGGCTTTGTAGAGACTAGGCCCGTTTCCACCAAAGAAGTTCCTGGTAGTGTTTGGGGGCAGGAACTACTACACGAATGTCCTCTCACTTGGCCCTCTCAACTGCTGTGTCTCCATCGAGAGAGCAAGGAAGGAAACTGTTTTTAAAAATGCGACCCCTCGTCATCTGCTGAGGTTGAAAAATGCCGGTTATTTTGTCTCTATCTATAGACCTTACATCCCACCCTGAGTAAATCCAATCAGCGCCAAGTAAACACCAAGCCCCACCCAGGAGTTTTTCGGAGCCGGTCAGAGTACCTACTCCGAGGCATGGACTTTTTTAGCCCCCGTAAAAGTTCCGGCACTCTGTCCTTCGGGGGTGGTTCCAGCGGTGGAGACACGCAACAACGGCCCCGGCCCTGTAAAATTACCGTGAAGTTCCTGTGCTGGAAACGGGCCCGCTGATTGGATTTGGGAATGGAGACCAGGTTGAGTGTAAGCCCATGAAGTCACAGACAAGTGGCAATCATATGTGTTTGTTGATCTTACATTGTAGATGCTGCACTCAGTGGGTGATGGACTGGGATTGAAAGATTTAAAAAATGTGCCATAACAGCCGTCAAAACAATTTTGAGTGAATTTTTTTTTTTTTGTGTTGAAGAATTGTTTTTGTTGGACACTGATCAAACTGGTCAGATTATTCCGGTCTTTTGGGGATGCTTCATTTGTCACTCTTCACAAAACACTCTTCATTAGTTTACACTGTACATTACCATGATTATCATAATATCATCACGCTACAGAAAGAAATAATCTTTTGGTTTGTGTCAATAGAGACCTCCCACAATGAACCATTTTGCCAGACAAACCCTTGAACATCAGAAAAGAACCCTTGAACTTCAGCCCTTTGAAAGAATTTGTAAAATATTCAAAATTGAAAGCAAGAGAAATAGTGGGAAGCAAGGAACTGATGTTAAAAATATTCCTTTTTCCATTTAAATATTCAGGGAAACTCCTGCTGTTTTAACCCACTCATTTCATACAAAGTTGGAGTAGCACAGTGTACAATTTTTAGGAATTATATACTAAATGTGATGCTTTTTGGTTAATAAATTGAGCATTGTATATATCATTTTCTGTTTCATCGCTCTGCGAGAATCTTTTCAAAGCATAACTTAAACATTATGGACCCTATTCGGACTTACTAAACGCAATCGGCAAACACAAGTGCTAATGGTATGGCAGATCAAAACTCACCATGCTTACATCTATTTTGGTAATTTTGTGATAGGAGGCGGATAGCGCGGCTGTGGCACTGTTGTCAAAAGTTCAGACTAACACAAATAAAGGCAATAGGCAATACACCTGAAGGCAATAGTGCTAAATATGTCATAACTTTGCTCTACATCCCTGCACCAATGAATATTCACCAATGTCTCACATTTTTTGAAATGCGGTGTTATTGTCTGCGTTTGGGGCTCAGTGTCAAATAAAAAATTAACAAAAAATTGAAAAACCGCCAAGCACTAAAGAGGTTTGTCATGTTCTCCAGCATTGGAAGATTTATTTTTATTGCTGTCTACCTGGCAGTGTGAAAAAGGGGTGGCTTTTTATGGTCTGGCATGTGAAGAATTTACTGTTCAAAGGAAGTTTCATCTGCGCATACAGATTTGCCGTGAATCATTTAGAAGGAAATAAAACTTCATAAACCCCCCGTGTTTCAGCAGCGTCTCAGTTCTTTGCTCATTTCATGGACAGCATGTATCCAGTTGAAAATCAGCTCAAAACAGAGTTGCATCAGACTTGTGATGGTCATATCATCACCTGCCTGGTTGGGCTCGCCATTTTCCAGTCCCTAAAGTGAATCTAACACTTCAAGGACTAGATGGTATCTGGCACTGCATCAAACCTGTTCTTGAACACTTGCTGAGTTTCTGCCTCTAAGGTATAGCCAGGCAAGGCATTCCACACTAAGATCACTGTCTGCATGAAACATATTTCCTAATATCAGTGCGAAATTGACCTTTGGCTAACTTTAATTTGTGATCCTGAGGTCTGCAAACAGAACTTGGCCTAAATAATTCTGCATAGTTAACTTTTTAACCCTTTTACTTATTTAAAGGCCGCAGTCAGATTGCCTTTTACTCAGACTGAAGAGATTAAGACTCTTTTGTCTGTCCTCATAGCTTTTATTTTTTATACCTGGAATTAACTTTGTGGCTCTTCTTTGAATGTTTTCTAAAGCCTCTATACCTTTTTTTGTTTTACGGTACCCAGAACTGCACGCAATACTGTAAATGCGATCTGAAAAAAAATGCAAGAGAATTATAAAATAGATTTAAACTCAGTACTTATGGCTAAATATCCTAGCATCATGGTGGCCCAGAAACTGTTCTGGTTGGTCAACAATCACCCTTCAGTATAGCACATTCCTGTCTTAAACTTCTGATAAAGTAATCCTGTCAATAACATTTTTATTTTCAACATGTAGGATTTTACATTTACCCTTGTTGAATTTCATTTGTCATGTTTGTGCACACTTCTATCTAAATCATCCTGAATCACTTAAGCAGACTCTAAACTGTTAGCCAAACCTCCCAATTTAGTATCATCTGCAAATGTGACCAGTTTGTTTTCAATGTTACTGTCAAGGTCATTATAAATGAGGAAAGAGCAGGCGTCCCAAGACTGATTCCTTAGGAACTCCACTTCACTCAAGGCCGAGCTCATATGAGATCCCTCTGACCACATCTCTTTGTGTGCCGTCCCGTAACCAGTTCTGAATTCATTTCAAAATACCCCCTATGATTCTTTGATTTCTGTGATCCTTATTTTGAAAATTATTCTCTCATGGTACCTTATCAAATTCTTTCTGAGAATCCAAGAATACGAGATCATGCTCGGGTCATAAGCCTCAGTGGCCTCTTCGGAGAATACCAAAAGGTTTGATAGGTATGACCTTTCCTTTCCAAAACCATGTTGGATATCCTTCAGGATGTTATTACACTCAAGAAATAATTCCAACTCCCAACTAAAGGTGCTCTATGTCTGGTTACGTGGGTTCTAAGCTAGAAAACGTTTTGTCACATCAGCGAACATCTCCGCACGACCTGCTAGCTGCCTGTTCCCTGAATATGCTGTCAAAAAGAGCGGTCCCTGTTGACAGCCTAGTCTCCAAAAACTGCTGCAACAACCTGGTCCAGCCTGATCATCCAGCCAATCACCGACAAGAGGGATGGGGGGTGGGGCTTGGGGTTATTTGGGCTTTTTTTTTTTTTGACAGTTTCAGGAAGCATTGGAGGGGAGGAGGAGGGAGGGGTGTGATAGCTTTCTGTTATGTTGGTTAATACTTCAAATGTCAACAGAAGTGACGTCAACCAACCGTGCTTATAGCACCTTTAAATGGTAGATTCAAGTACTCTACTTGCAATAAAAGTTTCAGTGACAGGCCTTTATTTTTCATAGCGCTTTTCATAGCGTATCTTGCATAGCGCTAAATCTTAAATTGCACTCTCTCTTGTAGGTTAACTGAAATACTGCGCCAAAAAATGTGACTGATAACATCAAGAAATTCATCCTCACCTTTGCCCTGTCCTTTTACTTTTGTACCATTTCCCAGTTGATAGCAGGGTAATTAAATTCACCGTGATAATAGTCTTGCCTTCCCGACCAGCTTGCCTTTAATTCTCAATGAGCATTGCATTACAATGCTGTCTGAAGGCAGTCATTAGCACACTCCTAAGTTTAGGCTCCTCACATGTTCTTTTATGAGCCTGACCCAAATATCCTCACACCACAAGAGATGACTGATTTCAGTCATATCAAGATTTTTGTTCACATAGAGTGCTAGACTCACTTTGTGCAGTGATGATTATACACGTAACAAAATGAAGATAAATGAGAAACCATCCTATTATTCTATTCAAGTATTTATTTTATGTAATATTGGGTCATATAGATGGAAATAAGTAAACAGGTAAGAATTCCTAGTAAAAAAAAAAAAAAGAATAACCTCTTTTTGAGAGGAAAAAGTCAATATCTAATGTGGTCACCCTTTGCTTTGATTATGGCATTTAATCTTTCAGGCATAGTTTTCAAAATTTTTTTATTTCTTCACTCGTTAAACCATTCCATATGGATTGAAGTTCATTCCAGAGAGATTCTTTCAATGTTACAACAGATTTGTTCATTTTGGTATCAAGCACATCTCAGATTTGCTTAATTGGATTAAGGTCTTGACTTTAAGCAGCTCAAATCATAACTTTTATGTCACAAGATTATTCAATAAGACTGAGATCATTCTTGCACATTATCTTGATGAAAATAAAATCCCCAAACAATCAGTCTCTTTCCAGATGGCGCTGCGCGCCTCATGAGGATGCTGTGATACTTCTATTGATCCATGATTCTGTCAGTTTTTATGAGATCCCAGGGTCCTTTCGAGCAGACTGAACCCCAAACCATAATTTTACCACCTCCATGTTTTACTGAAGGGGTTAAACCATCATTTTTGAAACACTTTCCAACTCTATGGCACATATAAGGATAAGTTTTAGTGTTATATATTAAACCCTTTGTTGCATGGTGGTCACAAAAGTAACCAAAGACACCCACCATCCAAAGAGGAAAAAAGTCATGCAACAAAGGGTTAACTTCAGAAATCCTCTACAGTCCAGCTAAAAAAAACGCAGCATTTAAAATATATTTTCTTACAAATAAGATTGCCTTCGACTTGCTGATAATGAAATCTAACTTTAGAAGCTTTTTGTTGAATGTGACAAAAGGTAGACAGCCATAATTTACAACATCCTCTCATGGCTTCACTCACTTAATTGGAAACAGAAATAAGGGACCCCAGTAAACACATTTCAGCAATGACACAGTTACTTCTCACAAGATGGCCTCCTTCTACTGCAACGGCTTTGTACTGAGGCCTGACGAATGCACTTGGGAATAACAGCAGTTTAATTTAAAGGATTCAGCTGACAATATAGGCCTAGCAAAGCTTGTAAAGAGCATTAACTGATGGTGATCTCTCTTGTGACTCCAAAAGTGAGTCATATGATTTGTGATCCGGTGAGACACGCTACCATGTGTGTGCCAGAGAGGCGTCACCCCTCCGTAGAGCCACCATGGTGAAATGCTGAATCCCCTCCGGAATTTCCATCAGGAATCCTCCGTTTTTGTTTGGCTTGAATTTCTCCTCGAATGAAAACACCTTGGATGCCTTATTTCTCTGATAAAGAACTCAATAATGTTCAGACCTCCAGCGAAATTTGCTATTTACTTTCTGATCATCATTTTTTTTCAAAAAAATACTGCATAATGCTGCAGAACGCAGTCGCGCTTAAATGATGAACTTCAATGAAATGCATGTTCTTGAGGTCCAATCATAACATACACCACCACACGAATGTTTGCAGTCTCTAGTGATGAATATCATACCAGTAAAACAGTTGACAACAGCTTCCCTGCTTAGAGGATATTTATTTTGAAGGCAGATCCAGGTGGTTTAGCATGGAAGATGATGGAAAATAATGATACTCCATTATATAAATAATTCTGGTAGTCTTTTTGGACACACAGCATAGGATAACAGGATTGACTGTAACAGCGTTGACAAAATACGCTATTGCCAGCCATTACAAGCCATGTAGTCAATGCCATGAGGCCACATGGCGTACATTTGAGAGAGGCTAAAATGTTGTTATATACTTACATTTAACTGTTCAAGGAGTTTTTTCTTTTTTTTTCTTTGGAATTTCTAAGGAACGGAACAAGAAGAACCCAGGTGCAGATATGTGGATTAATTAAACAAATCAGTGAACAAATAACAAAAATGCAAAACTTCAAGGGAAATTACAAAAAAGGAACTCTCACAACAAAGGAGTGTTATGTACTAAAGCTTCCTGACAAGGGAAAGATAATTAACTGAGGAAAACCAAGTGTGATAATTAACTGAGAGACCAGGGGGTATGATAGAATAATTAGATGAGGGCAGGTAGTGCCTGAGGGGAGGGCCGTTACAAGAAAAATATAAAATGGTGTTTCTTTCAATATTTTACACATAATAAGAATAAAACCTGGTAATGTTCAATGAATAAAGACTTGAGGCTTTTTATAGGTTAAAGTTTTTCAATGATATTTTGACTTCTTTTATCTTCAAAAGTCAGTAATACTAGAAAAAAACCTTACTGAGTGGCAGGCCATTTTTAACCATTTTTTTGCCAGATATCTAATACAAAAAAAGTTTAAAATTCTTTAAAAATAAAGAAAAAACTTAAAAAGTGAGTAATTTCTTTGACATATCATGGCAAATAAATTATAAAATATTTTATTGTTTACGACTGTTACTACAGATTTAAAGACACAATTTTGATTGAGGGACACAAAATGGCACGTTTTCATATAAAAACCCAGTTACCTGAGCGTATTGAGGCAATATTACATATCCTTTGGAATTCCACAAATGTTGGAATAGGCAAAATAGAAATGTTCTTACATTGACTGCTACTTATCATATTAATTTAACCTCAAAACCTTTCAAATTCTCAATGTAACTTTTTAAAACTTTAATTTTTTATCCCCTCAGATATTTGACCTGCTTATTTCAAATATTTAAACAAATCAACAGTGTAATAATCATTTCAGCAATGAGGGAACATTCCTTCATAAATACTAAGCCATTCCTCTGGACCAGGGCTGATAGAGATGAATCAGATCTCAGAAAAAAGAATGAGTTAGGAAAAGGGAGTGGGCAAGCAATTGGGCATTTTCAAAAATGAAGCTGCACTCAAGTACAAATGAATAGAGAGTGAAAGGGAGGAAAAATAATTAGAGGGGTTATGTTCGCCAGTAAGGACGCACAGCGTATCTACAATGCTAATTTGGCATTTGATGACACAGGCAGTCTCTTTCCTTGCCTTATAGCATCATCCTGCAGGAATGCACCTGAAGAGATGATTGTCAGTGGCAGCCATTTTCAAGGTCAGCCATTGAGCACCACTTTAAATCAGCTCTTGGGCCTGTTCCATGAAGCATAATTTAGCCTACTAGCCTATTTAGTTATGATGTAGTCCACGGGGAGGCTAAGCCAAGGCCATGCACAGCTGGGAGTTCCTTTCTCTTTTCTAAATGACAGGATCGAGTCTGGAATTCCTCGGCCAATGATATCACGCTTTTGAGGAAACTTCTCCATTCGTCTCAAACCATATGGCTAAATAACTGGATTGCATGATCAGCAGTGATCAACATATACTATACCTAAAATGACAATGTCTGGTAATTATGGCCATAATCCATTTTTGTCAGGCTATTACAAATCTGTTGTGTTCTTTGAATTAAAACAGGCGTACAGTCAGTGATGCAGCATCCAAATTACTGAAGCTAATTTTACATACATATTTACCCATTAACCAATCATTCATGTGATTAAATAAAATGTTTGTTGATCAATTTCTCAAGAGTGCATGTCTTACATGTGACTTTTGAACTGAAGAGGTCAGTGTGGTGTAGCATATATGATGCAGTCTCTCACGCATCCACAGATGTGTCGGGGTTTTCACAAGATATTTGAAGTTCAACCAAATCTACTGGATATTACCTCTTTGAAAAGACGCTTTTATCTGAAATTGCATTGCTTTGAAATATGAATGGTGATTGCTACACCAGCTCCAGAATGTTTGATCATGAACATTCTAATCACATGCTTGTGATCTCATTCTTTAAAGAGTTAAATGGTTTAAAGCATGACATCACTGCCAGCCCGAAGTAAATGGCTGTGGTGACTGAAGAGATTAAATATCTGAAAGAAGGAAGATGCCATGAAAAAAGGGCTTCTCTAAAGTGTGTGTTCCGCCTTGTAATTTGCATCTAATTCTTGGATTACTATGTCGCCCAAAGGACTGGACTGTTTCTTTGCATGGGTGGTTTCTGACTGGTACCCCAGACACATGCTGGAAGCCAATGTCTTTTCCAGGGGTGGTTTTCATTATTCTTACTTGCGCTTCCTTGTGTTCTCTCCCCTTCCATGGCCTGGAACTCGTTCCCACTCCCAGCATTAGGGAGGATCTTCGCATCCCTTCAGTGCACCTTGAGGAGATGCGAGGCTAGGAGAGAGGAGGCTTCTGCGGGAGCTTAAAGTGAGGAAACACAAGTGTATCCTAATTTATGGCCACTTCATCATTATGGCACTTCCTCGCCTCTCTCACAGACCGTTGCTGGGAGGAGCTAAGAGGCGATGAGGAGACGCAAACAAGATAAAACTCTTCTGCATAGGATACTGTCATAGAACCAGAAGATTAAAGCCAATAGTCTTTCATCAAGTTAAGTGTAGTGGTAAAATGTGAATGAGTGTTCTCATACAGTCCCTTTTAAACAGACCGAAGTCAGTCCTCTAAAAGTGGACCAAAAAAAGGACCAACAGAAAATGAGCTCAGTTCTTTTTGTGTTCACTGATACGAGATCAGGTAATCACCAGAAGCGAGGTGAAGGGGAATGAGGAGTTCAGTAAAACAAAAGCAAACAGGCACGAGAGCCAACAAAAAAACTCGGCCCAAAGGGTTGCAAAAATACAAACTAAGGTGAGCTTCACAGAGCTAATAACTAAGGATCAAAAACGACAAAAACAAAAAGCCACTAGAAACTCCAGGCAGATAATTCATAAACAGAAAAGAACAAAGATGCTAATAATGAAAAGGCTATATACAAAATGACAACTATAACTATGAAAAACAAACTAGGACAAGGCTTGGGAACATGAACTTGCAAACAAGACACTGTCTGCCAGCTAACTTCCACCGCATCCAGATAAAGGGTTATAAATCAAGACATGAGGGGCAACACCTGGAGAAGGAGAAACAAGAGGCATGGCAAGATCATGACATGGACAAAGATTGGTTGACAAAACTTGCTCATTAAGAGAATGAGCGTGCTCAGCTCAAGTACCAATTAAGTATGCAGTTAGAAAGCAGCATGAATGTTCAGAACAGAAAAGCACAGCAAAATCTTGAAATAGCAAAGCAGGAATCATGACAATAAACTCTCTGTCTAAATTAGTAATATTAGTAATTTGCCTATCTAAGAATTTACACCACCCAGTGAGTGTTAGTAAATGTTAGTAACTTAAAAACAGTTAATTGTCAATTAAGCTTTGGCAGCCCCGAAAACAGCACAGCAGAGAAGGAAGGGAGAAATACCAAAGCCAACCAGAGCTCTGAAATGTGCAACAATGAAGGCACGGGGCGGAACGCAGACAAGCGGTGGAGTGGCTTGGCAGACCTGGCAAAAACAAAAACATGGAAAAGTAAAAACATGGACAACAAACATGAATTATGAAATGTTTGATCCTAATACAAGAAACTGTTAAAACTGTGACATGAACTATGACTGTGGAACATGAAACTGTTAAAACCATAAATGCTGTCCTGGCCAAAGGCCAGGACCCCAGAACACAACAGTCACATTGTGAGTTCTCTTTCTGGTCCACTTCAGCTCTGATGGGGACAGTCCTCTTTTTGTTTACACTGCAGTTCCTCCAGAGCTCTCAGACAACTACTGCATTGCATTCTGGGTAGTTTTTTACTTGGAAAAAAATGTCTGCTGCCATAGCCAGTGCACTATACATACCTCCTGCCCCATCGGTTCTGCGCATGCACAAACCTTCTGAGCACATGCAGCGTTTAACTCATATTTCCACACTGCCCGATGTGTTCCAAGCATGCATAAAACTCTTCACTGGTTGGACTGGCGATTCAAGAGCAGGATAAGCGATAGAAACAGAGGCTGTATCTCAAGCCTTTTAAATTGCATCCTAGTTCCCCTCACTTGCGTCCTATCTGCGTCATAAGCTCCATTTATGCTTCTGCGTTGAACCGTCGCTACGCAGAGCCTCTGCGGCGACGTGAACCCCCATTGCAGAGCCTCTGCGTCGCCTGTCGGCACCTCGAAAATTTTCTAACTGCACGTCTAACAGACCGCAAGGCCACTGATTGGTCCGACCCAAGCCTAGTGAGGTGTGTGATTCAACGTCATTCGAGAAAATGACAACGGTGGCTTGTAGCAACTAAGCGCACAAAAAGCTGATGAACCTAGCTTGATGGTTTACAACAGTCGACTTGCTAGTTATGTCATTTTTTATTTTTATCCACGGCCATTTGTCGCCTGATGAAAGCGATGCGGTTGCTTATAAAGCTACCGCTAAACCGATGAATGGCCCGTGAAAACAATTCTCCCGTGAACTGGCTGCGTTTGTTTATACTTGCTTAAGCAGAAAGCAGCACCTGCGAAATATGTCGAAGGACATTCCAAACGACCGTTAATTGAAAATCCAACACTCTGCTGCCCTTCAGAGTTTTCTCTACGAAGGGAAGTGATTTCGGAGGGTGTAGGAAGTAGGGATTATTACCCTACGGAATGAAATACAGCCCATAATGTAACGGAAACACTCTACCGACGAGTCTCACGTGATTCCACGACAGGTCCTTCGGAAACCTGATGCCACCGAGCGGTTTGACGGTGAAGTGCTTCGCAGCACAGCATGACGCAAATGACCTCAACGCAGAACTTCAAAAGGTCCATGACGGCGTCGAGGCGACGGCGTTCCCTTTGCATGGAGTTGACGCTGAAGCATAAATCCAGCTTTAGTCCCTCCCACCTAGGATGCATGAAGGAGAGAGGACAAATGAAACAAGGATATGCGTTTTAAGCGACATGAGATATCCTTTCCTGAGTTGCGTTATATGAAGCAACGCTAGTTCCTAATGAGGGCCTCGGCAGGATCTGTTGGAATATAATCAGCTGGAATTGGCACGCATGTAAACGGTAAATTAATCGCAAAATTTAATAATCAAAGTAGGATATACAGTTCAACTGCCGCATGCAATATATCACTAAAAACGGCTCAGGGTTGCTTAAATTTTAACTGTGGTAGTTTTGAGATTAAAATATTTTCATAAAATATTTAAGTTCTCCGGTTACTGACTCCGCCTAAAATTTTGTTGCGTTGTGCGCTACTCTATTGTGCACGAGATGGTGTTAAGTACTTTCTGAGATACGCAGGGTTGCTTCAACATTAACGGTTTGCTTCTGTCGCTAATCAGTCTATGTCAGATGCTGAGCAGATGGCAGGTATATCATCCTGGATATGTGATTTTAGCTTTCGCCGATATTCCCAGGAAAAGCCTTTGGTCTTTGGGTTATGCCTGCATCATTGGTTGTTTTGGGAGTTCCAGCGGCTTTCTCAGATTTCAGATTCAGAAATTATCTTCATAGTTTCCAATCATGGTATTTTTCTTGTTGTATCCTCTTTATTGAGTACACAGTATTATTGCATGGTCTATCCCCAGCACCGTTTCCACTTGCTGTTCCCCACCGATTGCCAGCTTTTGTGCTCTCTCCATGACCACGGCAGGCCCTGCCCTGAGCCAGCTGCTGCTGGTCTTCGCCATCGTTGCCATCTTACCCTCTGCCCAAGTGCTGCCCAATCTCCACCATCGGAATGGTCTGGTCCATGGCGTCTATCCAGCGAACTACAAATCCTGGACTGCTTGTCAAATGGACTGTTTTGCATTATGGCAACCAGGAAGTCATACCCTGGGCCAGTCAGAGGAGGATGGACTACCCCTCTTAAGCCTGATTCCTCCCAAGGTTTCTTCCTATTTGATTACATAGGGAGTTCTTTCTTGCCAGTGTTGCTCATGGCTTGCTTTAGAAGGGATTCAGTCTAGGGTTTACTGTGAAGCGCATTATAGCAATATTTTTTTAAATGCGCAGTTCTGTTGAAACGAAAGATTTCTCTTGTGTTGCGTTAAAGCATATGACAACATGGCTTTTGTCTTGCACGTAGTCACTGTACACTCTTCATATGCACCTTTGCCCTAGCTTACACTCACTAGCAGCTCATGCATCGCATTGCATATCTTCCTTTCACACAGGCAGATTGTCAAGTGACATTGCATAGCTAATGCCAACTCATTCACCACTACACAACACACGATAGAGGCTCTAAATTTCTCCTTCAAAAAATTGTACCAGCCATCAGACTGTCTCTACACAGTATACTTTTAGCATTGATTGATTGATTGACTTTTATTGTCCACCAAAGTGGAAATTTGTCTTTGGCTTCTCACAAATATCTACAGGTGACAACACACCATTAAAACAAACAGATATACAACACAAGATTTAAAAAAATGACATTGCAGAATACAGCAATGGCAGTGGCCTGCCCAGCCGCAGTAGGCAGATGAATGTTACATACTACATAACCCCTAACATCAAGAGCAACCCCTAACATCAAGATAAGAGCAATAAACAAGATAGCATATTTTAGCGAATAGCATATTTCTCTTGATTTGGCTTCAACTGAAAGTCTGACAGCCACTGGAAGGTTCACATAGTATATACTTCTCTTGTATTGGCATCAAGAGAAATGGTGCTAGCTGCTGGCTGTCACTACACATAGCAGACTTCATATTGTATATTTGTCTTATATTGGCATCAGAAGAAATTGTCAGCCGCCGGGTTGACACCACACATGGTGCACTTTATATTGTATAGTTCCCTTGTATTGGTTTCAAGAGAAAGTGTGCCAGCCGCTAGGTTTCCACTACACATAGTACACTTCATTTAGTATATTTCTCTTCTACTGGCTTCAAGAGAAATTGTGCCGGCGGCTGGATTGCTGCCACACATGGTACACTTTATAAAGTGTATTTCTCTTGTATTGATTCAAGACAAATTGTGCCTGCTGGTGGGCTGTCATTATACTTTGTACACTGCAGTATATTTCTCTTGAAATGGTTTTAAGAGAAATCGTGTCAGCCATTGGGAGGTCACGACATGGAACACTTCATGTAGAATATTCCTCTGTATCGGCAGCAAGCGAGATCGTGCCAGTCACCGGGCTGTCACCACACATAGTACACTACCCTTAGGATTTTTCCTCTTGTATTGGCATCAAGAGAAATAGTGCTAGCCCCCGGGCTGCCACTACACATTGAACACTTCATAATTTAATCTGCATTCAAGTTAGCCTGTGCTCAGCACGATTCTGTTTAGGGGGTTAATAGCAGCCTCTAGGTTCCACGCTTGGACGGGCAGAGATCTCTCAGAACAGAGCCATGTTGCCAAACCCAATGTATGCTTGCATGCATGTGTGCTTTCAATATATTTTTCTCTTTTTGACAAAGTGGTCCTATCAGAAATGGAGCTTTGATGTAAATTCTGATAGGCTAGTGAGTCAAGCTTGCCAAAAGTAGAGGAGGTGCTACCAGCAGGTGAGTCACCTGAGAGCATTTGACTGTCATCTGACTACTTGGCCAGTAATATGTTGGCTTACTTAAGCTGCCTTCCTGAGTAACCGGTCCTTGGGGCGCTATCTGAAAAACCCTCCCCCACACCAGCTCCAGTTGTCTTTTATAGCAATCATTGATCTTGTTCTCTTATGACCAAATTGCCCCTCAATAACAATGTCTCTTCCTTTTGAGGTCATTGTTGCTGTTGGCTCTGTTCTTTGGAGTGGGGCTTAGTTGCAGCTCCCTGCCCTCAGTTATATACTTGAATGGGCTGGATTCTCTCATAACAGTCATGTTTCCAAATACAGTGTATGCTTGTATGCATATATGCTTTCAATAAATTTTTCTCCATTTGACAAAGTGGTCCTATCAAATATATAGGATTTTAATTGATTTGCGTATCATAGCATTCTGTTTTGTTTACATTCAACACTGTCCCAACTTTTGTTTTGAAATGGGGTACTATCATAACTGATAAACTTTTTTATTTTTATTTATTGAGACAGAAAACACAAACAAGAGTCATCAGAAGATGACATATCCCACCAGTTGCACATAATTTGTGATTTGTGGCAGAGGTTTTGAATTCTGCTGTAGAAAAGGGACCATTTTTGGGCTGTTTTTGGTATAGAAATCAAAAAGTTTGGGCAGAATGGAACTGAAACCCCCAAAAGGCACAACTACGGCATAAGGGTAAGTTCCATACCTAATTTAAAGTTTCTAAGTGGCATAGTTTTTGAGTTCTGTCCCGGAAACGAGACAAAGTCCAATTTTAGGGCTGTTTTTGGTGAAAATTTCCAAAATTATGGGCAGCATGGAACTGAAACCCCCAAAGGCACAACTACACCATGAGAGTAAGTTCAATAGCAAATTTGAAGTTTGTAAGTGGTATAGCTTTTGAGTTCTGCTCCGGAAATGTGAATGATTACAGACGGACGGGCAGATGGACGGATAGACGTTTTGTATATAAGTAAGTATCATAAAGAGGAAGAACTGATTCCATTTTGGACTATTTACAATCTCTAGATTGGCCACCAGGGGCCAAAAACTGAAAAATCACAGTTTTGATCATATCTATGGAAATATTTGTCCGATTGACCTCAAATCAAGTGCAAATGAAAGGTCATGACCTGAGGATGTGTCCCACAATGACATTATACCCGATTGGTTCAAAATTTTGACACAAGGTGGACCATTGTCACATAAAATTCACCATTTTTGCTATATATTTGGAACTATTTCTCCAATTCACATGAAACTATGTGCAACTGCAAGGTCATGACCTCACAACGTGTCACATGATGACATCATACCTGTATGGTTCAATATTTTGCCACCAGGTGGCGCTTTGTGATGGAAAATGACCATTTTGGCCATATCTTCAGAACCATTTGTCCAATTGACCTGAAATTATGTTCAAATGCAAGTCTATTCGAGAATTGGGGAATTGGAGGATTGGGGGCGTTCGGGGATATACCCCCAGCTGTCACCTCCGACGGCATAAGCCTAGTTTAAAATTTTCATTCAATCTTACATAGTTTTTCCATTCTGCCTCAGTCAATTTTAAATTAACTTTGGCCCAGAGAAGACGGTGTTTCTGGATTGTGTTCACATATGGCTTCTTCTTTGCATGATACACCTTTTACTTGCATTTGTAAATTGCACGGCGAACTTTGTTCACAATCAATGATTTCTGGAAGTGTTCCAGAGCCCATGCAGTGTAGTCCAGTGCAGAATCATGCCTGCTTTTATTGCAGTGCCGCCTGAGGGCCTGAAGACCACAAGGATCCAATACTGACCTTCAGACTTGTCCCTTGCACACAGAGATTTCTCCAGATTCTCTGAATCTTTTGATGATATTATGTACTGTAGATTACTGTCTTTGTAATTTTACATTGAGAAACATTTTTCTGAAATTGTTCCACAATTTTTAGATGCAGTTTTTTGCAGATTGGTGAATGTCTATCTATCTATACTTCTGAGAGACTGCCTCTCTAAAATGCTCTATTTATACCCAGTCATGTTACTGACCTGTTGCCAATTAACCTAATTAGTTGCAAAATGCTCCTACAGCTGGTTTTTATCAGTACTAACTCCTTTTCCAGCCTTTTGTTGCCCCTCTCCCAACTTTTTTGAGATGTGTTGCTACCATCAAATTCAAAATGAGCTAATATTTTTCATGAAATTGTAAAATGTCTCACTTTCAACATCTGTGTTCCATTGTGAATAATAAAATGTGGGTTTATGAGATCTGCAGATCACTGCATTCCGTTTTATTTACAATTTACCCAGCATCCAAACTTTTGAACCAGAAAAAAATCCACGTGGAAAAAAAAAAAAAAAATCAGGCCTGCAATTGTGGCCACTGCAATGGGCCTGTGAACTACTGGGTAACACAGCCTCCAAACTGGTCATGTTTTTAGTTCAATTTATTTGTAGGACGCAATGATTTTACAGCCACGGCATTACATCAAGTGGAATATCTAGCTTATCTTTTATTCACATTTCCCTGTAAGTCTACAAAAACATTGGAATCGTTGGAAATCTTGGGATCTCAAACAGCTAAAATGTAAAAATAGCCCTGAAGTTCCACAGGTCTGAATACAGTAGCTGCTCATCATAAATGACAATCGTCCCACGATAAGAACCATGACTTAGTCCACTTCTTTTTCAAAATATTTATCGTTTGTGGATGCAATATTAATGTCACTGAAACTAATGTCCTCTATTAGGCTAATCGCTCTTCCTCCCCTCAATCCTTTTTTCCGAGGTTTGTACGAACTAATACTGACGAGTAAACGTCATGATAATCGGCACATTCTAGTCTTTCTGCTGGTATTAATGTTCACTGGTTGGACGGAGATACAAGCTTGTATTTATAATTCCTGCAGCAGCTTCAAGAACACTTTGACATTTTCGAGAGGGAAAACGGAGATTTAAGTCAGGTCATCTCCGACAGGCTACAGATAACTTGTTTTCTGTATGTAAATACCTAGCACAAATCCACGGAGTCCCAATGAATCTTACAAACAAGATGAACCATAATTCCAAGGGAAATGAAACATGTTCCATTCAACTCCTTGGACTCCCCCGAGAATAAAGAGACCAAACATGTTAGGAATATGTGCTAAAATGATGCAGTTGTCATGAAAAATCCTTAAAATGGAGTATTATAGCCCCAATTGTGTTATCAATATATAAGTGGTTCCTTTCTAGGATATTGGACATAAACATATTATAAATTTGACAGAAATTTAGATTGTTTTAAGCAGATTAATGTAACTAGGCTTTAACTTCAAATGGGGACTAATGGTGGAAGTTTCAGAATTCACGCCCTCGTGAAGCTTCCCCGGTAACGATGTATTGATAGACTCGTTTCATATCCAATTTCCGAGTGTTTAAACTCTCCTCAATAACTGAAATACATTGATCGGACAATAAGAATAGGATACAAAGCAAAGCGTAAAAGTAAGGTCGGTTGTGTTCTTCGAATGTTGGCCACGGTTGCGCAGCTGAAAATGATGCGATATCAAAGAAACAAAGACACTCGAAACCGGCCTGAAGTGTTCAGTTTCATTTACGAGATACATGTCGTTTGGACGCGGTCAATGGGAATTATTCCGAAAGAAACAGTATTGGAGGGCTCCTTCTACCCGATACATCCGTCTCTGGAGGAGGGCATCAATGAAGAAAACAGGTTGTACTTTTACTCTGTTTGCATTTTGCTCAATATGGCTTCTTGCTGTAGAATTTTTACCGCGTTTAAATACATCAAATGCCGAGGGTTTCGTTTCTCCAAATGCATGCAGCCCGGGCACGTCGGTAGATCCCTCGGTACGTTCATTACACCATTCTGTTGAATATGGAGGCATAAGTTGTTTCATTTTTCATGAAAGTGAAATTTCTGTTCTGTTCAAATAAGGTATATTTCAGAATTCAGATATTACTGAGTTAGTGAGTTATTACCTTTATAAGGTGTAAGGTTATGAGCTCGGATGTGAGAGCGGTTAGCTTTTCATTGCAGCGTGAATGTTATAGCTGTTTAATCAGCACTTTATTTAATGCTCAGGGGACTTCGAAGAAAAATGGACAATATTGTTAACTTTATTATGGAGAAAAAGCATGTTTTGTGTTTGGAGAGGTTACTGGTGACCAATGATGTTCAACTGCACTGATATTGATAAATTCATGCTAAACTCAACCAGAAAATCATTAGTTCATGCTGAATTTCATGCCCCAAAAGTTAATTTGTCTTAAATATATGATTAATGTATGATTCGACAGTGAACCATGTTGATGGATCTCAGACTTTGGGGAGACACCTGGATAGCTGTCTAATTTGGCTCATAGCAAACGGGTAATCTAGAATGTAATGTTCAAGATGAACTGTACTTGTGGTCAAGAAGTTTATGATCCCAGAAATGTATAGATTTAAGCCCCAGCAGTTTTTTATTTGTCAGTATTATTTTTTTTTTTTGCTATTTCAATGGTGAATTCTCATGAAGATTTTTTTATGTTTGCAGCCCCTTTTCTCCTCCAAAATCATAAAAATAAACTGAAATACGATAGGAGTCTAAATGCTTCAAGTGTCTAGACTCAATTGAGCCAAAGTTTTTCTGTCTGTGAAGCTGCAATCTTGAATAATAAAGCCTCAAATCAGGTAACACCTAAAAAGCCAGATTTGGCTTCTGCGCAAAAGAGTTAATATTAATGGCCGTCCAAGTAAGAAAATAAGAATAAAGTAGGCTAATATTAAATCCCTCCTTCAATAAATCCATCCTTCAAAGATAACAAGGCGACCTGCGCTTTTTGCGATCGATTAACAAGTTTAACAGGGCTTTTCTTGAAAAATCTGAAGGTGCGCAAATATTTTCATATGTAAACTTTAAGGCCCGGTCCCACTGGCTGATGGACACTAAACGTAAGCAAAAAGGACACAGCAGACGAGCAAAATTTTGGGGGTGGCTCCATCCGTTTTCATCCGCTCCAGAAATTGACAAAATTGGTGAAAATTTGCGAAAATAGAACGGAAAAGAACGGACGTGGGTAGTATGTAGCGGGGATGTTAAACGCATGTTCATGGGAAGCCTAGCGGATGAAAGCGGATGGAAGTGGATGACAGCTCCGAAGGGGTTACCGGGGATAACTGCGAAGCTGACGCATAGCAGAAAGAGCGGATGCATAGCGAATGAAGTGCTTTGTGCTAACTTTGGAGTGAGTAAGCGACCTCTGCTTACTCTCGGTTGGCGAGCTAGTGAGTTTGCTAATTCTGCCTGATCAAACCAGAGTTCGTGTTTGCATAATGGCATTTTTTCTCTGGTTAGTACTCAGGGCTGAAATTCATTGATGAATGTATAACCACCTGATAAGCTTAGCTAAAAGTGGTGATCTAAGTGACGTTGTTAATGCTCATTTTGTAATGCCTAGCTGAGCAAATTTTCAGATACCTTGTTGTAGCCTGCACTAATGGTGTAAATTTATCATCTGGCAATGGTCAGCATGATTGCCACCAGGCGTTTGTTTATTATCATTTATCTCAACGAGCTGTGCATGGCCATTTCTAGAACAGCAAGTTACCCAGCCGAGTGAATCACAATTACTCAGACGTGTCACTTTAAGGATTTGCTGTTTTTTATTATATTAATATGTGGATATTTGGGGGAAAATACTTCGGGACAATGTTAGTTACATCTAGGAAAATACCGAGTAGGATTCGGGACCACTGCGGGACACTAAAGAAAAAAGTTCATTTTGAGCCCTGGCTGTAACGGAGCTCATTTTAAAAATTAGAGTCTCATGCAGAAGTGTATCAAATGCTTTCTGAATATTCTAGTATATGATGTCATAAGCCCCGCTCTGATCATAAGTCCTGGTGGCCTCTTCAAAGAATTCCAAAAGATTTATCAGGCATGACCTTCCCTAACAGAAACCATGTTGGCTGTCCTTCAAGATGTTATTACTTTGAAGAAATAATTCCAGCTCCTCTTTTATGATAGATTCCAGTATTGTGCACACAATGCAAGTTAAACTGACTGGCCTATAATTTTATGGCTCAGTATGGCCTGCTTTCTTATATACTGGTATTATATTGCCCTGTTTCCAATCATTTGGTTCAGTATTATTCGAGTTTTAGGACCGTTTGAAGATAGCTGAGAGTGGTTTAGAGATGATCACATTCACTTCCCTGAACACTCTAGGATATAAACCATCAGCACCTGCCGCATTATCAGTCTTTAGTTTATGAGAGTCAAGTGTAGGGAGTGACTTGCAATACTTCTGGTAATTTATTGGCTGCTCTATGACAATGACGGTAATGGAAATCTAAGGAGGATAGGCGGGGACAGAACCCATGCAGAGCAGAGGACAAACCGCTCTGCACAAATGTAATAAGCAATGCTTGAGCTGCTAGGACCAGCCAGTGGCTTCTGTTGTGCCACCAGATGCTGAAACATTTTCCAGCATTGGATTGCCCACAAAAAAATGGAGGGTAGATGCTTGAGAGGAATTTGGTCCAGTCCTGGTCCCCGCTCAGGGTTGGAAGCTTATGAGTTTATGAACAGAGTGAATGATCCTGTTATGATCCTGATCTGCCTGACCATGTTTTGGATGTTATTCTGCCTTGTTTGCCATGTTTGTTTATGTTTCTGCTTTGTCTGACCGTGATTTGTTTTGTGATTTGGATTCCATGCCATGTTTTGTTTTTGCCTTGTCTCTGTCTCTTTGCCATATTCCACCATTGCAGTTACATTCTGGTCCATATTTTGTCTCAAACAATGCATCGCACTTTGTCTCCCCCTGTCTGGTCTGATCTTATGTGATCGCTCACGGCCCCATTACTGCATGCCACACTTTCGGGTGATTTCATGGTTTCTGGGATTTCAATCATTCCTTCCAATGTAGTTTGCTTTCTTCACCTTGCTTTTTCTATAATTACTAACACTACAAACAGTTTGTTATTTTGTTAAAGATACTAATCAAAACTAACATTGTTTATTGTACTAACTTACTAACAAGCACTCGGGATTGTATAGTTGCACTTTAATGATTGACTAACAACCTCTCAGCACTCGCCCTATTCTAGTCTCCACCCCTTTGGTTTTACTCAATCTACTTTGCTGCAGTTTAAGCAGAACCTCCACACTTGTTAAACTCTGTTCTCCCTCCTTATCTGTGCATGTTATAACTCCCTAACAGAAGCCGAATGCTTGTCTACAGGTTGTCTTTGTCATCCCTGTCCGCATTTTGGCTTTTGCCAATTTCTTGTAATCAGGAACTTCCTCATGTTCATTCTTTTGTAATTAGTCTGGTCCAGCTCACCTGTTCCCTATCATAGCATAGGACTACATGTATTTAAGCAGTCATTTCACTCACAGCTCTCGTCAGAACGTGTTATAGTATTATACTTCTGACTGGAACGTCCCCGATTCTGATTTTGGCTTTTTCTTTGATACTTCTCTGCCCGTGTACTGTACCTGTCTTGTCTGACCCTGAGTTTTGTCTCTGCTGCCATAAAAACGAATCGGATTACGTCTACTGGACTTTAGCGTTGGATTCTGACGTCCCTGTGCCTGTGTACCAAACCTATTTTGCCCGACTGAGTTTTCTGTTTTCTGCCCGGTGTACAGTTTGGATTACGTCCCTGGGATTCTGATTTTGGATTGGACTCTGTACCGTTGCCTTCTGCCCTGTGGGGGTTCAACTCCCAGCTTCAATAAAACTAATTTTTGCTGAAACTCTCTGGTCTCACATTTGGTTCCAGAATGATACCTCACATAAGCTAAATTGAATTTGGTCCCAATCTTTGATTAATATTGGAGGCTTATTCAAATTAACTAATGACAAACATTTACAAGAGACCTTGGCTACCACTCAGGGAATGAGGGAGTCATGGCATGCAGATGAGGTTGTGTGTGTTTTTTGTAAGGTTTTGAGGAAAAAAGGAGAAACACTTTTTTTGCCACTACGAAAGAACAGGCAGCTGATATCTCATTTTGGCATAAATATGACTGAGGCAATTATGCTATGAGGCTAGCAATATTTCTTTCAGCGCGCTCTCTGGAGTTCAGTCTTAACTGGCCACATTGTCTCCATCAAAAGGTCATCTATTCGGCATTTGATGGGCCATGGCTTCTGCCTCAAAGCTCAGACAAGAGGGAAAAAATGCATTTCTAGAATGATGATAAAGACTGTTTAAAAGACCTAATAAGCCAGGAAGTTTCTAATCTCCTTGACCTTATGCTGAAAAATGATGTGTTGACCATTACTGTGCACATAAAGTGCTTCACAAATTGATGAGACCACCTGTCATAAAAATGAGAAAACACAAATATTTAAAAAATTTGCCAAAAAACTGAAGATTATATCGTTATTTCTTTGGAAAATAGCTAAAACAACTAAACAAACGGTCCTTAATCACACATAAAAACCAAAAAAAACTTGGTATTTTGCATGGTCTCCTTTGGGCATGATAACAGCTTGCATTCCTGCATTCAAGCACAAAAACTAACTTTAACCAGTCAATGCCTGTGCTATGCACGGGCCATGCGTTCCATTTTCCCATTTGCGCCTAAGTCCTTTTTTACATGATTCGAACTACGCGCATTTGAGTTACGCGTATTTTCCCCTACGCGGTTCCACCATGCCCACAACGCCTAACTTCAGAATGTAGGTGGCCTTATGGAAGAGGTGTGACTAATACAAAAGAGAGGCAGACTCTGTACAAAGCTCAGTGATTGTGGCAATCAGGAAAACATGGAACAAGGATTTTCTGATTAACCATAAAAATGCAGTTGTAGTCCATGGAAAATGCAAACCAGACTTTAAATTTGAATTTGCCACTGTGATAGTAGGCCTATGTATGCCTGTGCCAATTACAAGAAGTAATGCAGACATCTCTTTTGTATTTCTTATTCTACCTACCATGACATTAAAGCTATGCAAACAAACAAACTGCTGCGATAATGAAATATCAAATAAAGAATTTAGCACTTCTCGGCCAGCGCAATAAGATCATTGAAAATGTGCCCCTCCTACACCAGCCTGTTTATTTGTCTTCTTCCCAGTCTTCCATGGAACAAAGAGAACATTCTAGTCGCACAAAAATAACAATCAAAGACAGTTTATATGATCTCATTTAGAAATTACGCACTTGAAATCTCAAACTACTCCAATGTTAGGTTTGCAACAAAAGGACATGGCAATGTTTTAACAAACAAAGGATTCTTACCCCATACGCGGTCATCCGCTCGCCCCGAAACCGCCTCAACAATCACACAATTCCATATCCATAGACTATTATGTCCATTTTGATTTGAGCGACACATTCCCTTGAACTTGAGCCAAGTACTTTATTATAATCAATTATCCCATTTACTGATAATGATTCTTCCCATGTCAGGTATTTGGCTATTGGCAAAAATTAATTAACAAATGGGTAGTCCTTTGGTATTGGCCAGGGTAGGGCTCAATTTAGAGTATATGATAATATCTTTATTTATACATAAAAATACACGTATTATCAATGGTTAAAAAAAACATATTTGCATGGACACGGGTTAGGTAATACAGATATCCTCAATTAGATAATCAATTTCCTCCCTAGTGAGAATATCACAACTTTTTAGATTATCACGAACATATAGGGCAGTCACATTTGGTAATAGAACATTTTGACAAGGATGGCGACGTCGAGCCAAAGCCAAAAACCAAATTTCACAGACGAGAAATTAGAGGTAGGCTATTGGTGAAGTCAGTGAAGAGGCAACACAAGGTGTTGTGTGACAAAGGAGGACTGAAGGCTTATCCTAGGAGTAAAGCTGCGAATTGTTATGGATGTGGCTTCGGTGGGGAGATGTAAGCACAGTGTCCCCGATTTAAAGCATAAATGGAGATTGTTATGATTCTGCTTGTTTGCCATGCTTCTGATCGGTCTGCCATGTTCATGAATGCTTGGATATTGATCTTTTGTTTGCCTGACCATGTCTGGATTTGTGTATTGTATTTTGGTTCTGGTTTATGTTCATGTATTCTAGTCTAGTTTAGTCTTTGCCATGTTTTTCATTTTACTATGGTTTCATTCAGGTTCATGTTTTTGATTTTGGCAGGCATTGCACTTTGTCTCCCCCTGTCTGGTCTCTTGTCTTGTCATTGCTCACAGCCCCAGTACTGTTTACTTCCCCATCTTGTTTACTTCCTTCCCCTTACTTTTTCTGTCTTACTAACACATACTAACAGTTTGTTATTTTGTTAATTTACTAACCAAGAATAACATTGTGTATATAAGACGAACTTACTAATGAGCACTCGGGATTGTATAGCTGCACTTACTAATTGTTTAACAAGCTCTCAGCACTCGCCCTGTTCTCGTCTTCGCCTCTTGTCTTCACTCAATCTACTTTGCTGTGTTTCTTACAGATTCTCTGCACCTGTCTTATCACTCACTCTGTGCACTTAAAATCCCCAACCGATTCTGTTTGTTCTGTCTATAGGCTGTCTTTCGATCCCTGTCCGCGTTTTGGCTTTTGCCTTTTTAAAAATTACCTTTATTTAACCAGATAGACAATTGAGATTAAATCTCTTTTACAATTGTGACCTGGCCAAGTAGGCAGCACACAGCAGTTTGTATCTTCAGACAAAACAACACAATATATGTATACAAAATAATCAGTCTACCAACCACGAACAATAAAAATATTGAGTATTCAATTGAAATATAGTACTACAGAACGGAAATGGAAGTGCATTTACACGATCAGCTAAAATCTGTTAATACATAATTAAGACTTTGATACTCAGATCTAAAAAAAAAAAATAAAATTTTCTAAGGCCAAAAGTTTAGACCCAAAGTCTAATCTTAAAACCAATAAAATCTAAATAGCAGCTGTGGTGCCACAGTGCAAAGAGCAGAAAGGAGAGAAATCATTTGTTTAGTCATGGCAGGTGCAGTTTGTGGTAATGACTGCTGAGATTTTTTGTTTAAAAGACGATAAAGAAACAAGAGAATATAGTTTAAGCTGTTTTTGCAGGTCATTCCAAGCCCACAGACCAAAATAAGACAGACTCTTTTTTCCAGTTTCGGTTCGAACAAATGGCACTTTGAACTGAAGCAAACTGTGGGATCTAAGGTTATAGGGGTTACTTACAGGCATACATTTGGAACAAATGCAAGAAGGCAATTTCCCAAGAATGGCCTTATATGTTAAAATATACCAATGCTGCATCCTGCCAGAACAAGCGAGGACCACCCAGTAAGTTTATACAAGATACAGTGATGTGTCCTGAACACAGAGTTAGTGATGTATCTCATACCGCATGATAAAGAGGGTCAAGTTTGGCCAAGACAGTGGGGCAAGCAAATCTATAAAGTGTCTTCATAATCTACCTGACAAAGAAAAAGGGCAGTTACCAAACGTCTACTTGAAGAAGTTGAGAAACAGGTTTTTGATCTGTATAGAAAGCTAAGCGTGAACTTAAGCTTTTTCGTCAGATTTACAATATGATGTTTAAAATTGAGATCTTTGTCCAGCCATATGCCGAGATATTTATACTTATCAACGATAGGGACACCGTCAATAGATCTGATTGGAGATGAGGAGACCTCAGGACGACGACTCGCAAACAGCATGGCTTTGGTTTTATTTGCATTCAGAAGAAGTCTGGCCTCACTAAGTGCGCTCTGTAAAGAAATAAAATCAGCCTGAAGGTTAGAAAGTGCTACCTCCAGAGTGGGAGCAGAAGAATATAAGACTGTATCATCTGCATACATATGATATAAAGAATATCTTGACTGGTTGCAGAGATCATTTGTATATAGGAGAAAGAGTAATGGCCCCGAGGTGGAACCTTGTGGTACCCCCTTAACCAAGGTGACTGGATCAGACACAATATTGCTGAATCTAACCATCTGAACTCGATCTGTTAAGTAACTTTGAAACCAACCAACCTCATCATAACCAACACCAACCTTTTGCAGGATATTAATTAAAATTTGATGATCCACAGTATCAAATGCTTTGGACATATCGATGAACAGAGCAACAGTGAACATTTTATTTTCAATGGCAGCTCTTATATCATCAAGAACTTTCAGAGTGGCTGAGACAGTGCTATGCTTAGATTTGAAACCTGATTGCAATGGATTAAATACATTATTAGAATCCAGGAATAATTTGAGCTGATCAGACACTATAGATTCCAATATTTTTGCTAAGGTCGAGAGATTAGAGATTAGTCTATAATTATTCAGGTCTGTGGGATCACCAGCTTTCAGTAAAGGCATAATATAAGCTTGTTTCCATAAGACAGGGAAGTTTTGTGAGGCAATGGAAATATTAAAGATGTTGGCCATTGGGCGAGCTATAATTGGGGCTGCCACTTTCAAGAAAATAGGCTCAAGGCCATCAGGTCCAGCGGCCTTTTTGGGGTCAAGTGTTTTTGAGGCATGGAAGACATCAGTGACTTGGATGGGCGTAAAACTAAAAGTATAATCAACAAAAGAGGTTGATTCAGTTGTGAGAGCTGTTATGCAACAGTCAGTGAGATTATCCCTTTGGTAAGTATTCTGATTCAAGTCATCAAAGATATGACCAGCCTTACTGAAATGAACATTAAATAAATCTGACATAGCTTTTTTTATCAGAAATAAAAGTGTCATCATTTTTTTACTTTTCAGCCTTCTTGTTCTGAAGTCCTTTAATAGTTTTCCAGAATTTGGAGTGATTGTTGTAGCAGTCAGTAGTTAATGACAAATAAAAATCAGTTTTGAATTTCCTGATTAGAGTTGTGCATTTATTTCTAATTGAACGAAACAATTGCCAATTACGAGTGGCCTCTGTCTTTCTCGCTAAGGCCCATTGCTTATTGCGAGCATGGATCAAATCTGCCACTTCCCGAGTAAACCATGGGTTGTTCCTATTTTTAATCCTGTACTTTTTAAGAGGGGCATGTTTGTTCACAACTGACAGAAATTGAAGTTGGAAAAGAGCGACTGCTTCATCAATGATAGGAATTAAGGAAATTCGCTGCCACATCACTTGAGCAAGGTCATGGATAAAGGCCTGCTCCGAGAAGTCTTTAAAACAGCGCCTAGTGACAAATAGGCCCTTGGATTTGGGCAGCTTTGTGCTCCTAAGGCAAGCAATGGGACATTGATCTCTGATATCATTACGAAACACTCCAACTGATACATACTTCTCTGCTGCATTGGTTAGAATAATATCAATGAGAGAATCATTTCCAGGTTTAGCAGAGATAATTCTGGTGGGGCTGTCAATAAGCTGAGTAAGGTTTATCAGATTTATCAGTTTACCAGATTTATCGCTGAGCCAGTCTAAGTTCAAATCAACCAGTAATATTAACTCATGAGAAGTAATATCAGACAAAGACTCCGTCAAGCTGGTTATGGCTTCAGTGAAGGCTGAGGGAGGTCTATAGCAGCCAATCACCGTAATGGGGGTGTTAGCCAATAATACCTGAACAGCTAAAAATTCAAACTGTTTGGGAATAGAGATAGAGTTGAGAACAGTTCCCGGTAGACGAGATGTACACTGCAATTCCACCACCTCTGCCTTTGCGATCGGTTCTAAACACGTTGTAGCCAGTGATATAAATAACATCATCAGTTACCGCAGGTTTTAACCATGTTTCGGAAATAACAACAATATCTGGTTTAGCAATCATGATCCATGCTTTAAATATATCAAGTTTAGGTACAAGACTCCTTGCATTAAAATGCAGAAAACCAAGTCCATGTCTATTGCTAAATTCTTTAGGAGTTGAAAAGTGGTGCAGATTATTAGCCGGAAGCGGCTCAGGGCCGGGGTTGCGACTCACATTACCAGACATCAGCAATCATAACAGAATCAGTATCCTAGGGAGGCAACTCTTGATTGTTACTTTGGTATTATTATTTTCACGCACAGAGTTGGGACCATGCAAACAGTTGAGAGAAGTGAATGAAGAATTAGTAATGTATAAGGAATAGTGCTTTTCCTATCATCATGTAGCAAAGTAGTATAGTGACAACTGCCGGGTACCAAGTAAATGACCTTAGTACCATGATTATAATGCTCAAGAAATGCATGCGAAGATAACCAAGTTACATTAATAACATGTGGGTCGATCATAACACCAAGAAAAAAGACGATAATAAAAATGACTTTCGCCATTTTAATTAAGTCAATAGTTCACAGTACATTACCGGACTTCTTCACGGTACTTTACCAGTCCGCAGAGAGCCCGGCTACGAAATCCTTTAGCAGCAGGCACTAAACTGTCTAAGAACAAGTACAAGGACGCAGAAAGGCAGTGAACCCAGTTACCCGACCAGGGAAGCGCTCCAGTTGTAGGGAGACATGCAAAAATTGACCCAAGCTGCTAATGCTTGCCTTCGACTCCAATTCCACAACTCCCTCGGCGGGACCGTCATAACCTCCCCAGAGGCAGCTCCGTCTCGACAGCCAGTAGCGAACCAGTGGAAATAGGCTCTCTCGAAGTGGGACCAGGGCAAGAGCACAATGTTAAGGAAATTTAAAAGATAACACACCCAGCCAGCTGATCCAACGACAACCCAGCAGCACACAAGCTGGGAGCAGGGTGAACGAAACTGCAGCCTGACGAGCTTGCGGCTTTTTAGATTTTTTTTCCCCCCTTCTTCCTGACAGAACACCTCAAGCTCAAAAATATTTTTCAGCCTTCTTGCATGCACGGCATGTTTGGGGTCTCTCCACTGATTTTCATGTCTGGGGATTGTGATGGCCATTCCAAAACCATCCGTCTTTCCTGGAGATACTTCATGGTGGATTTGAGGTATGCTTCTGGACATTGTCTTGCTGGAATACCCAATGTCTCTTCAACCTCAATTTCTGGAATGAGCTTTGAACATTAGACTCTCGAATGTCTCAATATTTGGTGGAATCCATTCTTCCTTCCACCCGCACAATATTGCCTGTGCCCCCAGCTGCTACACAACCCCAAAGCATAATGGATCCACCTCCATGCTGAACAGTTGGGTAAATGTTCTTCTTTACAAATACTTCATCCTTTTTTCTCCTAACATAATTTCTTTGGCTGTGGCCAAAAAGTTCAATTTTGGTTTTGTCAGTCCAAAGCACATTGTTCCAGTAGGCTTAAGGTTTCTCAAAGTTTTCTTTTGCATACTTAAGACACTTAATTTTGTATGGGAAAGGCTTCTTTCTTGCAACTATACCATGTAGGTCTTGTTTAAGGTACGCTATATTGTTGTCCTGTGAACAACTGGACCTGTGTCTGCTAATCCTTTTTGCAGCTCTTTTGCAGTGATGTGTGGGTTCCTCTGAGCATTTATCACCAGATTTGGGCCATTCTATCTGAAAGTTTTCTTCGTCTTCCAGATCTTCCCTTGACTTCAATTTTTCATTTTCTTACGATGTTTCTGACAGTAGATATGGGTAGTTTGAAATGTTGCAAGAGTTTGTTGTAGCCCTCTCCTTGTTGGTGGAAGTGAATTATCTTGATTTTGACCTCCTTGGACAACTGTTTAGAGGAACAAATGGTTTTTAACACCAGACGCAACAGTCACCACAGTTGGATACTTTAGAGGCAGGGATGGAAATTAGCATCCGCTACCCGCCAAATGCAGGTGAATTGAATCAGTTTACCAGCCACTGTGGTGGGTTCAATCCAGTCAGATCTGATCCAATTCATCTTAAAGGAGACCTATTGTACTATATTTCAGAGGTTATATTTTGGGCGGGACGAGGCTGCAGAACTTGAGACACGTCTGCTTCTGATAAAGAATCGGCAGGGAAAGTCCGCAATCTATCGCAGTACATGTGTATAGATTTAATTAAATGAACTTGTTCTAATAAAAAAACAGCAGCGAAAGTGGAGGACGCAGTGCAAATGTCTGGCAGCTCAAGCACAAATTTTCTATTTACCTACAGCAACAGTGGTGAGAACAGCAATTTTTCTACTCAATAGCTAGGGTGCAGGGAGAGTTAGAATCCACCCAATACAGACACAGGTGGGTCTGAGTTTGGAGGGAAACATAGACAGTGAGGAGCAGCTAAAAGTGGTCCAACAGCTTATGGACTGCTTTGTTGTGTGTTATAAGGATCTGCTAGTTCGTTTGGATAACTGTGGTGTGTCATTAGCGTGGAGTAATGAACAGCTTCTGGGTTGATATATTACGGAGGCGAAAGCTCCAGGCTAAATGGCCTTTTCGGAAATTGCCCATGGTAATGGTTACTTATTGCGTCGGAATGACCAGCGTTTCCTCATGGAGAATGGGCACGTAATGGGTAGTGCGCGAGAGCTAGATAGAGCTCCAGTTATGTCATGAACATAATACAGGTTTTACAGACCGTAAATTCCGTTAGCGTGAACAATTGCTTATGTGGAGCGAGCGAATCGATACCCTTTACAGGAAAGAATTTAATATTTAATCGCTGATTTAATATTCAATCGATGGCAATGCAGAGAAATTGTTTGATATACCAGACAGGTTATAGCCTGTGCGTTTCCCGATTGCTTTCACCAGTAGCATCAGAGAGCTTACCCAGATATTGTAGAAGTATCAGGCTGACCCCAGTCATGGATAAGTAAAGCGATCATTTTAAATGCACCCAAAAACGCACCCCAAGCTTTGCAAAACCTACATCTTGTCTAACTGCACTTCTCTGGTTAGCTTCAACTGTTGTGGCTACAATCTGGCAACGTTATGATGAAACTGCCACATTGATGATTACCGAAGTAATACAAGCATACCAATCAGAATTGCTGCATATAAGTTAATAAGGAGCATTTTTAATGAGCAGAGCACGCGAACTAACATGCAGTAGCTGATGAGCGGTCGTGACTTTGAATGTAATCTGTCGCCTGAAAAAATCATTTCGCGTCCGGTGTTAAAGTGGCTTGACGTGCCCATAACGCATGTTGGCTCTGATTGAAATCTGTTGCGCGAAAAATTTGTTTCAAGTCTGGTGTGAAAGCTGCTTAACGCGCCCATAACATGTGTATTCGCGTCTTTGCATTGACTTCGAATGTAGGGTAATCTGTCCCGCGAAAAATTTGTTTTGTGCCCGATGTGAAAGCAGCTTTATAGATAGTATGCGACAGCTAGAGAGAGCTCTGGTCATGTTATGATCATAATACAGGTTTTACAGACCGTAAGTTCCGTTAGCGCGGACAAGTTGCTTATGTGTTATGTGTGATCTAACATGCAGTAGCCGGTATCCGAGCAGTCATAACAACCACAGAGACAAACCCAGGCAATACAGGTTTTACAGACAAGTTCTGTTACTGTGAACAGTTGTACTAGGCATCCAAATTACAAACAAGTATTAAAAGTTAGCTTCAAATGAGGTTTATGTTCTCAAACCTTCTGTAGAATTTCCCCTGATATCACTCTTGCATATTTAGTACACAAACATTAGCAACAGTAACTTGGCAACGTTAGCCGCAGTGCTAAAGCCACAATCAACTGGCTATCATGTCAAGTTGGCTTATGCAGTTAGGGCAACTTGCAGCTTCTGTATCTTTGAGTCACAGACAGTCGCAACCGATCCAGGATTTATCTTCAGATATTTTACAAAGCCTTCGCTTGAGGCCAGTTGTTAGTGCTAACTATCGTTAGCGGTCCTGCTAGCCAGTAGCCACCCGTAACATGTTAGCTTCACTTACATTATTTGCCGTTAAATTGTTACTAACAGCTTGTGGCTCCGAGCGCTTGATCGATTCAGCTGCTTCGGTCTGAGAAGCAGCTGAAAAGCTTATCCAGTGTCAAATTATCCTTTATTAACAAAGCTGTCTTTGGGGAAATGCTGAGCACAAGCACCTAACGCTCCCTTTGGTCATGGCTGTCTGTTGCGAGCAAACCAAAAAAGCTACCAACTGATTTCTGGAGGCATCCTCTTTTGGAAGAGAAATAGGTATTTTTCTTTGCATCCAAAAGTAAAAATGGACAAGCAGCTTTGAGAGAGATACTGACAAAACTGATCAAATGATCTGCGGTTCTTCTTTTGTATGTCCAAAAGTGTAGACGCTACTAAGGCATAGTATGATCTGCTGTTGTTCGTGCCTGCTAGAATAGTTTCCGGTGTCGGCAGGTCCAGCACCGTGGTTGGCTCTGGCTAGGTCTGTATTAATTGGATGGGACAACCTGACGTCAGGTTTTGCCCAGATCTCGTCAAGATCTCAGGAGGAGCTGTTCAGAGAGGAAATCACTTTCACGAAATCATGTTCTTGGATTACAGCAAAACCCTTGTATCTTATGTCTAGAAACTTTTCAGAAGTTGAATGTGGACAAGCAACATTGTAACATTACTTATATGTATTTAAAGAAGGATCAGTGTAATAGGTTCCCTTTAATTATCAATATCATAGCTAAGGCATACCAGTGCGCTTTCAACAACCCTAGAGTTAGATCCGGGTCAAATTTTATTTTTCTGATTGGACCAAAGTGTCTGAAGGACTTCACGAACAAGCCTTCACTTGGACTTACTGCTAATAATTATTACTTTGCGCTGCGGTCAGCCGAGCCAGCCATATATGTCTATGGAGCCGGTTACCCAGTTGCTTGGCAACCATTGATTCTAAGTTGAAACTATTTATTGTGGCGCATGAATAAAGGTATGCGGGAGCTACTTTTTTGTTGGAGTTTACAAGAACTGAAGTAAATTAAAATGTGGCGTTACATCGCGGGAGTTAAAAAACTGCTGAGGAGAGTGTGAAGGAGAAAGGGGAGCCAAGTGAGGTTAAGGCTAAGAAGAGATTTTTTAATGAAAGATGAAGAACGGCACAGACTGGTATCGGCTTGTGTACGAGGAGGAAAGTCAAACGATGTACTGCTCCGTTGGTCACACTTTATTTGAAGTGTTGCTCATAAAGGCTTTATACACCATGTATTATGCCTTCATAAATGAGACATAATGTCTTCATAAACCATTCATAAGCAAATGTCATGCTTTGTAAAGGGTGAGATAACACATCCTTATTCAACTTGTGATGCCAGACGTGACAATGACAATGTCACTTAGCTGACAATGCCACCCTTTATTGCAATTAGCCACTAGCTAAGTGACATCGTCAGTTATGTTACATCTGGCATCACATGCCGAAGAAGGATGTGTTATTTACAAACGTCATACAAAGCATGACGTTTGCTTATGTATGATTTATGAAGACATTATAAATGCTCAAAAAGCCTTTATGAGCAACACTTCAAATAAAGTGTGACCGCTCGGTTTGTCGTCAACATGCATCAGACACTCAGAAATTGATCAGTTTTATCACTGGCACCAAAAACCTTAAACTGGAACCCGACCGCACAGCTGGGAAGGATGGCACTATTATTTAGGAATGCCCAGGCAACTGCTAAAAAAGGAAGGCCATTTAACGACTTTGAATGGCAATGCATGTAAGTTGTGTTTGTTAACTCTATGCATTACTATTTCTTGGATTTTCGTGGATTAATGTCAATCTCAGTAGTTACTAAGCTGGAAGCTAGTTAAGCTATGTTGCTTCGCAATGTTATTCTCGGTAGCTACTTAGCTGGACCCTGCTGAAAAAAGTCAGAGAAACCATTAGGCAACCATTAAGTATATTCCATTGGTTTCTAATGGTTCCTGGTGGTTTTGTAATGGTTTCTAATGTTTTCCCTATGGTTCAGTTTGTTTTTCTAACGGGATTCTATTATCTCCTACACAAATCTACAGGACTTTAATTGGTCCCTACTAATGGTACCTACAGGAGTCGAAAGAGCAATTCCAGCATTACTCACGTTACATTTAAAGCATGGAACTCTTGAGTAAAGGTGTCTCCCTATTTTGTGAATAGAATAAACACTCTTATTATCTCACCACGATAACCATAGGCCACTGTCAAGGTCCACATATGACAAAATTTTAAAAAATTCTGCTCAATGGTTCTTCCAGGCTGACTTTTGTCAGCATTTCTTACGTTACGCAAAAAGATTTTTTTTGTAACGTGAGTTGACTCAAATAATTTTCTCAATGTGCTTAACTGTTTTGATGTAACTCAGCATGTAAACTTTCCCACTCACTCAAAAGGTCACATTCTAGATCTTGTCTGCACCACTGGTATTTCTCCACTGAACCTTTGTCCTAAGGATCTCTTGGTCTCTGATCATAAAGCTGTTCTGTTCAATATTGCTGTTCCTTTACCTCACCACCATCTCCGTGCCTCACGCTCCATCATGTATAGGAACACTAAGGACATTAATACTGCGATTAGACACACTGCAATCTCAACTGATGGGTAAACCACTAAACACATGCGCAGATCACTTTGTATTACTTTACAATTCTCATTTATCGAATGCATTACACCATCTTGCCCCCTTGAAAATCCGCACAGTCTCCTTCTTATGGTTCGCTCTATGGTTCACATCTGAACTGCGTAAAAGGAAGGGTGCTGGCAGCCGCCTGAAGCGACTTAGCAGAAAGACTGGCCTAGTAGTCCATGCACAGGCATATAAAGACCATATACTGACCTGCAAGGAGTCTCTTAATGAGGCTAAATCCTTATACTATTCCACCATTATTGCCAGAGGTCAGAGTAACCATAGAGCCCTCTTCTCCACGGTCAACAAGTTACTCCAGCCTGCCAAACCCTTCCCACTTACCCCCTCAACTGATCTCTGCGGTGAGTTTCTTAATTTTTCCCAAAACAAAATTAGACAGCTTAGACAGCTTCAATTACTCTCTACTGATACTACATTTAGTTACACCCCCACCTCTCTCCCTGCAGTACCTGCACAGTCCTTCTCAGGCTTTACACCTGTTGATGAGCACTTTGTCCTTGACCTTGCCATTAAGGCCAGGGCCACCACCTGCCTCCTGGACCCTATGCCCATCCCATTAGTCAAGTTCTGTCTGCCAGCTTTCTGCCCCTTTCTTGTTAATATTATAAATTTGTCTCTTCTTACCAGTTCTGTCTCTTGTTCCCTTAAAACTGCAGCTATCGAGCTGCCGGGTGGCTCACACGGTTAAGGCACTGCGCTGTAGTGCAGAGGTGATCACCACGTCGCGGGTTCGAGCCTCGGCGTACCCACCGGCAGGGGTCGGCAGCCTTTTCAGAGTAGCGCACAATTGGCTATCGCGCTACAGGGTTACAAATTGGGAAGGGACTGCCGGATTTGGGTATTCGATAACAGCTTTGTTCGTTGCTCCAGCGCCTCCTGTTGGCCAGACGGGCGCTCGTCAGGAAGAATCCGGCTTGGTTCATGTCCGGGTATCCTCCGCCCTCGCTCTGAACTTGCGAAGATTCAACCTGCGAGTGTATAAGAATCAGTGGCTGACAAGCACGCGCTTCGGAGGAGAGCCGTGAACTGTCTTCACTATCCTGAGTTTGCAGCAAGGGGTCGCATACGAGCAAGCTTTGTACATAGTTCCCCAATTGGGCATTCCAAATTCGGGTGGGATTGGAGATGCCAAATTTATTAAAAAAAAAAAAACTGCAGCTATCACTCCAATTCTAAAAAGACCTGGAGCAGCAGCTGATGACTTCAAAAACTATCGTCCCATTTCCAAACTGCCATTCATCACCAAACTTCTTAAGCGCACTGTAGCCTTACAGCTGCAGGAACATCTGACCCAGTATAGCCTCTGGGAAGTGTTTCAGTCCGGTTTTCAGCACTGAGACAGCCCTGGTCAAGGTTGTCAATGATCTACTCCTAGCTGCTGACACAGGCCATGTCAGTATTCTCTTACTGCTGGACCTCGCAGCTGCCTTCGATACGGTCTGTCACACCACTCTGCTCACCTGGCTGGAAACACTTTTAGGTATCACTGGCACCCCAATCTCTTGGTTCAGATCATACCTCATGGCTTGGGAACAGTATGCCTACATTGATAACTTCAGGTCCCCCAATTCACCCCTCTCACATGGTTTCCCCTAGGGTTCTGTCCTAGGTCCCCTGCTCTTTATCATCTACATCCTACCCCTTGGTCACAACATACGTCAGTAATAAATTTTCATGGCTATGCTGACGATACACAAATTTACATTCACACAAAGCCCTGCCACACACTCTCTCCCTCCAATCTGTTCTCCTGCCTTAATGCCATTAGCAACTGGATGACCCAGAATTTTCTCAAGCTCAACCATGATAAGACATAGGCCATTTTCATTGCCATACCAGCAGTTTTGAAAAAATTCAAACACTCTCAGTTATCCATTCTTGGCTATTTCACCACCACAAGATCAAAAACCTTGGTGTCATAATTGAATCATGGAGTTGGAAAAGGGCCCAACTCCATAATTTTGAGAAATCCAGGTTATCTGCCTATCTTGTATAGTGGGTTAAGACCTATGAAAATGAATTGAAGAAAGTCCCAACTCCAGTGCATAAAGCTGTTAACGGAGGTGAGTTCTTTAGCTTTGAGTAGAAGAATGGCCAGAGTTGGGCCCCTTTTCAATGAATTTTACTGGTGGCCGCAGCACCAGTTAAAACATGGAAGCGCCCACAGAACAACACATGTCCGATTCTGAGGATGAAATAAGATCAAAAAGGAAGAGAAATGATAGAGAATGGAAAACAAATAAGTCCAAAAGGCTAAGAGCAGAGGGCAAGGAGTATGAAAATAGGAAGGGGGAAGTGAAGAATGAAAGAAAAACAGGAGGTGAACAACCCAATGAACAAGCACCACTGCAGAGTTTGGGAAGTAAAGCAGACCTACTTTCAAACTGAAACACTGGTTCTGCACAGGGAAAGTTCAAATTTCAATGGAGAAATCATTGTAGTCCTTTCATTTTGTCTGTTTAATTACAAAAGGGCCCAACTCCGCCATGTTTCAAGTGCTACCATTATTTTATGTGACAGGCAGTATACTTCATGTTCAGCCTAAATAAACCTCTGTTTGGCCTTACCATGTTACACTTGGCTGCTTGAAATTTCCTTTAATCGCATTAACAGCAAACAGAAAAAAAGTTCCCCTGAAAAAAAATACCTTGGTGGAGTTGGGGCCTTTTGTAACTCCATGATTTAATTGATTCAACACTCTCCTTTGACTCTCACATAAAAAATGTTGCTAAAACTGCCTTCTTCCTCCTCAAAAACATTATCCAAGCTCAGCCCCTCACTTAATTCCTCCACAGCTGAGACCCTCATTCATGCTTCATAACCTCCAGACTTGATTACTGCAATGCCCTGCTCTTTGGTGTTACAGAAAAAAGATTATACAGACTACAATACATACAGAATGCTGCTTCAAGAGTTCTAACCCATACCAGTCCCTGGCAACATATAACTTCCATCCTTCATCAATTACACTGGCTCCCTGTACATTACCCTATTCAATTAAAAATCATTCTGCTGGTTTTCAAAGCGCAACATCATCTAGCACCGTCTTATCTTTTAAATCTCCTAACCCCACACCAACCAACCCGCACTTTACGCTCCACTGATGTTCACCTCCTATCCACCCCCTTCGCCCATCTTCGTTCAAATGCGTCACAGGGCGTTTAGTGAGGCTGGCCCTAAATTCTGGAATAATCTACCACCTGCACTACATCAATGCACTTCTCTTTCCACTTTAAAATCCATGCTAAAAACTCACCTTTTTACCTTGGCTTTTTTCTCCTTCTCTTAACTGTCCACTCCATCTCGTCCTCCCCCCTTCTTTCTTTCCTGCGCTACCCAGTCTGATCAGTGTGGCCTCATCTCCTTGTTTATATCGCTCAACTCTGTGTTTTGTGTTTATAGTATAGTGTCTTTTATCATGTGTACATTGTCCCAATATCTGTCCCTGTATTTTACTTTTATGACTCTCTTATTCTTGCTTTTATTGTAGTGTTCATTTTATGAATGATTTATTCTTGGTTTAACTGTACTGTGACCTTGGGTGACTTGAAAGACGGTTCAAATAAAATGTAATATTAATAATAATAATAATAATAATAATAATATTCAGCTTTGTTATAGTATTTCCATGGAAAATTCCACAAATTGTAAGTATGCTTCTTCAATGCATTTACTCAACTGTGATAAAGCAGCCATCCATCACCGCTAATATAGGTGTCACAAAAACATCGACACGGGAACCTCCTTATAAATGTTTTTGTGGTACATATGGCCACATCATGGAATGATGCTGCCAAGTCTACACCACTTAGAATGAGCTCTACATTAGGGTTAGAATCAGGATTATGATTTGGAATTAAGTAAGTGTGAGAGTTGATACAAGATTAAGATTGTGATTTACAGAAAATAAATTAGCCTTAAATTTTTGATGATCCAATTTTCTTCAATTTCAGGAGCGTCGGTGACAGATGACAGAGTCAGAGCTTGCATGCCGAGAAAAATCCTGTTCATAGGTTTTATTCGGATTTTTGTGGTCAGTCAATCCAGGTCAAATACTGGGAGTGAGACTTCAGTACAATGGAGCAAATCTAGAATAATTGTCAGTGGACAGACTAATATTCAGAACCAGGAAGTCGGAACACCAAAGTCAAATCAGAGAGAGAATATCAAAACCAAAAAGACAAATCAGAAATCAGTCAGGGGTGTTCTATCGGACACAGAGGGCTGGACCAAACTGAAATTTGGGAAACAAACCGAATCATACACGTGGATGTCTCAAGAGATTAACCGCTCATTAGCTACACTCTGCAGAACAGGTTAAGACAGTCATACAAAATGCAATGGGGCTGAAGTGTATATTAAGCATACAAGAACTTCTTGTTGTACATTTAGCCGCAAAAAGGGCCAAACTCTCTCCAGAATTCTGTTCCTGAAATCACTAAGCAGAGGGCAAACTGATTGAAGACACTGGGGACAAAATCCCCCCATTGAAAAATGTTGATTTCCAACATTGTCCTTCAGAGTGTCTGTACACCCCCCCCCCCCAAAAAAAATTGAGTACCTTGGAATTCTGCCCACACTCTGGAAGAGAGCCCAATAGCATTGTATTCATAGTTTTCAGTATGGTCCAGGCTCAACCTGAAAGTGCAGACCAAATGTAATAAGGAGTTTGATTTGCTACAGGCTCACAGAAAGTCTTCAATTTTCCTTCGCTTTCAGCTGAACAGATAATTGCATGAATGTTTAAAAAATCTGCCACTCAAAATTCCAAGGCTGTCAGTCTTGAAAGTTAATCAATACCTGAGGTCCGCTATAAAACTGTGCTTGCAATAAAAATTTCATGGCCAAAGGGTACGGTGACTGAATTTACGCATTGTCACTGCAGGTAGATCGGTGTGACTGAATTTACGCATTGTCACTGCAGGTAGATTGGTGTTTACTGGGCTTTCTGACATGGGGGACTACGATGTGGAGACGGCTTTCCTCGGGAACTGGGGCAGATTTCAGCAGGTGGTCTTCTTCATGCTGTGCGCAAGTACCGTGCCCAATGGATTGAGCTCACTTTCTGTCATATTCCTGACTGACAGCCCTTCCCATCACTGCCTGATCCCAGAAGAAGTCAACCTCACCGAGGAGTGGAGAGAGGCCAGCATTCCCACTCAGCTGGTGAATGGAGAGACTGAGTATGACCAGTGCAGGAGATACAGGCTTGACCTGATCTCCAACTTCTCAGCCCAAGGCCTGTCCCCTGGTAAGGATGTCAACCTCTCTCAAGTCCCACTGGAGGGCTGCTCTGATGGGTGGTCATACAGTAAGGAGATCTACCAGTCCACCATAGTCACAGAGGTGAGTGGTCCCTGTTCCAGAGACAATGCATTTTTACACAGTTTCAAAAGGGCGTTCGACTTATTTTACTCGGTTTCACTCAGGGAAGCTAGATCAGGGTTCTGCCCAGGATGCTGGAAGTGCTGGTTGGAGAATTGTTCCTATGTGAGCGCGCTCGCTGGTAAATTTCTGCGTCAATTCGAAAGCAGATATTGCCTCTGAGTTCCCAGATTATGGTGTTTCTTTGATGTGCTCCTCGGTGCGTAGCGAGATGCCTCTAATTTTCATAGATATATGTGATATTCATAAACTTTTTTATTTTGTTTTTCCTATTTTATATCCAAATACTTCTGATTAAATTTCTGAATATGACTTAACAACTGTCATTTATGTTTCAAACATTTCTTCAGCGGCGCCCGTTGGACAGAGAATGGGCGATAAGGAGGGCGATAAATGTCTTTAAACTGCTTATTAGTCTTGATCCGTTTCAGTCATTTTCCTTGATAAAAGATACTTTAACTCTCCCTTCTCAGGTGTAGCTCATTGCATTTGTTAATACGAGCGATAAAATGCATCAACTGAAGGCAAAAATGGGCGCATTTCTTGGTTTGCAAGATGTGGCAAAAGTTAAAGCGGAAAATTCATAGTAGGTTTTTTTTTCGCGAAGGGTTACCTATTAAGCGGACTATGTCAGCAAGGGGGCATGCGCGCAACGAAGCAGAGCATCTTGAAATTGTTGGTACAACTATTTCAAGTTCATAGGAGAGGTAAGGTGCAAGCCTTTCAATCTGTTTAAATCGTGTTCACCCTTGTGAAGTTTATTGAAATTTTTACCAATAAACTATCTTTATTGATCGTAGAGCCTATTCGTAGCATCAGTTTGTCATAGTTTGGTTTTTTGTAGCGTTATTACTGCTTTTAAATCAGCCTGCGTTGATTATTTCCTATGGCAGCCGTCGAACTGGAAGCGATTGCAAAAGGATCTATGACAGCTGCATGTCAGACAAAATGTTGAGACAAGCAGGTTCTGTGAACATTAAAGACAGTTGCTTGATAAAAAATTCCCCAAACTTCTCAAGGATGCACGCAATGCAAACTGAATGAAACTCCTCCACGAATTTACCGGTTTACCTTCCCTCACACTTTCAATGTGTTTTCTCCCAAAGAAATATGGATGGATAGTATAATGTATTCTCCGTGGGTTTCGGCAAAGATAAATGCGTTAACTCTAGCAACTCCGCGTTTGCGGGCCATCTTCTGTATTTAAAACAGCGACAAAGGTATGCTTCACACACGTACTAGTAAGCTTGGGGTTCGTATTTCTGCTCCCTTGATATTGCACTGGGAAACAATGACAAAGACTAGTTTTCACACAACATCCTTAAACAACAATGACTCCATTCAAGGAGTACCTAAGTGGGGAGAGATGGAAGAAACAGATTATTAAATGAGATAGTTGCAAGGTTTCTGGAGAACGAAGGCAAAGCACTTGCAGAGCAAAGAGGGCGGAGTTACAGATTAGTGTGGAAAATGGGGAGAATCTATTAGAAAGGCTAGTAGTCTGTGCAGTAATAATTTTACCCAAATAGTGCAAGTTAGTATGTTAGTTATTTACAGGATTAGTATATTGGTAAGGGTTAGTAGATAAATTAGACAAAACATAGAGTGTTCGTAGGATTAGTACTTAATTAGTAATCAGTGTTGAAGAAAGTAAACGAGGCATGTCAGAACTTGTGAAACATGGGAAACTTACGAAATAACCCGAAATGTGACAGCTCACAGACGTGCACTGGCAAAGAACATAGAAACGCAAGACATCACAGGGGAATGCATAAACTAAACAAAGTGGAAATAAACATAAATCAGAACAGGCAGAAATCACAGAACATAACATTATCCCCCCCCTAAGATGCGCCCCTCGGCGCTTTAACAGCAGGATGAGTCATATAAAAGTCTGTAATCAGAGTCTTATCCACATTGAAGCTGGCGGGAATCCAGGAACATCCGTTGGGGCCGTAGCCCTCCTAGTCGATGTGGTATTGTAGTCCTCTTCCACGGCGATGACAGTCCGGGATGCGCCGAACTGTGAAAGTTTCGCCTCCGGCGATGACTCGGGAAGGAGATGGGGGGATCAGGAGCAGAACAAAGGTGGTGGGTGACATCAGGCTTCAGAGGAGATACATGAAAGATGGGATGAAGGCGCCTCATAGTGGGGGGAAGGCACAGGCGAACAGCAGTGGGACTGATAATTTTGAAAATGGGATAGGGCCCAATGTAGCGAAGAGTTTGCGAGTATCACCTTTGAGGGGGATGTCCTTAGTTGATAGCTATACGCTTTGTCCCTGAAGGTAGTTGGGGGCAGGAGTGCGTTGTCTGGCTGCCAACTCCTTCGTGCGGGCGGCAGCTCTCAGGAGGCTGATGCAAGCAGTCTTCCCGGTGTGTTTGCATCTATGGATGGAGCCTACAGCAAATGGGAAAAACACCTTCTCCTCCTGGCTGGGGAAGAATGGGGGCTGGTACCCCATACAGCACTCAAACAGGTACAGTTTGGAGGCGGAGGAGGTATGCTCCCAACATGCACGCAGGAAAACAACATCCGGTCTCCTCACTTCTTCTTCTACACTCGCTATCTGTCTGCATGAGCCTGTGTTTTTCTTGCGCATTCTAGTGGCAGTTCAAAACAACAGCATTACAGGATACAACAGGCGCCCTCGAGCCAGTGCCTCCATTCTTCCAGTGCCAACTTCACAGCGAGGAGCTTTCAGTTTCCGATGTCATAGTTTTTTTCGGAGATGGTGTGATAATGGGAGCATAAAGCAGAAGGGTGTACTGTGTTTTCTTTTGTGGATCTTTGTGAAGGGATAGCCCCTGTCATGATGTTGGATGCATCAACCTCCACAATGAACTGGGCTTCTGGATCAGGCTGGACTAGAATGGGAGCGGAGGTGAAGGCAGCTTGAAGTTTGTTGAAAGTGGTTTTGGCGTTGTCGTTCCAAGTAAACTTTAGCTTGTTTGAGGTGAAAGCAGTGAGGGGGGCTGCGAAAGTAGAATAATTCTTGATGAATTGTCGGTAGAAATTGGTGAAGCCCAGAAACCTTTGGAGAGCCTTCCTGTCTTCCGGTCTCAGCCAGTGAGTGACGGCTTTAACCTTCGCCAAGTCCACCTGGATGCTGCCAGGTCAGATGATGAATCCCAGGAAGGAGATAGAGGTAACAACAAACTCACACTTTTCGACCTTGACAAAAAGATGATTCTCCAGAAGTCTTTTAAGAACTAGGCGGACGTGTTTTGTGTGCTCTTCTTTGCTTTGAGAAAAAATCAGGATGTCATCCAAGTAGACAAAAACTAGGGCCTGGAAGACGGCTTGGGCGTTGGTAAGCCCGAACGACATGACTAGATACTCCCTGGAGGTGTTAGAGGCCATCTTCATTTCATCCCCTTCCCTTACATGGACCAGATGGTCGGTGTTCCGTTAATCCAGTTTCATGAAGATGTTAGCATCTTGTTGGAGTTTGAATGCCGAGGACATGAGAGGGAGAGGATAGCGGTTCTTCTGGGTGATGTCTTTAAGACCCCCGTAGTCAATGCATGGGCGGAGTGAACCATCCTTCTTTCCCACAAAGAAGAACCCAGACCCAGCAGGGGAAAATGAAGGATGGCTGATGCCAGCAGCCAGTGTTTCATTGAGGTACTTCTCCATGGCTTCAGTTTCAGGTCTGAAGAGGTAGAACAGTCTTCCTATCGGGGGTGTGGTGCTTGGCTTGAGGTCAATGCCTATGCATGGTATACAAATGTGTAAGTATGTATGTATATGTGTGCACATGTGTTTTTAAAGACTTTTTTTGTGCATGTATACTTTGTGGATAAAAAGTGTGATCGGGGATTTGGGATGTGAATTAGCCTAGGCTATAATCTCACTGTGCAAAACATCTTTTTTGGTTCTTACAGACTAAAATTATGTTTAATTTTCATTGTCCCTATACAAATAACTTGGAATCAATCAATCAATGGCACAGTCATAGGGATGATGAGGTGGCAGACAGGTGGCACGGGATTTGCTGAAGACCTCCTTGAGGTCCAAGTATTTGGGTGGAACCTTCTCCCGGTTTGAGATTTCTTCAGGAACAGAAGCAGAGACAGGTGAGTGGGCCTTACTTAGGCATGTCTGCAGGCAGGTGGAGCTCCAGCCTAGAATCTTGTGGGTCCTCCAGTCCAACTCTGGGTTGTGCTTGGCCATCCAGGAGTGCCCCAGGATAACAGGAGAGTTGGTAGAGTGAATAAAGAAGAGTCTGATGGTCTCCTGGTGATTGGCGGAGATAAGAGGCTTGAGAGGAACCGTGGAGTATGTGATGTTGCCGATTTTCTGGCCATTAAGGGAGTTAGCCACAAGAGGGGATGACACTCTTTCTGTGGATTTTTCACTTCCTAGGCGGGTGTGGAAAGTTTGTTTTTGTCTTTGGCCCCATTCCCACACTCAGTTGCGGAGCTGCATGCTTCAGCAGACTCCACTCTCTTAACACTTAGCTCCAACCTGCCTGCAGTTCCCCGGGCTTTCACTTCATTGACAATTTTAATCTATTTTGGAATCGCTCCTCTTTTTCCAAATTTGACGGAGTTCATCCAAACACGGTAGGTAACCACATTTTAGCTGCTAACATTCAACACGTTGTCCACCCTGCGCCATGTGACTGACTTTTTACAACACACCTTCTCCACTGACATTCTTCCTCAATGTACACCACCTGCAGTGCTCCAGACCTTTAATTCACTCAGCAGCTCCCCCTTTGACCTGCATCCATCATTAACCCTCTCAACTGTCACTTTCCCAATTCAAACCATCATCTATACAGACCATCCTGCCCATTTTACACATCCAAGGGCACTATAACACCCTATCTGCTCCAAATTCAATGCATTCCCTCAAACTCCACACCTGCCCAGACCCAAAAACAGCTTCAATTGGCTCTTCTTTACACTCGCTCGCGAAATAACAAAAGTTATATTTTGCATGAATTCATTGTTGACAATAATGTGGATTTCCTCAGTCTCACTGAAACTTAGCACAAACCTCAAAATATCAGCAATTTCTCAATCTGTCGCTCAGTCTTTTTAACACATTTCCCTTAAGCTGTCTGGTCATGTACCATCCTCCCAAACCACTCCACTAATTTCTCTCTGACTTCTCTGATTTTCTCACCCAATTATCTATCATCTCACCTTCAATCCTCATCCTGGGTGGTTTTAATATTCACATTGATGACCATAAATGCAAAAGCTCAATCAAATTCCAAGAATTGTTGCAATGTCATCACTTCACTCAACATGTGAACTTTGTCACCCATATCCGTGGCCACACCCTTGATTTAGTCTGCTCCACTGGTCCCACCTTATCACAACTCTCCAGTCACAACCTTAATATATCTGATCACCTTGCTATCACTATGGAAGTTAACATCCCCATCCACATCCCAAAAGTCAACCGTAAAATATCCTTCAGGAACATCAAATCTATCTCTCCCTTATTTTTTTCCTCCTTTCTTCTCTGAACAATCTCTACTTTCCGTCCCCCGTTGTCTTATGACTCTTCCAACCTTGTTACTTATTACAACACCACACGCGCCCACTGTCTTGTTCAACTGGCTCCCATTAAGACCAAAACGGTCTCTTTTGCTTGCACAGCTCATTAGTTTACTCCTGAACTTTGTCAAATGAAATCCTGTAAACGCCAGCTTGAAAGACTCTGGAAGAAGACAGGCCTCACAGTCCATCAGCAAGCATACACAGATGACTTAGCTCAGTACAAGGACACCCTCAATACTGCCCGGTCCACCCATCTGTCTCATCGGCAATGACTCAAATGAGCCCAAGATATTTTTGTCCACCATTAACAAACTTCTTAAACCCAGTCGAATCAAATCAAATCAAATGTATTTCTAAAGCACATTTAAAACAACTCATGTTGACCAAAGTGCTGCACAGAGCAAAGCAAATTGCTAAAATAAATTGTACAATTACGAAAATACTAACATAGACAACAGGTAACAGCACATAAACGCACAGAGAAATAAATAAATAATAGTTAGCCACATCCAGAGGATTTAAATGCTTGAGAAAACAGGTATGTTTTCAGCCTGCATTTTAAATGTGTCTGTGGAAGGGGAAGATCTTATATGGAGGGGGATGGCATTCCACAACCTAGGGGCTATAACTGAAAAGGCGCGGTCACTCCAAAGCTTGAGTTCAGATCGTGGGACAACCAGTAGCCCCAAGTAAGCCGACCTTAGTGATCAAGAGGTCAGTGATATAGGTGGAGGCCAGTCCATTTAGAGCTTTATAAACAAATTGTAGTATTTAAAAATCTATTCTAAAATGAACTGGCAGCCAGTGTAGTGAAGCTAAAACAGGAGTAATATGGTCCCTCTTCCTAGTTCCTGTTAAGGGTCTGGCTGCAGAGTTCTGGACCAGTTGAAGGCGGGATAGGGATGTCCTACAAAGCCCAGTGAATGAAGAATTGCAATAGTCCAGCCGAGAGGATGTACAGATATGTATGACTTTTTAAAGATTTTTGTAGGAGAGAAATGATTTGATTTTGGCAATGGTGCACAGCTGGAAAAATGAGCTTTAACTACAGCATTGACTTGTTTGTCAAACTTAAAGGCAGAATCTGTAATGGCTGGTAAAATTTAGAGGCTAAGTGCTGTGGCAAGAGAGAGAACGAGCAGCATGGACACAATACAAACACAGAGAATTATACAGACCACCAGAAAGTACTCACGCTTCCAAAGGACATATAATAGTCTGAAAAACAGAAGGAACGTGAGAGAAAAAAAGGAGAAAAGGGAAACATCCTAAAGAGGAAGGAACTCCAATAATGAATGGAAGATATTAGTCACACAAATCCTGACTAGAGATATCTTCGGCTATAGTGCTTAGCTAGAAACAGACACTCTAGAAAAGGAGGCATGGTGGACTTCCGGCTTATACAGAGTCTGTGGAAGCCCTGCCCCATACAAGAGCCACTAAGAAAAGTCCAAAACACACGCACGCCTCACAAACCTTGACAATACCCCCCAAGGGACGGCTCCAGACGCCGCTCCCAGAAAACCCTGTGCACGGAACTCTGAGATAAGGGTGGGGTCCAGGATATCCCGAGAAGGGACCCAGCACCTCTCCTCAGGACCATACCCCTCCCAATCAAATAAAAACTGGGCCCCACGACCCACACGTCTCTCGGCCAGAATTCAACGCGCAGTGTAAACCGGCCCACCCTCAATCATCCGCGGCGGGGGTTTTTTGACTGGTGCCAGGACGCTAGCACTAAACGGTTTAAGCCTGGAGACATGAAGAGAGGGGTGGATACACAAGGATCTAGGGAGCTTTAACTGGACAGTGACAGGGTTAATCCTCCACATCTTAAAAGGACCAATGAAGCGGGGAGCCAACTTCCGCGACTCCACTCTTCAGGGAAGGTCCTGAGTGGAGAGCTAAACTCTTTAGCCGACCCAATAAGATGGGGCTAAACGGCGCCTTCTATCCACAGTGGTTTTCTGTTTCTGCCCAGAGCGCAACAAAGAGGAACGGACCGACAACGCCGAATAAAGTGATTGACCGTGGGCACTTCTGAAACCCTGTCAGTCTCTGGAAACAGCAGAGGTTGATAACCCAACTGAGCCTCAAACAGGGAAAGGCCTGTGAAGGAGTTGCATAATGAATTGTTGGAATATTCGACCCATGCCAAAAAATGACTGCCCGAAGGTGGGTTTTCAGCCGCTAAACACTGAAGAGTATTCTCCAGCAACTAGGTGATTCATTCTGTATGTCCGAGAGTCTCAAGGTGGAAACCAGATGAAAGGCTCACGGTGGCCCATAACTGGTTGCAAAAAACACGCCAGCATTTAGCCGTAAATTGTGGTCCTCCGTCAGGAGCCACATCTTGAGGGAGACCATGCAGCGGGAAAACATGGTCATCAACAAGAAGAGCCGTCTCCCGCGCCAAAGGCAGCTTGGGCAGCACGATAAAGTGGGCGGCCATAGAAAAGCGGTCGACCACGACGAAGATGACCGTGTTGCCTTCTGATATAGGCAGACCCGTAACAAAACCAGAGAGCAGTATGGCTCCATAGGCGCTTGGGGACAGGCAATGGCCTCAACAGACCAGAGGAGGTGAGATGGGGAACCTTGTTCCAAGCGCAGATACAGCACACCACTACAAACTCCCAGATGTTCTCAATCATGCAGGGTCACCAGAAACTTTGGGCTAAGAACTGCTTAGTCCGATGAGCCCACGGGTGACCCGCAAGGCGGGAAGAGTGCCCCCACTGGAGAACTTGGGACCATACCGCTACCGGAACAAACAAACAGCCAGGCGACTCCCCACCAGGACCAGGATCGAATCTCAAGGCATCCCGCACAACAGACTCAACGTCCCACTGAATGGGAGCCACAATCTGTGGTGCTGAGTAACCGGCTCAGGAATAGGATCACGACCGGAGTGGTCTTAAATCTGCAACAAGGGGTTAGGTTTGATGTTTTTGGAACCCAGGCGGTAGGTTAAAGCAATTGAAAAATAATGACCACCGCACTTGCCGGGAATTACGTCGCTTAGTCTGTTGAATGTATTGGAGATTTTTATGATCCATCCAAAGAGGATGGAGATGAATATAATATAGAAGGTTATAAGCTCTTTAGGAAGGATAGATGTAATAGGCGAGGAGGAGGCATAGCACTCTGTGTGAACGAAAACATTAATGTACAGGAAATTCCCGAAATGGAACATTCCTTTTCCTGTGAAGATATCTGGGTCAGGCTCATTGGCAAACACGAGACAGGTTTAAACATAGGAGTATGCTATTGACCACCAGCTTTGGACAGACAAATGAATGAAATGCTTTTTAGGAGGATTACGCAAACTTGTAGCGGTGGTGGGACTATTATCATGGGAGACTTAAATTATCCTAGTATCAATTGGGAAATGGTGAAAGGACAGGGTAGGGGGAAGGAAGAATTTCTAGATGTTATAAATGATCATTTCTTGGTGCAGTATGTTAATAAACCTACCAGAGAGAAGGCAATTTTAGACTTGGTGCTCTGTAATGACCCTGATAGAATTAGCAATGTTGAGGTATTGGAGTCACTTGGGACAAGTGATCACTCTATTGTTAACTTTGATGTTTCATGGGAAGTTAAAAAGGTGCATTCTAAAACAAAAATTTTCAATTTTAGGCGAGCAAACTTTGACAGGATGCGGTCATATCTAGCTGAAATAAAATGGGAGACACTCCTGGACTGTAAGTCTGTAAATGAGATATGGGAAAGATTTAAGGGGGTTTTACTTGAATCACAATGCAGATTCATTCCGAAGGTGTGCAAAAGTAAGCTGAAAAAGCAGAATCCTCAGTGGATGACCAAAAGTATTCGTAGGATGTTGAGGGAAAAGAGGAATCTTTATAAGATGTACATAAAGGCTAGCAATGAGAATACTAGGGCTGAATACTGTAAAATGCGGGCTGTGGTCAAAAAAGAGCTGAGGAGTACTAAAAGACTGTATGAAAGACAAATTGCAGAGGGGGCAAAAACTAGCCCTAAGCGCTTCTTTCAGTACTGTAGCAGAAAAATGAAAGTCAAAGAGCAGGTTAAGTACATAAAGAATAAAAATGGATCGCTGCTATATGATAACAAGCATATTGCGGATGCCTTAAACAGTTACTTTGTTGAGAATTTTACCTCAGAGGGGGTCTTTATTTGGCCAGAGGGCATGTCAAATGCTCAAGATTATTTAGCGGAAATTGAGGTTCGGGATAACGAAGTATTAGACAAGTTGCATAAACTAAAAGCAGATAAGGCGGCGGGTCCTGATGGCTTATATCCTGGAGTGCTCCGGGAAGCTGGTGAGTTAATCTTTAAGCCGCTATCCGCCATCTTCAGACGGTCTTTAGAAACTGGAGAAATACCAAATGATTGGAAACATGGCAATGTAATACCAATATATAAGAAAGGGGACCGTACCGAGCCAGGAAACTACAGGCCAGTGAGTTTAACTTGCATTTCGTGCAAAATATTGGAATCTATCATAAAAGATGAGCTGGACTTATTTCATGAACGTAACAGTATCTTGAGGGATAGCCAACATGGTTTTCCGAAGGGAAGGTCATGCCTAACAAACCGTCTGGAATGTTTTGAAGTGGCCACCAGGACTTACGACCAGAGCAGGGCTTATGACATCATATACTTGGATTTTCAGAAAGCATTCGATACAGTACCGCATAAGAGACTAATTTTTTAAATGAGCTTCATTGGAGTTACAGGAGGTATTCTGAAGTGGATTCCAAACTGGTTACAGGACAGAACACAAAGAGTAGTGGTCAGTGATATCTCATCTGAGCTGGGTATGGTGGGGAGTGGCGTCCCCCAGGGATCGGTGTTGGGACCCCTGCTATTCCTCATTTACATTAATGACTTTGATAGGAATATTGACTGTAGATTGGTTAAATTTGCAGATGATACTAAATTGGGGGGTTTGGCAAATAGTCTTGGGTGCACTAAAGTGATTCAGGACGATTTGGATAGAATCCAGAATTGGGCAGAAATGTGGCGAATGAAATTTAATCTAGCAAAATGTAAAGTTGTACATGTAGGTAATAAAAACATTAGATGGGACTACTTCATGGGAGGTTTAAAACTGGAATGTGCTGCACAAGAGAAAGATCTGGGAGTGATTGTTAACCAAACCCTCGCAGGTTCTAGCCATTTTGCCGTAGCAGTTAAAAAAGCAAATCGGATGCTAGGATACATTGCCAAAAGTATTGAGTAAAAATCTAAGTAGGTGATGCTTCTTCTGTTCAACACGTTCGTTTGACCACACCTGGAGTATTGTGTACAGTTCTGGGGACCATACTTTAAGAGAGATATAGAGGCTCTAGAGAAAGTTCAGAAAGTTCAATGGCACCACTCTTATAATGCTAACTTAACAGCTAACAACTCCCGGTCCCCAATGCTGTAATTCCGTTCGGCAGCCAACAACAACTGAGAGAAGTAGGTGCATGGGTGCAACTTATTGTCCCAAAGGGGGTGCTGGGACAAAAAGGAACCCACCCTGACCTCCAACGCACCCACCTTCACAACAAACGGGAGGAAGGGGTCGGCAATACCAGAATGGACTCCGAGCTAAATCGTTTCTTCAACTCCTGAAAAGCAGCCTCAGCTGGGGGCAGCTACTGCACCAAAAAACCTCCTTTAAAAATTAGCAAAGCCCAAAAACCATTGAACATCCTTGATGTTGAGGTGCATGCCAATTTCTGACGGCTGCCACCTTTTCAGGATCCATGGGGACTGACCCTTCAGACACAATGAAGTCAAGAAACGAGACTGTCTTAGCATGAAAAATGCATTTTTCATCCTTGACCAAAAGCTTGGCTTTAAGGAGGGCCTCAAGCACTTGTCTGACGTGTTGTTTATACTCCGTGAGAGTTGAAGAAAAAAATCAGAATATATTCAAGGTAGACAAAGACGAATTTCTCCAACATCTCCCGGCAGACATCATGAATGAGTGCCTGGAACACAGAGGGGGCGTTATCCAATCCGAATGACATGAAGAAATATTGGTAGTACCCGTCAAGTGTATTAAATGCCATTTTTCACTCGTCACCCTCTCAGATCCGAACCAAGTTATAAGCATTCCGACGGTCTAGCTTGGTAAAAAAACTATGCCTCCAGCAGACTTTCAAATGCGAAATTCATCAATGGAAGGGGGTATCGGATTTTAATGGTGATATTATTCAAGCCCCTGTAATCAATACAGGGTTTCAGGCCGCCGTCTTTTTGGCCCACAAAAAAGAACCTCGCTCCAACAGGAGACGTGGAGGGCTGAACAAATCCATTAGCCTGAGCCTTCTGAATATATTTCGCCTGACCCTTCGCTCAGGCCCTGACAGCGAGTATAATGAACCCTGGGGGGAGTGGTACCCGGGTAGAGATTGATCTTGCAATCGTACGTGCGATGAGGAGGTAAAGTCTAGGCCCACTGTTTGCTAAAAACCTCCATGAGATCAGCATAATCATTAGGGACATTAGGAGGCAGACAAAAGTTCAGAGCGGTCCCCAAATTCTCACCCTGTCATCTCTGTGTCTGATTCCGAGTCAGAGAAATCCTCCAAATCGCAATCCTCCTCTAGCTGCCGCCAGTCAAATTGAGGATCCCTCTCCAACCCCTCCTCCACCCCTTTTTCTAGATTAGGAGGGTTGTGTGAGACAAACTCCTCAGAATCACTCCAGGCTTCAGCTTCCCCCATAGGTTGATGCCTGGGATGACACGCCCAACTCTCCCTACAGTGGGACCTACAATCAGTGCCCCACTGGACGACCGGGTTATTTTGACTCCTCCAAAGGATGTGAGGCCTATGTTCCCGTAGTCAAGAGTGTTCTAAAATGATAGGGAAAACAGGGGAAATGATCATCAAAAACCGGACCGCCTCAGAATGACCACCAAAAGGGACGAACATAGTCAATGATTCAGAGACCTCGGTTATAAATCCAGTTCCCAGCGGGTAACCGTCCAACAATCTTACAGTGCGTGAATGTAAAAGAGGGCACATGGGAATGGACTGTCTGCCAGTCCACTCCGCATCCATAAAACAATCCACGGTACCAGAGTTCAAAAAAGCCTAAATAAATATTCTCTGTCTCCCCACAGTCAATTCTACAGGAATTAAAGTTCGATTGGGTCAGTCCCTCTAGCGCCATCTTACCTCTAGAGGAACTTCCCGTTTCCCTGATGTTCAGGGCGGTGGATGGATATGTCCCGCATTGTCACAATTACAGAAGATTATACGTCAGTGAATGGGCTTATGAGCCCAGCTCTCATATGAGCCATCAACCTGCATAGGCTCGCCAGGAGTGGAAATTTCAGTGGGCGGAATTGGAACTGTATGCACACTGTGAGGGGCATTAATCCCGTTGTCAGCAAGAGCCAATGCAGTACATTTCTCCCTGTTAAGTTCGCGGATGCGATTATCAATGCGCACCGGAGTATGAACCAACGAATCCAGAGAAACACAAGGCTCCAATGTAGCCAGGGCATCCTTAATTTCCTCAGCCAAAGCGTGAATAAAAACTGCCATAAGAGGTGATTCTGGACAGGCTGTCTCTGTTGTAAAGGAGCAAAATGAATTTGAAAACTCTGCAACACTTTCAGAGCCTTGGCTCAGATGCATCAGCCATGTAGCAACGTCCTGACCACAAACATCCTGATCAAACACCACCACCATTTCTCTAACGAGAGTCTCCACTATATTCACGACCAGTGAATTAGATCGAATAAGTGGCCTGACCCAAGTGAGTGCTGTGTCGGTCAACAGGGATAAGATAATTGAAACCCGAGACTCGTCATTCAAGAACCGTGAAGGCTGCGCTTTGAAAAATAATTTCACATTAGGCAATGAAATCTTTACATCTTCCTGCCTCGCCTCCATATCTTAGGGGTAACTGGAGTTTTAGCTCTTGGGGAAGGTGTGCGACTTGTGCTTGCGCAACATTCTGTGTGATCCACGTGGAGAAGGCACTAATACTCTCAGTGAGAGTAAATAGAACGTTTTCCTGTTTCTGCATGGCATTCTCCTGAAGGCGGACTCTCTCCACCAACTCTGCCTCCTGATTGTTCAGGCTAGAGAGACCCTTGCCATACCCAGAGAGAACTGCTTGTTGATAAGCCACAAATTTCTGTAACGCAGCCGCTGCTGACTGCTCCATGCTGGCTAGAGTGTTCTGTAATGGCTGGTAAAATTGAGAGGCGAAGTGCAGCGGCAAGAGAGAGAATGAGCAACACAACACAATGCAAACACAGAGAATTACACAGACCATCAGAAAGTACTCGCGCTTCCAACGGACATATAATAGTTTGAAAAACAGAAGCAACGCGAGAGAGAAAAAAAGTAGAAAAGGGAAACTTCCTAAAGAGGAAGGGACTCCAATAATAACTGGAAGATATAAAGTCACACAAATCCTGACTAGAGATATTTTTAGCTATAGTGCTTAGCTACAAACAGATACTCTAGCAAAGGAGGCATGGCGGAATTCTGGCTTATATAGAGTCTGGGGAAGCGCCGCCCCAGTTCAATCAGCCAGCTGGTTAAAGAATCTGATTGAAAAGGAATTTGATCTTGTCAGGGACGAGAGCCACAAAGAAAAGTCCAAAACACACGCATGCCTCACAAACCATGACAGAATTGAATATAACACCAATGTTTTTGGCATGGGGTTTGACGAGGGTAGAGATATTGCCAAAACTGCTAGTACCTGATTCGATGGGGTCAGGAGGTCGAAAAAGGACTATTTCAGACCTTCCTTCATTTAGCTGAAGAAAGTTCTGAGCTATCCAACACTTTATTTCCTTAAGGCAGTTCATGAGGCTGCAGAGATTAGCCGAATTGTTTTGTTTCAGGGGCAGATAAAGCTGAGCGCTGATGGCGTAGGAGTGGAATGAAATGTTAATCTTTCAAATTATTTGGCCCAGAGGAACCATATAAATATAAAAAAGGATGTGACCCAAAATTAAACTTGTGGGACCCCACAGGAGAGACGGACAGAGGGAGAGGAAAAATAGTATCTATTCTTGAGATGGGAATTAAACCAGTTCAAAGCGATACCATCAATGCCAACCCCATACTGGAGGCGGTGAATTAAAATGTCATAATCTAAGGTATCAAACGCCGCACTGAGGTCAAGTAGAATCAGCATGGCACTGTCGCCAGAGTCTGTAGAGAGGAGCAGATCATTATACACTTGCAACAAGACTGACTCTGTACTTTGATTAGCTCTAAATCCAGACTGAAATGTTTCCAGGATGTTATTGTGTTGTAAATATGGCAGCAACTGACTGAGGACGACCCTTTCAAGAACATTTGATAGAAATGAAAGCTTAGAAATGGGCCTGTAATTGTTTAGTGAGGTAGGTCTAAATTGGGTTTTTTCAGGAAAGCCTGGACAATTGCATGCTTAAAACTGGTAGAGACAGTACCAGTAGCTAGGGAGCTATTGATAATCGAGAGCATGCTGGGACTAGCTGTATCAAAGACCTTTCTTTAATTAGGCAGTAGGGACTGTCGACAGAGCAAGTTGTGCGTTTCATTGAAGAAAGAACTTTGGAAAGGAACAGTAGAGTGGCAGGTTGAAAGCAGTCCAATTTAGATGAACAAACCAGTGAGACTGCTAAATCACAGTTCGGGGGAGAAATGGTCGTTCTAATGTCCTCAACTTGGCCAGCAGCCATACCACAATTCCATTTGCTTCAGCTGCGTGGCTGAAGTTAAGCAGGTGTGGGCTTGGTCAGTACTTGGATGGGAGACCACTGAGGAACACCAGGTTGCTGCTGGAAGAGGTGTTGGTGGGCCAGTAGGTGGCGATCTTCCCTCTGGCGGGATAATCCCAATGCCCTAGTGCAGTGACGGGGACACTGTACTGAAGGAGACGCCGTCTTTCGGATCAGACGTTAAAGCCGAGGTCCTGACTCACTGTAGTCATTTAAGATCCTATGACACTCTTCGATAAGAGTAGGGGGTACCCCGGTGTCATGGCTAAAAGTCCCAACCTGGCTCTTTCAATCTGCCGCCTAATCATCCCCTGATCTAATTGGCTGTGCAATTCCTCTGTCCCCCCCCACCTCTTCCCCCAGGGCTCCCTTGAAATAGAGATTTCAATCTCAACGGGACTTCCCTGGTTAAATAAGGGTTAAATAAAAAAATTTAAAAAAAACTTTGCAAATAATAAATCTTCAAAAATTCAGTGTACTAATCAGGAGACAAGCTGGAACAGGGGGTGGGACAGATGACAGGATTAATTGTGCTGAATAAGACCTTGGGGTTATGAGAGTAAACAGAAATTATGTTAAAAAAGTATTCTGCTCTGGCTGTCTTAACTGCCTGCTGATATTTAAGAAGATTCCTCCTCAAGATTTTGATGGAAATGTGCAGTGACAACACTACCACCTCCTTCATTGTTGACAAATGCAATTCTTTCCTGTCATACTTTGAAACAAAAATAGAGACCATTTACAATAAACTCAAAAATCCTCCCACCACCTCAGTTTTTCCACCTCTCACCCTTCGTCACAGTTTTCCCATCTCTCCTTTAGAACTCGACACCCTCCTATCGGGTATGAAAAACTCTATATCCGTCAGACTGATCCCTTCTAAACTGGTTAAGGACTGTTTTCCAGTACTCTCCACCCTCATCACTGAAATAATCAACTCCCCCCTCAGCTCTGGCTCAGTCCCCCAGTCTCTTAACCAAGCTGCTGTCACCCCATTCTCAAAAAACCTAGCCTCAACCCTGACATCATCACAAACTTCCATCCGAAATCAAATCTCCACTTTCTACCAAAAATTTTGAAATCTGTTGTGGCATCTCGACTTAAAACCCAACTCCTTTCCAAGAAGCTGTATGAACCCTTTCAATCTGGATTCCATTCACAACACAGTACTGAGACCGCGCTCCTCAAAGTTACCAATGACCTTCTCCTCTCTACAGATTCTGGTCATCTCAGTATTCTCATTCTCCTCGATCTCACTGCAGCTTTTGACACCATTAATCACTCCATTCTTCTTTCCCGCATTCAATCATCCTTCAACAGCACTGGCACTGCTCTTTCCTGGCTCAGATCATATCTCTCAAACAGACAACAGTTCATCAACATTAACAAGTGCACCTCTTCCATCGTCCCCCTGCCCCAAGGCGTCCCCCAGGGTTCAGTGCTTGGTCCTCTACTTTTCATCATCTACACTCTACCCCTCGGTGACATCATCGTCGTCATGGTTTCCGGTTTCACTGCTATACTGACGACGTCCAGATTTACATTCCCACTAAATCGATCACCCCTTCTACCCACACCACCATCACTAACTGCCTCACTGAAATAAAGTCTTGGATGCAGTCTATCTTTCACCAGCTCAACTGTGACTTTTCGGAAATAATCATTATTGGTCCTCAGTCCCTCACCACCCATAACTTTTCCCTTGCAAAAGACAATCGCAGGAATCGACAATTGCACTTTATCTCCCTCCTCACATATCCGCAATCTTGGTGTTATCTTTGACAGCAGTCTTTCATTTGAAAAACACATCACCCAAGTCACTTGAACTGCTTTCTTTCATTTAAAAGATATTGCTCACCTCCACCCATCTCTCTCCCTCCCCGCAGCTGAAATTCTTATCCATGCCTTTATTAGATCCAGACTAGATTACTGCAATAGCATTCTACTTAGCGCATCATCCAAAGTCCTTAACAAACTACAGTATATCCAGAACTCTGCTGCTCGTCTCCTCACCCACACCCGCACCTATGATCATATCGCCCTTGTCCATCGGAAACAGCACTGGCTCCCCGTCCAACAACACATCTAATTCAAAATTCTCTTCACTTTCAAAGGCCTCAATTACCAGGCCCCTGTATAGCTTACTGACATGCTCCACTATCACCCCCTCTCGCTGCCTTCGTTCCGCTGACGCCAACCTCCTGTCACCTGCATTTAGGACCAAGCGCCAAACCTGGGGCGACAGAGCTTTCACCATAGTTGCCCCCTCCCTTTGGGATTCCCTTCCCAAACCCATCCGTGACTGTCCTGACCTACCCACCTTGAGAACACTACTTAAAATACACCCATTAAAAAATTGCTTTTCATATTTAATTTTACTGTGCAATAATATATATGACATCATATTATTATTTTTTTTTTACTTGTATGTATGCTTGTTTTAACATTTATTTTTATGTCCCATTGTTCCGCTGTTTCAGCATCCATAAAACTCCCCTCAGCTCCTGAGTCTGAGAGCAGAAGTCTTCTTAGCGCCTCCCTCCCACTCCAGGGTCAGGCAGGTACGATTCTTTGAGGAGATTTAAACCGAGGATGCGCCCACTAGTGGGCATTGCCTCTTAAAGGACACTGTTATATGTAATGTCCAATCCCACCACAGTACAAACAGGCGTGTCCCTGGATGTGCCTTTCTCTCTCCTCCTTGGACAGCTTGGCTTGGTTCGCTTCCATGGATTCAGGCTCAGAACGGAATTTGGGAGAGCAGGAATCCCCAGAAGGCAGTAGCAACTTGCTCTGGGATGCTGCCGGTAACTGGAACAGAGCTAGCTCAGGGCGAGTTACTCGTCTACGCTCCTCCAGCCAAGAATCGACTCGAATGGCCAGGTTGATGAGCTGGTCCAGGTCCTCGGGCAGATCGCGGGCCAGGAGTTCGTCCTTGATGCTCTCCAACAGTCCGTGGAGGAAGGCACCATATAGGTCCCACTACCCCCAGCCACTGTTGTTAGCCAGGGTCTGGAAGTCCATGGAGTAGTCAAAAACAGACTTGGCCCCCTGATGGATGCATCGAATCTGCCTCCTAGCTTCATGTCCATGCTTGGACTAGTCAAAGATCCGCCTCATTTCCTTGGCCAGAAATTTTGCTGACCGGACACAGGGTAACTTTGCCTCCCAAGCGGCAGTCATCCACTGCTTATCTCTCCCGGTGAGCTGTATGATGATGCCACTCGGGACTGCTCAGTGGGGAATGTGCTGGACTGCAGGCTGAAAATGAGCTTGCACTGCGTCAAGAAGCTGCCAAGTTCGCCCCAAATACTTTTGTACTTTTCAGGAGGAGGCAGACAAGATTCATGTATCGGGCCAGGAGACAGAGCAGGAGGAGCAGAAGAAGCAGGTGGTGGTTGGGGAGCTGGGGTGAATTGGTTAGCCCATACCGAAGCGGCCTGGTCCGCCACACTGTGGGTCAGGGTCTGCATGCGCTGCATAAACGCGAGTAGCTGCTGTTGATGATGGCTCCCTGCTGCTCCACAGTCGATTGTAGCTGACTATTTGCTGGATCCATCTTAGTCAGACTGTACTATAATTTCTGGTAAAGGAATCCAACTGCAAGTAGTTCAGAGGTGCAAATATCGTGGTCTTTATTAAGTCCGAGTTCAAAGCCAGGTAAACATAGTGACGGCTAAGAGGGGCAATCCAAAAGAGTCCAAAGTCAGGCAAGGGTTCAAAAACCAAAAAGCACAGGCAGCAGTACCAAGTCACGAGGCAGTGGGTAAGTAGAGTGTCCGTAATCCGAATTACAAATGCCAGGGCAGCAATACACAGCAATCGGTGTCGGGCAGAAAATGGGTCACAATCAGGAGCAAACGGAACCGAGCAGGCAAAAACAGAATTCGGTATCAAATGGAAGGTGTCACAGAATCACAAACAGATCATTAACGTACACAGAGTTAGGTGCAGAGAAAAGTTGATCAACAGTCTGATAAAGCTCTCTAAAAGTGAGGGACTATACATGCACAAGGGAGGTAAAAAGCTAAGTGGGGCAACAGGTGTGAGGAATACTCTAAACATTAACTGAGAGGAGGAAACACAAGAGGTAATTAAACAGGACAAAATGGGAAACAATGACAAAGACTAGTTTTTGCACAACATCCTGAACAACAGCTCCACTCAAGGAGTGCCTAAGTGGGAAGGGATAGAAGAAACAGACTAGTAGAAGAGATGGTTTCAAGGTTTCTGTAGAACAAAGGCAAAGCACTTGCAGAGCAAAGAGGGCGGAGTTACAGAATAGTGTAGAAAATGGGGAGAATTGGAAATGGAGAAGGTTAGTCGCCTCTGCAGTTATGATTTTACCCAAATAGTGCAAGTTAATATGTTAGTTATTTACAGGGTTAGTATATTAGTAAGGATTAGTAGATAAACTAGACCAGTGGTTCCCAAAGTGGGGGGCGCGCCCACTAGGGGGGGGGGGGCAGAGCAATTGCAGGGGGGGCGCAGGGTGGGAGAAGCAAATTTTTTTGCCCCGCTAGAGTTCCGGACACAACTTCTCGTGCTTCTCTTCGCTCAGTGAATGGAGACAATGCATATGTTTCATGATGTTTCAAATGGTCTTGTTTCATTTAAACTGTCTTTTTGCAATTCCATTGCTTTCAATCCCTCAGTAAAGACAAGCGTGAGAACTCCTGAATCATAATCGATTTCCGTGTCACTTGTAGGGAAATTCACCGCAATTCACATGAAACTGATAAACTCAATGCACAATGATTTAAATTCACGAGTGAACAGGAACCTGAATTCCAGAGATTCACGCGTGAGACTTGGCATCTCTGCAGATACTATCGTTGTGTTGTACTACTGTTGAAGGCGGCTTAATAACAGATAAAAATTAATGAAGAGGATTGTTTTTTTTTGTTTTTATGTGTGCTGGGTCGCGGTGCAGGATGGGGGGTGGGGGGGGGGGGGGTGGGGGTGTGGTTCAAATATATTCGAACATTACGTTGTCATATTCTAAATTCGTTCGAAGTTTTTTTGTTTTTTTTTTAAAGGTGACAGCCCTAGAGCGCATTCCAAGATGACAATGTCAGGATTCTTTGGGCTCATATTGTAATAAGAGTGGTTCAGAGAGCAGGATACATCATTTTCACGCATGGATTGGCCTCCACAGAGTCCAGACTTAAACCCCACTGAGAATCTTTGGGATGCGTTGGAGAAGACTTTTCACAGCGGTCCGATTTTCCCATCATCAATACGGGATCTCGGTGAAAAATTTATTCAACTCTGCAGAGAAATAAATGCTGATACATTGCCTAAGCTTATCAGAACAATGACACAGCGAATGAGTATCATAATCAAAGCAAAATGTGGTCCAATAAAATATTGAAGTGTATGACTCCTTTTGGCCGGGCAGTATATATCTGATCTGGTCTTTCAGGCTGGCCATAGTGTGACGATAATATCCCTTACAGCCGTTAACAAACATATGGCTCTTTTCCCTTCCCCTGTATTCCTCCAGAAGTTCAGGATTTCCATATACTTTTCCCCTACTCTTTTTCACCCAAGCTTTGGCTGCAGCCTTCTTGCGCTGGCTATCAGTCAGTCTTGGCAAAAGTCAGGAAAAAACAATCACCACGATTATACATACGGCAGTTGATTCTTAAAGGTTAATTATTACTCGGAATTCAAGAAAAGCTCATTTAAAGAACTGGCACTGTGATTTCGGAATGTTTCGTAATATCTCATTACCGTAACACAGCTTCTCATTATTGAAATGACTCTTGAAAGTACATGGTGTTGGGAAACAGGATTTTTTGGGTGTTGAGCCAGACGGTTTGGTCAATGGGTAATGAATGTGCATTAGGTGATAAAGAGGAGCCATCAGGTCCTGAAAGGACATATCGCCTATTTGCCACTCCCAGCTGGGAGCTCCGTTTGTCTTCAGTTCCAACAGGACAATAGGCACTAGCACCTTCTAATTGGAGGCTCTGTATGCCCACATATGGTTTAGGAGAGGCCCAATTGTAGAGTACTGCTTTTATTCAATGTGTAAACCCTGGAACCAATCAGCAACAACTTCTGATAAAATTAAAGAAGTCATATGCAAATGTCTGTACTTTAACATGTATAAAGCTTCTTACAAAATGAAGGAATTTTAGAACTTTGCATCACGCTGTTGTTCTCACGGCCGGCTGTGTAATAAACTCTTTCCTGCCTTTTGACATGAACAATCGGACTCTGTTTCTTCATCAGGACAACGTTCTTGGTTTTTTATTAATTTACCAACAATGGTAATGAGGAAAATGAGTAAAGGTAACGAGGTGCTCCTTGCCAAGTTAGTAAATAACATTGAAGGCTTGCATGCTAGCAACCTCTGCTTTAGGTACATGTTGCAGTTTTGTCTGTAAAGTGACAAAAAATATTCACTCTATTGAAATTAGATGTAGATTTTTACCTCATTTCGGTTTTTACGACCAAATGAAGACGCATTATGGTGATGAGGAACATTTAGTGTGGACACAGTTATTTTCAATAAAGTAATTGGGTTGTTTTGTTAAATTCCATGAATATCCCAATTCTGCATAAATGAAGACATTTTTTGTGACATTTCATGATTTTTAAAAAAATTTACACAGTAAGGATTTTTTGGGGGATTAAAAGGAATGATAGAATAATGGATTGGGACACATTTCGGTAATGAGAATTAATGGGGATATTTTGTCTTATAATTATGAAAATAAACCAAAATTATTTTTTAAAACACATGTTCCCTCAGTGGACTTCTTCCCTTTGTAGAATATATAAAAACTAATGATTTGAAATATTTTCATTTTTTAAAAATATCACTGACATGTTCACTTAAGCTTCATGAGAAAAAAAATAGAACCTCTGTCTTGCAGAGGGACAAGTATGTAGGGACACTAGCATATAGAACCTGTCTAGAAATAGAGAAAAATAGGTAAAAATATTACAAAGTTTTTTAAAGCAATTAAAATTCTTAATTTCAGACCCTATTCTGTGAACTCTTTTGCAGTTTGACCTTGTCTGCGACAGTGACTGGAAAAAGCCCTTCACTACCTCAGTCTTCTACCTAGGTGTGCTGTGTGGGGCTTTTTTCTGTGGACAACTTTCAGACAGGTGAATCTTAATTTTAATAGCGTGAACCACGACTACAACCCTTCTAAAAATTCCAGCCCAGAACAGCTGGATATTGAGATTGCCTTAGAAATGTTTTCCTTGCTGTTGGTCATTTCCCTTGAGAAAAAGCTAGCTAAGTTGTTAGAGCAAGTTTGCTGCCAAACTGGTGGGACTAGATGCAAATATAACCTTGCCACATAGTATATCTACAACCCCAATTCCAAAATAGTTGGAACGAAGTGTAAATTGTGAAAAAAATCAAAATGCAATGACATTCAGATCACATGAGCCAATATGTTACTTACAGTATAACACAAATGACATTTCAGATGTTGAAACTCAGACATTTTACATTTTTATCCACTAAATGAGCTTATTTCAAATTTTCTGGCTGTACCAGGTCTCAAGAAAGTTGTGACACAGGAAAAAAATGACTGAAAAACCAATTAATAAATAAGAGAATCAGCTGAAAGAACATTTAGCAAGTAATTAAGTTAACTGGCGTCAGGTGTGTAACATGACTGGCTATAAAAGGGATGTCTTAAAGAGGCTGAGTCTCTCAGAAGTAATGATGGCCAGAGGCTCTCCAACCTGTGAAGGCTTGCATAAAAAGAATTGTGGAATACTTTAAAAAAAATGTTCTTCAATGTCAAATTGCAAAGTCTTTGAAGGTCTCATCATCGACAGTGCATAACATCCTCAAAAGATTCAGAGAAACTGGAAAAATCTCTGTGCATAAGGGACAAGGCCGAAGACCTTTACTGGATGCCCGTGATCTTCTGGCCCTCAGACGCCACTGCATCACTCGCCGGCATGATTCTGTCCAGTGGTCAGACGAGTCCAAATTTGACATTCTTGTTGGAAATCATGGGCATCGTGTCCTCCATGCTAAAGAGGACAAAGACCACCCCTCCTGTTATCATTGTTCAGTTCAAAAGCCTGCATCTCTGATGGTATGAGGATGCATAAGTGCATATGGTGTGGGACACTTGCACGTTTTAAAAAGCACCATGAATAATGAAAGGTATATAAAGGTTTAAGAGCAACATATAGTCCCCTCCAGATGACATCTATTCCAGGCAGGGCCTTGTATATTTCAGCAGGAAAATGCAAAATCACTTACTACAGCTATTACAACAGCAGTAGAAAAGTCCATATGCTGAACTGGCCTGCCTGCAGTCCTGATCTTTCACCGATTGAGAACATTTGGCCCATAATTAAATGAAAAGTCCGTCAAAGGAGCCCCTAAACTCTCCAGCAGCTGGAAGCCAGTGTTAAACAAGAGTGGGATCAAATTCCAATGTCTGAACTGAAGAAACTTGTCTCCTAAATGCCCAGACGCCTCCACTCTGTGTTAAAAAGAAGAGGGGATGCTATACCATGGTGAACAGGCCCCTGTCCCAACTTTTTTGAGACCTGTAGTAGCCATCAAATTTGAAATGAGCTCATTTTGTGGATAAAATTGAAAAATTTCTCAGTTTCAACATTTGCTATGTTATCTCTGTTCTAATGTGAATAAAATACTGGCTGGTGTGATTTTAAAGTCATTGCATTTTGATTATATTCACAATTTACACTTTGTCCCGACTATTTCGGAATTGGGGTTGTATCTGGTTGACTAATTTATTGTAGAAAACCATTTAAAAAGCCAGGTTGACCAACTTACATTGATTTTGGAAATAAATCACACTTGTGTTGTGGCTTTCATGAAATGATTTCAAGGTTTTTTTCTATAATAAATTGTGTACCAGAACTTTGACTACTTATTAGCTCAGGCAGGAAAGATGGATTATTCAGCCAATAAATGCATCAACTCCATTATTTACCACAAAACTCATTTGGTCAGTCACAGTGTTGGCGCCAGAACTGTAATTTGGGGGGGCACCGACACCTCCCTTTAAACAACTGGATGATGCGCACTCTATAGAGATGCTAACCCACGCCTCTTGTTGACCTTGACCTTTGACCTTTCTACCTCAAAATGCAAATTTGGACAGGGTACCTTAGGATCATCCACCCCACAAAGTTTGGTCACCCTAGCTTCAGTGGTGGCCAAGCTGTCGCGCAAAGAGACACACGCACACACACAGACACACACAGACACAGACACACACACACAGACGGTGCTAAACTGTATACCCACGCTGACTTGTCGGGCGTAGGTAATTATTAGTCCTGACTTCTTCTCAATCATTTTCTAAATTAACAATACATTCACTCTGAAAATACTTAACACGATCAGGCGTCACTTTTTCTCCCTGTTAAAGTAAGATGAGTATCTTTCATTTGGACATGCACCTTGGTGCATTTAAATCAGCGTCTTTTAAAATTACACAAAGGCATTTCAAATGCTCTTTTATTTCATTCCAACAACTTAAACGATCATGAAGCGGAAGTTAGATTGCCCAATGTGCTGATAAAGAGGTGCAGAAGTTCCAGAGTAGTTTGTCTTTCATAAAGCATGAAAAGTAAGAGCAAAAGTAAATTATTTACTGCTTAAAAGTAAATTATTTTTCTGTTCTGAATTTTGCCCATTATTTCGTCCCTGTTAGAGCGCATGGGGAGAGAAGCCGTGTCTTCAATTGCCAATGGATTATTACTATAATTGGAAAATATGTCAATACTGAAAATGATTGAAAACAAGCCAGGACTAAAAAGGGATGTGTCCGGGCCCCTCAAATTCCAGTTTTGGCGCCAACACTAGTCAGTCATTTAAACTCACAAGAGATTGCTATGTAGGCCAGACATACATCTTGCTCACAGCTAACTGCTCTGCTATCTCCATTCCTCCCGCAGGTTTGGAAGAAAGCCAGTGCTTTTTCTTACAATGGCGATTCAGGCAATCTTCTCAGTGATTCAAACATTCTCTCCATCGTGGGAGGTGTTCGCGGTACTTTTCTTTATCGGGGGACTTGGACAGCTTTCCAACTACGGGGCTGCATTTGTTCTGGGTATGCTCTGAACTTCAGTGTCCCACACATACAGTGCCCTCCATAATTATTAGCTCCCCTGGTTAAGATGTGTTCTATAGCTTCTAATTAATTCAGTTTTTTTCTAAATATTATAGGACCACAATGAAAGACGAGGAAAATCCAACCTTTAATTCGAGTGCATTTATTCAGTGGGAAAAAAATCTCACATTAAAAAAGAATTATTTTACATCAAATCATGTGTGCCACAATTATTAGAACCCCTGATGTTAATACTTTGTACAACCCCCTTTTGCCAACCAAACAGCACCTAATCTTCTCCTATTGTGTTTCTCAAGATGGGAGAATACAGAAAGAGGGATCTTCGTCCGTTCATCTTTCCACAATCTCTCTAATCATCCAGCCACCTGGGTCCAATCCTCAGCACTCTCCTCTTCAGCTCACTCCTCAGGTTTTCAATGGGGTCGAGGTCTGAGGATTGAGATGGCCATGGAAGGAGCTTGATTCTGTGTCTGGTGAACCATTTCTGTGTAGATTTGGCCACATGTTTAGGGTCATTATCTTGCTGAAAGACCCAGTGACGACCCATCTTCAGCTTTTGGGCAGAGGCCACCAGATTTTGATTTAAAATGTCCTGGTATTTCAAAGCGTTCATGATGCCATGCACCCTAACAAGGTTCCCAGGGCCTCTGGAAGAGAAACAGGACCACAGCATCACCGATTCTCCCCCATAATTCACAGTGGGCATGAGGAGCTTTTCTGCATACTCATCTTTTGTGTTCCGCCAGACCCACTTAGAGCGTTTGTTGCCAAAAAGCCCTATCTTGGTCTCATCTGACCAAAGCACATGGTCCCAGTTGAAGTCCCAGTACCACTTAGCGAACTCCAGACGTTTGTGTTTATGATTGTGAGTGAGAAAAGATTTTTTCCATGCATGCCTCCTAAACAGCTTGTTACCATGTAGATAGCGCCTGATGGTTGTTTTGGAGACTTAGTGACCCCAAGATGCTACCATTTGTTGCAATTCTTTAACAGTGAGCTTTGGAGAACTTTTTATTTCTCTTACCATCCTCCTCACTGTGCATGGTGCCAAAATAACCCTGCGTCCTCGTCCAGGCTTGTTTACCACTGTTCCTGTTGTTTTAAACTTCTTAATGATTCCTCTGACAGTAGATCTGGGCAGGTGCAGGCGAGTGGCTATTTTCTTGTAGCCATCTCCTGACTGAAGGTCAACACACATCTGCCTTACTTTAATGGTGTGTTCCTTTGTCTTTCCCATGTTGAAAAGTGGATAAGAGAAATGGCCTCTGTGTCACATCATATTTATACTACAGGGAAACAGGAAGTGATGACTTACTAATTAAATGTTCCTAGATACTCTGATCAACTTTGTAAACTACTGTAAAAATGAAATAAATACTTCAATTACAATTATTACCAAGGAACTGTTAGGGATGCCAATAATTGTGGAACATGTGATTTTATGAAAAATAATGATTTATTAGTCAGGGATTTTTTTCCCCTTAAAATTCGCTTGAGTTGAAGGTTACATTTTTCTACAATTTTCAGTGTGAGAGTATGCTTCTGCAATAAAAACTGAATTTATTTTAAGGCTTTTAACACATCTTAACCAAGGGTGCCAATAATTATGGAGGGCGATGTAGTTATCTGAACCTATTTATATGCAGGAGTTACATGGAGGTAGATTCTGGCCTTTTGAGGTCCCTTATTGAAATTCTTGCTGTTTTTCGCATCACAATTTCCTGCAGAGTTCACTGCTACCAGCTCTGTCTGAGAGCTGTGCTCTCTCCCACAGCCTTACTCACTCTGACCTATAAATTAGGGATTTTATAGGTTTTTTACTGTAAAGTTCATACACCTTTTGAACATCCAAGTGCATTATAACTTTTGTGGGGGAAAAAACATAATGTGGTACCATTAACACTATTCCCTGGTGTCTGTAAAACAAGGTTTTGGAATGTTGTAGCAAACTAAAAGAATAAAAACTCTGTATCATTTCCACTAGCCTTGGGCCTTTCATTCTCCACACCAAGTAGCTATCTGCTGAGTGGGCAGTAAGTGGAGTGGAGTGGGCTCTGTTCTGATTAGCCTCCATATCATGGCACAAATTGAACAATGGAGGGCTGAAACTTGTCTGACTGGACTATGCTATGAAAATTGTTACTTTTGAGATGTTGATCCAAGATTCAGACACATGATTTCTTATTAATGATGCTGCAACAAAAATTGTGTGTGTGTAAAAGTTCTTCATCTTTGTCCATTTCAACTCGTTCTTTCGCGACAGGCTTTTGTCTATGAAGTCTTTCTTGTCATTTAGTTAATTCACACAAGCATCCAATCATAATCAGGTTCGAGGATTAGGACCAATTTCAAGTTAATCCAACTCAAGCCTGTTCTTCTATTCAGTGATCAAGAACATACTTCCAGTACTAATTAGGGTCTAGAACTGGGGCTGTGTTCTGGTTAACCCCTGCAAGTTTGTTCTCCTTGTCCGGTTTGTTTGGGTCAAGTTTCCAACCCTGATCCAGGGCTAGGACTTAGACCGCGTTCCTCTCCAGCATCCTCGCCATCCTTTGAACCAATTCAATGTTGGTAAAGTCTGAACAAAATGTGCCTGCGTCCCAGAAGCCACTGGCTGGTGATTGCTAAGCCAGCCTTGCCTGTTACATCTGCACTGAACTGTCTATCATCTGAGGTTCTGCCCCCTCTTCTTCATCAGGGCTTCTACCTGCAATATGTACTGTATTGCTGTCAGTTCCTGTTGGATTGCACGTCTAACTCCACATTTGTTTCCAGGTCTGAACCATAACAATAAGACAATTAGGATTCTTGTTTTTGCAGATTATTGGTTGGCAGATGATGCGGTCGAGTTGTGATCCTCATTCCTGGCTGTTGAAACATCTGACATGAGAAGTATAGTAACGATGAGCGATCAAACTGCTTTACGACGATGTTCCTTTTACCTACTTTTTGTTCAACAATTCAGAGTCAGATGTAAGGCATACAGTATATTGTCCTACCAATGGGTTAATCGTTGGCTTACGATGTCTAAAACAACCCCATTATTCAGTTATAATTTTATTTGGGTTACGGCAGCCTCTCTAGTTCTCATGTACACTCAATGATATAGGCCCAGCCCGGAACCCCCATTATCGTTACCTTGGGCCTTCGCGATGAGCAATAGAACATGATTTCCTGCAGGGACTTGAGAAAAGAAATTTCAGTTTCCCGACTGAAATTTCTTTTTGCCCTGGGATTACGGGCAGGTGATTTTACGAGTCTTGGATCATGAGAATATCAATTACAAGAAGGTATTCTCTATACTTTAATGTGTTAGCCTATCCTAGAATTAATACACTATTATCCACAATGGCTAAGTACATATAGAGGATGATGATTTCAGCAATTAACATAAATATGATGAACAGTGTATACATTTGGGAAATTGGTGTTGAATATCAAATGATGCTCACGGAGGGATATTACAAGTGGAGGGGGGAGGGCAGGGCTTAAACATTGCATCAAATTTCTTGTTTGATAGTCGTATTTTTACCGTTTCTGAATGAAATGAATCTTAGTACACACTTCTTCTAGTTCGCAAAATATGTATTTCTTTGAAAAGGCAAAATGCCATCACACCTTTTTCTCATTTTGATTTTTGCTGTCATGCCCTACCTATTTGCCATGATGCCTTTCACTATTAGAACCAACCGATGGAATTTTTGCCTTGCCCTTTCTGAATCTCACAGCAGATAAAATAAGTATTGAATGTGTCAACATTTTTCTCAGCAAATATATTTCTAATGGGGCCATTGACAAGAAATTTTCACCAGATTTTGGTAACAACCCAAGTAATCCATACATACAAAGAAATCAAAACAAATAAGTCCATTAACTAAGTTATGCATAAGAAAGTGGAATGACACTGGGAAAAATTATTGAACAGTATTGAACCAGTGGCTTCCAGGATTACTGCCAGTTGTTTAGCAGACTTAACCAGCATCAAGTCGTCCCACAGGAGGATGTAGTCCAACCCCAATTCCAAAAAGTTGAGATGCTGTGTAAAATGTATCTAAAAACAGAATGCAAAGATTCGCAAATCTCTGACATTTTATTCACAATAGAACATAGACAACATATCAGATGTTGAAAGTGCGACATTTTACCATTTTATGAAAAATATCAGCTCATTTTGAATTTGATGGCAGCAGCACATCTCAAAAAAGTTGAGATTGGGTTACGCTTACCATTGTTTAGTATCTCCTCTTCTCTCAACAACAGTCTGCAAACGTCCGGGAAGTGAGGAGAGCAATTGCTAAAGTTTTGAGAGAGTTATGTTGTCCCACTTTTCTTGGATGTATTGTCGGATTTTTTGTTTTATGTTGTGCCAAATGTTTTCTATTAGTGAATGGTTTGGACTATGGGTAGGTCAGTTCAGCACTCAGATTCTTCTACTGTGAAGCCATGCTGTTGTGATGGATGCAGTATGTGGTTTGGCATTGTTTTGCTGAAATATGCAAGGCCTTCCCTGAAAGAGACGTTGTCTGGATGGGAGCATATGTTGCTGTTAAACCTCTATATACTTTCCAGCATTGATGATGCCTTTCCAGATGAGTAAGCTCCCCATGCCATAGGCACTAATGCTACCCGATACCATCAGAGATGCAGGCTTTTGCTCTGCACGCTGATAACAAGCTGGATGGTCCCCCTCCTCTTTAAACCGCATCACACAGCGTCTGCGTTTTCAAAAAGAGAATTTCAAATTTTCATTCATCTGACCACAGGACAGTTTTCCATTCTGCCTCAGTCCATTTTAAATTCACTTTGGCCCAGAGAAGACGGCGGCGTTTCTGGATCGTGTTCACATATGGCTTCTTCTTTGCATGATACAGCTTTACCATGCATGTTTAGATTGCACAGTGAACTGTGTTCACAGAAATGATTTCTGGGAGTGTTCCAGAGCCCATGCAGTGTATTCCAGTGTAGAATTGTGCCAGTTTTTTATTGCAATACCGCCAGAGGGTCCAAAGATCACAAGCATCCAATATTGATCAAAGTCTTTGCAATTTTACATTAAGGAACACTTTTTTAAATTTTTTTTTAGATTTTTGCAGATTGGTGAATCTCTGTCTTTTTATGCCCAGTCATGTTACTGACCTGTTGTCAATTAACCTAATTAGTTCCATAATGCTCCTCTAGCTGCTTTTAATAAGTACAACTTACTTCTCCAGCCTTTTGTTACCCCTTTCCCAACTTTTTTGAGAGTGTTGCTGCCATCAAATTCAAAATGAGCTAAAAGCTCTCAAGATATGGTAAAATGTCTCACTTTCAACATCTGATATGTTGTCTATTTTCTATTGTGAATAAAATGTGCGTTGATGAGACTTGCAAATCATTTCATTTTTTTAAATTTACAATATACACAGCATCTCAACTTTTTTGGAATTGGGGTTGTAGTTTGAGGGGAACTTGGCTTCAATCTTGATGACTGTAGAAGGGTTGGTAACTTGTTCTCATCAAATTGTGCAGAGTTCACTCATATTTTAACAAGAACGCAGTCCCAATCCTGAATGCTGCATAGGCTTGAGAGCTTGTTCTCATAAACTGGAACTGACAAACTGACTAGAGTCTGAATCCTGGACACTGATTAGGATTGAAGTGATAAAAATCGAATTTTGGAACTAAATTGCAAGTTGCATTTAAAGAAGAGGAAGAGTTTATTCTGGAATACTGACTGCTTCACAAAAAAGCACATTACAATCTTGCAACGTGCCACACCGAGAAGAGGCCTGAAATATCCATCACCTGGCAAACCAGGTAATGATATGCAGCTGGGGGTGGGCAGATGCACACAACATAAACCAATCACAGGTGTTATGGCCCCAATTTGTTCTGACCTATCGGACAGCAAGGGATGACAGACAAAATTTTAAAACTTAAACAGATTTAATTAAAACAAAGCCTGACCAAGATTGAAATAATAAAGAAAATGAGGTAGTTACAGTCCCGTGGAAACTGACATGGGGTTGCTTTGTTGAGATGTTCTGGGACAGGAAAATGCTCCAACACAGGCAAAAATCCACAAAAAGCTTCACGGGTCTTGAAAAGAGTGACTGGTCTGGTCAAATGCATCCTTTCACAATTTCTCCTAGCAATTTCTCCAACTACTTTACTCTCTCAATTTTTCTCCTTATATACTCTTTTCCAGCCCCCTCCCACCTTCCAGAATTTTTTCCAATTCTCTGGGACTTTTCCCTCTGAGGCATGCCCAGGACATGCCCAAAACCTAGCTCCAGACAAAAAAAAGTCAATACTGCCATCTAGTGGCCCTCCACATTACACAGGAGACAATGAGACATACACCTAATAGACTCAAAAGTTGCTAAATTGAACAGGACACAAAAGGAATTGAGTCCCCCCCCCCACTCCCCACCAATGGCAAGACAAATCGCAAAGCAGGGAGGAGTTCAAGATGTTCTGCTCCAAGACCCAGCAGGGCTCCACGGGCCCATATGCCTCACAGTCAAATAGGAACTGCTGACCGTGTCCCCTGTGCCTGACATCTAAGATTTGTTGCATGGTGTAGGCAGGGCCACCATTGATGAATTCAGAGGGCGGCAGGGCGCAGGTGGGAGGACTGTGGAGAGACAAAGATGCAAGTTTTCGTCTCAAGACTGTCAAAACAGGGTGTCAAACTGGAATAAAGGCGGTTGGTGACCCGGACAAAATTGAAAAGGAGACATGCCAAATCCAGACAACATGTTGCAGGAGTAGCTCAGCAGTTTTCTTGCCGGTTGGCATCTTAGGCAACAGCATGAAAAGGTCTGAGTCAATGATGGTGAGGATCACTATATCCTCATCTGATGGTGGTAATCCCGTGACAAAATTCATTGTGATGCTTACCCATGTGTGAGGGGGAACTTCCAAGGGCTGCAGCAGACCATTGCTTATGTAACGAAGAATTAAGTATCTTGAATGAGACTTAACCACCAGAATTGCTGACAAGGGTATGAGAGAGTCCAGGATGGCTTGCCAGCTGAGAGGCATGGCCCCAGGTCAGAACCTTGCTTCTTGTTCTCTTGGGGATGACAAGCTGGTCCACAATGGGGCAGGACCACAACTCCTCTTCGACCTCACTCTTAGCCTGTAGCTTAGTGACAGATGGGAGGCAGATACCCAAGAGAATGGTATCACAAGGGTCTATGAGGATGGAGGGATATATCCATGATTGGCAGTCAGGTTTGACATTCTTTGTACTGGGGCAGGATGTTATGACAAAACTGAATCTAGAAAAGTAGAGGGACCAACGTGCTTGCCTGGGATTCTGCCTCTTTGCTATAGCAAAGTACTCCAGGTTGCGGAGGTTTGTCCGGACCAGGAAGGGAAGCCAGAAAACCTCCAGCTCGTGCATCCACTCCTCAAAAGCCAGCTTCACTGCCAACAGCCCCCAAGCATCAATGGGATGATTAATCTCTGTAGGAGACAAGTGACTAGAAAAATAGGCACAAGGATGTAGTTTACCGTCATCTGCTCATTGCAAAAGGACTGCTCCAACACCATAGTGTTAGCCAGCCGCCCATCTCCCCATCTTTGAGACGGGCAATGTTTACCTGAGATGCTGAGACAGGTAAGTCTGATTTCAGACAACGCTGTGTTGGGGTGGGGGGAGACATTTGTTTCTTTTTTTTGCTTTAAAAGCAATCTCTAGATTATTTTGTTTGCAACAAGCTGGTTCGATTGGATGAACCCCTACTGTAGGTGGTTTCATCCTTGCCAGGCTGGTCTGGGCGCTGGGGTGAGACACCCTGAGATTCCATTCTGGCTAATACCATGTCCAACAGTGACACTTGAGGAATCCACCTCAATGAGGAACTGGCGCTGGGGATCAAAGATCTTGAGGACAGGAGTGGTGGTAAACAGCCTCTTCAGATGTTCATAGGAGAAGGCCGCTTAATGACTAAGCGGACATGATGGGTATAGTCTTCCAAGGGTTTAGAGAAGACAAGTACAACATCTGGATGTACATTGTACATAGACAAACCTGGGAACCATGTCATAGGGGGGATCAGTATTTGGAACACAGCGGGAGCATTACTGAGCCCAAATGGTACTGCCAGATATTTTTAGCAGTCCAGGGGGTGTTATAAGCAGTCTTCCGGTCATCTCTTTACGCTCCAGATGCCAGGCATTGCCCAAGTCCAGCTTGCTGAAAAAAGGGCATCTTTGGACATTAGAGAAAGCAGAATCCATTAAAGGCAGAGGATAATGGTTTTTAAAATAGTTGTGTACCTAAAAATCAGAAAATGGGCAAATTATACCTCTACAGTGGTGTTTCCCAAACCTCTCCTGGTGTATCTCTTGCATATTTTAGATCTCTCCCTGCTCCAGCCCAGGTGAGTCAAATGATTCACTTATCATCAAGTAGCTTCTGTGGTTAATTATGACCTGATCATTTGAATCACCTGTGCCAGAGCTGGGAGAGATCTAAAGCATGCAGGACAAGGCGTACGCCAGGAGAGGTTTGGGAAACACTGCTCTGCAGAAAGCAAATGTCATGGAGATGATGAATAAAACAATTTCTGGACTCTCATTCAAATAGTAAGCAAATAAAAGAGGCATTTTGAACACCCGTTCAACTCACGCACATCCCTAAAAAGACCAAATGAAAATAGACCCTTTCTGATGATGTAATTCCTGGGAGAGAGGGGCACACAGTAAGGAAGTCGAGTGTATCGACAGTTGTGTACCAGCCGTAATTTGATATGGGGGAGCAGGAGAGGCTGGGGGACAGCCACATGACTGAAGCGGGACTATGTCTTAATAATTTCTGGATTTGTGTAAATTAGTTTGCGAGGTTCATTGAGCAATAAACCATGAGAATCCGTTCATATAGTCACATCAATTATATCAACATAGCCAATAGGTTATCGCTTTGTCATTAGGATTCCTTATTCATTACATGCATTAGTGGTGGCTGTTCAGTTAATAAACTGTTTGATTGTTAATCAGGCAAACCTGATCGCAAACAGTTTAAGAGCAATTAAACAGGGAAGGGTGATGTTACTGAAGGCCTTCCTGTCATCTGACGGCACGCCCCTGCTAATATGGTGTAAGACTGTTGGCTTGAGAAGCTGGAGCATTTATTAACTGACAAACTGTACATTTTCTGTCAACTTACTGCTAATCTTTTTGAATCGCTGCTGCTGTACATGATGTACAGTGTTGTGAAAAAGTATTTGCTCCCCTCCTGATTTCTTATTTTTTGCATCAAACAAATTTTAACATAAGACAAAGATAAACCAAGTAAATATAAAATGCAGTTTTTAAATGGTAATTTCATTTATTGCGGGGAAAAAGCTACCAAAACCATGTTTTTTCATGTTTCCATCAATTACAACAAGTCAACCACGCCCTGAAGCAGCAAAGCAACCCCAGACCATCACACTATCACCACGATGTTTGACTGCTGGTATGAAGTTCTATTTATGACATGCTGTGTTAGTTCTATGCCAGATGTGATGTTACGCACACCTCTCGTCAGTCCACAGAATATTTTCCCAAAAGTCTTGAGGATCATCAAGATGTTTTTTGGCAAATGTGAGAGGAGCCTTTGTGTTCTTTTTGGTCAGCAGTGGTTTTCACCTTGGAACTCTCCTATGGATTCCATTTTTGCCTAGTCCCTTTCTTATGTGTTGAAATGTGCGGTATGTGTCATGTAGCAGCTTGTGTGTATCTTAGCTGCATGTAGGTTCGGGGTAGCTTGCCATCGTATCCCGGCTATCGTCGCCGTCTCAAAGCCTGAGAGCCTGGCCTGTAAATGAACAGGCATACATTAATGATGTATCTCAGAATCTCACTCAGTTTGAACCACTTATCATGCATAAATTAGTGTTCTCACCAGTGTTCAGCCCCACGAAGTTTAGTCCCAGCAGCGCAACGTCCAAGCAAGCAGGTTACTGTTAAAGTGACGGAAGGCATTACGAATTAGTACTGGGCTCATCAGAAGTAGCCGTGTTTGTTAGGCTTGTAGCATTAGCGGCGTCCCGCTAGCATTAGTGCTAACGTTTCCCTTGAATGGTTATTCACTCACCGGCTTCTCTTTTCTGGTATAACGTGACAGATGAGTTTGTCCGACTTCCTCTTTCAGTCACTTCCAGCTGCGGTAGTAAAGCTTCGCTGATGGCTCCAGTTTCGTGTCACTTATTCCTTGTCACTCTTGCCTGTCTTGAACGGTGCTGTGGCTACATACTCTGTGAACTAGGTACGGCTATCTTCTGTTACCTGCGTAAACCGGTGTTACATTAGGGTTGGAATTAGGATTAGGGTTAGAATTAGGTTTAGGTTAGGGATTTACTGACGGCAATGCTAGTTATTTAAATGACCACAGGGTTTCCCACACCAAGACCATTGTGTGGCGGGCCGCCACAGAACGAAAGCGGACCGCCACAAATTGATTCCCGTTAATTCTGAGGAACTGCGCAATCACCTGTTGATAATGAATGCGCATGTAAAAAAAATAAAAAGACACAGAGCCAAAAAAGTCCTGGAAGAAGTGGAATTTGCGCAATAACAGTGCTGCCCCACGTCAACAAAATGAACAGCATATCCTCCTTCCTTCCCTCCCCCCCTATCCCCCCCCTTCCCCTCCCTGCTCAACAAAATGAGAAGCATATCTCTTCCCCTCCTCCCCGCTCAACAAAATGAACATCATCTCCCCCTTGGTCTGCCACCACACATCGCTTCCTGGTCTGTGGGAAGCACTGGACCGCTAGAGGTCGCTTAACTCCTAAAAGTAAGTCGTAATAAGCTGCTTGACAAACGACCTCTCTGGGCGTATTTTTTTGGTGAACAGGCTCTATTGTTGATACACTAGCCCATTGCAATCTTTAATTGAAAAATGTTACAATGGCTCTTTTTTCCCACCACACTCTCTCAGGAAATGAAATTTTTACTGGACCTCCACGGGTGCTGTTCGCCTCCCTGGGTATGTGCGGCTCTTACGCTGTAGGCTTCATGATGCTGCCGATATTTGCCTACTTCAGTAAGGGCTGGAAAACCCTGCTGTTGGCAATATCTGTTCCCAGCTTTGTCTACATCATCCCGTGGTGGTGAGTCTGTCAGACATTGAGAGATATTTTTTGGTCATGCAGTTTTTTGAAAACACCTGCCTGCCGTTCAACATTGACAAGGATTTTTGACCCCTGGTGTACAAACCCAATTCTGAAATAGTTGGGACAAAGTGTAAATTGTGAAAAAAAAAGTCTTGAAATTACTTTCAGATCAAATGAGCCAATATGTTATTTACAATAGAACACAGATGACATTTCAAATATAGAAACTGAGACATTTTACATTTTTATCTACAAAATGAGCTTATTTCAAATTTTCTGGCTGCAACAGGTCTCAAGAAAGTTGGGACACAGGCAAAAAAGGGCTGAAAAAGCAATTAATATATAAGAGAATCAACTGAAAGATCATTTAGCAAGTAATTAAGTTAACTGGCATCAGGTGTATAACATGATTGGCTAAAAAAAGGATGTCTTAGAGAGGCTGGGTCTCTCAGAATTAAAGATGGTCAGAGGCTCTCCAACCTGTGTAGGCTTGCGTAAAAAAATTGTGGAATACTTTGAAAACAATCTTTCTCAATGTCCAATTGCAAAGACTTTGAAGGTCTCATCATCGACAGCGCATAAAATCATCAAAAGATTCAGAGAAACTGGAAAAATTCCCTGTGTGTGGGAGACAAGGCCGAAAACCTTTACTGGATGCCCGCGATCTTCGAGCTCTCAGACGCCACTGCATCACTCACCGGCATGATGCTGTCATTGACATTACTAAATGGGCCAAGAAATACTTCAAAAAACCATTGTCTGTAAACACAGTCCGCTGTGCCACCCACAGATGCCACCTAAAACTCTATCATGCAGAAAGGAAGCCATTGTTGAGCATGATCCAGAAGTGGCGCCGTATTCTGTGGGCCAAGGCTCATTTAAAATGGACTGTAGCAAAGAGGCAAAGCGCCCTGTGGTCAGATGAGTCCAAATTTGACATTCTTGTGGGAAATCATGGGCGTCGTGTCCTCTGGGCCAAAGAGAAGAAAAGACCACCCCTCTGTTATCAGCGTTCAGTTCAAAAGCCAGCATCTCTAATGATATTGGGATGCAGTAGTGCATATGGTGTGGGACACTTGCATGTTTTAAAAAGCACCATGAATGCTGAAAGATATATAAAGGTTTAACAGCAACAAATGGTCCCCTCCAGATGACATCTATTCCAAGGAAGGCCTTGTGTATTTCAGCAGGACAATGCAAAACAACGTACTGCAGCTATTACAACAGCATGGATTTGTAGTAGAAGAGTCCGTGTGTTGAACTGGTCTGCCTGCAGTCCTGATCTTTCACCAATTGAGAACATTTGGCCCATAATTAAATGAAAAGTCTGTCAAAGGAGCCCCAAGACTCTTTAGCAGCTGGAAGCCTGTATTAAAGAAGAGTGGGATCAAATTCCAATGGCTAAACTCAAGAAACTTGTCTCCTCAATGCCCAGACGCCTCCACTCTGTGTTAAAAAGAAGAGGGATGCTACACCATGGTAAACAGGCCCCTGTCCCTACTTTATTAAGACCTATAGCAGCATTTTGATTTTATTCACAATTTACACTTTGTCCCAACTATTTCGGAATTGGGGTTGTAGAAAATGCACGGCACCATTCTAAAAATGACTCTCCTATGCAGGTTTCTCCCAGAGTCTCCCCGATGGCTTCTCTCTCAGGGTCGGGTGGAGCAGGCTGAGGCCATTTTGAGAAGAGCTGCCAGAAAGAACAGAGTCAAAGCCCCGGAGGTCATCTTTCAGCCCCTCCAGGTCCTGCTCCTTTTACCCAATAGTGGCTTATCAGGGCCCGTATTCACAAAGCATCTCAGCGCTACAAGTAGGTCCTAATTGCCGGATTTAGGAGAAACTCCTAAAAACAAAAATGGGCGTGTCAGTCGTAAATTTAGGATTCCTATTTATTTTCTTAAGTGTTATTCACAAAGCATTTTAGGCGTAAAAGTAGCTCCTCAGTCTGGGAGAGCTTAAAAATATTCAAGAGGACTCCTAACTCGCTAAAACCTATTTACTAAGAATCGGAAAATGGCCGCTGCTGTTGAAAGATGGAATGACTGGGAAATTCTGAATGATACACAGTTGTTGAAAAGATATTGGATTTTATTTGTTGTTGACTTGGTGAGGGAGAGAATTAAGTCTCCAACCACGAGAAACAACCCAATAAGCCCCAAAATAAACTGTTTGGCATCACTTCGTTACTTGATCACCAGGAAAAATGCAACTTTGCAACGCAGACAATTTAGGGATTTTACAGTCATCTGTCAGTCGCTCAATTCACAAACAATCATTGCTTACTGTGAACCCCATACCCCGACAGTTTATTCGCTTTCCAATGGACATTCACCAACAAATAATCAAACTTGAACTCACGCACATCTCAGGTATGCCTGGTATCATCGGTGCTATTGACATGACCCAAATTTGAATTATTTCGCCGACCCAAGATGAAGAGGTATTTGGAAATAGAAAAAAAGTTCATGTCATCAACACCCAGATAGTATTTGATGCCGAATACAATATTTTCGACATTGTTGCGAAATGGCCAGGATCCACACACAGCAAGCATTTTAATGGAAAGCAGCTTATGCCAATTATTTGACAGGCAGTATGTGCCTGCGAGATGCTACTTGCTCAGTGGCAGTGGTTTGGTGCTGTACCTCCTCCAGCTATGCATGAATTATTTCATAAGACTGTTGAGCGAGGGTTCCATTTACAATATCATCATGACAATACCAGCCTATGTCATATTTTGTATACATATTTAAATTGTAGGCTAGAAATTACAAACTAAGCTTAGTATGCTTTCCTGTTTAAACGATAGCTTGTTTATAGGCTGGAATCTCGGTCTTCCCCTGCAATTGCAGCCCATCCCACAGCTTCTTGCAGGCCTCTGTCGTCTAAGGATTTGCTGTTCACCCCCGAGCCAAATTTCCCTTTGATTACTTGCTTTCGCTCCAGCACCAACTGGGACAGCAGCAGTAACTGGTCGTAGCTCCAGTTGGGCTTTTGCGTCCTTTTTGAACTTTCATCCATGACAGTTTAGAGTAAACAAACTTGAACGGCTCGACATTAAAAATGATCGCAACATATTCTCATTGGGTAATAAGTTTCCAATTATTGAGGAAAGTGACGCCTTTTATTATTGACTCGTTTTATGCTATTGACGTTTTTACAACTCTCTTTCCTCTGTATGTTTATTTGCCAAGAGCGTGATATGTGGGGACGGCGCATAGTGCATTTTCAGGAGTGCTCAACATGTTATTATTTTATGGGACAAACCAGCCGCTTGGACTATTTCCTCATGTTTTCCTCCATGGGTTGTACGTCGGATATTTTTTCAATGGGCCGCCCTGTCACCAAACAACCAGTCACCGTGCTCATTGTCCCAAGACTCGTACATGAGAATTGACGTCATCCATAGCAACGGAGATTTACTCCCACCTGTCTCAGAGCTAATCCTGTTCTCTTAACTAAAAGTTGCTCTCAGTGGCTTTGTGAATAACTTTTTAGAGTTTACTCCTGCATAAAATGTTTTAGCGCGACTTAGGATTACTCCTAACGGTAAGATAATATGCTTTGTGAATACGGGCCCAGATGCTTAGGTCTTCAGTAACCTCACCTTTTACTCCACGATTGCCCTCCAGATGTTCCTGTTCATGTTTACCGATTTAACAATCATACAATACATTTGCTAAATAATCATGACAAATACTTGGTGTATAATGATTAAGAAATGATAGTTTAAATAATTGACATGGAGTCAGATAATGATTCAAATGTTTAATTAATCCAGGTTCAGAGGCACATCATAGGACTGCGCCTGTGTAATATGTCCGCTCATTGGTGTACCTGATGGGGGTATTCCCACAGTTGGTAATACGAATTTCAGACATTTCCACCCATGTAAGGCGACGGCTTATTACAGTTAGAGTTGCAATTTGTGAGAATTGCATGCATTTTTTTTTTTTTTTAATTTTCTTTTGTTTTTACTGCACAGCTTTTAAAAATCTGACTTATTCTGTCAAAAATTGCAGGAATTGGTCAACATGGGTATTTTCTTTCTACAGGCTGAGCAAACGAGATTCAAAAGAGAGCAATTCAATGGCATTCTCACTATTCTGAGGACCAGTGATGTTCGGCATGTCACGCTCGTAATGTGTTTTGTATGGTACATATTCCGAACATGTGCAAGCACACAGCAGCTTTCATTCAGTTCTTCTCTGTTGTTTTCTGTGGTTATTACACTTCTATTGCGAGAAATATTCAAACCCAGGATAACATGTTTTTACAGTCTCAACCTCACATGGAAAGTATATTGATCTTGTACATAATTGGTTTCCCTGAAGTTCAGAAGTTCATATTTGGGATTGTTATGAAACCTCAAGATTTTCAGTCAGATTTAAAATAGTTCTGAAGAACTGCAGGTTTGAATATGATTGACCCATATTGGTCATAAGTTTTACAGAGTTAAATCGAGTGACTCAGCTGGCCCCTGCATATTTCCTTTCCATAAATTCCCAACGAAATTTGGACTGTTGTCTTCATGCGCCACAAAGAATCCTCTATATGAATTTCTATGAAAAGCATTGATGATTCTGAACTTTTGAACAGTAGTGCATGTGCCTTTCTGTAATTTCAGGCTCACGCTTAATTTTGGGTATATCGGACTGTCCCTGAACTCATCGAGTCTACATGGAAACCCGTATCTCAACTGTTTTATCTCCGCTGCCACCGAGGTCCCAGCCTATGTCATGAGTTGGTTGATGCTCCAATATTTACCCAGAAGGCCTTGCCATTTCTTCTTCACACTGCTGGGGGGTATTCTCCTTCTCTTCATTCAGCTTCTTCCTCCAGGTGAGAAGTTCCTCCTCCAGTCACAACCCTGGTAAGACTCCTATTGCTCCTCCTTCCATTCAGCAACTTTTTTATGTAATGTCTCTTTTGATTGGTTCAACGTCTTGTGTGCGTCCCCTGCCAGGTGTTATGCATTTGTGTTTCCCCAATCCCTTACGTCTCCGTGGCATGTATAGACTTCACTTTGAGTCTGTAAAGTTGTTGAATTGCCCCTTGCTATATGCCCGAAAAACAACCAGTCAGTATCTTCCTAGTTTAAGAAATTATCATCATGGGAAATTATTGCAATCTTTAATGATAGTGAAATACACAAGTACTCCTCTTAGTTCCATTAATAGGATTGATCTCCCAAGCCTATTGCAAGGTTTCCAGGATTGCAAATGCATTCCTGATAAACCACCTCTTCAGTCTTACATTTCCCAGTTTATTTTCCCACCTTCCAAGCGTTTTGCGGGAATCAGGATTGGGCTGCGTTTATGCAAAACTCATTGAACCGGCCATCTGACAATTCTGCTCTGGCGAGGGTGATCTCCATACGGCCGAAGCCCCAAGGCCCCACTGGCTGGGCGCGGACATGCCCAAGCTCATAACCATCTGAACTTAACTGTCCTCATTCTACTCAGGGCTTCTTCCCTCTCTATACCCTCATGTTCTTCTCAATAAACCGTATCACTGGATTATATTTTGCCTCTACATCTGGTTCGTTGTCTGAATCATAACTGTAGAATCCAGCCAAGGAATGGAATTGGCGTAGATGCCTTGCTCAGTTGATAGCCTGAGGTGTCATTTTTTGTGTGGAATGGTCTGCAGAGGGAAGAGCTCCACCAGGTACACTAATATATTGGAGCCTTCTCCAATCAACTTGTGGGTATTAGTTATAATTCCCGAAACTCTGCCACCACCGCTCCAGCAGTTAGCTCCATCCTGCGTTGCCTACCCAGGTTATTGGAGACTGTAGCCTTGGATATTTTTTTTTCCTTTGCCCCATATAATTCTTCACTTAAGGCAGTTTGTCACCTTATGACTGAACGTCATTAAAACGAGACCGCAGTGCTGCATTGTTTATCTTCAAAGAACAGAGGCGGTAAAAAGACCTACCGGAGAGTGTTCATTAGTGGAAAATATGTCCAAATGCTGCCTCATTAGCTGACCAGCCTCCATGGGTCTGATATGTCAAATGCAATTTGCGCACAGTCAGTTAGTGTGAGATATATGCGGATAACAGCTGAAGCAGGAGCACAAACATCCTCCCTAGTTGAGGAGAACAAGGGGTGTAAATGTCTATATGAGTCCTAAGCTACATGAACATGATATTAGCAGAGCGTAAGCTACTCAGCTAACATTCGGTGTGACTCCTTGGCTAGCGACACCAAACTAGCCTAGCCTCATGTTATATAGAACATTTGGTAAGGAAATCCACTTCCAATATAACACTGCTTATTGTACGATCCCTATCTACCAGACCGAATCGCAGCACAGATTTTGGGCGCCTCATTTTTGTTCCCCATAACTCAGCATAATGCCTGAGCTGCCAGTTTTTAAATATGTTCCCACCGGTGCTGTGAAATGGGATGTTACGTTACAGGCAAAAGAAACTAGTTAGCATGCAAGATGAATTCAGCGCGGTCGTATTATTTCTGCGCTTTGTGGTCTGAAGAAAAAAAATATATGCATGAAGCTGAACTCGTGATCGGAATAAATTACAAGCTAATGTTATCGTTTGTTCTTCTATCCCTTCCGTCTTTTTCAGTGGGTATGTGACCGAACTTCAGTAACTTCAGTGGCCATATTTTCTCTTATCTACTGACACACCAAGCAGCGTATCTTAAGAGGTCATTTATAAGTTTGATGAGTCTTCAAGATGAAGCCTGATCATTCACTCGATGCGCACAATCACCCCATTTGTAACGCTACAACAGTGATGGCAAATATAACAGACTAACAAAACGGAAAAACAGTGCATTCCAATGCGACTCCAAGATATGAAAATTAACGATTTTACGAAAAACCAACACAGGTGCGAACATCGATTTCTCTGGGAGCTATCTGGCTGAAGTTATTATAAGGGCTGATACGGCAGGGGTGTAGCTACACATGTGCTTGGACGTGCCGGTGCTGTATTGTCGGTCTGCTGGCACACCCAGGCCAGAGCCATAGAGAGAGAGAGAGAGAGAGTCGCGTCTTTTCCATTGACTCCAATGGACCGGTGTTTTTTTTTTTGAAGTTACTTTGAGCGAGCGTATGGATCCAGTTGCTGGCAGTAATACACGATAAGGTCTGTCTATCCCCATAAAACCCCAATGAAGAAGAAGAAGAAGAAGACGCAGAGTCAGCTATAGAGCGAGGCGCCCACACTTCGAGGCCTCCGTATTGCGGAAGTGGGCGTGGTTTAATATAAACTGCAACGATAGGCGCTGCCCGGCCTGGTGGTGGCTGGCTGCTGGTGGAGCCTGGGCTTAGCCTGGTGGTGGGTGGCTGCTGGTGGAGCCTGGAGCCTGGTGATATATGGCTGGTACTAGGGCATAGGCCTGGGCCTGAGGCCAGTTATCTTAATCACAATCCAGTTGGAGTCAAAGATTAGACTAAGTCACTATAATAATCACTCTTGCAAGGTGCACAAACCACACTTACGAACAAGTGATAACATTCAAAGAGAAATATACAAATATATCAAAATATTTTTGATGGATATACAGAAAAGTATTCACTGAGTACCTGACAGATCCACCATCTTGGAAGGGGACGGGGATGTCTGCCTGAGGACACCTTCTTATTTGACTCTGCAGAGTGAGCCCAAAATGAGCTGAGCAGCTGCGTCCATCTCCCAGATCTGGATGGCCCCATTGACTTGGCTCTCAGAATAGATATCCGGCTGCAAGAGAGGCAGCTGAATTGCCTGGCAAGGTTATTAGTGCATGCCCAACCTGCATGCTAAGATGCTCTACCTGGAGCCACTTCCTACATGGCTCCCTTGGTACTCCTGACCGTTGACCTGGCCTGGCCAACAAGCTGCTACCAGAGAGAAATCAGTGCCAAATTGAACAGAACCTATGCCTGTATTGTGGAAAAGCTAACCATGTCATTACTGAATGCCCTCTTTGGTAGACTCGAGTTAGGTCTGTGAGAGGCACTGTTCAGAGTTGCGGTCTCATCTTCTCAAATACTTATACCCATTCACCTGACCTCTGATAGTCGCTCAGTCTCCACCACAATCGGATGGGAATTTTATCCATCCTGGTCTCATTCACGGACTGAGGATCCTGAGTGAACTACTGCCAGCACTCCTTTGGTCCCAAGGCCTCACAAGGATTTCCCTTCCTGATGTCACAGAACCAGACTAGTACCCATGCTGACCTCCAGTAACCATTCCAAAGAGTTGGCATTCTTCATTGGGGAGTCACCGCATGCCTGGTCATGGGAAGACCTTAGCTTGAGCGCCTCAACCCTCATGTAGCCTGATCATTCATATTTATCCTGGAGTGGAGTTCTCAATGCTCTGTCTTGTCTTTAGTCAACTTCCAGTCCAATTGCACCTCCTTCCTTTGACCACCAGGAGGAGCCTCCAGACCTCAAGGGAGTTGCAGTTATCATAATCTCCGTCAGGCATGCAGAAAAGCTTGAGCAATATCACTTCCCCTACTTACACCCTAAGCTTGTGCCATCGACTAGTTACTCGGATCATCGCCCCTCCAGGGGTTGGTTGTACTCTCCAATTATGCAGGAGCCTTAAGCAATGGAAGAATCCATAAATCATTCCCTGGCATCTGGAATAATTCAAGCTACTTTGTCACCAGCTAGAGCTGGCTTATCTTTGCAGCCAAAAATAAAAACAAGTCTCTACTACTGGAGAAGCACGGATTGCGGTTATATCTGATGGAACGGCAGTCAATCAGCTGAATCGCTGTGCACCGTGTATTACTGTCCAAGTGTGAATTAGTATACCAGCTTCAGACAATGTAGGCTTACTTGACTTCACAGAGTCTGATAGATGTCATCACTAGTCGTCTGTAGACCAAGTACAAACAAGATGTTATCTTGAGCTGGAATGTGAGAGGTGTGACCCATGTTAAGAAGAGAGCCAAAGTCTTTGCTTACTTCAAGTCTTTAACTGCAGACATCATGTTTTTGCAGGAAACACACAGTAAGCAAAGAACTAATAGCAGACTCAGTCTGCTGGGTAGATCAAATTTACCAAACCAATTTTAGCAGCAAAGCTACGGTAGTAGTGATTTTATTCAGAAAAAATATTGAATTCATACATTACTCTATGCTATGTGATCCCAATGGAAGGTTTTTTTCTTAGTAGCTGGTATATTACATTCTTTACCTATTACTTTTGTGAATCTTTATACCCCCAACCTTGACGATTCACTCTTTTTTCAGAAAGTTTTTGACAGTATCCCAAATATTGCAGATACTAATGTGGTTATTGGTGGGGGGTTTCTGTGGTGTATTCCTCTGGTGTTTGCGGCAGGGTCTGGGGTTATCAATTAGCTTGGGGTTTGATTACATATCCATGTGATATGTGAGGTCAGAGTTGATGAAATCTAAAGGGAATGAACAGTGAAGGTGGCAGGTTTGAAAAGTAAAGGCTTTTTGTGGACGGCCACAAGTGTCCGAGAAAATATATGAAAATTTCAATTGTACATTAGATCCACTATTAGATAAACGACAACCAAAATCTCCCCGAAAATCAAACTCCAGTTTTCGTCTGAATACTCTTATGAACAATTTAAATCTGGTTGATATATGGCGACTTATCCATCCCAAAGACAGGGACTACTCTTTTTTTCTCCTGTCCATAAGTCATACTCCCAAATCGATTATTTCCTGTTGGACTCTAAATTAATGTCATATGTTGAAAATGTAACATATCATCCGGCACTAATCTCTGATCCCTCTGTCCTATCTTTAGTTTTAAAATTTGAAGGCTTGAGAGCCCAGTGTCGCCATTGGTGCTTGGATCCAACACTTTTAACGGACAGGGAGTTTAATAAGCATGTACAAGATTGTCTTGACAATTATGTTGCCAAAAACGACATTAGAGGTGTGAACGACTCTGTGCTGTGGGAGTCTTTAAAAGCTGTCAACAGGGGCCATATTATATCCTTTGAATTGAAAGAAAAGAAAAAGAAGAATTTGACTTAAAAAAGTAGAACAAGACATATTAAATTTAGAAAATTCCTATAAATCTAATACAAATGATGCCACACTTGAATCAGTTGAAGCACTGATCACTAAAACCCCACAAGTCAAGTCGAGTCAAGTGTGACTTATGGGGTTTTAGTAATAGGTGCTTCAATTACTAAACTGAAATTTGAATATCACACAATCCTGTCACAACGAGTAGGTTTAATACTCATCAAAACACAACAACATTTTGAATTAGGAGACAAACCTCATAAATTATGAACCAAACAGCTGCGTCATACACAGGCCACCTGAGCCATCCGAACAATTAGGGATAGAAATAGTAAACTTATCTGGCAGTGGTTGGCAGCTTTCTCAGAACAGCGCACAGTTGGCTATAGCGCTGCGGGTATGCAAATTGGGAAGGGACAGCCGGGAAGGGATATTAAAAATAGTCGCCTTATTTGCTGCTGAAGTGCCTCCCGTTGGCCACCCATGCGCTCATTAGTGAGATTCTAAGCTTGCTAATATTCGCGTATCCTCCACCCTCATTCTGAACTTGCGAAAGTTTCAACTAATGAGTATAAAGATGCGAGCGCGAGCTTCAGAGGAGAGCTGTTTTATTTGGAGTAAAACAGCCAGACTAACTAGAAATCACCACTGTAAATGTAAGTCAGAAGGAGGCTTCGTTTTATCGCAGTTTAAATTTTATTATTGGACCGCCAACTTAAATATATTATGCTATTGGCGCAATTGCTTTCCCAAAAATGAAACTGATGTGAACAGACTTTCCTGGCTTCAGAGTGAACTTGCCTCGTGTGGTAATACATCTCCCCCTGCACTCTTGAATATAGTAAACATTGTCAATTTTAAAATGCCATCTTAAATAAAAAACCCAGTTGTCCTTCATTCCCTTAAAATTTAGAAACAAATTCAGTCATCTCTTAATTTACCCAAAGTTTACATCGACAGTCCAATCTGTTATAACCACGCCTTTTCCCCAGCTTTAACAGACCCAACCCTTGGGCCAAAACATCGTCATTATTAAAGGTTTGTACTTGGAAGGCAACCTGGTATCTTTCCAACAACTACAGCAAATGTATGGTTTTCAACAGTGTTTTATTGATATCCACAAATTAGGAATTTCATCAGAACACACATCCCAGATTATGTTCAGAAGCATGTGCATACCACACTGGATCATATCCTCAGACATAAACCTGGTAATAAAGGATCATTTTCTTTTTTCAATCAAATTTTATGTTCCCACAAAATGGTGTCTAATGATAAATTTAAAACACAGTGGAAGCAAGAGCTTAATACTGTGATCCCCGCAGAGGTTTGGGAGAGAGTCCTTAGAAATATTCACTATACTTCCATCAATGCTAGACATTCATTGATTCAATTGAAAGTGGTGCACAGACTTCATTATGCTAAAGATAGACTTAATTTCCTTTATCCCAATATGTCCCCCACTGTGATGGTCGATTTTTTGAGACGCCAAATGCTGTGGCCGGAACGAAAGGAAGAGCAGCAAAATAAGAGACAAACACAGACAGAAATCAGAGAGGGAGACTCACACTTCCAAAGGACCTAGATCCAGTCCGTGACAATAAGGAAGCAAAACGAGTTCGACAGAACGAATAGACAAGGAAAAAATCTCGGAAACCATGATAAAAAGAATTAGCACCAGACGGAGCCCAGAAAGAGGAAAAACAGAAAGATTCCCTTGCTATCAAGCACTTTCCTCTTTTGAAGCTTATACCTCAACAATTTTCTCATTAGAGACCTTACCGGCTAAAGTGCAAACAAAACACTGACACTCTAGCAAGGGCAGTGAGGCGGAACTTGGGCTTAAATAGAATCCGGGCGCCGCCCCCAGTTAATGCCAGCTGGCCCAAGAATTTGATTGTGGGCAAAACGATATCGTCCCGGACGAGAGCAACCAAGAATGCTCTCAAAGCCAACACCAGCCTCCAAAACCATGACAGCCTTTTGCGATAAATGTAAACTAGAGGCCGGGACACTCACTTATCAGTTTTGGTCCTGTCCTAAGATTGCCCCATTCTAGTCTCTTGTATTTGACTACACATCAAAATAATTTTATATCACTGTAGCTCTAGACCCTCTTCTCGCCATTTTTGGTTCAGAGAGGATAAATCCATCCATTTCTTTTGGTACCTTGTTGGCTAAAGGCTTCATTTTACAATCTTGGAAGTCAGAAATTAGTCCTCCATTCCAGCAATGGCTCTGAGACCAGGGTAACATTCTACAGACTTCAAGACAAGTTGGACACCAGAGATACCTTCCTGAAAATTTGGCAACCTCTCCTCAATAAATGGGCAATCTACCTTGAACAAGACTCATGAAAAAAAAATTACGAACTATCTGCATAGTTCATAATTGAACTAATTTAACTATTTAAACTGCACTGTAAGTAAAGAGACTTATCATCGGCGCTGGTGGTTTTTATCCATGGGTTTGTTTTTCTTCTAGTTATTACGGTTGTATTCTTGTTTTTCTTGCTGTGCTTGTTTGTTCCTTGTACTCCCTGAAAATCAATAAAAAAATAAATAAATAAATAAACAACAGCAACGCAAGGCGTGCCATATGCCCCCGACTGAAAGAGCTGAAGAACATGTACAGAAAGCGAGTGATAGGCATCATCTGCTATGTATGACAATTTAGGTCACCAAAAAGCAAAAACCTCCGGCAAGTGCACAAAAGGATTTTACGTTGGCCGCTGTGGTGGCCATATTTGTTGGCAGAGCGAGCTGAAAATCGATAGGCATCATCCCCAAAGTATAACCATTCACCCCAACAAAAGTCATAAACCTCCGTTGAGCAGTGTTCATGTTAGAGCGCAACAAATGATTTGAAGATGGCCACTGTGGCGGCTATAATGGTTGGTGGAGCAAGCTCAAAATCGATAGGCATCATTTCCTATGTATGACCATTCACCCAACCAAAAATCATAAACCTCCGTCGAGCGATATTCACGTTAGAGCACAACAAAAGATTTCAAGATGCCTGCCGTGGCGACCAAATCGATTGGCATCATCCCCTTTGTAAGATTATTCACTCTACCAAAACTCATAAACCGCCGTTGAGTGGTGTTCACGTTAGAGCATGACAAACGAAAAGTTTACGACAGAATGCCCAGACGGAAGGGGTGAAAACATAAAAACCTTGAAAGAGTCGGTCGGGGGCATTAAAAAAAAAAAACCTGAAATATGCTACATGAAGAAGCAGTGTTAAAATAAAATAAAAAGCTGATCGGTCTGTATTCCATGTTTACCATTTATTTAATACCTGTTCATTCTGCAGTTGCCAGATGGGTTTATTGACAATTGTACATGCTCTGGACTGATAAGTTCATATTGACTTGGTGGCACTTTCTTTTTTAAAAGTGCATTTGTTAGGAACTGGACAAGAAATATTTTATTTATGGGTTACCCAATCCATAATGCCACAGGTAACAGCACCTTTTTCTGAAAAAAGACAAAAAAGTATGAAAAAGGGATAAATCCTTTGGTATTCATCCAATGTTTTTTTTAAGTGATCAAAGTTAGATTAAAAAAACTATGAAAATTATTTAAAAATCACCATAACTTCCTGAAAAATTTCACCAAATAAGGAACAATGTGCACTCTCTCTACTGCAACCAAAGATTTAAGCTTACAGTGACTTACAGTGACCAATTGACCTGGCACAGATGCTGCTACGACCATTTTTCAAAACTTAGTCTGTTCGTTTTGCAATATCAAATTTGAATAACGCTTCATCCAATAGACACCCAATCAATATTTACTTAGGTTTGGGCATTTTTTTACCACCCTTCTGCAAATGCCATACGGATGAACTTCAGGTCTGTTTTCAATCGAGTTAGAATTTTAATAAATAGCGTGCAAATGTGCGTTGCACATCAGGCACACACAATTACAGCTTTGTTGACAACCAATTCAATCACAAGGGAGAAGCCACAGATTTAAATCCTAATCAGTCCAAAAATGGCGAGAGAGAAACTGAATTTCAAATGGGTAACTTCCACCACATACAGCAACAGTGATCACACTGAAAAGTGTTTCACAGTGGTGGGGCGATGATGCTTTTTCACGTACCTACACTAGGCTAATTTAATCATTTTAATTGTTTGATTATTCCTTGATATTTTACACTGGATTTGCATGACTTTCTATTTGTTGAGCATACCAGATATGTGTAACTACAGTAAATGCTCCACACCTCCCTGGCTGACTTGAGTAGGCTACTGGTAATTTTGCGTTGTAAAAACATAAATAAATAAATAACAGAAGAATCAGCCCTGAAACAACACCTTCTTTATTAGGACTGGCAGCATTTTTAATCTTTAGAGTAAATCATTAATGACAGTAATGACCTATATTGCTATAGGTGATGTACGTGCGCGTCTCGGTTTATAAAATTGAAGAAAATGGAAAATTTCGGGTGGGTGGATGATTTAAACATACTAAATGCAGATTCACATGACGTGAGAGCCAGTCCGTGCATCTCTAGTCTCTACGTCCCTGCCTTAATTATTCAGGACTAAACTCAAAACTATCAAGTATCGTGACCCTCTTTCTCTGATAGCCTTGGTATTTTCCAACCACCAAACCTGTTGTTACTTTACCACCCTAGACTTGCGCGACACTTATCTCCTTCCCACATGTGCACAAGGTGCTGAGTTGAAGACAACATTTAGCTACCCCTCCAGTCACTACAAATACCTAGTGATACCATTTGGGCTCGCTAACTTCCCCGCTTTGTTCCAGAATGGTATTAATGATGTCCTCCCAGACATAGTCGCTCAAATCACTTATGTTTACTTGGACCATATTCTGATTTTCTCTCAAACCTGGAGGTCCATACCCACTATGACTGCCTGGTTGTTAAAAGGTGACCTCTACTTGAAACCAGAGAAATGCGCATTCCATCGCATCACTGTCTCCTTCTTGGGCTTCACTGTGACACAAGGCACCTTGGATACTCAGCGTAACTAGAGTATTATCCTCCTCCCCTTCATAATATTTACCCTATGCACCATCTCTCGAGAATTAAGCCTGTATCTTTGTCTCCCTACTGTCCTCTGTCTTGCTCCCTGCTGCCTTATTGATGGTGGCCCACCTACATTGTGAATCAGATTCTGGATGTTCAGCATCAAGGACCCTTCTTGGACTGGGAGGGCTATAAACCTGGGTCACTACGCGCAACATCTTGAGCCTTTTCCTGACTACAGGGCCATCTGGCCCCCTGGGGGAGGGTGGGGGTTTTTGTCACTATCCTCTTGTGAATCCCTCTTGTTTCACCTCCCATTCAGCAACTTTTTTTTATCAATGTCTCTTTTGATTGGTTCAGCATGTTGTGTGCCTGCCCTGCCAGCTGTTATACATTTGTGTTTCCCCAATCCCACATATCTCTGTGGTGTATAGAAGCCTTACTTTAAGTTGGTCAAGTTGCTGGATTTTCCCTTGCTAAATGCCCGGAAAATATCCTGTCACTACCCTCCTATTTTAAGAAATCAGCATCTTCGGAAATAATTGTAATCTTTGAGGATAGTCATATACAGAAGTACTCTTCTTAGTCTTATTATTAGGAACAGGCTTCCTACCCTACTTTCTGGTCTCCTGAATTGGGACCACATTCCTGCTAACTTGCCTCTGGAGTCTCTTCCTCTGGCCAGTTTATTAAGAACACCTCCCAAGCATTCTGAAGGATCAGGATTGGGACTGTGTTCTTCCTAATCTCTCTAAACCTGCCATCTGACACTTCTGCTCTGGCAAGGGTGATGGCTTCTGCCCTTGGAGACACACCTCTTACACAAATTGCATTTCAACGTCAACTGAACTGTCCTCATTTTACGCAGAACTCCATCCTAATTTGTCATTACCATATTCCTATCTATAAACCCTACGATTTGATTGTACTCAGCTTCGGCATCTGGTTCCTTGTCTGAATCACAGCACCACCTCAAATCAAGTGAACAGTCCCTGCTTTCAAGTGATGTCAGATAGAGCTTTCTCCATGTCACAACTCAGCTACAGTTCTTTTGTATTCCTGTGCATATGGTCAAGTTGGGGGAAAAGGTTATTTACAGCTATGCCTAAGTTCTTGTTGATTTGCTTGTGCATATGGCGGCAAGTGACAAGAAAGTTAAAGCAAAGGCATTTTCGTTGCAAATATTACAAGGGAATCAAATGCTTCAGTATTATCGTCATAGACAAATATCTTGGCATTTAAAATCAATGGCTAAGGTGTACTTATGGCTTAAAATTAATGACATATTTTATGGTTCATGGAGGTCACAACGTTTTTATAGCACTCAACAACGTAGAAAGAGTGAGTATGCCACAACTATGCTAACCATAGCCACATGAATAATCATGATTTATCCCACCTTCAACCAACATGAGAACATGTACATGTGGACCTTTCCTGTGGGACACCCTTGTGGGCCCGAATTCCAACACTACTGGAATGCAGGGAAGTGTCGCAATCCCATAATCTTTCAAACAAATTCACACAAAGGTATGGCACCATTTGTTCACAGGTCTGCCCGTCCTGGCTATTTCAATGGAAATGATTGGGAAATTCTGTGTGACAACTGCATGGTCCTTGATACAGGGGTTCACAGGAGAGTTGTATCCCACTTTATTGAGAAACTCTGGATTTGGTATGTGCAGTATGGCCGCTCGATTGGGCAGCGCTACTTCACCCTACCTTCTTTACCTGGGTAAGAATTTTTTTGGCATGTGCTCATCTGCAGCTTACTTAGAAATAGTGTTCCTCTCTTTTATTTTTCATGCTCTGGGAGTACAATTTTTAAGGAATACAATTTTAACATCGTCAACTTTCTTCATTATGTTTCCCAAGTTTTGAGGGATTATTAACATCCTTTAAAGATATTATGCTGGAAATGGCTATCCTCATCTGGTTAGAACATTCAGTTGTACAAAAAAATACCAACAACTTCTAAGGTGAATCAGTAGGCTTGCAACTGGTGAAAGCGTTGAGACACGGAAACTGAACATTTACGAGACTCAGGATTTCAAAGACAAAACAATAATGGACATAAGGCTGTTTGAGTTGCGATGTTTAACCCCTTTGTACAGATGCCAAGTCAAGCCCATCCTTGCCCATTGTGCATGACCCCTGTTTAACTCCTTTCGACAGAAGCCAAATCTGGCTATTTATGTCAAAAATAACAGAACCTGGAGCGCTACGTGGATCACTCATCAAGTGCAATGGAAAAAAAACAAAAGGTGCTCTAAGGGAAGGGTTTAGGGTTTACTGACTGGTTCTGAGTCCCCAGACCCCCAATAAAGCAAAAACTGCACATTTCAGGGTGGCCTTTTATTGTGGGCAGTCTAAGGTACACCTGTGCACTAATCATGGTGTCTGATGAGCATCTTGATGTGGCACACCTGTGAGGTGGGACGGATTGTCTCAGCAAAGCAAAAGTGCTCACTATCACACATTTAGACAGATTTGTGAACAATGTTTGAGAGAAATGGTAATATCGTGTATCTGGAATGAATTTTAGATCTTTGAGTCCATCTCATGACAAATGGGAGCAAAAACAAAAGTGTTGCGTTTATATTTTTGTTGAGTGTATATCGGGGCAGACGTTCAATGGAAAATGCAGTATAACTGGCCTAAACCAAGCTAAAAAAAAACGAAAACTCGCTCATACGGGACAACAGCTGAAGTTCCGATTTCTCTGTAATGTCTTCCGATTAAATAAACATTGAATAATCCGGATTTTTAAAAAAATATTTTTTAAAATAAATTTTGTTGTTTGATTACAATTCCTTATTTGTGTCCATTTTAAGTATGAAAGGATAAAAAGAAACCGGGAAAACAAGTTTATACATACACAAGATGGTGAAGCTATTCTGCCGTTTCCGCTTTGGTCCAGCCCACACGTCGTCTACCCTGGTTTTCTTATATATCTGTGGATATACCCACGGGAGGAGGCGGGGACTCGGAAGTGTTTCTGTTTCTCGGATGGAAACAGAAACACATGGGATTAATAAACAAATTCTCAAGAACCGGGTAAACAATAATGACTTGAGACAAGACGCTGAGACAATCAATCGAGCTATACAGTTTAAATAAGGGTAATCTAAATGTGACAAGCACGAGAGAAGCATTGAAAGCATAGCTTTAAACGCAGTTAGTCAGGGAAAGCTTAGGAAGGAACTACAAAAGCTAGAAACACTCGCACTCTTTAATGAGTTAATTAAGGTTAATACTACGTGACGAAATATATACAATCACCCTAAAATAAGAGCTGGTTAGTACGGGTTAGTAATGATCCTATCAGAGAATGCATTCACTCAGAGTTTCGCGAGACTCAGAAATAAGCGCAGGTGGAAGCAATGAATGAAATACCACAGCATATTTCAAATGAGGAAATGTGATTGGACAACGAGACGCAGGCATGCGGAAGGCTGTCACAAGACATCACAGGAGTTTGGGCAAGAGTGAATTAATCTGCAGATGGTGGGAAAGAAAGCTGAAAAATAAACCAAGAGAGTGAGGCCCGGGAGAAAAAGCAGAAGCACAAATATAAAAGTAGTTATGACTTGAAAAAAATCACAACAAAGAAAACCGCCAATGACAACTTAAACAAATTTATTCTTCACTGAATAAAAAAAGTTATACAAAAAATATCCACTGTTAAATCTAATGACACTCTAATGCCACTAATTAACTCTGTTGCCAAAACAAAACTCTGCTTCTGCTCTGATCTGCTGTCCTGTGCTGTGCTGTGCTTAAAATCACAGCATTTATATAGACTAGCAACGTTCTGGAAAGATCCACAGGATTCCTGGGTAATCTCGCCCCCTCCAGACAGGAAAGTGCCAGAAGCTTCTAGAAAGTACTAGTCTATTACATCAGATCATGTTTTACAGACACTCCATCAGAGGGTGCCAAATGAACAAAATAAATAGCTGACCAGCAAGGCAGCAAAAACAGCATGTAACAAATCTTCATTTACAAATGATATACACTGCTGTACAAAAAAAACTCATACATAACACAAGCACAAAGACAGCAAATAAGAGGAAGAACCATAACACAGGCAGTATTTACACAGTGGAAGGCAATATTTAAAGGAGCAGTATGTAAGTTTGCAGCCAAAACTGGTAGAAATTGAGTTGATTTATTTTCGGAAGTGATCCGGAACACATTCTCTATTCTGGATTTGGAAAAATTACAATGTGTCTGTCAAACCCAGTTTTGCGTGATATTTCTGACTGGATCACAGAAAGTTATGAATGGTTTGGCACAAAATTTTGCGGGATAATGAAAGGTAGACCAAGGAAGAGTTCATTAAACATATTCTGTAACCAAAAAATTATGGAGCGGATGAGGTATGCGCTAAGCCGAGTGCCCTCTAGTTTGAGAATGTATGGCTTTTTTATGCCCCCTCCCTCCAAAGAGAAAAGGGGGCATTATGTTGACACCATGTCCATCCGTCGTCCGTTAACTTTTCGTTTCCATGGGATAACTGTAGAATCCCTAGTCGGATTGATGCCATTTCTTAATGGCGTATTGGGAGTGGCTTGAGGAAAGTTCCTTTCGAAAACCAGCGTTGTGCGATATCTAATATGGCCGCCACAGCAGCCATCTCAATATGCCCTTGATCAACATACAGGCGGTGGCATATGCCACACTCTGCGCTGCTCTTGCTGTTGCTAGGAGGTTAGACAAATTTTTGATAATCACCATATATCATGAAATAATACCTAGTAGCTACTGTAGCCACATATGCCAGGCTGGTAGCAGATCAGCCTTTATGGGTTGATATGATTAACACAACATTTATTGGACCATTTTAAATATTAGAACTCCCATCTTTTGAATAGTTATAGGGCACCACCTCCACATAAATATTCAATCTATAGTTCAGTGCTCCACATAAGCAGCTACATGCTTAAAATTGCATCATCATTGAGTCGCCAGCATGTACAGTTCTGCACAAAGGGGTTAAACAATAGTTTCACAGTTTTTAATATAGGGCTTAATATGCAGTTAGCAATGAATGCAATTAATTTTGCCATTGACTCACCAATATGCCATGCCTCTTTGAAGATTAGGAGTAATTTGAAATGTACCTTCTCATTTACTTGTATTAAAAAAGCTACAGACTCTAATAAAGATGAACAACGCACTTCAAATGTAAATTTTCCAACATACCATCATATACACTAAGTAATAAAAGGGTCTGTTTCTGTTAGTCATTCCAATGCTTGGTTTTGTGTAATCATCTTTCTTATACCGTTTTAAACACAAATGGATTCGATCTTTCAGACAGGAAGTCCTTTGACCTGTCATGTGGTCAATGTGCCCCAAGAAATTCTCCCATTTGTCTAACCAGTAAGAAGGGGTAGGTCCATTTCAGAGTAAACTGACTCAGCAGTTCCAGGGTGAGATTATGTAGCTACAGTTTGTTAGCACATCTTTGAGCAGCGTGATGAAATAAAAATTGGACCGAAATAATGGAGCACTTTTTAGAACACTTATAATTTAACAAACCATTTCGAGGGAAAACAAATATCATTCAACATACTCCTAGAATTGGATTGGTTCTTCGAAGTACCCAAATGGTATATTCTGCAATATTCCTTGGATCAATGCAAGTGGATGGGGAGGTAAATTTCAAAAACCTCCATAGAATCTCAGTGAGTCACTTCCTCATGTATTGTACACATTGGTAACTGCATATTAAGCCCTACAGTCAAAATCATGAAAATATTGCTTTCAAGAAAAACATTTGAAAAAAGCAAACAGCCTTAAATGAACCAGAGAAATCCACTATAACAATAACCGTCAGTCTCATTGTTTAGATGACTTTTGTCAAACCCTTAACCATGAAGGTGTGAATGTAACAGCAGGTCTGTAACTCTTGTTCACTGATATGTGACCACCTCCAATCCTACTTTTTCTTACACATGCACTTGTTTTCTCAGGTTCATATAACAAGTATTTGCCTTACTCTCTGTTGGGAAGCCTGACAATTACTTCAGCAGCGAGTGTTGTCTTTCTGCCTGAGACCTTTCGCCTTCCTCTGCCAGAGACTGTTGATGAGATGCCTAAAAGAGAGAGGTGCGTCTCAATGCTGGTGTAAATAGTGGTGTTGATAATATCTGTCATAATGCAGCATTACATTACAAAGTGGTGAGAGCAGGATATTCAGCCCAACAAAGCATTCAGTTTCCTTATAAAAGTGTTAGGTGCACTTAAGTATCAAGGAAATGGCGAGGTTAGCTGATTGAATCATTATGCTGTTGTATTGTGTTATGTTATATTATTATAAGGGCAATAGTTCTTGCTATTCCTTCAGTAATCATCATGGTTGCGCTTCCTGGCATGATCATGATTGTAGTCCATTCATTCCCACACTTTCTCGTGTTTTACCAAAACAACCCCAAATTTGATGTGTACAATTTTGCATGAGCCCAAATTCCTGCCATGCACAAATGCCTTGTGATTAACACTTCTACCCATGCCTATATTGGAGATATACCCTCATTGATTCTGTTTGGCTGTTGTGGAGATCTGCATTTGGCAACCTTTATCCACTTGAGGGTAATGATACACAAAATGACCCATTCTTACAAATTAACTGGGTGATGCCATATCAGCTGGCAACAGTAAAATTGGAGCTAATGTTGTTGCTAGTGATGATGACTGATATTAAAGTAGAATATCCCTGTAATGTTTGTGGGGGTGCCATTTATTATAATTATGCGTGTGATCGAGATGATGATAGTTATTACAATCAGGTGCAGAATTATTAGGGCCTCCCCATGAAAAAAATTCAATAAAGCACTCTAATTGAGAATGCATATAAGCATGAATTTATGAGAAAACTGAACTTTCATTTTTAAGCATGTGTTCTGATGTTTCTAGAATTTTCACAAGTTGAGTGGGTTTTCATCATAGGAAGGCTTTTCCTTCATTTAATCGAATGCGCCAATAATTCTGCACCCAACTACATGCAAAAGTTCATGATGCAGCTAATATGAAGATGGTCTTGATAATGCGTGTGCTTTTCCTTATTTTCTTGACAGGATAAAATGGCCTTGTCTTTCCAATGAACAGCAAAATCAAAACAAAAAATGCAAGACAAATTCAACAAAAATCCTTGCACAGTCCTATATGTGACCACACATCACCATGCGAGGGTATCTTTTGGCGGTTTGAAGCGACCAATTTATATAAAGTCCGCAAACACCACTCTGGAATATTCCAGCAATTCATCAGCCGTCTTCAGCTCCGGTTTATTTTGGACTAGTGGCCCAAAGTTTCAGCAAATGGAAAACCTGACCTCTGGATTTAGATCGAGTGACTAACCACACAAGGTGAGACTCTGTCAGTAATCAACCGTGGTGCATATAATGCGAGAGGAAATAGCCAGCGCTTTCTCTGTCAGTCTGTCCATCCATCTGGGTGTAAACGTGTTTTTGAGCAGAGCATAACTTGCCAACCATTTGACTTTTTTTTTTGAAAACATGGCCACACATCAACCATATGACGGAGTACTGCCTTTTGAAATTATTGAATTCTTACTGGAGTTGGACCGATGCAGGTTTTTTTTAGCTCACCAGCCAATAAGCAGTGAGATATTGTGATTATGGAGACTCCGGCGTCATAGTTGTGATGGTGATGGCGATGGTCCTCGTCATCTATTAGCAAAAACTTTAAAGATCTTTTCTGAAACTGCTGGGCAGATTTGCTTCCAATTTGGTATGGAGCTTCCTTGGGTCAATGTCCACCAAAATGTTCACGGTTTTTTTTAAAAAAAAAACATGTTTTTTTTTGTGTTTTCTCACCTGAAAACTTAAAAAATCTTTTTCCAAAACTACTAGCAGCATTTGCTACAAATTTGGAATGGAGCTTCCCTGGGACAATGTCCAAAAAGATTGTTTGCGGTTTTGTGAAAAAAAATTTGTGTTTATGATTTTTTTGTTTTTGTTTTTCACCTGAAAACTTCAAAAATCTCAGAAACTGCTGACCACATTTCATTCAAATTTGGTATGGAGCTTCCTGGTTTTGTGAAAAAAACTTTTTTTTTGTATTTTTGATGAATTTTTTTTTGTTTTTTTCACCTGAAAACTTCAAAAATCTTCTTCTCCAAAACTACAGGCTGGATTTCATTCAAATTTAGGTGGAGTTTCCTTCGGACAATTTCTACCAAGTTTGTTATTGGTTTTATTGAAAAAAAAAAATTTTTTCTTGTGTTCTTTGACCTGAAAAATTTTTAAATCTCCTGCTACGAAACTACTGGCCAGATTTGCTTCAAAAATGGTATGGAGCTTCCTTCAGACAATATCTATCAAGACTGTTCACAGTTAATTCTTATATTTCTATTTGTAAGAAACTTTTTTCCCCCCATTTATAAACAATGGGAAAATCCTTCACAATCATCTGCTAAGGAACAGGTGGCCAGATTCACGTTACATGTGGCATGGAGCTTTCTAGGCACCATATCACTTATGTTTGTTTTGAGTTAGTCAAACCCTGGATTTTGATTTGGAATTGGTGCCACTTTGAAATTTAGGCCCATGCTAAATGATTGGAGATGGATCGAGAGTTTTGAACGGAGCCATGTCTTCCAAATTTGGTGTGTATGTATCGATCATCAATGCTGATTGGTGGTATAAGTTTTGTTGTGGTCGGTCAGCTCCTCTGGATTACAGTACAGATGGGAGTACATGGGAGAAGATGGCAAAAATCGACATAATGCCAAAATGGCTTTGAGTAGGAGATACTGTGTGTATTTCATTATTTAAACTGATTTAATACCATGTTTGATGCAACATACTATGAAATTACTGTAATCTGGATCCTGATTTGAAATTGGTGTGACTTTGAAATTTAGGCCCATGTGAAGTGATTGGAAGTGGATCGAAGCTTTGATTGAGTTCTGAATGGAGCAATGTCTTCAAAATTTGGTGTGTTTGTGTCTGTCATCAATGCTGATGGATAGTTTAAGTTTTATCTCATTAGGTCAGTTCTTCTGGATCACAGGACACATCTTCTTTTGACATGGGGGTAGTAGGCAAAAAATGATATGATGCCAAAATGCCTTCGAATAGGGGACACTGTGTGAATTAAATTACTCAAACTGACTGAATATAACATATTTGCAATACTCTATGAAATAACTGTAATCGGGATCTTGATTCAGAATTGCCGCGACTTTGAAACGTACATTTTCTTGGGTGTATGATATTAAATAAAAAACTATTCACCATTTTTCCCTTCAATTTGATCTGGTTTGCTGGCCATTGGACCTAGTTGTATTTTTCAGGGCTGATACCGACAGTTAGTGATTAAGAGCCATTGTCTGTAAGGTTCAGGCAGATGGTGATAGTTGCTTCTTCAATTTTGCTGAAACTTGGTGGTTTTATATCCCTACCCTAACTAGAAAATTCCCTTATTTTTTTGGCCCTACCTGCACCAGTTTGGGATTTTGGGGTCAATCAAGTGCAAGCCAAAATAGGGCCTAAAATGCCAAAATTTGATTATTGGGTTGCTCTTATTCACTGCATGAACTTTATCCCAAAGTAAAAGTTGGAAATTTTAATTAAAGGGGGGATGGTCAGTGGAAACAACGATTTTCGGCCTGGGATCTTCTTCGTGCAACATATAGGGGGCGCTCCAATATGGCTGCAATCCATTTTTGTCACTAGTTTGCACCCCTTATACTCTGTATGCGATCATTGCCCCAGAACTTTTACAGCTGCACCACACTGGTATGTAGTTAGACTATTTGAGGTGAGAAAAAGTTGGGATAATGTATCCACACACCAACAAGTGGCGCAGAACATGGCGAAATGCTAAAATTTGGCGTATTTCAGCACCACCTGATGCCGTGTGTGATCAATTGACAGGGCAAAGGTTTGTTGCATAATGAAGGACTACTGTCCATAATTGGGGGTGCTATACGAACAGATGTACTGGTACACATGTATCCACTGAAAATTGCTCATGATTGGTCCAGCTGAAATGCGTGGTGAAAATCCCAAGTAAATACTTTTGTATGAGATGTCCTTCACCCTTTAACTTGCAGTTATTGCAAAGGGAATAATGGGATCATCACTGCGCAAGTCAACACAAGGGGTGCTAAAATGCTACTTCCGTGGAACATGAAGAGTTGAATGGAGCATACAAGATTGTTGTTCATTTGTAAAATTTTGTTCTGTGCCACTTAAAAATGGGTACAATACAATTAAATGGAACACAAGAGCCCAAGCCTAGTCTGCATGCAAGTCTATCCACCTCTATAAAATGGGCCTGTAACTCTACAAGAAAATGCCAGTTTTGTATACATTGGGAATGTTTCTATATTCATCCAAGCCAGTTCTGGCTCTTTAAGGGCATTCACATACGTGGATGATTCTGGATAAAACCTCACATTGAAAAAGTGGCTTTTCAATAGTCTGAAACAATGGAATAAACAGGAAGTACTTGTGGTGCCCTCAATCAATAATTGATGTAACTAATGAAACCACAGATATGCCACATATGATTTAAAAATGAATAATCATTACCTGAAAGTCCATCACAGGGCCTGTTCAACTGGGACACACCATCGAAATACACCTATGGCAGCTTATATTGATATGCGCAGAGTAACCTATGATTTTCTTATCATTGGAATTTCATTGATAAAGGCTAAAGACATAATTAATGAAAACATCCTTGGGATAATGGCTGTGCATTTCCTAACTTGCCCAATCATGAGCAATTTTGAGCGGATATTGCTTTACAACGTGTACCAAACCAACAGTACATCTGTTAGTAAAGCGCCACCTACTATCAATAGTAGTCATTATTCCGAGAAATGGCTTTCATAAACTAAAAGGATGATCTCCATACTTCATAATGCAATAAACCTTTGCCCTGTTGGTTGACCACACACACCAATAGGTGGCGCTGAAATACATCAAATTTTACCATTTCGTCATGTTCGGCGCCACCTATTGGTGTGCGAATGCATTGTTCCAACTTTTTCTCACATGTAATGGATAGTCTAACAACATACCAATATGGTGCAGTTGTAAAGGTTCTGGGCACTGATTGCGCACCAAGTGCAAACTAGTGACGAAAATGGATTGCGGCCATTTTGGAGCGCCCCCAATATGTTGTACGAAGAAGATTCCAGGCCGAAAATCGCTCTTTTCACGGACCATCCCCCCTATAATTCTATTTTCAAACTTCTAGTATTGGATAAAGTTCGTGCAGTGAATAAGAGCAACCCAAAAATCAAATTTTGGTAATTCGGCATTTTAGGGTCTATCTGGCTCGCACTTGACTGACCCCTAAACCTCAAACTGGTGCAGGTAGGGCCAAAAATTTGGGGAATTTTCTAGGTAAAGTAGCGGCATAAAACCACCAAAGTTTCAGCAAAATTTTAGAAGGTGACTATCACCACCTGCCTGACCCTGCCTGAACTTTATAGACAAGGACTCTTTAATGATTGCTATTCAAATTCCACAGCACCGAGCCAGAAGAAGGGGTACAATATGTTTGGAATAACCGGGCTTTTGTAATCGAGGCACACATATTACATTTAGCCAACACAGTATTAGAGCTGGAGATGAGGTGATTGATTAATGTTCCTGATGTTACAATCATGACCTATAATATGACCGAGATGCACAGCGGAGTCATCTTGCTTGATGGGAACATCACAAATTTTGAATGAAGTACCATGATTACAATTAAATGATACACTGGCACTCTTTGAGGGAATAATGACACAATATTCCTTGGCAAATTCATCACAAATATTTAACAATCCTTTCATACAACATCTAGACGGAGAGATCAAAGTCAAGTCATTGGCGTAACACAAAGCACCACAGAAACGGTCTCCTATATAGCAACCATAACCAGACTGGGCAAGTTTACATTGCAAAACTTCCATGCAAATACAGAATAAAATTGGGGATGGTACCCCTCCTTGTTTTACACCATTTAAACAGAGGAAGGCATCACTGACATGGCGGCCCCACTTAACTCGGAGACATATTCAATAATAACATAATAGTTTCATTACATTTATTTACATTTATTACATTTTGTCTTAACTTGCCAATTTATAATTCACCTGGATTTCCCAACAGAATGACACTGGTGTCTGAAGTGTAGGCACATATTAAACTAAATATGAATTTAAGGGTAATCAGAGAGACCCCCTCCTGCCCTACCCACCACTGACTCCATTTAAGAGAAAGGTTTCTGAGATGCAATAGGCTAACTGTTCTTGCTTCAGCAGTTAAAGATTTGGTAGGCCCCATATCAATTAAACTTCAGCAACTTTCATTTGGTGACCACATTTTGACCTTCAAAGGTCACACCTTACCTTGAGAAATTTCAATGACTTCTATCACTAATAAGGTCACAGACAGAGCCTAAGTTTGTAGCACAGACTTAAAGGATGTCACACATGTACTTTCATTTGGTGACATTCAACTTGACTGTTGGTGACCTTTGAAGGTCAGACTTGACATAATACAATTACAATGACTTGTATTGCCAAAACGGTCACAGATGGAGCGTAGGTTTTGTATTAAAGACATATCAGAAGTCATATGAACTTTCATTTGGTGAACTTTGTATTGCCCTTCGAAGGTCAAATGTGACTTTGTGAAAATTCAGTGACTTACAGAACCAATCAAAAGTTTGGACACGCTTCGCTAATGTCACAGCACTCTGTTTTTAGAGAAGTTGAAATGACATGACTTCTCTATATGATCTGAAGGGGAATCTTGTAAAAGTTAAACAGTCAGAGGTGAAAGGAGAAAAATGTACTTGTTTGAATAGTGTTCAAAATTTTGGAATTCTCAAGGAAGCCTTATTTTTCAAAGTAAATAGACAAATAAACTGCATCTATTTTCCAACAGCTGAATTAAAGTCTAGCAGTTTTGGGACTTATGGGGCGAAACGGTTGATGAAAAGCCATCTGAAATGCAGCACGTCTTTGGGAAGTTAGACAGCCATGCAGCCGCAAATTCATTGTAGTCATATGCCTGCCCTTGTTTTTTAAAAAAGTGAGAATGCGCCGCAAATATGACAAATGGTGGTTAGTTTGATGTATTTAAGAATTAGATCTCTCTTTTTTTGCAAAATAAAGGCTTCTTATTTCTTTATTTATCATATATTGTAAGAAAATGTGGGTGTGTCCAAACTTTTGACTGGTAATGTATATCACTAAAATAGTCATAGATAGAGCTTAGGTTTGTGTTATAGACATCTAAGAAGTCAAGTATGAACTTTCATTTGGCGACATTCAATTTGACTGTCAGTGACCTTTGAGGGTCAAACTCGACAGTGAAATTACAATGACTTGTATCACCAAACTTGTCACAGATGGAGCCAAGGTTTGTATAGAGAGATTAAGAAAGTCACATGAAGTCCACTTGCTGACCTCAACTTGACCTTCTGTAACCTTTCAAGTTCCATGCTGACATACTGAATTTTCAATGACTTGCATCCCCAAAACTGCTTCAGAGCTTAGGACTGGATTACAGGCGGTTTTATAAATTCACGTGAACTTTTATTTAGTGACCTTGACATTGACCTTCAATGATTCAAAGGTCAAACATGAATAAGTTTATTTTCATAACTTGTGTCACCACTACAAGATTTCTTGCCAGTAAGCGACAGAACCCTTGATCCTATTATTGTCTCATGTTTTGCCACTCCTACAAAAGCAGATTTCCCAAGATTTGAAGAAAGAGCTATCTCAGTACAAGAACTTTAAAAACCTTGTCCACCATTTTGATGATTTTAGTTTCTGTTTGCAGTGGCATTTTTTCGCCACTTCCCATGGCAAGAGTCCATGCAATGGTTTCAAGGGCACAATAAATCGAGAGGTCGCTCGAAAGATCCTACAAAGTGTAACGGGAAACCACATATTGACACCAAAAGACGTTTGAGTGGGTTCACTCAAATGTTAAAGGCAAAATAACTATCTTTGTTGGTACAGATGTCATCCAGGAACATGCAGTTGACCAAAAAAGTTGTTTTTCAAGATGCTCCTAAAATTCCAGGCACCAGGCATCATCAGTGCCTCATTCCTTCAGCTGATGGTTCCATCATTGTGAAATGTGTGTCTTAGGATGAAGGTGGGTTTCAGTCTGGGCAGATGATGGATGCTGATCACAAAGAAGAGTCAACCCTTGAACAGTTTACTCCAGGACATTATGTAACCAGTATGTATGATGGCTACTGAGTGGCTGGCAGTTGTCTTAGATCAGGGATGGGCAACGAGGCCCATATTTGTCCCTGGCTTTCACACCAAATTCTGGGCTTTAATTAGTTGATCATCTAAATTAGCCAAACTATTCATGAAATCTGACATTTACGGCGCATTTCTTTAAATTATCATGAATGACCACCAAAGACTGTTCTTGTCTCCCTACATAAAACATTTTTCTTAGATCAAACCTTTGCACAAATCTATATTTGTGTATTCAATCAATTAACTCAATTAGTCAGGGTAATTGATAGAAATAAAAACCAGCATACACACCGGCCCTCCAGGGCCGGAGTTGCCCATCCCTGTCTTAGATACGTCAGAAAAATATCAGCGCGTCAATGTCAAATTCATGCATCCTTGAGGTTTCAACGGCCCCAGAATAAAGATGACATTTTTCATGTGCCCCTGAACCATTTGTTAATCATCTCCGCACCTAGTACTGCAGGATTTGGAAGGCACTCTTTCTGATTATGAGTTTGACAGAATCACCAGGTGTGGGCAATTTCGGTCCTGGAGGGCCGGTGTGTATGCAGGTTTTAATTTTTATCAATTACCCTGACTAATTCACTTAATTGGTTGCATACACAATATGGATTTGTCCAATGATTAGATCAAAGAAAAATAGACGTGCAATGCACGGAATACACTACAGCCCGATGTCGAAGTTTTTGGAGACACCCGCCCACCCGCCCAACCGCACGAAGGATAGCAATACCCCGTCAGCCTTGAGGGCTGAGGGGTAAAAATGTTTTATGAAGGGGGACAAGAACAGTCTTTGGAGGTCATTCATGATAATTTAAAGAAATGCGCCTGAAATGTCAGATTTAAAGGCCAGAAGTTGGTGTGAAAACCAGGGACAGACACGGCCCCTGTTGCCCACCTCTTACCTAGTGGTTCAGTAACCCAAAACTCTTGTAATGGTACTGTTAAGAACTAAAGGGATATCTGTGTACACTTCTTACATTTAAAAAGAGGAAATATTGAGATAAAACTGAGTATTTTTACAGTGCCTTTTTTTGAGGGGGAGGACTGACTCTTAGTACACTTGTGAGAACTTGAAAATTGTGAACGACCCCGAAAAGGTTAATTTTCAGACGAAATGCCAGTTCCAAAATGAAATAAATTTTGGTGGCAGTGCACATCAAGAGCTTTCCAAAAATATAGGGTTCATTAAAATTGAAGGATACCCACATCCTGAAAAAAGGGGTTGAAATAGGGTCACTCCCACAGGGGGGTATAAAAAGGGTCAATATAACCAAAGAACTACTTATGCTACAGGATATTAATTGGTGGCTATGATAAGCTCTTGACTATTACTAATAGCTGATATTACCACAAATCAAATTTGTCATCAGATGGAGGTGAAAATGGTACCCGTAAATGTGTGTTTTGATACCAGTTTGTAAAAGAAGCATTTTTGGGAGCCTATAAAACCACAATAAAGGGTTAAAACTAGTTTGATTGGTGATAAAGGGTAGTACAGTGCCTCGAGAAAAGTCCTGAAAAAATCACTTGGTTAGCTTTATTATTTCCAGAGTTAAAGCCTGTTAAAACTGGAAAACATGCCAATTTCGCCAACTGGGGGGCCATGCCCAGTTTTTTGTCCAGTGGCGGATCTAGAAAATTTAACATGGGGCGTCCTCGGTGTGGTATTATGAAATCCCAACAGATGTCTCCCCCTTCCCCCATTTCACATTTCAGAGTTATGGTCCGGAAACGAGTCCCACCCTTCAATATGCCTAAGTCCAAATTCTTGCCATATAAACAGAGAAAAAAAAATTCAAAAGCAGTTCAAACCCTCAAGAGGCACATCTACATGTTATGGAGAGACACTATATCAAATTTGGTGAGAATCGGTCGAATGGTTTCAGATTTATGCTCCGGAAACAAATGGGAACGCCAACGCCAACCGGCATTCAGGCAAAAACAATATGTCCTCCCCCACCCCCCCCCACCCCCCAGGAAGGGGGAGACATAATGAAGTTGGGACATTGTGTAAAACGTGTATAAAAACAGAATACAATGATTTGCAAATCTCATAAACCTATACTTTTATTCACAACAGAGCATCGACAACATATCGGATGTTGTAAGTAAAGACAGGCAGAGGTTCACCAAATCTGCCAAAAAACTGCATTTAAAAATTGGAACAATTTCAGAAAAATATTCTTCAATGTATTTATTGTACAATTTGTCCCAAAAAAGGAAACCAAGAGTAAATGATTAATTCTATAACAATTACTTAACATTCTTTGATTAAAAATGGCATTTGGTGTTATAAAACTATTCCTTCTGTCTCATGATATCAAGTCAGTGGAGCTTGTGCCACACTCTACTGAAGAACAATGATTTTTTTTTTTTGGAGTAAGTCAGTAACCAGATTTGCACCAGATTGCATAAAATGATGACAGGCTTAAACACGAATGAAGCGGGATGATCAGTTTCAAGTCAACTTTTCATTGTCGGGGCCATTAGTCTTTAGGTTGTGTAATGTGTACTGCTTTAAATGTGAACCCTACTTGCTGCATGACAGATATGTTCAAATCATGCAGCTGACAACAGAACAGAGTTCTGACAACGATGCCTGACTAATTTTGTTTTCTTTGTATGATGTGAAAAAGTACACAGTTGAGTAATCAATAGTCCTAATTAGTTTTATAGATACTAAGTTTCAACAGAATACTTCTCATTTTATTCCCAGTTTCCCTTATTTCTGGACGCACTGTATTATTATGCCTTCCTTGGGGGCGAGGTCGGTCATTACACACTGCTTCCCGGGAGTCAGAGTCTTGGACATTTTAAACTGGTTTCCCAGCCTGCTGGACAAATATTCGCATGTACGTAATATTCATCCATGTCGTCCATGTCGGTACAAATGACACTTCTTACCAGCAGTCCGAACTTCTGAAACGCGATTTTATGTCTTTGTTTAATGCACTGAAGTTGAGTGGGAAACCAGTTTTTAACTCTGGTCCCTCCCTTCTCTGGATCGAGGGAAAGGGCGTTTTAGCGGAATCCCTCTCATAACATTCTGTTCACGAAAGACCTGTCTTGCAAATGTCTATGTCAATCAACGCAGCCAAAACGCCTGAGGGTAAGCACTTTAGGTACTCGGCCACAGGCTAACCTTGACGTAGCAACTTCCTTAAACTTATCCAGTGTTTCGAGTCATATTTCTCATGTTGGAATAGAATCAAAAGATATTTTAGCCAGGGGACTTATTTTTTTTTCTGCTGAACACAAGAAGTGTGAAATCTGTAAAAAAAAAAAAAAAAGGCGCAACAAGTTGATTCAGCTCCAAGGCTTAATATACACTCACATGCCAGATATACAGAGGACTTACAGAAACATGGCTGGATGACTCCGTTGAGTGAAATAAAATTCTTCCTGATGGTTATATCCCGTATCGCAGAGATAGACTTGGCAAACGAGGCGGCGGAGTTTTTATTGGGATTTGCAAAAATTTACTCTCCCATCGACGCCTGGAGTTAGAACCCAGTAATTGCGAAGTCATCATCTGCGAACTTGTGCATCGTAAATCAATGATAGTGTGCGTTATCTTATGCTATAGACCTCCAGATAGCGATCAATTATCATTTCATGATTTATTGTCAAACTTGTTTACTAAATGTAGTGTGGAGTACAGAATTACTTTCGCACTTGGCGACTTTAATCTCCCTGACATACCTTGGTGGGATGAATCAGCGAACGCTGGCCGCTCACTGTGCGATTTGGCTGACAGTTTTTCCCTTACCAAGATCATCGATCAACCGACTCACTTTAAGGGCAATGTACTCGATACAGTATTTACCAATACCCCCAAGCGACGCTCCGGACCAAATATAACATTTGGTCAGTTTGACAGTGATCATGCCGTAATTGAGTTCAGTTTCCAAACTCGAATCAACAGACTTCGCACATGCGCGCGTAAAGTGTACAATTTCAAGAGAGCTGACTTTAATGGGCTTCGATCTTACATGGGCAAAGTTTCGCTCCACTCTGCCATGCTTCACCCTGATCTTAACATTAAGTTGGTTAGATCTTGTGCACTCATCTGTCAATAAATTCATTCCTACTACTGTAATCAAGGATGTAAATTCTCCTGCCTGGGTTGACAGTGAAGTACGTCACCTGAACAACAAAGTACAATCCACACGGAAACAAGCTAAAAAACATAATACTGTAGCATTGTGGGCAAAATTTCATAATTTAAGGAACAAATGAAAAATTTATGTGCTATTTACACTCCATCTGCAGTGGGTAGGTTCAGTCCTTCTACCCACTGCACGCTCTCGTACTATTTCATAATAATGGCCACTAGGTCACATGATCACAGCCATCCAATCAGCGCACTCATCTTGCCTTAAAATTCAGAATCTATGACATCTTTTGTCATTGGCTCCGGGCGACCCACGTGATCAAACATTATGGCTTCCTCCATGACAAGCGACGTCATGGACGTTTTGATGAAAAATGTTGTGGAAAAACTGCGGTATATGGCATATCGACAGTTTTAGAACCTACCAGATGGAAGCTATAAAGTCTTTGCTGTTGGGGAAAGATGTTCTCGTCTGTATGCCGACTGGCAAAGGGAAAAATCCATGCGTTTCGAAGGCCTGACTTCGGCGATTTCAAACGACAGATTACATTCCAAGTCAATGCAAAGACGCGAATACTCGCCAATACTTGTTCAAGAAAAAAAAAAACATCTACATGTAGATCTACCATTATCATGATTATAAGACTTCTAATTGCACTGGAAAAAAAATAGCAATGTGAATACATGTATACCTCTGACTCTGAGTGTGAGACAGAGCTGGCTTGGTTGGGCTGGAATGCTAGTTTTTTTCTTGCAGGTGATTGGGCAGCTGAATTCAGTGAAGATGCATTTTCTTTGTTTCTTGTTCCCAGTTGCTTCTGATGTAAAATAGGCCTAGGTACCGGTATGTGTGTGACATTGGAGGTGGACAGTCTCAAAGATATTTGACTTTGCTGCATGGGGTCTTTTCCCACTGGCATTGGCACTAGTGGTAATGTCGGTGGCACTGTGATTGGGCCTGTCCCTGCCAGTGGACCGACTGCCAGGGGTGCCTGGCCCTGGGGTGGTATGTTGCGCTTCCAGCCTATGTGATTCTGTTTGAAGTCCCTTAGCTGTGAGGCCAACTTCGCCAGTTCGCGCTTGTAATCACTCTCTTGCTGCATGTACCTGCTACGGGTTCTATCAAATCTCATCAACTGATTATGACACATGCAGCAGATGTAAATCTCGCGTTTTAGTGGCAACACGAACTGCGAGAACTCGTCCAAGTCTGTGTCCACCCATGTCAAAACCTGTTGCAAATGACCGTTTGCCGGCGATGTCACACATCGTCTTCCACGTGCAAACGTATTTCCTAATCTTATATAGCACTGACATACCACGCAGAAGAATGAAAGCCCTTCGGCACAACAGTATATCCTTTTTTTGGAAGTATTTTCTGCCATGATCATCGCGGATTGTATACCGTTTACATGTTGCTTCCGCTATTCCGTCTGCTGCTGGCGACGCATTTGTAAGCTCGGCGGTGATTGGTCCTCAGTCGTCGTCGACTTGCGGTTGCCACCAGGTGGCCATTATTATAAAAGAGTACGAAAGTCTGCAGTGGGTAGAAGGACTTAACCTACCCACTGCAGATGGAGTGTATGTGCTATTAAGTATAATCAGTATTTAGATGTTCTCTGTGTTTCTCTTGCCAAAACACCAAAGCGCTTCTGGGGATTTTTCAAGAGCAAAACAAAGACAAAAAGTGTCCCAAGCGTTGTTGCTTATGGTGAGAGAACTGCCTCTGATCCTTGCGCAAAGGCTAGTCTGTTTAACGAGTATTTTCAATCCCTTTTCACCCCCCAACCTTCAAGACGATCATATCCAGACATAACAGTTTTTAAACATGTTCATTACTGTCCAGGATGTCAGATCTGTTCTGACTGATCTTTATTCGGACAAAGTATGTGGGCCAGACGAGTTACCGGCTCGGATTTTAAAAGAATGTGCTCATGAATTGGCGCCATCACTTTGTAGCCTGTTTAACGAATCTCTTCAAACTGGAGATTTGCCACTTGCTTGGCTAAGAGCAAATGTTGTTCCTGTGCATAAAAAATCTGATAAAGAAAATGTGAGAAATTATCGACCAGTATCGTTATTGTGCATATGCAGCAAAGTGCTGGAAAGATGTATCCTAAATTTGGTTTATCCTCACGTTGTGTCTGTGTTGCATCACTTACAACACGGTTTTGTAAAGGGACGGTCTACAACAACTCAGTTAATTCAGGTTTTTCATGAAGTCGGCAAAATCCTGGATCAGTCTGGACAAATTTACATTCTACATTTAGACTTTTCATCTGCTTTTGACTCTGTCCCCCATGACTTATTTCTGCGTAAACTTCAGGTTTATGGATTTCATGGCAATCTCTTAAAATGGCTTACGTCATATTTATCTAATCGCAAACAAAGAGTTGTTGTCGATAGTGCTCTATCCTCCTGGTCTCCTGTTACATCAGGAGTTCCACAAGGATCAATATTAGGTCCTTTAATGTTTTTATTGTACATCAATGACATGCCAGATTGCGTAAGTCCTGAGACACAGGTTGCTTTGTTCGCGTACAATTCAAAATGCTAAAGAGAAATTAAAAACGCTCAAGACTCAAATTTGCAGTGCGACCTTGAAAATATCTTGGTCTGGAGTCGTAAATGGGATATGAGATTTAACACTGCCAAATGTAAACTTTTGAGTGTTACAAGGAAGCGATTTCCCATTCTTCACCAGTACACTATCAATGCCAATATAATCGAAAAAGTCGATTGCATGCGTGATCTTGGGATAGTGGTATCATCTAATTTATCATGCAAATGTACTGGTCAGTAAAGCAAATCGTATGCTAGGATTAATTCAAAGAAGTTGTGGTCACTCTTGTTCAATTCCAACAAAAAAGAAAACTGTATACTTCGTTCATAAGAGCACTCTTGGATCATTCTACCCAATCTTGGGCTGTAGCATCTGAAAAATCTCTCCTTCACATCGAAGGTGTGCAAAGGAGAGCAACCAAGTACATTCTTGGTTATAGTGATTGTGTAGGTGGTGATTACAAAGTCCATCTCATGAAGCTGAACTTGTTACCGCTTGGTTATCGGCGTGACATAATGGACTGTGTATTACTGTGTAAATGTTTGAGTGGTGACTATGACATTTCCTATGTGCAGTTTGTTTCATTCAAATCGGAGGAAATTCCAAAATTTAGGACGGAAACTTTCCGACATTCGTATTTTAATAAAATATTTTACTTATGGAAAGCCAATGCACTTTATCAACCTTCTGATACCACAGCTGTTTTTAAGTTGAAGTTATTCAATTATTACATAAAAATGTTCAACGATAATTTTTCACCCAACAACTCTTGTACATGGGTTGGCAAATGCCATTGTACACTCTGCCGCCTAATATAGTTAAACTTTTTTTCTTGGCGGCTTTTATTCTGTATTTATGAGGCTTCTGTTCTTGGTTTATAAATGTCATCTTTTTTTTTGCAATTTTCTGTATACGTAATTGGAGGATTGCTCACTATCGGTGCCTTGTCACCTATCTGATCGCATCCTGACTGCTGTCAAAGTTTAATAAATAAATAAAAAATGTAGTAGAGTGAATATTTAGGCCTAATGAAATAAGAGTACTTCAAAATAAATACAGCAAAAGTACAAAAATCACAGTCCAGGACTGATATTGGCCATCTCTTTTAAGAGAGCTTCAGACGACGATTGTTGTGCTGTGCAGCAAAGCGTCTCACAGACATATCCAAACCTACCTCTTTTGCAAGTTGTTTTTCAATACTGAGAACAGCTAGATTTCTAAGACGATCGTCTGATGATTGTCAGGCTACATAGACCTCGAGTCGGATACTGCTCCTGCCGCGAGTACTTATGAGCTACTTCAAAAAACGGAATTGCCAGATCTATACAAACATATACGGTAAAATAATAACAATTACAGTTGGATGATATTCATTATGACTCTAATTTTAGCATTAAAATTTGACTTCTTTTATATCAGACAAGAAAGCGTAGTTCTGCATTCATACCTTGACACGTTTTGACGGGAACTCCCATCTTCTTCAGTGTCACATGATGGTATTGTGACGCGTCTTATCAGCTGTTTTTACTGAGGCGTGACCATCCTGCTAAGTTTGTCAGGACGGTCTCGCCTTCTGCTGTCAGTTCGCCTCTTCACAACCGCACTCCACGTGTGAGACACCATGTACGCCCCCTCGTCCCTGTTCATCGTCCTGTGGGCTCGCTTCTGGATTTCTGTCGCCTCCATAATCCAGCGTTGGTGTCGGTTTTCCTCAGTGTGGATAACTTTGGCCTTTTCCCAGTCCATAATATGGTTTTCCCTCTTACAATGGTCCGTAATGGCTGATTTTAGGTTATCTTTGTCTTTTACTGATCTCGTCTGTCTCATGTCCGTTTCTCTTTCACATTCGGTTCTGTGTTCTTTTTCCAATGTGCTGAAGCATCTCCCTGCTTCTCCAATATGTTTTGTCGCAAGAGTGGAATAGTATTTCATATATGACATGACAATTATTGTCCTGTTGAATCACGTGACACTTCTGAGGAAGATGGGCGTTCCCGTCGAAACATGTCAAGGTATGAATTCAGAACTACGCTTTCTTGTCTGATATAAAAGAAGTCAAATTTTAAGTAATAACACTTATATTTCACGTTTCAGTGGAATTTAAGAAATTTTGCCTGGTTCGGCTGACACATGCCAAATTCATTAGAACATACCATCCATATGTTTACAACAATGGCTAACGGTATTCGGTACGGATACCCCCGTACCTTTACTTGTGATGGAATGAGAGGCTAATAATACCGCTGCCTTACCTTTGGCATACAGGCTAGAGATAGGGGTCTGTGCCCATAGCCACTGCCTTTACAGTAAGGACCTGGTTTTATTATGCAGCCTCATTGCTGTGATATTGATCACATAACACTGAAACTTATGCAGCGACCCTCTGAATTCAACATGCCTGTTTTTGATATGTAGCTAAATGCTTCATAAACTGTTCTCGTTTTTACTATAATCAAAACTAACCGAAGGGAAAAATGCTCCAACAAGTCACACAGGAGTGAAAGACTTTTGACCAGCGATTAATGAGCGCATTAAACCATCACCTTTAGCATGCATGCCATCTATTGCAAATTTAACTTAACTTTAACTTCGTGTGTTAAAATGTCAGCGGGGGAAACTGAATTTACCTGGAGAAAGTTGGGAGGCAAAGTGGCTCCACTCTGCAGCGCTGCACGCAGACTCCAACAAGTGTCCATGGCAACTGACACACGCCAGCGCGGAGCAGGAGGCTAGTCTCGCAGATTCCGCACTGCAGGCCCGCAGCTATTTGAGGAGCCGAATATTGTTTTTTTTTTTTTTTTTTTTGGTGAATTCATCTTTTATTTTGATGCTTTAAGACATAGTGGTGATCTGTTTTACAAGTATGGTTTTAAAAACATTAAAGTTAGGGGGGGAAGGCTCGACAGTGGGGGGGGGGGGGAGCAGTTGTAGATCCGCCCCTGACTTGTGATGAGGTGCACCTTTACGCAAGTGAAACGGAAACTTCAATGCACAAGGATTTTAATTCCACATGAGAATCTCATTTAGCATTCAATGAATAATTGCGGACTACGGCGAATAAGCCAAAAAATTCCTTCAGACCTACGCCGAATGTGTGAGACTTGGCATCTCTGCTTGTTTCAACACAAAACACTCAACTGCTCACAATACTATTTTGCTTGTGAATCAACATGGTATGATGGTTGACCATACTATTCGGCAGTCTTCTTGTTCTTTCTCAGCTTAAGCTAAAGTGATCAGACCCCACTTCCTTAAAATCTTGTGCCTGTTGAGATGCGTTACATTGGCTAAAGCCAGTCCGCACTTTTTGTCATGGCAGCCATCTCATCAGCCCAAAATCGATGCTATATGCAGTTTCAAAAAATTATTCTGTTCTCAAACGCAAAAAATATTTGACTCTACTTGTGGACATTTTATACACCAATCTATCGTTCTGGCTACATTTCACGGTCGCCTTCGCGTGTACTTTAAGGAATGAAGTGACATGGGCACACTTGAAAGAAGAGGGAAAACATCTAGATAAGAAGGAGGAATTGACAGGGGGGATGATAAAAGGAAGAATATCAGGAGTAATGGCTTAAGGAGAGATGAGGGGATGGGATCAAGGGTACAAGTAGTAGGACGGTGGAGAGAAGGGGCTCTAATTTCTTGGCGCAACGCAGGTGGCGTAGCGTGGCACAGCCCACGCAGTGGTAATTTCGTCCGGCGCAGCCCGCGCAGTGGTAATTTCGTGAGGTGCAACACCGTGCGCAGACGAACGTGTGCCGAGATGGGTGTGGCGGCGTAGTAGGGGGAGGTGTCACTTATACATCAAGACGCAGTGACAATTTCGTGGAAAAAGTCTTCGCTGCAGTTAGGCTGAAAGCTCGCCAGCTCCAACCTGGTTCACTTTCTGTGCAGTGGTAATTTGGCTGACCGGCGCATAGTGCGCACACGTCACCGAAACCTCGCAGGCAGGTTTCCAGAATGTCAGGCACATTTTAATACAGTAACTAATTTCAGCAACCACTGTTTAAAGTAACTATCTGAATCAGCACATAAATTATAGTATCTATATCGATTGTCCTGATGTCAGATCAAAGGCGGTTGGCAGGCGTGATGGAAACTCGACCTGGCTTAATCAACGCAACTGAATCAGTGATGCAAATTAACGACTTCACATCTTTCTCAGCCAACCAAAAACTGCCTCGGCATCAGGCAGTTCGTATATAATGCTTGCATTCTGTGCTCAGTGAAGCCGACGTGAAATGAATTTTTCGCACGACTGATTACAGTCAAAGTCAATGCAAAGACGCAACGGTCTGACAGGGTTTTAATACAGCTCCGTGTCTGAAAGTCATTAAAGTTCTAATTTTTCGAGCATTCCAGGAATTATTAGACGTGCACACTTGGCCATGTTTGTGTTCGACCTTGACAAAATGCAAATTGATAGCTATCGACTTTTCTTGGTCTTTTTATTCATCTGTTTTCTTCCTTTGAAGATAGACAACAGTTTTTATTCGGTCTTTGTTTTGAAAATTAATCGAATGGATCGAACAGATTCACGTTTTATTTCCACAGCAGAGATAAAATAGTGCTTGTCATCACAGAGCAAATCAATTCCATGACTATTGACAGTGTGAATAAATTATCGCATGCACGATCAAGACTGTCCGACGCGAAATGCAAAATATTGCATGTCTGTCACCCAGCAAAAAGTAGAAGTATTGATATGAGAACAGATTTATAACGGAATGAAGAATAAAAATACATATAGCTACATCTCCAACCAACAGAACATCCAAAAAAGATGACCCGCAAATAAATTAATTGCAGTGTTCGTTGGATGTTCTGTTGTTAAAATGTTTCTTTTTATTCTTTATTTCGTTATCAATCTGTTCTAATCGTCCTCTTTTTTTTTTGGCTGTCAGACACGGAGGCATTGTACATTGTCTCGCGCCAATGTCGACTCGCTTTATTGAGCAGAGCTTAAACAGAAACATTGATTGAAATTCTCGGCACTCATCTTGAAGAACTGAGCCCTCTTATCAAAACATTCACATTTAATATCTAAAAGGGTCAGTAGATTTGAAGAAATTAAAAACAATAATAGACTGTCGGACTCGGAGATATATTAAAACCCTGTCAGACTTTTGGACACAAGACACTGCTTTCAACGCAATCTGTTGAGCGAAAAATTCGTTTCGCGTGCAGTGTGCAAGCGGCTTAATACTAGGCTACTATTATTGTCACTAAGGTTTTATCGTTTTTAGTGGGGGAAAGGAATACAGCCTGATTGCAATGATCTCGTACTGAGTTAAGATCACATATTGAAAATAAATGTGTAACGTATCTTGCATTTTTGTCCATGCATGTTAATCCCCATATTTTAAGCAGCAACAGGCTGTAATATTAGGAACACGCTATCCATGGTTTCTTTTGCCAATGAGCAATATTTGACTCGGCTGTGTTACACCCAAACACGCCTTCTTTGCCAACTTGCGCTGGAAGGAGGGACAGAGGAGTACTTGCACCAGGCTACGCCGGGCACGAAATTGCAACATACGCCTGGACACACCCCGTTGGCGCGGCGCGCCTGTGCCGCGCCTGCGCCTGGTCTACGAATTTAGAGCCCAAGAAGTTGAAGAAGTTGTCCGAGTCAGTCAGTGAAGAGAAACTGGAAAAACAAGGGAAGGGAGTTGAAGGAGGGTAGATAGGGAGAGAGGAGGCAGATGTAAAGGAACTAGTAATCTCTGTTGCCTCGTCAATTGAAAATAAAGAGTGTGTATATAGTCAAGAACAATTTTGCAAAACTTCATACATTTCAGGGGAAAGTGACCACCAAACAGAACTCCATCAATTAGCCAGTAATGCTTCTTACGCTAATGCTTGATCCAAACAAACATCGTGCACCTTCAAGTCGCTGGAGGCCCTGGACATTATCACAACCTACCGTGCTACAACCTGTGCTCTAGACGCCATCCCATCTCCTCTTCAGCGGTCTTTATCGAGTTTAGTCCTTATCTTTCTTCCTGTATTAACTGATTCCTAGCTTGAGGACGTGTTCTTTCTGCCTTTAAGTTGGCTCTTGTTAGTCAGCACTCCAAAAACCCCTCCACTGACCTCTCTGATATCAGAGATTACTGTCCAGCATCACGGCTACCCTTCCTGCTCAAAATTCTGGAGCATGGTGTACTTGACCAATTATTATGTAATCTCCAAGAGAATCATCTACCAGTCTGGCTTTCAGGCTAGCTGTCGAACAGGGATAGCTCTTCTGTCTGTGGCAAACACACTCGCCATCGCACTTGTCTCGTCCCTCAGCTCTGGTCCAATTCTTCTTGATCTGTCTACAGCTTTTGCCATGATGAACCACTGACTCTTGATCTCTACTCTGGCTGAGAAGGGGATTGCTGGGACTGCGCTCTCTGAGTTTGTGTCCTATCAAGCTGATAGCACATACTAGGTTTTCTGGTTGAGATCAGTCTCTACTCCCCAGCCTGTTGCGATACCCTCTCAGGGATCTGTTTTAGGACCCTGGGTGTTTTATACTCACATTTCATCTTTTGCTAGTTATCACATCACATGATTTTTCTTTCCACTGTTGTGCTGATAACCCCTAGCTTCTGTAGAATCTGGAAACGCTCCTGCGTATGGTTGATAAGCTCAGTTCAGAGATATGCCAGATAGCAATAAAACTTTTGTGGACTTCCCCCCAGGATGTTCGCTCAGCCTGCATGTGGAAGGTGTCGATAGTCTTTCTGTTACTCTGGGGGGGGGGTGTTGCAAAGCTCTGGGTGACACAATGCCCCTGTGGGAGTCATATTACTATCTTCGGTCTAAAGTTAACGTCCAGTTATATTAATCTGTTTAAAATAATCTAAACCTCTGGGAACTTCATAATATGCTAATATGTTCAATATTCTGCAAAGAAATCACTTATATACTTATTACCCAATTTAACTATATAATAATTCATCTTAAGGCTTTTTCATGACAGCTGCATCATATTAGTACATATTCATATCATGGTTGGTCTAGTTATTCTTAGGGGAATCCAAGGAGTTGAATGGAGTATGTTTCATTCCCATTGAAATTATGGTTCATTCCCATTTGGAAACTCCTGAAAATTGGTCAGAATCCTCTCGGGTAATCACCCTATACTCCTCACTCAGCAAAATCGCTTTATTACATCCTCCAAATGGTGGAAACCCAAAAACCAGATTCAAACCCCTTCCAGGGTGTTTATGGCCATGCCGCCTGGATCAAAGACGTTTGACCTCATGCAGTTTCTGACCTCAAGGAAGTAGGTAATTAAATTTCAGAATGCCTACAGTGAATTACCTTTTGGGAGAAGGATTTTCCTCCCCGGTCCTAAAATTTATTTTTATTAAATTTGCATTCATCCCGAGGTATTGGAGCCAGATGATTTTGGTCAGTTTTGGCAAAGATTGGTATATTTCTATTATTACTTGTCTTGTTTTTCACAGCATGTCATTCCTTTGCTTGTGCCGTCTCTCTGATTCCATTCACCCTTTGTCAGAGTCAACTGTATGTTCAACAAGGACATAGATGACTTAAAGTTTGGGCCTGCGTTCTGACAGAGCGCATGATTTAATTTATCTTTTATGTTTTTGTTAACAACTCTTGCAAAACTATTTCAAGTTTGAAACTATGCAGACATTCACCCTGCATAGCTAATTCTTTTACAGCCTTCACACCTGACAGCCTTAGCTTTACAGCCGGTGTCTAAGCGGGGCCATAAAACACCCGCTTGTGATAACAGGCCCCATCCGAGCCACTTTACAACCCTCATTCACACACGCGTGTGCACACACACACACACACACACATACACACACTTCTTCATGTCTGTGATTATCCTGATACGAGGGGAAAGCCATGTAAAGCGACAGATTATCACGTCAGGCCGTCACCAGCTGTAAAGCCCCACAAAACAATACCAACGACGGACATTGCAGTGAGGTGAAGGACTCACGTGTTCTTATTGACCAACTTTAATTCGAGCATTTTCCTGGCTGGTTTGGACCACAATATAATGGATATTTTTCTCCGTCCAAAGACGGGGCTTAGAAAGGCAACGGTTACAATCAATCTGACTCCATAAAACAGTTAAACTACCAAATTTAGTTGTATCCTCGTTAAATATCTGACTCCAAATTAGAATTAGAATTGATAGTTTTGGGACAGCATGCATGGATCTCGAGACAACTCTGCCATCAGACACGGCGGCGGAAGCCATCATTGCTCAGCAAATATGTCCCCAGGGTTAATAAACGCAGCTGTCCTGGATTAATTCGACAATAAATCCATTGATTAGAAGAAAATACCATGATAGCAGCATCGAGGCTTAAACAAAGTAGCACTGAGCGTTATCGTATCACGAACCCAGGTTCATGTACACCCAAGGGTCCCTTAAAGGAACTTAGCCGAAAACCGGCTTATGCGCCAAAGGGCATTTGTAAGAGCTAATTCGCAAGGACCGATAATACACAAACCCTTGAGGGGTAGAACGTAATCTCAAATCTAACTTAGACTTATCGTTACCTACACATGTTTTGGTAGGAGTTTCCCCTCAAGTCCCGGTCGCAACGAGGCTAGTAGGAACAAGTGTTAAGCTGAAAAAGGAATAATTTAATCACCAGGTAGGCACAAACTTTGATGAAACAAATCAACGCTAAGCCAATTACCAGTTACACATAATTTAGATTATATTTTTTAGATTAGATAATGGCCACATGGAACGAAAGCCGTCCTACGTGGCTGGGGAGAATTCAGATGCCCCCTCGCTCAGAAGAGCAAGGCGTCATGTGACTTTCCCCAACTCACCTACGCGCGTCAGATGTTGTCAAAGAAGAGAGCCCCTTCGGTTACAATCTCGTACCTTTAAAGATTCCAAACCACGCCTCCGAACAAGGTGGGCTGTCCCCCCATCGAGGTGTGATCATCGCGCAAATTCTAACCAGCTTTTCAGGAGCTTTCCAAAAAGAGAGTGAAACATAATAAGGTAAATGAAACATGTTTCACTCAACTCCTTAGATTCCCCTGAGAATAAAAGACCAAACATGATAGGAATATGTGCTAAAATGATGCAGTTGTCATGGAAAAGCCTTAAAATGGAGTATTATAGTCCAAGTGTGTTATAAATATATAAGTGGTTTCTTCATAGGATATTGAACATAAACATATTATGAATTTCACAGAGATTTAGATTGTTTTAAGCAGATTAATGGAACTGGGCTTTAACTTCAATGGGGACCGTGATATAACTCTGAGTAACACTGGGCAGCCTGGACGTAATGGCTCCGGCCTCCTGCTGAGTAGAACAAAGGATGCCACTCTCACCGGCAGGCTGTAGGATTATACAAGTTTACTGCTGGCTCTGGGCTGCACCAGATCAACCAAACATTCAGATTTTACATGCATAATGCGCATGTGTTCCAACAATATTGTTGCGGAAATAACGTTGGCTTCATAGATCATTGGCGAACCTTCTGGCGCAGACCTGGCCTTTTGAGGAGGGACGGTGTTCATCCTTCTCGAGAGGGTGACATCCTTTTGTCAAAAAATTTTGCCTACAGTTTAAACCAGTGCAATTGACTGCTCAGTGTCCACTCTAGATCACAGGCATTTATTACAGTTACTCTTGATAAATCATTGTTATGGTCAAATTTAACAGAGACTGTGTCTGTTCCCCAAATCCCAATAAAATTAAAAAGGAAGAATTATGGTGTGGTCCACAATATCTTGACCTTCATTGAAACAAACTATATCGACTCCTATATGAATACAAAACCCTCTCTCAAATTTGGACTACTTAATATAAGATCACTTAACTCGAAAGCAGCTCTTGTGAACGATTAATCTCTGATTATAGTCTTGATGTATTATGCCTCACAGAAAATTTGCTGAAATCAGATGAAAACACCTCTTTGAATGAAGCTTCTCTACCTGGTTTTATGTACGCTCATAACCCCAGTCTTGACCAGAAAGGAGGGGGCGTTGCATTATTTATAATGACTCCTTTCACTCTGCCCAAACTGCAACATAAATTTGATTCATTTGAGGTACTATTAATGAATTTTTCATTTCTTGATGCAAGTAAGAACTCCATCCCTGCTTAGTCTATTTCTCAGGTGATAGTCTATAGGCCACCCGGTCAATATTCTGGCTTCGTGCATGATTTCTTGGAATTCCTCTCTGAATTAGTTTTAAGCTATGTTAGAATTGTTATTTTGGGTGACTTTAACCCGCATGTCGAGAGGGTAGATGATTCTTCAACATCCATCTTTACTAATCTTGTGGAATCGGTTGGCTTCACTCAGAGTGTCATTGGCCTAATTCATGGTCATACTTTAGACCTGATCTTAAGCTTTGGTGTTGAGATTGCCAAGGTTGACATCCATTCACACAGTTCCATCGTATCGGACCATTTTCTTTTCACATCCAGTTTACAATTGGCCCACCCTGTATTATCAGAAACTAGGATGTACTGAAGTTGTTCTTTTACTGCCACAACGTCTTCACAATTCATTGAAGGACTACCAACTTATAATGATTATCCAGCCAGCCCCCACTGTATTGACAAAATGGCAGATAAGTTTGCTAATGCCCTCCGTAGTACCCTCGATGTAGTTGCCCCATTGAAATTTAAAAATGCTACTCAGAAGAAGAGACCATCCCCATGGTACACTGACCAGACGCAGACTCTAAAGCAAAAATCCCGTCAACTAGAACGCAAATGGTGCTCCACTAAAGTCCAGGTATTCCATTGTGCTTTGAAAGAGAGCCTTGCTGTATATAAGCATGCTTTGTCTGTTGCTAGGTTTTCTTATTTTGCAAATCTTATACAGGAAAATAAAAATGAACCTATAATCTTTTTCAAAACAGTGGCCAAATTAACAAACAACTATGCTGCAAATACCCCTCAAATTCCAGCTTCCTGCAGCAATGATGATTTTTTAAAATTCTTTTGTGGCAAAATAATTGAAATTAGAGAAAATATCATCGCTTCCCTTGCACTTGGTGAAGGCCTTAACTTAAAACCTCATGCTATGCATATCAACCAATTTGATTCATTCTCTCCCATATCCCTGAGCGAACTTGCCAAACTAGTCTCTTCTCCCAAATCAACAACTTGTCTCTTAGATCCCATCCCAAGTAAATTACTGAAGGAACTCCTGCCCATTCTTGGCAGTCCAATTCTGCACATAATCAATTCTTCCCTGATTTCAGGTTTGGTGCCGACTTCATTTTAGATGGCTGAAATTAAGCCTCTGCTCAAAAAACCAAATTTTGATCCAACAGTTTTTGCTAATTATAGGCCGATCTCAAACCCTCCATTTCTATCCAAGATCCTTGAGAAATATGTTGCCCAATAGCCTACTTTCTTCCTGCAAGTGAATAAGGCACATGAGAGGTTTCAGTCTGGCTTTAGAGAACATCACAGCACTAAAACAGCCCTCATTGTAGTAATGAATGATCTGCTTCTTTCCATGGATTGTGGCCGCATCTCTGTCCTTGTCCTACTTGATCTAAGTGCTGCCTTTGACACAATAGACCACCATATTCTTCTTCACAGGCTAGAAAATCTGGTTGGTATTTCTGGACTCGCCCTTTCATGGTTTAAGTCTTATCTCTCTGATAGATGTCAGTTTTTTTAGAGTAAATGGAAATTTCTCCAAGTACTCCAAGGTGAACTTTGGAATACCTCTAGGATCTGTTCTGGGCCCTCTGCTGTTTTCCTTATACATGCTTCCCCTTGGAAGCATCATAAGTAGATATGATGTGAAGTACCACTGTTATGCAGATGACACACAGCTTTATATATCTTTTAAGCCAGGTGAAATTGATCCACTAACTAGATTAGAGATGTGTCTTAAAGCTGTTAAAGCATGGATGACACAGAATTTTCTCTCTTTAAATCCAGATAAGACTGAAATATTGGTAACTGGTCCCAAATCGCTCAGAGAGACATTCCTCAAGTTTTCCCTCAACGGTGATGGACTCCCGGTTTCTGCCAAAGCTGTTGTCAAAAACCTTGGTGTCACCCTTGATTCAGACTCTCTCTGCACTGTCATATTAATAACATCATAAAAGTGGCTTTCTTTCATCTTAGAAATATATCTAAGCGGAGAAAAATGTTGTCTCTTCAGTACGCCGAAAAAATGGTTCATGCATTTGTGTCCTCTCGGCTGGATTACTGTAACGTTTTACTGTCAGGCTGCACCAGTTCTATCCTGAATCGCTTTCAATTAGTGCAGAATGCTGCTGCTAGGGTTCTGACCTGGATGAAGAAATATGACGACATTGGCTCAGTACTTAAAAATCTTCTCTGGCTGCCTGTCAAATTTAGAATTGAATATAAAATTCTACTGCTTGCCAATAAAGCCTTAAATGATTTGACCCCAGAATATCTTAGTGCACTTCTCATTCCTTGCTCCCCTCCAAGATTACTTTGTTCAAAAGGTGCTGGATATTTGAAAATTCCAAATATATCTAGTGTTACATTTGGAGGCAGAGCATTCTCCTTCAAAGCTCCAATCTTGTGGAACAATCTCCCAACAAACATTCGGGCCTCAGACGCACTCTCTGTGTTCAAGAGTTGGCTAAAAACTTACCATTTTAGTCAAGCATATGATTAGATCATGATTAGTTATGTATAAACATTTACTTGGCTCTGATGGGACTGACTAAAACCTAGTTTCATGATGGGTTCACAAGATATTGGAAGCCAGAGTTAAGTAAATCCATGTGGAACCGGTGGCACTGAGCAGGCATTAATGGTGCCAGTGAGGCTTGCTACAGCCTTAGTCACTGGGGAGGTCCGTATGGTACTGGTGGTAGTGTTAAGCAAATCCATGTCGAACTGGTGGCACTGAGCATGCATCAACAGTGCCAGTGGGGCTTGCTACAGCCTTAGTCACCGGGGAGATCTATCCGGTACTATTGTTTAGAAAATGAAAAGTGATCCAACAGCCTGGAGTAAGTGTTGGGCCTCTGTGCTGCCGGAAGTGGATGGAGGGGTGTTGACTGTTTCCTGATCAGTCTGCTTATAACTTCTCACTTGGCACATGACAGAGGACGGTACTTTTATTAACATGCAGTAGTTTTATCCAGTGCCTCACACCCCTTTCTTCTGTGTCTCTTCCCGAGGATCTTTCTGTCCACTACCCTGAGTCCTGGACCGTATGAGCCCTGTCCCTCACCATGAGTGCTGGCTGCTGCTGTCCTGCTGCCCTGATCCGTTCCTGGTCCAGTCCTGCACCATCCTCGATTTGCCACTTCCTGAGGCTACCGATGCCACTGTTCAGATGTCCTCTCTCAGCTAAATCGCTTTATTACATCCTCCAAATGGTGGAAACCCAAAAACCAGATTCGACCCTCTTCCAGGGTGCTTATGGCCATGCCGCCCGGATCAAAGACATGGTTTGGCTCGGGGAGAATCGTATCCGATCTCTCCTCGAGCACGTTACTGCGTGTGTAGTACCCAATCTATATAGTCAGGGAGAATCGTATCTGATCTCTCCCCGCGCATGTCAGTGCGTGAGTAGCCTTTTCCTCCAGGTATGACCTTATTCTCCTTTTCTAAATTGTGTGTAACTTGCCTTTGGCTTAACGTTGATTTGTTTGATCTCAGCTTGTGCTTACCTGGTGAATAAATTATTGTATTTCCTTTAAACTTGCGTGGTCCCAGTGACTCCTATTCCTTTCATTCTTTCTAGCCACATTTCGACCGGTACTTAGGGGGCGATTCCTTACCATTCCAGAGTTTGATGGCGAAGCTGCCCTGAGATTCACGCATGTTGTCCCTAAATTATAAATTCTTATTCTAATTTGGAGTCAGATTTTTAAGAAGAGTATAACTAAATTTGGTATTCTAAATGTATTATGGAGTCAGATTAATTATAGCCCTTGTGCTTTTGAGCCCCGTTCTTCGAACGGATATAAAATATATCCATTTTATTGCGATTCACACCAGCCAGGAGATCCCGCATACTAATACCAACCGAAGCAACACGTGGACCCTTCTTCCCCGGCAATTTCCGTCTTTGGTATTGTTTTGTGGGGTTCTACACTTCTTTTTTTTTTTCCTGTTACTGATGCAATGTTATGGTTCTGCCTCAGGTGTGTTGTCTTTGTGCTTACTTGTGCTTGTGCTTTACTTTCGTTTTATTTTTCAGCTTTCATTCCCGCCATCTGACGTTCGATTCTCTCTTGCCTAAACTCCAGTGGTGTGATGTGACAGCCTTCAGCATACCTGCCTCTCGTTGTCCAATCACGTTTCCTCTTTCTGTTTCAGCTGTGGTATTTCATTCATTGCTTCCACCTGTGTTTAATTCTGGGTCTTGGGAAACTCTGAGTGAATGCGTTCTCTGATAGGATAATTACTAACCCGTACTAACCAGCACTTATTTGAGGGTGCTTGTGAATATTTCCGTAGTATTATCCTTAATTAACTCATTAGCGAGTGTTAGCGTTTCTAGCTTTTGTATTCCTGCCTAAGCTTTCCCTGATTAGCTGCGTTTAAACCTATGCTTTCCTTTGCTTCTCTCGTGGTGCTTTTTACTCGTCCCGTTTAGATTACCTCAATCTAAACTGTTTAGCTAGATTTATTGTCTCGAGTCATTATTGTAAACCCAGTTCTCGTGTAATTGTTTTATTAATCCCATGTGTTTCTGTTTCCTTTCGAGATTGTGTTCCGGGTCCCCGCTTCCTCCCGTGTCTATATCTGTGGGCAGGAGAGAGGAGACCTCAGAGGGAACTTTGCTGGACTCTGCTCAGCACTGTGAAATATCAGCTCCTGTGCCTTCCCGAGTATTTCCTTGTGCTATTTTCTGAGTCTTGTTTTTGCTGCTCCCTCGTCTTGTCTCCCCGTTCCCAAGTCTCCCAGTGTTTTCCCTTCATGTAGTAAGGTCCAGTTTTTGTTTTTATTTAGCCTCTCTTTGAGTGAGTACCTTTGTTTCTCCCTGCCTTGGGCAGTGTACCTTAGTTTTCCCTAACGTTCAGTGCATGTGCAGTGTTTTGTTTTTGGCTTTTCTGCCAATTTTTTCCTAGTGTTGTGTTTCGATAAACACTTCAGTTCCTGCATCTGGTCTTCACCTGTCTACTTCCTAACATGCAAAGGTTCAAGGCAGCTAGAATTCAACCTGGAGAAGATGGTGTTTCTCCTCATCCCTCAACAAACCTCTTTCAAGGTTACAAGACCTTTCCATCACCATTAACTGCACTTCATTTGCAGCTAGTTGCTCTGTGCAAAACCTGGGGATGGTCTTTGACACCCATTGAGATTTTAAAGAGCATGCTGCACCAACAGCATGGTCTGACAGATTCTTTCTACACATCAGAAGTGTCCTTCAACTCCTGTAGCTCATCCAGAATGCAGCTGCTCCTCTCATCTTCAGTCTCAAGTTCTCCCATGTAACTCACCTGCTAAAATCCTTGATTGACAGCTAGTTGCAGATAGGCTTGGATTCAAAGCTCTGACTCTGGCATATACTGCTCATCCAGACCACTAAACCTTTCCTACCAAGCTACCCAAGGGTGGCATTACCTGTTCACATATCAAGAGGCTATTTGGTCTCTGCATATCTTCCATTGTGAACAAAAGACTCCTCTGTTTAGACAGTACCTGACCTTAGCTGGTATCACTGATTGGGCAGATTCAGTGTTGTAAGATATGCTGAATCCTCTAGTGTCAAAGCTGGAGTTTACAAGGGAGGGGAATGCAACCCATCTATTCAAATTGTCCGGCATTTGCTCTACGATTATCATTGAGATCTGTCCCTGGAGCTGTTTTAACGTTTTTTTCTGCACTTCTCCCAGCCTTGAACGTCTGTGAGCCTGAGGCATGTCAGGTTTAGCTCTGATATAACATTAGTGCTGAAGTCCATCCATGCATTGAAAGCTCAAAGCATGTACTGTACGTACAGTCCATGATTCAAAGTCTATGAACAAGTCCTTCACTTGTCACGATCCTGGAACAGCGTGTCTACAGCAGAGACTTAATGAAGTGACAAATGACTAATGTGGAGCTAGATTTATGGACAACAACCAACTAATGTAATGCAACAGGTAGGACGCTATGGCTTAATGTAAATAAATATACCACCAGAATTATTAATTTGTCTTTAGAATTACGTTTTCATGCTTAAAGAGATCATTTGCCCACTTAAACCAGACATTACTATGTATTCAATGAAGAATAAAAGCCTAATGGTCAGATTGTATTCATGTTACTATATTCCAAGTAACTAAGACAAGAGAGCATTTTTAACTGGTCAAATATTCAACATTATGGTGATTCAATAATGTCATAATCTGGGGACAGATGTCCAAATTCTTTCAAAACGTTTTTTGTGGAACCAAAGGCAAGATAAAAAAAATCAGTTTGGCTCTTTAATCTGCTTTGTCTCTGAATTCTTCAGCCATTAATTGCTGTTTTATTGATCAAGTTCCAACAGTTTCAGTGTGTGTGTGTCTCCGCGTGTAATAGCTGCTTATATAATAGGATTACTAATTATGGTTTATTATGGTCATTGATTTAAAGATGAATATGATGAGAAATATTTAACTATGGTCCTCAACACATCAAATTGGTTCTTTTATTTTATCAGGTACCATGCCATTTTATCAGGTTTATGGTTTTTCTCATGAAGGAGACTAGATAACCCCTGGTTTACTGCAGAGTAATCCTGGCCCTTCACCCTGTATTTATGCAAAAATGTCTATCAATAATTTCTTCAAATCCATTAGGAAAGTATGCCCATGCACTTTCAACATCATGAATAAGGACAATTCTATCCCAATCGAAGTAGAACAAATCATACAAAAAAACTCTGACAAAATACTTTCTCATAAGATGCGTGGAATGCCTTTCCAAACCTTTGTGTTTATAATTGCTGCAACAACGCAATGGTCACTGACATCATTAACAAACACTCCCACAGCCAAGAATTTATGGGAACATTTGTCAAGATAGGTCAATTTTTTTTTCATTGTTTTTATTGCAATTTTTGTTTTTCATTCAAGAGAAAAAACGCTGTCTTTCAAAAATTGACTCACAACAAAACATACATGACAGCTCTTACATAAGAAATTAAAATATGGCATGATACAGGAGGTGGTAGGTCAGACTTACAGTGTACAGGAGTCACATTTATGAATGTCATTCAAGTGCACAAAAGTCCTTTTAATAGGGTGGAGGAGAGGTCCGGTCCGAAACAGTCCAAAAATAGGCGCCACACTCTGTAGAACTGATCTACATTGTCATGTATAATATTGGTAAGATATTCGAGGGGGATCAGTTCAAAAATAATTTGCGCCAACCACAGACAGAAGGAATTTTGTCACTGACCCACTGCAAGAGAATATTTTTCCTAGCTGCAAACATTAGAATATTCTTCAGTCTTTTGTTGGCTGCTGTTTTCACATATTTACATGGAAGACCCAGGATCAGGGATGTGGGGTCCATTTCTATATAAATATCAAAAATTCTTTCCATTTCACATATAATTTCAACACAGTATCTTTGAAGTTCATGACAAGACCAGGAACAATGAGTGAAGGTTCCCACATCAGTTTAACTCTTGAGACACAGAGGGGAAAGAGAGCGGTTGAAGAAATACTTGCAGTGAGAGGATATATGCAATCTGTGCAAGATTGTATGTGTTAAAGTTATATTGCTGTCGTCCGATTGAAATCTTTTTTTGCAAAAGACCAGATGGTATCCCATGTTTATTCATCTATGATCATAGACAGTTCCGTCCTCTGACCTCTAGCGTATCAGTAACAGATAAACCATTATGGTAATAAACCACATGGTAAGATAAGCTCAAAGACACTTTCAATTGTTGTTGAAACAGCATTTTCTCAACAGCAGATATTTTGGGGTGATCAACAAGGGTTGTGCTATGAGGTTGTGCTTATTTGCATAAAGCGAAAGAAATCTTGTTTGATCAGTTTGTAACTGCTAGTAAGCGATTCAAATGACATAAGCTTATCATCTAAGATTCAATATTCTTATTAAACCATTGTCGAAAACCAGGGTCTGAAGAGCTTGGGGGAAAAGCAGGATTATTTATAATTGGGGTGACCATGGATGTTATATTTGATCTTCCCTCAAGATAGCGAACAAGACGCCATGCTTTTAAAGTGTTAATTGTTACAGGATTCAAACAACAAGCTTCAATTTCCTAAAAATTATTAAAAAATAGTAAGGAGTGTGTTCACAATGCTGGTCATCAATTCCAGTTTGCAACTTTTTGAAGCTTTAGCAAGTGAAAATCCACTTCTTGTGACAGATATGGGTCAATTTATTTCGCACCCAATACCATCAAGCAGTAAAGACAATTCTAGGTATAGTGCAGTTCTGTGTACCTACAGCACCCATTTATTGTCCAAAATATGACCATTTTCTGGCAAAAAAATGTAATATTTGAAAAAGAGCATCAGTTTACCTGTGTAAAAACCTCATCTACAAGTGAGGAATAGTGTTAATTTGGATACCAGTGGATTCGTAATGAACTCTACTTTCCAGTGATATATAATAAGTTACATCAATGTTGAGATTTGAAGTACTCAGTATGCTTGAATGACATTTCGCTAATTTGAAAACATTGCTAAATTTAAGCCTACCTTTGGAACTGAGCTTTCAACTCAATAATATTAACCAAAATTACCTGCTTAAAATTGCTTAAAATCCCACTTTGTTCATCATAGATTTTGGAGAATCGTACATTTTCTCAGGATCACATTTTCCTTTCTTTGTAACCAGCCTGAAGATAACGGCTTAATTTTTCCGTCCCACAGGGTCTGTCCATAACAGTGCAAATTTCCCCTTATTGGTGAGTGCTATCGTAATTATACAACAGTGGGAGAAATATCTACTGATAAGGAATGTGTACACTAGGTCTGCCCCCGAAACTCTGACTGGCCCCTGAACCACAGAAGTTTTACTCTTTCCATCCCACAAAATGTCTGTCCATCACATGCGTGATGGATGGACGAACATACCATGAACGAACAAACATAACGTTATTCAATTGTAGAGAATATTTGAAACATCCCTGCCTATATTAAATAGAATTAAGTTAGCAAAACTTAGCTGAATCTTACCTGTCCGGGAGAAAATTAGCAACTTCGGCGTTAGTCTTCTCAGCTTTCAGCCATCTCCATCTTTCAAAGACATGTCCTATACAGATGCTTGTTTTGTTTCTGACTTAGTCACGATGTATTTCAGAATCATAACGAGGCCTTTTAGGTTTAGTAACGTAAGACATTTGTGCTCTGAAACGCTGGTAGCTGCAACTCAGTGGTAACTGGCAACCTGGATGCCGAAATGCCACTGACTTTGTGATTGGGAGATAGGTGGAAGGCGGCACAACGGGCCAAAACACAAAATGTCATCATAACCATGAGTTGTGGGCTGCAACTTCGCTTTCGTAATGTGAATATTCTGGCTGGACTACTGTTGTCAGTGATATAAGTATTTGAAATTAACATCATTCCTTAATGTCTGGTCATATATCTGGGCCATTTCATGATTAATCAGCAAACATTTCTTACATATTGCTGCTTTAATGGTTCGAGTAAAATGAGCATTGCGCAGACAGTCACGTTCACCTTCAACTGCATCAGATGATCAGCAGTGACTCATGCCCTAATTAATCCAACCTATACCCTACTGATCAACTCACGTGTGTCAAAGAATCAGAATCAGATATTCTTCACTTTTAAATGCCATGTAATTGCAACCAATCAGCTGCCAATTCAATTGATGGATCCAGGGAATACAAGGGTCCTACAATGTCTGTAGGTCAAAAATCCATCAACATGTGCAATCATTGCAAAAATGAATACATTTGAATACTTTTACTTGTGACAGATTCCCAATGTGAGACTGTCCCGCAATGTCAGTCCTGTAGTAGTATGAACAATGCTGTGTAATGTGTTAAGTGCCCTTTCACCTGTTTGGAGTTAATGTGGTCATTGAAGTTAGCAGAGTTGTTGTTTTTATTTTAAAAGGTCCCCTATTATGCTATATTTAGTCATTTAAAATATGTCCAAAGGGTCTTTAAAATAATGTTAATTATGTTAATAACATTACAAAAAAAAAAAAAATCACTCACATCCAGGCCTAGTGAGACCTCTTCTCTTACCCCGTCAGTGCCGGCCTGAAACACGAGCTGCGTGTAGGCTATGACAACGAGGCACTGCTCTGATTGGTTGTTTGGCCGCTTCGATTCCAGGAGTGGGTGCAGACCCAAAAAACCAGGAAACCAAGATGGCAGATATTTCAGGACATTTCTCCTTGGCATGTTTTGCTGTGAGACCGTACTTGTTTGATCTCGAATCTGACCCTGAACGGGGGGAGGAAGCCACTGAAGTATTGTAGCAACATTTACAGCGGGATTTCAATGAGTGGCAAATTGAAATTGTAGTGTTTTGCTCATACTCTCTCACCTTGCATGTATATAATTGTAGCTGTACTGTTTTATAGTTATGTTATATACCCACTTGGCTGTCGGGAGGAAACTTTACTAAAAGCTCCTGTTAACCATTCCCACCAAAACGAAATGCAAATCCAACACCAAGCTACTACATGAGTTGAGAACAAAAACACAAACGTGTAAGTGATGCTTCTGTGGAGCAAGTGACTCAAAAACTTCTAGCAAAAAAAAATCTGTATGTGATCTCCACTTTTTTTTGCTTTTTATTTGCCAGAACAATTTTCAAAGGTGGATGAAATTCTGTTGTGGCAATGCAGAGAAATCGTTTGTTATACCAGACACATTATAGTGTGTTTCACGATTGCATTCACCACGGTAGCCTCATAGAACTAACCCACACAATGGTAAAGTACTCGGCTGACCCTGGTCATGGATAAGTAAAACGATCCTTTCACAGTAGCAATAAACACACCCAAACACATACCCCGAGCTCTGAAAAACCTACGTCTGGTCTAAGTGCAGCCTTTTCAGCCTTTTTACTGCATATAAGTGAACCAGGAGCATTTTTTAACGACCCCGGCAAGCCAACTGATATGCAGTAGCTAGTTACCAAGCGTTTCTAACAATGACAGGGACAAACATTACCCTGCAATACAGGTTTTACAGACAGTAAGTTCCGTTATCGTGAACAGTTGAACTAAACATCCAAAATACAAGCAAGTATAAAAAGTTAGCTTCATCTGAGGTTTATGTTTACACACCTTCTGTTGAATGTCTCCTTGATATTTACTCTTGCATATTTAGGACAAGAACATTAGCAACAGTAACTTAGCTACGTTAGCCGCAGTGCCACAGCCACATTCATCAGGCTATCACATTAGGTAAGCTTATGCAGTAAAGCACCTTAAAGCAACTTATTTCACAGACAGCTTCTGTGTCTGTGAGTTACGGACAGTTGCTACCGATCCAGGCCTCAGCTTCAGATGAAGATTTGAGAAGCAGCTGAGACGCATATCCAGCCTTGAATTATCCTTTACTGACAAAGCTGTCTTCAGTGAAATGGTAAATACAAACAGCTGACATTCTCATTGAGTGTGGCCATTTGCCACTGATTTCTGGTGGCATCATCTTTTGAAAGAGAATATAGTTGTGCTCTTTTTTTTGCATCTAAAAAAACACAGATGAGCAGCTTTGGCAGACATACTGACGAAAGTACACCTCAAATGATCCGTGGTTCTTCTTCTTTTGTATTTCTAGAAGTGTAGACACTACAAAGGCGTAATAAGATCCGCGATTGTTTGGGCCTGCTATAATAGTTTCTGGGGTGGGCGGGTCCAGCGCCGTGATTGGCTCTGGCTAGGTCTATTCTAATTGGATGGCACGACCTGACATCAGGTTTTGCCTGGATCTCGCGAAGATCTCAGGAGAAGCTGTTCAGAGAGGAAATCATGTTCATGATATCACATTCTTGGACTACAGCAAAACCTCTGGAGCTTGTTCGGAAGAATACAGTTTTTTTTATAAAAATTCTTAAAACAGTTTATTTTCATATACCTTGTGGCCTTCTTTATCAAATATAGCCGCAACAGTTTGGGATTCGGCACGCTTATGAACGTAATAGGCCAGACATTTACCCGCTTTATCCCTATGCTCATAAAACCTCTGTCTAGCATACTTCATTTTCTTCTCCGCATCCCGAGTAAGAAGGCAGTTTAGAGCTGATCTGAGCGTAGTGACTTCTTGCCACAATAATGATGAAGGAGAGGATATATATGCTTTTTCCTCTATCTATCAACTGACTCTCTAAAGATTTTTGTTTCTCCTGTCTTTGGTGCTTCTTTGTTGCGGAGTGCAAAATAATTAAAGGTGACCTAGAATCTAAAACTGTATTTACCTTGTCAATGTTGAATCAGGGTAGTCTACTCGCATAAAGAACATACGAAAAGTGCTAGACTTTCTGAACATCTCCGTTTCATAGGAATTCCTCTTTTAAAAATGACCGTCAGAAAACGGGCCAATCTGAACGGATAGATATGATGTCACGTGTATCTCAGTTACCCCCCCCACACACACACACACACACACACACACTCTCATTCCGTTTCCTCGTCTTTATGCAACTCCATTGCTTCCAATCTGTAAAAACCCACAAAACAATACCTAGGACGGATATTGCATGGGGCGAAGGGTTTTACATGTTCTTTTTGCTGGCGATAATGTTGTGATTTACGAAATGAACCAAGTGCGACAACCAGTAGAATGCAAAAAGGAGGCTTTATTTCTGAAGGGGGAAACCCCCCAACAGAGCTGGCAACGGTACAAAGTCCACAATCCAAAAACAGTATCCAATGGGCGTAATCCAGAATCGTAACCAGGGCACCAATAACAAAGTTCGTGGTCAGACAAAAAGGGTTCGGTACACAGGCGTAGGTTTGGAGGAGAAACAAACTCATAAGCCAAAGACAGTCCGAATCCAAAACCAGGGCAGTAATCACAAAATCAAGGTCGGGCAGAAAAAAGGTCAAAATTCACAGATGCAACAATATCCAAAAAGGGCAAACCAAAAACAATAGTCGGGCAATCCAGTCAGAAAGATAAACACTGAGCAATCGAGGCGAGAAACGTAGCACAAGAAAACTAGGGAGAACGATCTGACAAGAAAGTGTACCAAACAGACATCTTATATACACACCCGGGGTAAACACATGACCAGGGAGAACAGGTGCAATCAGTGGGAACAATGATCAAGGAGATACACATGAGGAATAAACTAATAACATGAAATAGGCTGTAGCCAAAACACAGACAGGGATCACAAGACAAACCTAAGTACAAAACAACAGCTCCGGTTAAGGAGTACTAAAGTGCCAAGATAAAAGAAAAGGAAAGCACAAAGTATAAGTGGAAATCCACAGAAACTTGCAGCAGAGATAATTAGGGATAGGCAAGGAGGCGGAGACTAGAATAGGGCGACAGCTGAGAGATCATTAGTCAATTAGTAAGTGCAGCTATACAATCCCAAGTGCTTGTTAGTAAGTTAGTCCAAATATACAAGGTTAGTGTGGATTAGTATTGAGCAAAAACAATAAACTGTTAGTATGTGTTAGTAAGACAGAAAGAGAGAGGAAGGAAGAACACGAGATAATGAAAGAAGATTGAAACCCAGAAACCAATAAATCACCCGAATGAGTGTCACACAAGACAAGGGACCGTGAGCAAAGATACACACCTGACAAGACAGGGGAGACAAAGTGCAAAGCATGAAAATGAAAACATGGCTTGGAAACTAAATGATCTAAACATGAAAAATAGTAAACAGGAAATCTAAATACCAAATACACAATACATAATCTAAGAATGGTCAGACAAGGTCAGTGGTCTCTAAACACAAGAATCAATAACATGGCAGAGCCAGGCACAGAACTTAACATGACACGCAGAATCATAACATGAGCAAAAAGCAGAATCACAACAGATAACTCGCGTGACCTCCTGGCTGGAGTGAGTCACAATAGAATTTATATTTTTCTCCGTCCAAAGACAGTTACAAATAATCTGACTCCAGAATACCAATTTTAGTTACTCTTTTAATATCTGACTCAAAATTACAATTAAAATTTATAATCTAGGGAAAAAATGCTTGGATCTCGAAGTTGATTCTACCCCAAACTCTTAAAAGACAACCGCCGTCACTTCCATTAATGTTCCCGGGTTTTAACACCATGTCCGGATCCTAGGTTCATTGGTTAGGTCAGAGGTTGGAAGTCAGCCATCACTGCAACAGCATCTTTTGGCATAAATACAGTGAATCCAGATTTTATGCGCGCCCATGGGTTCCTTCAGGGAATTTTAACAGATAACCGACTTTTTGTCCATGGGTTTCCTTAAGGCGAAAACCCCAGAACCAGCAATACATAAACCCTTTATGTAAGTAGATCATGATTGTCTCTCCAAGTTAATAAAACCAATTCCCACGCCGACTGCTGGCCAGTCTTTCCTCAGTTGGGATAATGCCCCTAGATATCCGCCGCAATGGGGCTAGAAACAATGTACATGTATTACTGAAACCACGCATGCTTAAAGGAATTACAATAATTTATTCATCAAGTAGGCACGAGCTCAGATCAACCAAATCAACGTTAACCCAATTATAGTTTACACTCAATTTAGAAAGAGAGGATAAAGTCATATCTGGAGGAAAAGCCACACGTGCAAGGGGAGAGCCCGGACACGACTCTCCCCGACCACACTGACCGGCCACTTACACACGCACTCATGCACGCGGGGAGAGATCAAATAAGATTCTTCCCAAACAACTCATTTCTCTATCCTATAAACCAAACCAGCTACCCACTCTTCCAACCAGAGACCCCCATAAGTTGACCAGGTGGGATATCGGGTTACAGGTCCCAGAAGACAGCGTCAGGCCATTTGATTGAGAAGGAGGGGTCATTCTGATAAAAGGAGTGAAACTTTATTACCCAAGAGCAGATTTTACCTTACCCAAATTTAGGGAGTTTCTAAAAGTGAATGAATTATAATTTCATTGGATATGAAATATATGTCATTCAACTCCTGGAATCATAACAAAAATATACATACCAAACAAGCCAGGAAAATGTATGAGTATGATGCAGTTGTCATAAAAAAGTCTTAAGCTGAATTTTTGTACAGGTAAATTATGTTAAAAGTACAGAAGTGATTTCTTAGCAGTATATTGAACATATGAGCATATTGTGAAGTTCCCAGTAGAGATGCACCGATCCGATACGCGGATCTGATATCGGCTCCGATATTGACTAATTAGCTGGATCGGATATCGGGTGAATGAGGCCGATCCAGCATTCCGATCCAGTCATTTCTTTTTTATTAATATCATACCCAGCAATACAGTTACAGCCATCTAGTCACTTCAATTCTATGTTTGCAACGCCGGTTACGTCATCACGCAGAGCACACACAGCAGCTAGTGATGAACAAACAAGAGCAACATGGAGCAAGCGGCGGAGCGAGCCAAGTCTGCTCTTTGGAAAGATTTCCGAGTTGATGCGCCACAAGTCCGACTGCAACATGCAATATCTGCAACGCGACAGTTGCGAGGGGTGGTGATAAAGTTGGTAAATTCAATACCACAAACTTAAATAAGCACCTCCAAAAGCACCATGCTAAAAAGCACGCGGAGCTCCGAGCTAAGCCGGTGTTCAGTGCCGAAAAGCCTCGTCACATTATGAGACGTCTGGGCAAACGATGCTTTTTGGCACGCAAAGCTTTTGGGCACAGGACATTGTGCGTGCCGATGTACCTCGAGGTTTTCCAGCACGAGGTTTTTCGGCACGGAACACCGGCAGCGTGAAAGCAACCAACATAACGAAGAAGGTTATGGAGTTTGTTGTTTTGGATTCGCAGCCCCTCTCTGTCGATGACGAAGCTGGTCAGGTGAGCAAAAAATGCTTACATTTTATTTAAGTAAGTGACCTGTTTTGATTTTCTAAATGTTTTGGAAGTGTTAGGCTACTTCTGTTTATTTTGTAATTTTGAACAAGTTAATTAAACCACTTCTGTTTTTTGGTTTTGGCTACTTCACTGATGTAATGTGAATATAGGCCACTGGATGGCAGTATTTACCTATTTTTTTGTTAAACTCAGACTGGGATTATGTTTAGACATGTCCTGGACATGTCTGGGGCAAGTCCCCGAAAATAAAAAAAAGAGGTCTAAATGTGGGTGGGGTCTGCAAAAGAGTATATAAAGAAAAAAATTGAGACAGTAAAGTAGTAGGAGAAATTGCAAGGATAAGGATACATGTGACCAGACCTGTCATTTCTGTTCAAGACCTGTGAAGTTTCTTTTGTGGGATTTTTGCCTGTTTGAGCAGTTTCCTCACCCAGGACATCACCGAGGGACTGTAATTATTTCTGTTTATTTTTGTCTTGTAAATCAATCTTGGTCTTTAGTGTAGTTAGTTAGTTGTTATTAGTCTTTGTCTGTTTAATTAAATGTGTTTAAGTTTTAAATTGTGTCTGTCATCCCTTGCTGTTGCTGTTGTGGTAAATGTAATAACAAATTGGGGCCATAACACTGAACAAAAATACAGTATAAACGCACAAACCAAAAATGCTGAGTTAAATTAACCTATAATGAAACATGCCCACAAATAGTGTTCATTGGTGTACTGACTGATTTGTTTTGCTCAAATCTGGTGACCCATTTCTCATTGACCACTCCCTGTGAGATTACTCACTCGTTGAGTTATTCTGCCCCTGAGCTGCATAGAGCATAACATTGAGTTGGTCAGTCAGTGTCACCAATACACAGGCACTCCTTGCACCAGGGTCAATAAAAGGCCACTGCAAAATGTGCACTTTTGTCCCAAGTCACAATACCACAGATGTCACAAGTCATGAGGGGGCATGCCATCGACAGGCTGAATGCTGGGTTATCTGTGACAGCTGTGTCAACACACTTGAATGTGCATCATTCTACCATCAGCCGGTTGAGAAGTCGATTCAGAGAGACTGGCAGTACTGTGAATCATCCACATGCCCCATGACCATCTGTGACCGCGCCCACACAGGATCGGCATATGCGCGTCCAGCACCTCCATGATCGGCTACGACCAGCCACTAGGACAGCTGACGAGACCGTTGGACTGCACAACAGCCGGATATCAGCTCAGACTATCCGAAACCGTCTGAGGGAGGCAGACCTCCGAGCCTGCCGACCATACCGAGGTCTCGACCTGACCGCCGTCCATCATCGCTACAGACTCGACTGGGCCAAACGTAACCTTCACTGGTTACTTGCACGGTGGAGGATGGTGTTATTCAGCGATTAAATTGCATTTCCAAATGTACCGCGGTGATGGCAGACAATGCATATGGCGACGTGTGGGCCAGCGTTACGCTGATGCCAGCTCCAAGTTGCACTGCAGGAAGAATGGGACAACATTACACAGGCCACTATTGACAACCTCATGACCTCCATGCGCCGGAGTTTTACCGCTTTACATGATGCCAATGGTGGACACACTCGTTACAGAGTGCTCTGAACTCTGCCTGCTGACCCCTGTTGGGTTCAGGCTGTGATAACTCATGAATTGTTCACAGTAAATTGTAAGTCATGTTTCTGCTGCTTGAATATTAAGGCAGGAATAAAATAATAATTGTTTTGTTAAAATATTTCCAGATTGATAAAAAATAATTCGAAAAAATCACTTTGTGCGTTTATATTTTTGTTCAGTGTATATTTTACATTAGATTAGATTTTGAATATCTGTTTGCACTAAATGTTTACATGGAAGTGTTGCTTCTGTTTATTTTGTGTTTTTGAACAAGTTATTTAAGCCACTTGTTAGCTGCTATATTTTGTCCCCCGCCTCGTGGAACGCGTTAAGCGGCGGGACATAGTATTCACGACCGTCCGTCCGTACGTCCCGAATCCTTGTCAGCGAGATATCTCAAGAACGACTTGACGGATTTCCTTCAAATTTCATGTCAACATGTATTTGGGTGATAACCCGGCGCCAGTCGATTTTGGTGACCTTCGCGTCACACCGAGAGATTGCTCATTTTGACACAATTTCACATCTTGTGGCAGGGGACAAAGACACGTTAGTGGCAAATACTTGTTGATATTAGATTAGATTTTGAATTTCTGATTCCACAAAATGTTTACGTGTTACTTCTGTTTATTTTGTATTTTTGAACAAGTTAAATAAGGCATTGTTTGTTGCATTTCAGGCAGCTGCTATATTTTATATTACATTTTTAAATATTTGTTTGCTGTGCACTTTACATGGAAGTGTTATTGATCTCTTTTTGCTGCTAATGTACACTTTGTTATTTGTTAATAAATAATATAAAGTACATTTATATCTGTGTTAATTTGTAACCTTTTTTTAACAAGGCTAAATGTTTATGTCAAGTCTGATGCTCTCGCTCACATGGCAAGGTATACGGTTCATTCATTCAACAGTAGTATCGGATCGGTATCGGATATCGGCCGATATGCTCAGCCCAGGTATCGGTATTGGATTGGATGGAGAAAAATCTGGATCGGTGCATCTCTAGTTCCCAGAGGTTTCGATTATTTAAAACAGATAAGTTCGGGTCCAGTCTTACACACATGACTGAGGGCAATATGGAGCACTGGGTAAGCCAAAGGCCTCCCATGCAGGGTGACCTCAAAGGCACAGAAACCATGCAAACCCCCACTCCCAGCTCAGAGGGACAGAAACCATACAAACCCCCACTCCCAGCTCAGAGGCCGGGTTTACTGCCTCCTCCTGTCCTGCATTCACAGATAGTTTGCTCACACTTTGCATCCCCCAGTTCTGGTCTCCAGTCTCTTATGGGCATAAACCACCCCCACTTCCCTTCACACAAAACCCGGCAAACAACAAGCTGCTTGTCATCAGGAACTCTACAATTTGTTACATTGCATGGCGTTGACGTCTTTTGATGCTCAGAAGGCCCACCAGTCTTGCTGCAGTGTCACAGATGCACTCATCAGCGCCAGCGGTGCTCCAACCCCCCCCTTTCCCCTCTTACAGTCTCCCTGTGGCCCCCTGAGGGACAAACAAGCACTCAAGGGGACATAGAAGACTGTCCAGATGGTCAAATCAGAGGTTGGGGTTGTAGAGCTAATTGAAGGATGATTGGGAAGGTGGAGGTCCTGGGTAGATGGACTGCAGTGTGCGCTGTGGGAGGCAGATCTGGTGTTGGAGTGCAGCTCACAGCCTTCGGACTGGACCAGAACATGCTGCATGTGATAATGGATGGAAAACAGACATGAGAATAGGAAAGACATCATGTTTTTAGGCTGCAGTTGAGTTTTTCATGACAAATACACCATAGTATGAAAATGAGCATTTGGTTCCTCTCAGGGTATTAAATTGTAAGAATCTGAAAAAAATTTGATTTGGGAGGCAATAGGAAAGAGAAACATCCGTTTGATTAATAACAGTTTAAAATTGGTAAAATATTGAATTGCTCAGTGAACCAACTAAGTTACACTCAAAGACACCGTCAAAATGATGAATGAATGATTGACGGGCAGAAAAGCCAGCATTTCGACCTAAATTGGCATAATGATTTGAACGGGAAAATTTTGGAATGGAGTTCAAAATCAGGGGCCCTCTGATTTCGACTCCTGTATGGTAATTTGGAGCCATTGAGTTGTAATTATTGGTTCAGTAAGCATGTTTTTGGGTAATGGATTCCCAGAGTAAATACATACATACATTAAACAATTAAAGAGACTTAACGAGACAAGTCAGTGCAGTAATGAATAGATATGTTCCTAAAATAGAGAAACATACACAGAAAAGAATTGTTGATGATATTGAAAATAATACAAGATAAAATAGCAAGACTAAGATAATTACATAATAATTGCTCAGTGCTGTGCATGTACATAATAGATAATGAAAAAATTAGTACTGAAATGTATACTGCTAACAGTCTTGTCATGACACACAAAACAATGAACATTTTAGACAAAGACAAACACAGACAAACAGAAAATATTAACAATGAACACTGAATCACATACAAGGACAAACTAACACAAAGACATGCACATGGGATTCATTTTGATTCTCCCATGTGGGCAGGAATTGATAGTTTTGAATGTGTGTGCATGTGTATGTATGTGTGTGTGCGTGTATGTGTGTGTGTGAGTGTGCAAAAGATGGGGGAGGTGTTTGTGTTCCTGTGTGTGGGAGTAAGATTAGTGGACTCCGCTAATTTAACAGTTGCATTGCAAAATTTGTTCTGGTGGTCCAGGGGTCTGTAACTGTTAATGGTTGTCTCAGCAATGTTGAATGAGTTTAAGACCCGAGCAACAGGATGTCCACATCTCCCCCTGAGAGGGTGCCAGCCCGCCTGTGCTACGGCTGGTTGTCTCAGGTGTGAAGCCCTTTTGTGTCTGAAAACAAAGACACTATGCAGGGTTACTATCTGCATAGTCCAGAGACTGAAAAAGGAAAACAGAGGCATCAAACATAACACAAATCATCCACTCTGTCAAGAATGCAGGCACACTGGTGAGTAGGGTCAGAGGGAGAGAGAGAGCTCAAGCAGAGGACTGGGAGGCTTGTGGGATCCTGAATAGTTAAAAGGAGTTCACCAAACATTGCCAAAATGACCAAACCCATCTGGCTCCCACATTCAGGGGTGAAAACAAATTTTTAATAAAATGGTATAAGATCTAAGAAATAAAGAAAGTTTGCGCTTAGATGCTAAGCTGTCCAGGATTGATACAGGTGCGTAAAGGTGGATGAAATTATACAAATTGAAAAAGGTAGCCCGCACACTGCAAAAAAAAAAAAAGAAAGAGGCACAAAAATGCAAAAAATGGCTATAATAAACCCATGAGAAAAAAGTGAATAAATAAAAAGTGCTCAAACAAAAAAGAAAAAGAAACGTTTCGGCTTAAACAGCCATCCTCATAAAATGGTATGAAATGTAAATTTAGGGGAGGAAATTTCTTCTCCCATTGGTAAACCATCATAGGCATTCCAAGATAGAATTCCCTTTCCCCCCGCGGTCATAAATCGTCCCCCTGCTGGGCACACAATGTAAGCTTTAATGTCCCCATCAGTAGTCAGAGCTCAGATATTGTTTGATACATTATGGCGATGATTGAAATGATGAAAACAGACATTTTGACAACATACTATGTAGTGGTTAGTGAAGTCTATACACACAATTAGAACGGGCGGTTTTCTAGCTTTTGTTGTTACGAGGCATCCAAGCAAATTGTTAGTACACCGCCACACTCAAAATGGTGGACACAGGTATGCCGTTAAGTGAGACGCAAGAAAATTACCATTGGTTCCATCTTCTTCCCGCAAGGAAGACTGGGAATGAGCATAAAAACGGCCCCATTTGGCTCTGGTGGATGATGGCGGCTGTGTCAGCCAATCAGCTCACTGGCAACGGGCCACGTCACCATATTACACAGTTTGACAAGAGGGCTGTATCAGCCAACCAGCTCACTGGCAAATAGTCACGTGACCCAATAGGCTGGCTAAGACTTCCCCCATTTGGAGAAAGTACCGACCCACATGCTAAATCAACCAATGGCTGCCTCCTGATGAAACCAAGGTATACTGCCCCAACAAAGTGAGCCAAAAATGGCGGGCCATTCAACTTGATAATCTTTTTGTAACACTTTGATCCTTTGAACCTCCCCTGCCAGGGCGCAGTTCTAGGCTAGATCCCTTCCCACAGAGATCCTCGCCCAGGCTCCCCCAGGTTAAGAACTCTGCCTTCTGCTTCCCGGCGCTTTCTTTTCAAAGCTCACCAATCACAGAAGCACCACTCGCCTACTAACGCATTCGCTTTTGGTTTATGGTGGCCTGACTGTACATTGAGCCGAGCGCGGCGGCCAACTTAAGGGACTTACTGCCATACGCGACCCGACCAGCCGGTGAACCAGTCGATAGCGATCCTCGAATCCCGTAGTGGTTACCAGCCACCCAGGTGGGAACCGACGGTCTGATCCCTACCCCTCTCAGCTATGGGTATAGAAACTTTGACCGTTTTTTTACCAGCCTTGCCTGTTCACAGAGGTCGTACTTTGTGTCCCTCTGCTTAGGTGCAGGCTGTCACCCACGTACTACGTGATGCCCACCGACTTGCATGTGACAACACGCCGATTAGATGGTACCACGGCAGTATGTCAATTCATACTTCACTGGACACGGGGGCCTTCAGTTTACTCCCCCGCACTATATTCCGTCTTTAACTTGCCCTCAGAACTTTACAGTCCCGCCGTCGCCTGTTTTACCCTAGGTTTGGGGAGCCTAATCCCCTGCCCAAAGTAACATGCCAGCTCCAATGGGCACTTTGGATAAGCTCAAATGCAAGGCGATTGCCCGAAACTCAGAGGAATTAATCAAATCATTATCCATGTCTCGAAAAACTGCCGGCACGAAAACTTCCGCCGAATTTGCCCAACTTTTAAAACCCAATGGTGCAGAATGCACCCTAGTGAAACTTTGAGTCAAAATTATGACAATTTTTCTGAATGCCATTTTGCAGCTCTTTCAGGGTGCTGATAAATAGAGCGCACACACTGGGCAGTGAAACCGTAAGCTATTACCTTTACACAAAGTTTAACAACAAAAGAGGCTGTAAATATTTGCAAACTCGAATCGAACCAATAATGCGGGTCAGAGCACAAATGAGCATACTTGCCACTAACATACAATTGTTATAACTATAAAACATGTTATCCCAGTGATATTTTCAAGCCATTCTGTCCTCAACACGCGCTCCGTTCAGTATTTGGGCAAGATTCTCTGCACGGTCACAGCAGGAGCTTGCACCAAAGCCATCAGCATCTAATCATTCAAAAGCAAAATCCAGGAAATGGTATTATCCTGGATTCCACTGCCCACAATGGCACAATCCACCCAACTTTATTCGCACAAAAGCGTGAAAATATCAATTGACATATGGTGAAAAAACTGCAGTCTAGAAGAGTTACGAAAAACAGGTCTCACAGGCCAAAGATAACCCAGTGCAGTTTCCACAGCGGACCCCACTCACAAAGTAGGCTACACTATGAATACATTCATTCAGTGGCGTGCACAGACATTATGGGGGGCAAGTGCTCAGGGGGGAGGGGGAGGGCACTTTTTTGCACACGTGGAACATGTCTTTATAGTGTGAGATTAAAATAGAGATTAAAAAAATAAAATAAACATTACACGCACATGTTCAATGCAATTCATGTCTACTGTCATTCATCACAAGAAGGCACATGGGTAGCCTTTATAGAGATATTTTTCTCTCAGGCAATGGGGAACTGCCCGATTCTTCTTTAAGTGTTCATTTATGTTGCCTAACACAGTGTTTCTCAAACCTCTCCTGGAGTACCACCTATCCTGCATGTTTTAGATCTCTCCCTGCTCCTGCACAGGGGATTCAAATGATCAGCTCATTTATCACCCTCTAAAGCTGATTGATGACAACCTGATCATTTGAATCACCTGAGCTGGAGCAGAGAGAGATCTAAAACAAGCAGGACAGGTGGTACTCCAGGAGAGGTTTGAGAAGCACTGGCCTAACAAATCCTTCACAAAAGAAAACGTTCAGCTTAACAGATAGATTTGCAAAGTCGACCGACATTGTTTGTGGTGGTCGTCCTCACGTTATCTATCATTGTTTGGGCTATAGCATTGAACTAGCTAATCAGGTGACCAGTCGGCTAAAAAATGCTCAGTTGTTTGGTGCTGTATGAGCAGTGGCGTACCGTCAGATGCCAGGAAGGCCTTCAGTAACATCACCCTTTCCCGGATAATTGCTCTTAGACTGTTTGCGATCAGGTTTGATCGATTAACAATCAAACAGTTAATTAACAGAATAGCCACCACCAATCCGTGACACGTAATGATTAAGAAATGCTAATTACAAAGCAATTGTCTGTTGGCTATGTTGATATAATTGATGTGAAACCGCAAGGATGACAATCGTCGCTTCGTTTTCGGAAGGACGGTAGGAGAATTGCAAAGGACGCAGAGTTTTTTTTCCGAGGGAAATGAATTTGGAAATAGACTTGGAGAGCGAGAATAAAAAGGAACATGAGCATAAAAAGAAAAGAAAGAAAGATTATTTAAGTTCTCCGGGCGAAGATAGTAATGCGTTGAGGAAAGAGGAAGTGTATCTAGTTGGGGTGGTGGCAGTAACCCGAATAGATGGGATTTTTAAAGACCCGCATGTGATCGGAAAGTTTGTTGGGGAAAAGCTTGGAGATGTAAAGTCGGTAAAAACTACAAGAAGCGGGATGGTCATTATCGAATGTATTTCGAAGCGTCAGCGAGATAAGGCACTGCGAATCAAAGTATTTCAGGATTATATTTGGGTCAAGTGTTTTCCACTTCAGTCAGAAGTGAAGTTGAGGGGAGTAATTAGCGGCGTGCCTTTGACAGTTGAGGCAGAAGAATTCCAGGGGGTTGCAGGTATCTGTGGTGCGAATAGAATGTCCAGATATAGAGACAGCCTAAAGGAAGATACCACAACTGTTTGTTTGACTTTTGAAGGAAATTTGCCTGATTATGTTAGTTACTACAGGGTGAGGCCGTATGAGAGAGCGCCCCTACGTTGTTACTGCTGTCAGGCATACAGTCATGTTGCTGCGGTCTTCAGAGGAGTAAAACGGTGTAGGAGGTGTGGTAAGGAGGACTGTAGGGATGAGGTCTGTAAAACTGGTCAGGAGGCGGTAAAGTGCCTGCATTGTGAGGGAGATCATGTTTTGGGAGCGCGGCAATGTCCAAAAAGAATTCAGGAAAGAAAAGTAAATCAGATAAGATCAGAGGAGGGATGTTCATATGCAGAGGCTGTTAAGAGGGTGGAGAGAATTACCAAGTCAGAGGAGACCGTAGTAAAAGAACCAAGGCGTGACTATGACTACGTTAATGTGGATAAAAGGAGGTTCCTAGCGTTTGTGGCGATGGTAATCAATTGTGCAAACGAAATTGAATCAAAGACAGTATTAAAATGGTTGTGCATGCAGCCAGGGAATTTCTTGGGGTAACTGATGTGAAGGGAGAAGACATTAAGGAGATGCTAGAAAAAGGATTTGGCGGGAGTGGAAGCCAGATACCAAAATAATAATTGTGTTTAGTTATTCTAGATTGGAAATCGCGGATTGAGGTTTGATTTCTGTTTTTTTTTTTTCTTCTTTATGTATTATTACTAAAGCCAATACAATAATCTTGATTTGTTTGAATACTCCGGTACAGTCGGTGGGGGTATGCACCCTGTGAAGTGCAACTAGAAAATAAACAAAAGAAGAAGAAGAAGGATGACAATCTGCAAAAAATCCGAAACTTTCGCGGACTTCTCAGCAATTATTTTCGTCTTCACTCAGCTGTGCTACTACGCACTTTAGCTGCCACATTCAGAGTATATAGAACGGATTCTCGTGGCTAATTGCTCAATGAACGTTGCGAATTAATTTACGCAAATTCATAAATTATAAAGACGTAGGCTATTGATATTTTTTCCGTAGCCATTGGTGTGCGGAAGTAAGTTAAACGCCTTATAATTTCGTAGTGCAATGTATAACACGGCTTTCAAAAACAAGAGATTCTCGTCGGTTCCTCCAATCAGTCGGAGCAACGGTTGCTAATCGGGGAGGTAAACTGCGAGAGGTGTCTGTCATTGAAGGCCCAGTCACACAGCGAAAACGCATGAATTACGCACAGATTTTCGTTTCTGCGCGGAGCGTACGTCGTATGCGTAATTCGTAGGTGGAACGAACGTGGACTGTCAGTGATTGTAAGTGGATGTGCGTCGAAGGCGGTTTGTGCGTGATTTTGAGTTTTGAACGGTTCAAAAATTTTCCGACGCACAACTGTGCGTTGGTGTGCGTAATTCATGAGTCGGCATGCGTAGTTTATGCGTCGAGTATGCGTAACTATGCGCGGGATACTCGTCGGCCGTCAGTGCTTATAGGCCCAGTCACACAGCGAAAACGCATGAATTACGCACAGATTTTCGTTTCTGCGCGGAGCGTACGTCGTATGCGTAATTCGTAGGTGGAACGAACGTGGACTGTCAGTGATTGTAAGTGGATGTGCGTCGAAGGCGGTTTGTGCGTGATTTTGAGTTTTGAACGGTTCAAAAATTTTCCGACGCACAACTGTGCGTTGGTGTGCGTAATTCATGAGTCGGCATGCGTAGTTTATGCGTCGAGTATGCGTAACTATGCGCGGGATACTCGTCGGCCGTCAGTGCTTATAGGCCCAGTCACACAGCGAAAACGCATGAATTACGCACAGATTTTCGTTTCTGCGCGGAGCGTACGTCGTATGCGTAATTCGTAGGTGGAACGAACGTGGACTGTCAGTGATTGTAAGTGGATGTGCGTCGAAGGCGGTTTGTGCGTGATTTTGAGTTTTGAACGGTTCAAAAATTTTCCGACGCACAACTGTGCGTCGGTGTGCGTAATTCATGAGTCGGCATGCGTAGTTTATGCGTCGAGTATGCGTAACTATGCGCGGGACACTCGTCGGCCGTCAGTGCTTATGCGTCAGAACTGGTTTGAATCCGCGCACGTCCACGTCCGTCCACTGATGCCCCACGTTCATATCACGCATGAAACGCGCATGTATCACGTTCATTCCACTGACATCCACTGACAATACGTGAAGCGTTCGTGTTTGGACGTGCTCCGCCGGTGATTCATGCGTGCGTCGACGTGCGCGATATGTCAGTGATTGTAAGTGATACATGCGCGATTCATGCGTGATTCGTCCGAGATTTCTACCCCCGACACCCCGAAAAATTGGTCAATTTCTCAACGCACAAGCACGCACAAACCCAATCTGTGCGTGATTTGTGAGTGATTCGTGCGTGATCGGCTGTGTGACTGGGCCTTATGTGTCAGAACTGGTTTGAATCCGCGCACGTCCACGTCCGTCCACTGATGCCCCACGTTCATATCACGCATGAAACGCGCATGTATCACGTTCATTCCACTGACAATACGTGAAGCGTTCGTGTTTGGACGTGCTCCGCCGGTGATTCATGCGTCGGGCGTGCGTCGAATGTTAGTGGAATACTGCACCGTGTTTGCTATTATGCGTCGACGTGCGCGATATGTCAGTGATTGTAAGTGATACATGCGTGGTTCATGCGCGATTCATGCGTGATTCGTCCGAGATTTCTACCCTCGACACCCCGAAAAATTGGTCAATTTCTCAACGCACAAGCACGCACAAACCCAATCTGTGCGTGATTTGTGAGTGATTCGTGCGTGATCGGCTGTGTGACTGGGCCTTAAGAAGTGAAAGGTGAGGTTATTGCTGGCCCTGTGTTTCTGCCAACGGACCATCACTGTGTATGATACATGCTACTGCACAACAAAATGATTACAGGTTGGGCTTGGAGGGCAAACTGTACGATTTCACTTGATCTGTGTGTTACCTGGTTGATGGGGCACAAGACTGTGGCTTCCAGTCGCTCAGCTGATATGGTCCTGCAGCGCATATGCACTGCGCGCGTGTTCACTTGACAAAGGAAGAGAGGTCGGAAGTGCGTGAGGAGGTGGCCCATTTCAGGGCATTTTTTTTCTGTAGTTTTTAATCACACAGCTTTTCTAAAAGATCATTTCAACACTGGCCCCACTAAAGTGTTAATAATAATAATCATTAAAAAAAAAATGAAATTTCAAAAGGGCACTTTCATTGATAAAGGGCAAAGGGGCAAGTGCTGTAGCACCACCTAGTGTCTATTTATGCACGCCACTGCATTCATTCAACTGCTCTTATCATTACTGTACCGTGAATACTGTAAATGGGTTTGTGCCTGGTTGCTATGGTCCCAGGCCAAACACTTGGGTATGTTGACCCATACTACATAAACGTGTCTGTATGTGCGTCGGAAAAGCAAAACTTCTAACATTCATGAGTAAGAGGGGAAATACTCACCACCATGATGTACTGTTATAGAGGGAAAATGGAACCTCACTACATGGGATGTCTCACTGGCTGCTGCCCTGCAGACACTCAGAAGTGTCGTGGATTATTGTGACTCACACCCGGCACCACAAAATGCAAACGCTGAATAAAGACACATTACGATATAATACTCGGAAATATCATTTCTGGGTCACCAAGTTGTAAACCCCAAAAAGCAATACCAAGGACAGACATTGCAGGGAGCGAAGGGTTTTACGTGTTCTTTTTGCTGGTGTTAACTCGCGCGACCTCCTGGCTGGTGTGAGTCACAATAGAATGGATATTTTTCTACGTCCAAAGATAGGGCACAAAAGCACAACAGTTACAAATAATCTGACTCCAGAATGCATTTAGAATACCAATTTTAGTTATATCCTTGTTAAATATCTGACTCCAAATTAGAAGTGAAATTAATAATCTTGGGAAAAAATCGCGGATCTCGAAGTTGATTATACCCCAAACTCTTAAAAGACAACCGCCGTCACTTCTATTAATGTTCCCAGGTTTTCACACCATGTCCGGATCCTAGGTTCATTGGTTAGGTCAGAGGTTGGAAGTCAGCCATCACTGCAACAGCATTTTTTGGCATAAATACAGTGAACCCAGATTTTATGCACGCCCATGGGTTCCTTCAGGGAATTTTAACGGATTCCTTCGGCCATTAAAGCACATGCACGCTACCTAGCTAAGTAACCTCAATTTAGTTGTGTCGGTGGCACTTAACCAGCCTCCTGCAGTGCTTAGCCATACTTATTCGATCAACATTACTCTCGGTATCCAGTTTGGCTTGGTAGAAACAGCGAGACGTAACGCTAAGCGATTTCTTTCCTCCCACGCCCTCAGGCAATGCGATTATCGCAAAAGTGAAATATAGGGTCATTTCAGAAATATGTCATAACCTGGGCAATGAGAGGTTTGCACTCAAGTTAACTTGTGTTTTCAGAAGGCGTTGATGGCGAAGAATATCTAAATTATAAAAGCACTCAGGCATATAATGACCTGCATGGCAACAAAATAGGTAAAGAACTGCTCAAGAAACACAGCGACTTCATATTCCTGAAGGCAGCTGTTGAGCCCAGCCAGAGTGTCAGTCAAGCTAAACATACAGCGTGGGTAATGCTGAAGGTTAAGGGGAGTTGTGGAGATAGTCAACTGCTCGTGGATTGCCGGATTAGGGAAATCATATTGTCATGCAGCAGCTATTCTGTGGAAGGCAGCATTATTCATTTAACCAAAGCTCCCTTCAGTTATCCAAACATCGGAACAATTAAATAAATTTACAAAGACGTTATTGTGCTTTTATTGCTGAAGATATATATATATATATATATATATATATATATATATATATATATATATATATATGCTTATGTTCAGCGGAGAGTGGTTAAATGATGAACATCCAATTGATGTCATTATTATCCCCCGCCAACACGAAGTGGGAGGGGGATATAGGTTTGACCTCCGTCCGTCCGTCCGTGTGTGCGTCCGTCCGTCCGTCCGTCCGAGATAAAGGGGACAGCTTTACTCAGAAACTACTACAGATACAGTAACCAAATTTGGTGTGTAGCTTCAGACCATAAAGGCCTTGATTGAGTTCGAAAATGAGAAGCGCACGATTGGCGGGGGATGTTGTAGACCATGTCGACTTGTTTCTGATGTTTTCGTTGTTTGGGCTAGCTGGCTCTGTTTGCTGCTGTCAGTGGCATCAAGGCTACCGGAGACACAAAACCGGACAGCGGAAATAGGTATTCTGTCACGGCAGCGCCCATGGGCTTCTGGTGAAACTTGTGGATATTTAGAGGATTAGGATTGTTCACCAACTGGGCAAGTTTCAGTGAGTCACACATTACCAGTCCCAATTAAGGTCCCCAAGTAAGACAAGTTCTTAATGATCAACCTGGGATAGAAGATGAGTTAATAACAACAAGGACTCATTAATTGCTGCTGGGGAACTATAATAACCCACGACTATAACAAGGCCCTTAGACACTACAAGATTTAAAGCTAGGAAATCAAATACCCGACTGATGGATTTTGAAAGCTACAGATTAACATAAAACATTCACTTCATGTAAATGGCAACATCGCAGCCCCTCTTAGGTTTATCAGTACAATTAGAATTGTAACCATTTAAAGAAATGTTCGAATTTTGTGTAACTTTCTCAAGCCACCTTTCCAGTTGAACAATAACATCATCGTCAGTCGAGGCAGCCTGGACATAAATAAAATCTATTTCAGATAAAAGACTATGCACGCTCAGGTTAATCAATGCCAATCCAGACCTTGAGTTAAAATCAGCAGGTGTATAAATCTGACTGCATTTGTTCAGACCAGGGTTTGGCTGCACATTTCCTGATAACAATAACAACATAAAGATACATCGCCCTCCATAATTATTGGCACCCTGGTAAAGAAGTGTTCTTTAGCTTCTAATAAAATATATTATTATTATATTATTCTAAATAATATATGACCACAATGAAAAAAAAATAGGAAAATCCAACCTTTAATTCAAGTGCATTTATTCAGTGGGGAAAAAAATCCCACATCAAGAAATTATTATTTTACATCAAATGATGCGTGCCATAATTATTAGCACCCCTGATGTTAATACTTTGTACAACCCCTTTTGCCAGCAAAACAGCACCTAATTCACAAGATGGGAGAATACAGAAAGAGGGATCTTTGACCATTCCTCTTTGCACAATTTCTCTAAATCATCCAGTGACCTGGGTCCTCTCCTCTGCACTCTCCTCTTCAGTTCACTCCACAAGTTTTCAATGGGGTTGAGGTCTGGGGACTGAGATGGTCATGGCTGTGTTTGGTGAACCATTTCTGTGTAGATTTGGCCACATGTTTAGGGTCATTTTCTTGCTGAAAGACTCAGTGACAACCCATCCGGGTATTTCAAAGCGTTCAAGATGCCATCCACCCTGACAAAGTTCCCAGGGCCTCTGGAAGAGAAACAGGCCCACAGCATCACCGATCCTCCCCCATACTTCAGAGTGGGCATGAGGTGCTTTTCTGCATACTCATCTTTTGTGTTCCGCCGGACCCACTTAGAGTGTTTGTTGCCAAAAAGCTGTTAAGAATCGCTGATTTGTATGTTTGTTTTTAGTATGTTTTAGTAATTTTTATTGCTATTTATTTATTTATCATGTTTATTTGTTTAGAGTATGTATGTTTCTGTTACGATTGGGCTGTCTTTAGTCTTGAACGTTTTCCTTTCGTTTCCGTCTTGTGGCGTCTTGTCAGTCTTCACACTCTCTTCCCTATACTTCGGTGAGGTAATTCCACTTCCTTCTCTCTGGCTGTTCTCATTGGCTATCCGCACCGAAAAAGAGTTAGCGAGGCACGGGTGATTGGTTAGATCAGAGTTAGAACTCCACCTGTTTCCCCTCGCTTTCCTATCACTGTCCTTGCTTTTCTAGTTCCGCCTCCCTTTACAGCTGTCCTGCATTCTAGCTGGGATTACACTGATTAGTTTGTGTTTAAAAGACACATTTTTACCGCAGCTCCCTGTCGACTCGTTTCTTCCCATAGCTTGCTTTGGTTAAGTCTCGTTTCTGTGCTTTCTTGGTTTCGATTGTTGTTTGCTCGTTTCTTGTTATTTCTCCCGTAAGTCTTGTTATTGATTGTTTGTATTACATTGTTTGATTGCTGGCTGATTGTTTAGTACTCTGTTTTCCCTTATTCCCATTTTGTACCCAACTGTTCAGTTTCTCCTTTGTTCTCCCTTATCCCATCCTACTCCCTTTTTCCTTCCCCTTCCATTCCCTTCGCTCAGCCCCCTTTGTTACCGTCTTTGTGCGGATTGATTCTCTGGTTACTGAACTACTTGCTTGTCCCCTGACCTTGATTCTGACTATTCTGCATTACCCTGTTTGCTTGGCTATCGATCTGTTTCTTTTTTGACCATGAGCTGTGTTAACCCCGATAAACGCCCTGCCGATGCTGAACTGCATTTGGAGTCAAAGCCCGTTCCTTTCAAAAAAGCTCTATCTTGGTCTCATTTGACCAAAGCACACGGTCCCAGATGCAGTCCCAGTACATCTTAGCGAACTCCAGACGTTTGCGTTTATGATTGTGAGTGAGAAAATGTTTTTTCCGTGCATGCCTCCCAAGCAGCTTGTTGGCATGTAGATAGCGCCTGATGGTTGTTTTGGAGACTTTGTGACCCCAAGATGCATTATTTGCAGATCTTTAACAGTGAGCTTTGGAGAACTTTTTATTTTTCTTACCATCCTCCTCACTGTGCGTGGTGGCAAAATGACCTTGTGTCCTCGTTCAGGCTTGTTTACCACTGTTCCAGTTGTTTTAAACTTCTTAATGATTCCTCTGAGAGTAGATATGGGCAGGTGCAGGCGAGCGGCTATTTTCTTGTAGCCATTTCCTGACTTGTGAAGGTCAGGACATGTCTGCTTTACTTGAATGGTGTGTTCCTTTGTCTTTCCCATGTTGAAGAGTGGATAAGAGAAATGCCCTGTGTCACGTCATATCTATACCCCTGGGAAACAGGAAGTGATGAATGACTAATCAAATGTTCTTAGATACTCTGATCAACTTTGTAAACTACTGTAGAAATGACAGAAATACTTCAATTACATGTATTTCCTAGGAATTGTTAGAGGTGCCAATAATTGTGGAACAGGTGGTTTTATGAAAAATAATGATTTCTTAATCAGGGATTTTTTTTCCCTTAAAATTCACTAGAGTTGAAAGTTACATTTTTCTGTAATTTTCAGCGTGAGAGTATGCTTCTGCAATAAAAATTGAATTTATTTTAAGCTTTTAACACATCTTAATCATTCACTGAGTCTAGCAGAGAGATAAAAAGTCCAATAACTGAGTCTAGCAGAGAGATAAAAAGTCCAAAAAGCAGTCCTGTAAAATCACAACTGTTCGAAACCTAGAAAAGCAGACTTGCATAGATACCTGAGCTAATAGACTTTGAAAATAGAACAAAGAGAAATTGTTATTGAGATGCACTTGATACTCCGCAAGGCACCCCCATTGTTGGTCATAAGGAAGTCTCCGTTTCACTCCTGGGCATGTCACTTAACTTTTCACAGTCATGAACTACCAAAAGGTATAAGAAAGCAATAAAAGATCCCTTATCTAAGTCAACGTGAATAGCTGGATTGGATCCACAACATACAACAGCACTTACAGTGAGTGCAGATTAGTAAAGTTCAGCAATTTTTACCTATGAACACGTGCACATTTTCACTGCAGGGAGCTCAGTGTTAGCGGGGAATTTCGGCATGGGAGGCTACGATGTGGAGACGGCTTTCCTCGGCAACTGGGGCAGATTTCAGCAGGGGGTCTTCTTCATGCTGTGCGCCAGCATCGTGCCCAATGGATTGAGCGGATTTTCTGTCATATTCCTGGCTGACAGCCCTCCCCATCACTGCCTGATCCCCGAAGGAGTCAACCTCACCGAGGAGTGGAGAGAGGCCAGCATTCCCACTCAGCTGGTGAATGGAGAGACTGAGTATGACCAGTGCAGGAGATACAGGCTAGACCTGATCTCCAACTTCTCAGCCCAAGGCCTGTCCCCTGGTAAGGATGTCAACCTCTCTCAAGTCCCACTGGAGGGCTGCTCTGACGGGTGGTCATACAGTAAGGAGATCTACCAGTCCACCATAGTCACAGAGGTGAGTGGTCCCTGTTCCAGAGACAACAAGGTTTTAAACTGAGTTTTAGAGGGGCATTTGACTTCTATTTGGCACAGTTTCTTAGATGCAGGCTAGATGTTTTTCAAGTGAGAAGTAGCCTGAGCTTGCAAGGGAAATTTTTGAGTAATATGTTCCTTGCTAGCAAAGAAATATATTAGCTTTTCCTGCTGAGCGTGAGCACATTCTGCGATTACACAGATAAATTATGTTGATGCATTTTTAGGTTATTTCATGACTATAATAGCTGCTAAACCCACCGTAGAAACCTGGTGAAGAAACAAAGAACATCCAAATGCCAGAAAATCTTGACGAAATATTGTCGCAGTTGCAGGAACCTTGCCAGTTGCAGCCCTATCTTTCAGAGGGACGAGTAGTTGAATACACTAGAGAAAAAGAACCTGTTTGCATATTGAAAAGAAATTGCAATTGTTCAAAAAAAAAATTTCATTATCTTGTTGATTATGCAAAAGGCTTGTTACTTCTAAGAGAAGATATTGTCTTAAGTCCTGCAGTAGTCATTCAGACTTATGTACACCACCTTCCCACCACACTACGATTTTATCGTTTGCCTCCTGTACCTTTCAGAATTCCTCTGGAGTTAAACACGTTTTGGAAAGAGTTACCCTCATTGAAGATTCTTAATTTCATAACTAATTATTTGCACTCTTTTGCAGTTTGACCTTGTTTGTGATGAAAACTGGAAAAAACCCTTCACAACTTCTATCTACTTCTTTGGTGTTCTGTCCGGGTCTTTTTTCTCTGGTCAACTTTCAGATAGGTGAGTCCTAATTTTATCAGTTTGAGCTATGATAACCAACTCTCTGAAAATACTTGCCAAGACCAGCTGGGAATAAAGATCGTTTCAGACAAGTCTTCTAGGCTGTTGGTAGTTTCCTACAGGAGCAAGTTAGCCAAGTTGGCAGACTAAATTGGTTGCGAAACTGGTGGACAAGCTAAAAATACATCCTGGTCAAAATAATGAAATCTATCTTGTTGACCATTTCAATACCCTCATGCAAGAAGGGCCTAACTGACATTTTGCAAATTTTACAGGAGAGGCAAAAAACTGCTCCAGGTAAATCTCTTCCATATGAATTAAATTTCCATGGTGACTGAGTGGGTCATTAGATGATACTGAAGCCTGAAAAACATTGATTCCTAATCATTAGCCAATGAAGGGATAATCCAGATTGTCATTAATGCCCTTTTAGCATGATGAGTTCAATATATGAAACACACAACCTAAAAGGGTGCATCTGCAACACTCTGGTAACGGAAAAGGAGGTGACCTCGTGAAAGTCTATTCAATGTTCAAAATTTCTCATTTCTAAATATGCATAATAGTTTCCTGTTTCCCTGGTAAATGTTTCAAATGTTAGAAACATTTTAATACATGGATATGGCAAGGAGTTCAATAATGTTGAATCATTTTTCAAGGCTGCACAGACAGGACGAACACAGACAAGGAGAGATACGGTGCCGGCCTGCAAACAAGGCCTAACACAAGATCCTCAAACAAATGTGCCGGTGGCACGTAACAAGCCGAATGAGAGTGTGCCCCCTGGGCACAACTTGGAGCTGGTTAATATGGACAGCACTCTCCCAATAATTAGGTCACGTGTACCACCGTCACACCTGTGAAGAGACTAATAGAAGACAGACATTAGCAATCATACTAAACAGGTCCAGGACAGGCACAGATGAACACACTATACAACAATCAACACTGAAAAGGCCAGAGAGCCGACATGCAGGTATATCTCAGTTCCATTGCCTGAACTTTGAAGTATTTTGTAAAACAGCTGGTCTATCTATACTGCCTTAAATTGCTGTCAAACTGCAAAGAATGTGAGCATTTAAAAGTGAATCATCAGATCTAAACATGCACTATACACCTCAGTGGCTAAAAATAATGCAAGGTACTTCTGGATTAAGATTACTATGTCACCTCGTGACACAGATATCTGCAGCCATGAACAACAGATAATACAACAAAGGATAATAAAGTGTGAATTGATTATGGGTGTATGTACATTTTATGATGTTTATAACTAGGACTAGCAACATGCAAAAAAAAAAAAAAATGCATGGAAGAGGCCGACACTCCTGGGCTGAAATTGTTAGCAAAAAGGCTGTTAACTGCCACTAGCCCACTTAGCATGAGAATTGTTACATATGCCCTTCTTGCAAATAAAAAACATTGGTTAGAAAATTTTACTGGCAGATACTCTTTTTTTAAAAAAGGATTTTGACCCTTTTAGGATAAGAATTCAGACCTAAAATTTTGTCAGAAGATGGGTCCTACACGGATGTATCTAAAAAGTGAAAAACATCATTTTTGCCTAAAATGTCACTTCCGCCCTTTTTGCATGTGGGCATCGATTTTATTGTTGAAAACTGTTTAAAAAACCACCTTCACCAGCTGAAGTTTCGCTTTAGGAATGAATTACAACTGTATAATGGCTATTATGCAGTGATTTAATGTTTTTTTTTTTTTTTTAAATAAGAAATTGTGCACCAGGATTTGACCACTGATTATCTGGAGTAGGAAAAATGGATTAATCAGCCGACAAATGTACAGTATAATATCTTTTCTCCAAGGAAAAAATAAAAAAAAATAAGATGCTGTGTAAAATGTTAATTAAAACAGAATGCAATGATCTGCAAATCATTCAAACTCTAACATTAATTTAAAATAGTGCAAAGGCAACAGATCAGATGCTGCAACTGAAATTTTTTTCAACACTGTAAATGTTTGGAAACTGAGGACGGCAATTGCTGTAGTACTGAAAGCTAAATGTTTTCCCATTCTGATATTGGATTACAAGTACTCAACACTTTGTGGCTTCCTTTGTCATATTATTCAATTAATAATGCAGCAAGTATTTTTAGTGAGTGAAAAATCTGGACTGCAGCCAGACCAGTTTAGAACATTGACTCTTCTATTATGGAGTCATGAAGTACTCTGCTTTCTCTCTCCATTCATCCTGCAGGTTTGGAAGAAAGCCGGTGCTTTTTGCTACCATTGCTGTGCAAACAATATTCTCTGTGATCCAGGCATTCTCTCCATCATGGGAGGTGTTTGCAGTCCTTTTCTTTATCGTGGGACTGGGACAGATTTCCAACTATGTGGCTGCATTCGTATTGGGTATGCTCCGAAGTTCTGTTTGCCTGCATAATTATCTTCACACAGATATCGCCGGCCTGCTGATAAAACCTCATATTTTCAAAATGATAAGCTTTTCAGGAAATTAAAAAGTAAATATAAAATAAAAAAATAAAACAATATAAATATATAAATATAATATAAATAACATTAAAAGGAAATAAAAAATGTTTAATTTTGCATGTAAGTATAGTGGACATACAAGTTTTTGTTTCTAATCAATTTGGAGACATGAGGTTTTATCAGCAGGCTGACGATACACAGCAACATATTGGTACATTTCAGTCTTTAAAGTCCCATATTTAAATTCTTGCTGTTTTCTACATCTTAATGCTCCACATACAGTTATGTTAAAAAAAAATAGCAGTGCTTCAAAAAATGTGAATAAAGTGCAGATATTTTTTCATAGCCTTCAGTTCCATGTTACAAGTTAGGGTTGGGAGATAAATTTATTGCATTTTTTTGCATAACAAAAGTAACAACCACTATGGGGCAGACAGACGAGCTTGCTTACTATCTTGTCTATGACGCAAAGCTGATGAGGAGTTGAACAAACATCAAAGGCCATTTGAAATGCTTCCATAAATAAAACTGCATTTTGAAGTCTGCTGATTACCAGCGAGGTTGGACAGCCTCCTTGTCCTTAGCATAATTAGCTTACTTTTCCCGTGTACCTGATGTGGCCTTGAATGAACAGCTGCCAAAAATCAGAGGCCATATGTAATGCTTCCGGAAATAACTCGACTGAATTCAGGATTTGTCAGCGATAACTTATTTTTTAATACCTAAAAACCAGGGTAAACTTAAAATTCTTTTTTTTAAGAAACCATTTTAATAAAACTTAAAAATTCTGCAATGAGAGGTGAAATTCAGGAGTCCTTTTAAAATTTTTAAGATTATTGCCATTCTTTCAATCTAACACAGTTGCCTAGTTAGGTCTGTCTGCTCCTCATTATCCCTTCTTAATCATTATAGGCAACATTTAGATTTTGATTAATCAGTTGGCTGAATCCATACCTTGACTGCTAGTTAGACAAAGTACACAGGAATTGATTTAAGGTAAGCTAATTATGCCAAGGTGATGGAAGCTGTCCAAGCTCGCTGGTAATTAGTGGACTTCAAAGCACAGTTTTCTTCCCGGGAACATTTCAAATGGCCTCTGATGTTTGTTCAATACTGCATTGAGTACATGTCACAGAAAAGAGAAAAAGCAAGCTCGTCTGTCTGCCCCATAGTGGCAGTTACCTATATTGCACTTAAAAAATCCTGATAAATTTATCACCCAGCCCTATTTCAAACGTAGTGGAAATATTAAAAATTCAATTCCAAATCAAAACAGTAATAAATTTTATCAAGTCAGTGTTATTCTATTACAGGAAGCAAAGGAAAGGAACATTAAACTGTTAAAACAATAGCAGTGTCAACAATTTTCTCTTCAAACTCAGATACTAAATTTAACTCAAGATTTAACTTTGCTTTAATTTACTGAACCAATATTTAGTTGCATAATTATTGTTTCTGATCTGAGTTACATTGAGTCAACCAACTTGTGGCACCAAGAAACAGACATTTCAGCTCAGAATGAACAAATTACATTCCATAGTTCATGTGAATTTTTGGGTTTTGCTTCAGAAAATGAATTTTTAATGTCACCCCACAAGTCAATGGGGCTGGAGGTCTGGGAGTTGAGCTGGCCACTCCATAACCTCAATCCTGTTTGTCTGGAACCAAGATGTTGCTTGCTTACTCGTGTGTTTGGGGTCATTGTCTCGTTGAAACACCCATTTCAGGGACATTTCTTGTTTGGCATATGACAACATAATCTCCCAAAGTATTTATAAGTGTTCAAACTGATCCATAATCAGATAGATAAATAGGCCCAACATTGTAGTATGAAAAACATCCCCATACCATGATTTTTTGCACCACCATGCCTCACTGTCTTCACAGTTTACTGTGGCTTGAATACAGTACCTGGGGGTCGTCTGACATACTGTCGATGACCACTAGAATGAAAAGAACTATTTTACTCTCATCAGTCCTTAGAATGTTATGTCATTTCTCTTTAGCCCAATCAACGTGTTTTCACCGATTCTGCACATGCTGGTTTTTCAACAGTGGTGCTTTACAGGGGTTTCTTGCTGATACAGTACAGCCGCCGTTAAAACCAAAGAAAAAGTCGTTAATCCGCCAGTACGGGGGCGTTAAACTCTCAGTAGGACCGTGAAATCTCGTCGTCAGCCGTGCAGTAGGACCGGCGTATTGACGCGCATGAAGATGAAAGAAGACCTCCCGCCGCCTACCGCGCACGGGGTATCTGGGCTAATATTGATTACCACGAGGGCTGTTGGGACGGTTGTTTTGACAGTAGTCCGCACATGTAGATAATGGCACTGCTTGTTGGCGATTTATTTCCCTATATGATTGCAAAAGTCACGTAAGCCTATACATAAAATATTAATTTGCTTTGGCGGGGGTGACGTTGCTGGTAATGATTTCTGCTAACCTTTTTATATTTGACCATAGTTTGCTCAACCTGTGCTACTATTTAAAACTTTAATACGGTATAACACACAATTGGATTATTAAATATCATGCTATTTTTGGTGAGGATTTTATTTGTCAGGTATCATTTCTGCAATATTTTATGGGCTGAGATAATACATGCTTTTATGTACTATTAGGCCTATTTTACACTTGTAATGTGAATATAGGCCACTAGATGGCAGTATTTACCTTTTTTTTGTTAAGCTCAGACTGAGTCATGTTTAGACATGTCCTGAACATGTCTGGGGCAAGTCTCAGAAAGTAAAAAAAAAAGAGGTCTAAATGTGGGTGGGGTCTGCAAAAGAGTATATAAGGAAAAGAATTGAGACAGTAAAGTAGTAGGAGAAATTGCAAGAAGATGACCAGACCTGCCATTCTGTTCAAGACCTGTGACGTTTCTTTTGTGGATTTCTTTGACTGTGTTTGAGCATTTTCTTCATCCAGGACATCACCAAGCCACCCCACTAAAAAGGGACTGTAATTATTTCTGTTTTTTCTTATTTATCAATCTTGGTCTTTAGTTGTAGGTTGTTATTAGTCTTTGTCTTTGTTAAAAATTAAATGTGTTTTAGTTGTTGAAACTGTGTTTGTCGTCCCTTGCTGTTGCTGTTGTGTTATAAATGTAATAACAAATTGGGGCCATAACAAATTGGGCGCTCAAGGTCCGGGATAGACCATTGTGTGAGTAATTTATTGAAAATCTAACATTCCAAATTGTGAAATTGTTTTTGTGAATTTTCCTAGATATATATTGACAACAGCAATGGATGATTTCTTGGCATCACCAACCGTAGGGGTTTTGAAGTCTTTTAAAAAGACAGAACTGCTAGAAATTTGCAGACAGTTGGAGTTGACAGAGGTAAAACCAGCCATGCGAAAAGCAAGACTGGCTAGAGAGATAGTTGAATATTACATTGATGAAAATGTGTTTGCACCAGGAGATCTGGAACAGTTTCCAGTGGAAAATCCAAATATAGAAATGGAACTTAAATTAAAAATGCTAGAGATTGAAAGGGAGGAAAGAGAAAAAGAAAGGGAATTTGAGAGGGAAGAAAAAGAAAAACAAAGGCAGTTTGAGTTAGAAAAATTAGCAAGAGAAGAAAAACAAAGAGAATTTGAGTTAGAAAAATTTGCAAGACAGAGAGATTTTGAATTAGAGAAATTCGATAGAGAAGAAAGACTCCAAATGGAGCTACTAAAAATAAAAATTCAAACTGAAAATAAATTTCGGGCTAGCCAGGAGGTAAAACTGGTGCCTCCATTTTCGGAAAAGGATGTTGACAACTATTTCCAGTGTTTTGAAAAGGTAGCAAAGAGTTGCCAGTGGCCAAAGGAACACTGGCCTCTGATGTTGCAAACTGTCCTCAAGGGTAAAGCTCAACAAGCCTATTCGGCTTTGTCTGCAGATGATTCCTCTGATTATGAGGTTGTCAAAAAGGTTATTATGAGAGCTTATGAGTTGGTTCCAGAGGCTTACCGACAGAAATTCAGAGGTCTGAAGAAATCTGAAAATCAGACTTATGTTGAATTTGCTAATGAAAAGCAGGTTTGCTTTGAGCGCTGGTGTACTTCTATGGAGGTCAAGGATGATTTCAACTCACTAAAAGAGATGGTGTTAGTTGAAGAATTCAAGAACTGTGTTAAGGATGATGTTAAGACCTACCTTAATGAGAAGCAAGCACTGAACTTGCAATCAGCTGCCAAATTTGCAGATGAATATGTTCTCACTCATAAGTCCAAATTTCAGTCTAGCAGTAACAATAAATGGTCCCAATTTCAGAAAAAGGGTTACGGTGATACCCAGGATTCCTCACCCAAAGACAAAGACAAATCTGGTGATGGTGCTCAGAAATCCAGTAACAGGTCTGATCAAAGTGTGAAAGCTGACAGTGACAGAAGTGGTCTAGTTTGCAGTTATTGCAAGAAATCTGGTCATGTTACAACTAACTGTTGGTTCCTTAAAGCTAAGAAAGAAAAAGAAAAGGATACCAAACCAAATGCCTTTGTGAAAACAAGGTTAGAAACCCCTGTAGTGGATAACCAATCTGCTAAATTGCCTGCTTCTTGTGGGGCTAAAAAGCCTAATACAGCTGACTTTGTGAGGGAGGAATTTCTTCCATTTGTGTCAGAGGGATTTGTGGCTCTGAATGAGCATACTACTCCTGTCCCCATATATATCCTAAGGGATACCGGAGCTTCTCAGTCACTTTTGTTGATGGACTCCTTGGAGTTACGTGATGAGACCGCTTCAGGGGATTTCATACTTGTACAAGGTATTGAAGGGAGGACTGTATCTGTACCCCTGCGCTCTATATTCTTGAAGTCAGATTTAGTTACAGGACAGGTAAAGGTGGGACTTATGTCAAGTCTACCTATAAAGGGTGTTTCTCTGTTGCTAGGCAATGACCTGGCTGGGGGCAAAGTAGTTCCCCCTGTACATCTTACTTCACAGCCGAGCACTGAAAATGGGGATGAGGACCCATCTCTGTATCCTTCTTGCGCAGTGACTCGTGCTATGGCCAAGAAGGCTAAAGAAGATGATGTTGTGGTGCCGTCCAGTACATTGAATAGTCAGGACTCAGGTGGTTCGCCTCATGACTCTGATTGGCCTACTATGGTTTCTCCGTTTGAGGACTTATCAGATACTTTTATCAGTTCTCTATTCAGCCAGCCGGATGGGTCTGGTGATTCTGATGTGTCTGGAGACTTGTCTCTGTCCAGAAAGCGGTTGATTGAGGAGCAAACTAATGATCCTGAAATTGGTGTACTAAAGAGGAGAGCCCTTCCTGAAAAAGAAATAGATGCAGTTCCAGTTGGGTATTATCTCAAGGATGGTGTGTTGATGCGGAAGTGGCGCCCTCCTGATATCCCTGCCAATGCAGATTGGGCAGTGGTCAGGCAAATTGTTGTTCCGAAGGTCTATAGGAATGAGATCTTAACAATGGCTCATAGTTTACCTTTAGGAGGTCATCTTGGTGTTAACAAGACTGTTGATAAGATCATGAAACACTTCTTTTGGCCTGGGCTTCGGAAAGATGTTTCCAACTTTTGCAAAACCTGTCACACTTGTCAGGTAGTTGGAAAACACCAGTTAGACCCACCTGTAGCTCCATTGCAGCCTATCCCAGCATTTGGGGAGCCATTCTCTAGGGTCATTTTTGATTGCGTTGGTCCATTACCCAAGACTAGATCTGGAAATCAGTACTTGTTGACAATCATGTGTGCATCTACCAGATTCCCCGAAGCCATACCTCTACGTAACATCAAGGCAACTGCAATCTCGAAGGCTTTGATAAAGTTCTTCACGTTGTTTGGTCTTCCCAGGGAAATTCAGTCAGACCAAGGTAGCAATTTCACTTCAGGATTGTTTCAGCAGGTTGTGTATGAACTAGGTGCAAAACAGATTCTTTCTAGTGCCTATCATCCAGAAAGTCAGGGTGCCTTAGAGCGGTTTCATTCCACTCTCAAGACAATGATGAGGACTTATTGTTATGACCATGAGAAAGACTGGGATGAAGGGGTTCATTTGCTGTTGTTTGCAGCTAGAGAAGCAGTGCAGGAGTCTACTGGATTCAGTCCATTTGAGCTAGTGTTTGGTCATGAAGTGAGAGGACCTTTGCTATTATTGAGTGAACAATGGCAAGAGAAAGAGCCGCATATCAGTCTGTTAGACTATGTTGGCAAGTTCAAGGAAAGATTGCGTGCAGCTTGTGACCTTGCCAAAGAGAACTTGAAATCAAGTCAGGGAAAAATGAAAACTTGGTATGATCATAAGGCTAGAAGCCGTGAGTTTAAACCAGGGGAAAAGGTCCTTGTGTTGTTTCCCTTGCAGTCCAATCCATTGCAGGCTAGATTTCATGGTCCTTATGAAATTCTGACAAAACTCAGTGATCTCAATTACATTGTGAAGACTCCAGATAGGAGAAAACCAAAACAATTGTGTCACATTAACATGCTGAAGCCTTATCATGACAGAAGTGCTAGGGTTGCTGCCGTCACTTCAGATTCTCCTATGGTCAAAACGTGTGAAGATGAGGGGGAGTTTCAAGATGATGAACCAAGAATTAAAGCTGAAGTTCTTTCATGTAAATTGTCAAACACTGAAGTGTTGCAAAATCTTGATGTAAAACTCCAGCACTTAGAACCCTCACAGAGAGATCAGTTTGAAAGGTTGATCAAGAAATATGAGGATTTGTTTCCTGATGTTCCAAAGAGAGTTACTATAGCCTCTCATGATGTAGATGTTGGTGATGCCAAACCAATAAAACAGCATCCATACCGGATGAATCCTGAAAAGAGAAAGATTGCTGAGAAAGAGGTTGAGTACATGTTAAACCATGATATTATCAGACCCTCCAACTCCGATTGGAGTTCACCCTGTGTGCTAGTTCCAAAACCTGATGGAAGTACTAGATTCTGTACAGATTATCGCAAAGTCAATGCTGTAACTAGAACTGATGTGTTTCCAATACCTAGGATTGATGATTGTATTGATAGTGTAGGGCAAGCAAAGTTTCTGACCAAGATTGATTTATTGAAGGGTTATTGGTGTGTGCCTTTAACTGAGAGGGCCAAGAGCATCTCTGCTTTTGCCACACCATCTGGATTGTACCAGTATGAAGTCCTACCCTTTGGCATGAAAAATGCCCCAGCCACGTTCCAAAGGATGATACAATCTACAATCGCCGGATTGCCACACACGGGTGCATACATCGATGACCTGATCACATGGAGTGACTCCTGGGAAGAACATCTAAAAGATGTAGAGACGTTGTTCCAGCGCCTGACCCAGGCTAACCTGACTGTTAACCTGAACAAGAGTGACTTTGGTTGTGCTACTGTCACCTATCTTGGCTACGTCATAGGCCAGGGTAAGGTGGCACCCATAAATGCTAAAGTCCAAGCCATCATGGACTTTCCAGTTCCTGACAACAAAAAAGCTTTGCGCCGCTTCCTTGGAATGATCGGGTACTACCGCAAGTTCTGCAAGAACTTTGCTGAGATTGCTCTCAGTCTAACTAACCAACTGAAGAAAGGCATAAAGTTCACCTGGGATGATGCATGCCAGAGAGCCTTCAATCACCTGAAGTCTCTGCTGTGTCACTTCCCCGTGCTCAAATCTCCTGACTTCAACAAACCGTTCTCCATCGCGGTCGATGCTAGCGACCAAGCTTGTGGATCTGTGCTCCTACAGAGAAGTGACTCTGATGACATTGAGCATCCCGTGGCATACTTCTCCAGGAAGTTCAATCGCCACCAAAGGAACTATTCCACAATAGAGAAGGAACTGTTGGCTCTGGTCCTTTCTTTACAACACTTTGAGGTTTATGTTTGTACAGGGGAAAAGCCAATGATTGTGTACACTGACCACAATCCGTTAATGTTTTTGAGTAAGATGAAAAACAAGAATCGGAGATTGTTGAATTGGAGTTTGATTTTACAGGAGTTTGACTTGGAAATTAAGCATGTGAAGGGTACAGACAATGTAATTGCTGATTGCTTATCCCGTGTTTGAATGTGTATATATATATCATGTGTTTGAATATTGTATGATATGTATATATAGACAAGTGTTCACTTAACCATTTTGTATTGAAAAGAAAAATTTTGCCTTTGTGAGTCAAAATTTTTCCCTTTTGGAATGGAGGTGTAATGTGAATATAGGCCACTAGATGGCAGTATTTACCTTTTTTTTGTTAAGCTCAGACTGAGTCATGTTTAGACATGTCCTGAACATGTCTGGGGCAAGTCTCAGAAAGTTAAAAAAAAAGAGGTCTAAATGTGGGTGGGGTCTGCAAAAGAGTATATAAGGAAAAGAATTGAGACAGTAAAGTAGTAGGAGAAATTGCAAGAAGATGACCAGACCTGCCATTCTGTTCAAGACCTGTGACGTTTCTTTTGTGGATTTCTTTGACTGTGTTTGAGCATTTTCTTCATCCAGGACATCACCAAGCCACCCCACTAAAAAGGGACTGTAATTATTTCTGTTTTTTCTTATTTATCAATCTTGGTCTTTAGTTGTAGGTTGTTATTAGTCTTTGTCTTTGTTAAAAATTAAATGTGTTTTAGTTGTTGAAACTGTGTTTGTCGTCCCTTGCTGTTGCTGTTGTGTTATAAATGTAATAACAAATTGGGGCCATAACACACTCAAGTATTTTTCCTGTTGCAAACCTGACATTTAGTATAGCCTATTCATTCCTACAGCAGGTTGACCGGTTCCGCAAATGGAATTTGTTTGAGGTGTCTGGTATCGATACAGAATTCGCTGGCGGAAAGTTATCTGTTCACAAATTTGCGGAAATTACTCACGCTTTTTGTGGATCAATTAGTTTTCAGTCATTAGGAATAAAGCCTTGCACAGTCATTTTTCTGTGGCACGTCCTTTGATTGGTTCCGCAAAAAATTTCCAGTTTCGCAAACAGCGCCCTTTGTCAGGCCGAACTTATGATATTCTTTGTTTATTGGCATTATTGCGTGCCCCTGGCCACAACGAAACAGACACATGTATTTTCCACCAATTTTAGCCAGCATTACTCTATAGGAGATATCACAATAATTGGTCAAATTTACGGCTGTTCCGTGTGTCGACATTGTGTCAGCTGGAATCCACGTGCACTGGCCTTAGTTCACGATGATTTGTACATCCATCGATATTCAACTGCTATCAGCGACTACGGATGGTTCTTTCTACTCTTTCCAATTCAAGTAGGCCTAGTAAATGCCAAATATTCGTTAAAATTATCAGGATGAGACTACAAATTCAGAATAACACAGGACATGAGTCACGATCAGCCCGTTGAGCCACAGAAATGGTGGGAGGGAAAATGTTTTATTTCACACTGACTACAATAAACTTTCATAAAATTATTTCAGAAAAAATAAACAAGAATAAACAAGTTATTCCTACAAACCTACAAAATGGCGTTTGCGGAACTAGTCAAATGACAAGCAGTCACTCCAATGGGTGTTGATCAAAAAGTATTAATAGAACGAAATTGGGATTTATAAGGTCAATTATACGATAATTTCCGATCACAATGACACTAATAACGTGATGAATCCCAGGAATATACATGTTTAACGGCCACACACTGCACAGTGCGCCTTATCACAAGCGTTGATTTGGTAGCCTACTGCTGCAACAGCAAGCAACAGTTATCGGGCATTTATTTCTCTATGAAACCTAATATCTCGAAACGATAGTTAAGAGTTAAATCCACAATAATTTACCGTTCTAGTGGTGTCAAACTCAAGGCTGACGGCGAAGTCATTTTCCCGCAAAAAAAAGTTTCATTTCTGCAAATTGCGGAATCGGTCAAATTGCGGAACCGGTCAACCCACTGTATGTCGAAGATTACTCGCACCCCGTCTCAGTAAAATTCATTTCGGGAAAGAACTTGAATGTTTTTAGATTTATATTCTGTTTCGTTTTAAAATGCTAATTGGCAATTTTTAACCAATTTTTCAAAACGTTTTGCATCGTCTGTATTTGTCTTAATAACTTCTCATAACCATTCAGATAACCATTCTGATGTTCAAACATAATGTTCGCAAAGCTTGCGAAATAAACTATTTGCGGAACCTTACACAGGATGTTTAGTAAGCTTATTTTATATCTATCAATAAGGAAACGGAATTTAAAAAAAGATTTGCACAATATCTTTTCACTAAAGGACAATGTCACTTAAAACTGAATGGCTCTTTCGTAAACTGAATTCACAGAATTAAAAGCAGATACACTTGGCAGTTGGCACTGATTCAATACAGCTCAGTTAGTGTCATCTCTATTTATCACTCATTGTCACCCTAATATTCCCTTTAAGCTCATTGTTAGCTATTAAAGAAATAATGACCTGGTCAGCGCGTGGCAGAAATTTTCTATAAAATGCCCAACCATAAACTGACATCACATTCACAACTATGGCACCTGTCACGAAACGACGCATTTCCCCAAAGTTTAGGACAAAGATTGACTCCTTGGCGAGAGACAACCTCACACCTCTGCAGGTCGGCAAACGCATAATTTCGGAGAATAACGTGAGCATAAGCTCACAGGCTATTAAGTTGTATATTACCAATTTGTTTATTTATATTGCGGCTGGCTTTTCAAAACCAATAAATCAATTCGAGCAAACTTCGCTGAAGATCTACCCACAAACTCTCAGAATCACAGTTTCTGCAATGAAAAGACATATTTAAAATTTTAAAAAAAATTTCCTTCAAGAACACAATTTCTTATATTTTGCTGTCGAATTTTTCATAATAGGCTATTTTTTTTCTTGTTCATGCTAGGCTTCTTAAACAGAGGACCAGCCACGCGCTTTCCAGAGGTCGCATAAGCTCTCACTTGCACTTTCGCTGCAAGAGAAAATAAAAAGATGGTAAAATACATAACGGCAAATACACGTAATTCTAACAGTCAAAATGCCCTCTATTCTATAACTTACACGCGTTACTACATTCAGTTCCGCGGAGCCACATTTGGTTATTACTGACGGTAAATTGTCCTGTGATGCGGCTCATTGGTTAGATTGTGGTTAGAAATGGGTAAGAGGGGCGAAATGTTCGAGATAACAGGGCGTGACCTAACGCCGTCTCTTTGGTTTTAATGGCGGCTGTACTGTAGCTTAGCTTTGATCAAATGTCTTCTGCCTGTAACAGCACTGACAGATAATTTTATATCACCTTTGATTTTTCTGGCGGTGATAATTGGCTGAAGCTTTGCCATCTTTATTATTCTTTGATGTTTTAACGGAAGTTGCGTGTTTCCTTCCCCGTGTTTTAGGTTTTTGCTGCCATTTTAAAGCAATTGAGAAAATTTTAGCCGAGCATCCTATAATTTGCTGCACTTCTTTATACATTTTCCCCCCTCCAATCAACTTTTTAATCAAATTATGTTGTTCCTCCAAACACATTGTTCGAAACGGCCCATTTTAATTTGCAGTTCAATTGGAAATTTATCACAAAGTGTGAAACATTTGCTTCCCTTCTTCCTCAATAAAGGACAATTAATGACGCCTGTTTCTTCACAGAATGAATGAATTCTCTAATTAAACTCCAATTTGCTATTATTTTGAACAGGGCCGTTTAAATGACTAAGTCAGTTTCTCAGAACAAGCAGCGTGCAGGTCAGTACTGTTGGGTCTGTTGTTTTTCTGTTATACTACTACATCTACAAAAGTGGAGGCTGGTGAACTGGCAATAGGGGAAGCTCAAGCCATCCCTTAAAAGTAATGATTGGTCATGTTTTCAATCCTAATAAAATTGACTTTACTTCACTCCAAAAATCCTTAGGACCATCAGGTGTCGCCAGTACTCCTTGTTAAAGAGTCAGCACGATTTACGGTGTATATTCACATATTTAGATGACAAATATAATCCTTGATGTCTAATCAGCAATTTTTATATTTTATAACAATTCAATAAAAAATGCACTTTAGTACGCTTCGCTGCTGGCAAACCCAGAACTCGTAGCATGAAGAATGGGAATCGAGTCAAAGGTAAGAATTGCTTTCAATGTGACCTAGTGAATATTCAATGACTTGTAACACTAAAATGGTCGCAGATGGAGCTTAGGTTTGTGTTACAGACATCTAGAAAGTCACATATAAACTTTCATTTGGTGACATTCAGCTTGACTGTCAGTGATCTTTGAGGGTCAAACTTGACAGTGAAATTATAATGACTTGAACCACCCAGATAGTCTCAGATTGAGGCAAGGTTTGTATAGAGACATTTAGAAAGTCATAAATGAAGTCCATTTGCTGGCCTCAACTCGACTGTCTGTGACCTTTAAAGTTAACAATTGACATACTGAATTTTCAATTACTTGTATGGCCAAGCCAAGAATTATATTGCAGGAGGTCTTATAAATGTATGTGAACTTTTCAGCAACTTTGACATTGACCTTCAAGGATTTTAAGGTCAAAACTACACATGAAATTTTGGGAACACTTCATTTTACAGGTCCAAGAATTTCATGGTAAATGGGCGATAATTAGTGGACATTTCCACCCAAATTACCTCAAAGTTTTTTGTAAATTTCTCCAACATCAGTTAAAAATTTCATGGTAAAAAAGATGGTAAATGACTGATAATTGGCAGAAATTTCCCTCCACATTACCTTAAAGTTTTTTAGAAAATTTCCCCAGCATTATACAATAGTTTCTTGGAAAGAAAGGAGAGCAGGCCACTAAATTGAAGCGAGTTGCTGCCGCTTTATTTCCAAGTTTAAAACCCAAAACCAGTGAAGTTGGCACGTTATGTAAATCGTAAATAAAAACAGAATACAATGATTTGCAAATCCTTTTCAACTTATATTCAATTGAATACACTGCAAAGACAAGATGTTTAATGTTCAAACTGAGAAACTTCATTTTTTTTTGCAAATAATCATTACCTTAGAATTTAAAGGCAGCAACACATTGCAAAAAAGTTGGGACAGGGTTTACCACTGTGTTACATCGCCTTTCCTTTTAACGACACTCAGTAAACATTTGAAAACTGAGGAGACCGATTTTTGAAGCTTTTCAGGTGGAACTCTTTCCCATTCTTGCCTGATGTACAGCTTAAGTTGTTCAACAGTACGGGGTCTTCGTTGTCGTATTTTACACTTCATAATGAACCACACATTTTCAATGGGAGACAGGTCTGGACTACAGGCAGGCCAGTCTAGTACCCGCACTCTTTTACTACGGAGGCATGCTGTTGTAACTCGTGCAGAATGTGGCTTGGCATTGTCTTGCTGAAATAAGCAGGGGCGTCCATGAAACAGATTTTGCTTGGATGGCAACATATTTTGCTCCAAAACCTGTATGTACCTTTCAGCATTAATGGTGCCTTCACATATGTGTAAGTTGCCCATGCCTTGGGCACTAATACACCCCCATACCATCACAGATGCTGGCTTTTGAACTTTGCGCCTGTAACAGTCAAGATGGTTCTTTTCCTCTTTGGTCCGGAGGACACGACGTCCACAGTTTCCAAAAACAATTTGAAATGTGGACTCGTCAGACCACAGAGCACAGCGCCCCCTCTAGATCCAATTCAGTCGATTCAATCAAAATGGCACTCGTACACTGAGGGTACCAAGGTAAGTTGATTGCCTGATTTAGAAAAAAAATTATCAAGCAGTTTTTGAGAAATTTTTTTTCTCAATTTATATTTCTAAGTCCTATTTTCTAACATAGGCGCCAATATTTTAAGGGCCCTTAAAACCGCCAGAAATGATTTGATCAAAAATCAGAAAAAGAAGACTGGAGATATGGTCTAGCAGAACAAAATGGCTAATTAACTGGAAAATTAATCGGGCCAAAAAATGGACGATGGACCACAATAGCTTTTCGGCCCATAGGGCCCATAGCTTAAAATAGAACATTTGAGGAGCAAATTTACTTGACGAGTGCAGTATTGTTTTATTCTTGCAAATACCTTCAGTACCTTTTGGAAAGAAAAACAGTGATTAAACCAATGGCCACAAGCACAGTTTTATGCATAAAAATCAAATCCATTACAAACCAGTGGTTCTGGGCATTAAGTGATATCTCTGGAAGGTGCACTGTAAACAGTACTTTTTTTTTACTATTTTATATGCATTTTCTGCCTTTAAGTCTGGGAACACATGCCAACATATACAGTAGGCTACTTTGCCTTTTAGTTTTAATTTTATCTATTGACGAAGGTTAATGACGTCGCTGATACACCAGCACTTCAATCTCTTGCAATTGATATCTGAAAAGCGATGTTGGAATGGCTTCCCCCAACACTCTTTCAGGAACTGAGATTCTGACTGGGCCACCGCGAATGCTATTTGCCTCCATGGGTATCTCTGGATGGTTCACCATTGGCTACATGATTCTGCCGCTATTCGCCTACTTCTGCCAGGGCTGGAGGACTCTGCTGGTGGCCATGTCTCTTCCTAGTGTTATCTACTTTGTTCTGTGGTGGTGAGTTTGCCATTGAGAGATATTTTTGCCTTGGTAGTGCATGCGAACACCTGCTCATCCAAAACGGGCCTGGGTGCAGAAATTATTCAGCAAGTTTTTGAAAATGTAATCATAATGCAGGTTGATCCCAGAGTCCCCGCGATGGCTTCTCTCTCAGGGTCGGTTGGAGGAGGCAGAGGCCATTTTGAGATGTGCTGCCAGAAAAAACAAAGTCACAGCCCCGGAGGTTATCTTTCACCCAATCCAGGTCCTGCTCCTTTTACCTCCATACAGAGAGTTCAATCCATGTTTCACATATTTCAGAGATATCTTCCTCAGTCTGACCCCAAAAGGAATCCAGACTGTTAACTGTGCTGTCTAAGAGGTTTGATAAAGAGATGATACTTGCCCACATAGCATTGTTGCCCTGTAATTGTGCTGCCTTTGCAAATTATCATAACTACGTCTGAGCTCAGTTCACATTTTAAAAACCTCAGACTCTCCACTAACAGTTTCATTGTTTTATGCCTATTTTGAATATCGGGGGTTATGGATAAGTTGGTGTTGTTGTAGCTGCAATACAAAGATGAATCTTGTCTGTCAGGCTTGCAATGGGAATGCAAGCACAACCATTGATGTTCCTGATTTGTTGACTTTATGACTTAGTGACTTCTTTGATCTAGGGGCATGTACGTGGAATGGTCCTGGGAGCACGCCCTCGGCATAAAGCATTTATATACAGTGCCATGAAAAAGTATTTGCCCCCTTCCTGATTTCTTACTTTTTTGCAGATTTTTCACACTTAAATGTTTCAGATCATCAAACAAATTTTATCATAATTAACTGTGATTAACCACATTTTTTTGAGTCCACTTTCACTAGCCACACCCAGGCCTGACCACTGCCAGACCTTTTGAATCAAGAAATCAATTAAATAGAACCTGTCTGACAAAATGAAGTAGGCTAAAAGATCTCAAAAAGCAACATGTCATGCCTCAAGCTAAAGAAATTCAAGAACAGATGAGAAACAAAGAAATTGACATCTATCAGTCTGGAAAGGGTTGCAAAGCCACTTTGGGACTTTGGGACTCCAGCAAATCTGGGTGAGAGCCATTGCCCGTAAATGGAGAAAACTTGGAGAAATGGTGAACCTTCCCAGGAGTGGCTGGCCTCCCAAAATTGAAGCACCTATTACTAAAATCCCATAAGTCACACTTGGGGCTGCTTTGCTGCTTCAGGACCTGGATGACTTGTCACAATTGATGGAACTATGAATTCTGCTCTCTACTCAGAAAATTCTAAAGGAGAATGTCCACCATCAGTTTGTGACTTCAAGCTCAAGCGCACTTGGGTTATGCGACAGGCCAATAATCCGAAACACACCAGTAAGTCCACCTCTGAATGGCTTAACCCCTTTCTGCAGATTTAGATGCTCGCGTCTATACATATGCAAATTTAAGCACTTAGTTACAGTACTCGACCACGAGATGGCACCCATGGATCAGCTATTGGATATTCACAAGCAGGCAGAGCTGAAACGCGATTTAGAGTATGGAGAAATTCTCTCCAATCCCTGTATTTCAGGAGTTTCATGAATTAAACTCCTCAGCTAAGCCTGAGGTGGAAACTGGTCAATATCCTTGCCCATAGTATCGATCCAGTAGTTTTAAAAAATGATCACTTGCGACAGAAAAAAAACTTAGTACTCTGTAGCAACCATTTTAGCTACAGTGAGCCAACAGTATTCCAATTAGTGGTTAAAAAATACGTTTTGTGAAGCAAAAAATCCGTCTTCGTGTTGATTCTCTCACATTCTACTGTCAATTACAGTCATCACACACAAAATATACGTAGTTCCCTCCCATGGATTAATGCGTATTGTTATGGCCCCAATTTGTTATTAGATTTACAACGCAACAGCAACAGATGACAGATACAGTTTTAAAACTCAAACACATTTAATTAAACAAAGACAATAACAACTAACTAACCTAAAGACCAAGATTGGATTATAACAAAAACAAAAAGAAATATTTACAGTCCTTTTTGTGGGGCGGCTTGGTGATGTCCTGAGTGAGAAAAATCCACAAAAGAAACTTAACAGGTCTTGAACAGAAATGACAGGTCTGGTCACACGTATCCTTCTTCTTGCAATTTCTCCTACTACTTTACTGTCTCAATTCTTTTCCTCATATACTCTTTTGCAGACCCCACCCACATTTAGACCTCTTTTTTTTTTTAAATTTTCTGAGACTTGCCCCAGACATGTCCAGGACATGTCTAAACATGACTCCAGTCTGAGCTTAACAAAAAAAAGGTAAATACTGCCATCTAGTGGCCTATATTCACATTACACCTCCATTCCAAAAGGGAAAAATTTTGACTCATAAAGGCAAAATTTTTCTTTTCAATACAAAATGGTTAAGTGAACACTTGTCTATATATACATATCATACAATATTCAAACACATGATATATATATACACATTCAAACGCGGGATAAGCAATCAGCAATTACATTGTCTGTACCCTTCACATGCTTAATTTCCAAGTCAAACTCCTGTAAAATCAAACTCCAATTCAACAATCTCCGATTCTTGTTTTTCATCTTACTCAAAAACATTAACGGATTGTGGTCAGTGTACACAATCATTGGCTTTTGTCCTGTACAAACATAAACCTCAAAGTGTTGTAAAGAAAGGACCAGAGCCAACAGTTCCTTCTCTATTGTGGAATAGTTCCTTTGGTGGCGATTGAACTTCCTGGAGAAGTATGCCACGGGATGCTCAATGTCATCAGAGTCACTTCTCTGTAGGAGCTCAGATCCACAAGCTTGGTCGCTAGCATCGACCGCGATGGAGAATGGTTTGTCAGGAGATTTGAGCACGGGGAAGTGACACAGCAGAGACTTCAGGCGATCGAAGGCTCTCTGGCATGCATCATCCCAGGTGAACTTTACGCCTTTCTTCAGTTGGTTAGTTAGACTGAGAGCAATCTCAGCAAAGTTCTTGCAGAACTTGCGGTAGTACCCGATCATTCTAAGGAAGCGGCGCAAAGCTTTTTTGTTGTCAGGAACTGGAAAGTCCATGATGGCTTGGACTTTAGCATTTATGGGTGCCACCTTACCCTGGCCTATGACGTAGCCAAGATAGGTGACAGTAGCACAACCAAAGTCACTCTTGCTCAGGTTAACAGTCAGGTTAGCCTGGGTCAGGCGCTGGAACAACGTCTCTACATCTTTTAGATGTTCTTCCCAGGAGTCACTCCATGTGATCAGGTCATCGATGTACGCACCTGTGTGTGGCAATCCGGCGATTGTAGACTGTATCATCCTTTGGAACGTGGCTGGGGCATTTTTCATGCCAAAGGGTAGGACTTCATACTGGTACAATCCAGATGGTGTGGCAAAAGCAGAGATGCTCTTGGCCCTCTCAGTTAAAGGCACACACCAATAACCCTTCAATAAATCAATCTTGGTCAGAAACTTTGCCTGCCCTACACTATCAATACAATCATCAATCCTAGGTATTGGAAACACATCAGTTCTAGTTACAGCATTGACTTTGCGATAATCTGTACAGAATCTAGTACTTCCATCAGGTTTTGGAACTAGCACACAGGGTGAGCTCCAATCGGAGTTGGAGGGTCTGATAATATCATGTTTTAACATGTACTCAACCTCTTTCTCAGCAATCTTTCTCTTTTCAGGATTCATCCGGTATGGATGCTGTTTTATTGGTTTGGCATCACCAACATCTACATCATGAGAGGCTATAGTAACTCTCTTTGGAACATCAGGAAGAAAATCCTCATATTTCTTGATCAACCCTTCAAACTGATCTCTCTGTGAGGGTTCTAAGTGCTGGAGTTTTACATCAAGATTTTGCAACACTTCAGTGTTTGACAATTTACATGAAAGAACTTCAGCTTTAATTCTTGGTTCATCATCTTGAAACTCCCCCTCATCTTCACACATTTCGACCATTGGAGAATCTGAAGTGACAGCTGCAACCCTAGCATTTCTGTCATGATAAGGCTTTAGCATGTTAATATGACACAATTGTTTTGGTTTTCTCCTATCTGGAGTCTTCACAATGTAATTGAGATCATTGAGTTTTGTCAGAATTTCATAAGGACCATGAAATCTAGCCTGCAATGGATTGGACTGCAAGGGAAACAACACACGGACCTTTTCTCCTGGTTTAAACTCACGGCTTCTAGCCTTATGATCATACCAAGTTTTCATTTTTCCCTGACTTGATTTCAAGTTCTCTTTGGCAAGGTCACAAGCTGCACGCAATCTTTCCTTGAACTTGCTAACATAGTCTAACAGACTGATATGCGGCTCTTTCTCTTGCCATTGTTCACTCAATAATAGCAAAGGTCCTCTCACTTCATGACCAAACACTAGCTCAAATGGACTGAATCCAGTAGACTCCTGCACTGCTTCTCTAGCTGCAAACAACAGCAAATGAACCCCTTCATCCCAGTCTTTCTCATGGTCAGAACAATAAGTCCTCATCATTGTCTTGAGAGTGGAATGAAACCGCTCTAAGGCACCCTGACTTTCTGGATGATAGGCACTAGAAAGAATCTGCTTTGCACCTAGTTCATACACGACCTGCTGAAACAATCCTGAAGTGAAATTGCTACCTTGGTCTGACTGAATTTCCCTGGGAAGGCCAAACAACGTGAAGAACTTTATCAAAGCCTTCGAGATTGCAGTTGCCTTGATGTTACGTAGAGGTATGGCTTCGGGGAATCTGGTAGATGCACACATGATTGTCAACAAGTACTGATTTCCAGATCTGGTCTTGGGTAATGGACCAACGCAATCAACAATGACCCTAGAGAATGGCTCCCCAAATGCTGGGATAGGCTGCAATGGAGCTACAGGTGGGTCTAACTGGTGTTTTCCAACTACCAGACAAGTGTGACAGGTTTTGCAAAAGTTGGAAACGTCTTTCCGAAGCCCAGGCCAAAAGAAGTGTTTCATGATCTTATCAACAGTCTTGTTAACACCAAGATGACCTCCTAAAGGTAAACTATGAGCCATTGTTAAGATCTCATTCCTATAGACCTTCGGAACAACAATTTGCCTGATCACTGCCCAATCTGCATTGGCAGGGATATCAGGAGGGCGCCACTTCCGCATCAGCACACCATCCTTGAGATAATACCCAACTGGAACTGCGTCAATTTCTTTATCAGGAAGGGCTCTCCTCTTTAGTACACAAATTTCAGGATCATTAGTTTGCTCCTCAATCAACCGCTTTCTGGACAGAGACAAGTCTCCAGACACATCAGAATCACCAAACCCATCTGGCTGGCTGAACAATGAACTGATAAAAGTATCTGATAAGTCCTCAAACGGAGAAACCATAGTAGGCCAATCAGAGTCATGAGGCAAACCACTTGAGTCCTGACTATTCAATGTGCTGGGCGGCACCACATCATCTTCTTTAGGCTTCTTGGCCATAGCACGAGTCACTGCGCAAGAAGGATGCAGAGATGGGTCCTCATCCCCATCTTCAGTGCTCGGCTGTGAAGTAAGATGTACAGGGGGAACTACTTTGCCCCCAGCCAGGTCATTGCCTAGCAACAGAGAAACACCCTTTATAGGTAGACTTGACATAAGTCCCACCTTTACCTGTCCTGTAACTAAATCTGACTTCAAGAATATAGAGCGCAGGGGTACAGATACAGTCCTCCCTTCAATACCTTGTACAAGTATGAAATCCCCTGAAGCGGTCTCATCACGTAACTCCAAGGAGTCCATCAACAAAAGTGACTGAGAAGCTCCGGTATCCCTTAGGATATATATGGGGACAGGAGTAGTATGCTCATTCAGAGCCACAAATCCCTCTGACACAAATGGAAGAAATTCCTCCCTCACAAAGTCAGCTGTATTAGGCTTTTTAGCCCCACAAGAAGCAGGCAATTTAGCAGATCGGTTATCTACTACAGGGGTTTCTAACCTTGTTTTCACAAAGGCATTTGGTTTAGTATCCTTTTCTTTTTCTTTCTTAGCTTTAAGGAACCAACAGTTAGTTGTAACATGACCAGATTTCTTGCAATCACTGCAAACTAGACCACTTTTGTCACTGTCAGCTTTCACACTTTGATCAGACCTGTTACTGGATTTCTGAGCACCATCACCAGATTTGTCTTTTTCTTTGGGTGAGGAATCTTGGGTATCACCATAACCCTTTTTCTGTAATTGGGACCATCTATTATTACTGCTAGACTGAAATTTGGACTTATGTGTGAGAACATATTCATCTGCAAATTTGGCAGCTGATTGCAAATTCAGTGCTTGCTTCTCATTAAGGTAGGTCTTAACATCATCTTTAACACAGTTCTTGAATTCTTCAACTAACACCATCTCTTTTAGTGAGTTGAAATCATCCTTGACCTCCATAGAAGTACACCAGCGCTCAAAGCAAACCTGCTTTTCATTAGCAAATTCAACATAAGTCTGATTTTCAGATTTCTTCAGACCTCTGAATTTCTGTCGGTAAGCCTCTGGAACCAACTCATAAGCTCTCAAAATAACCTTTTTGACAACCTCATAATCAGAGGAATCATCTGCAGACAAAGCCGAATAGGCTTGTTGAGCTTTACCCTTGAGGACAGTTTGCAACATCAGAGGCCAGTGTTCCTTTGGCCACTGGCAACTCTTTGCTACCTTTTCAAAACACTGGAAATAGTTGTCAACATCCCTTTCCGAAAATGGAGGCACCAGTTTTACCTCCTGACTGGCACAAAATTTATTTTTAGTTTCAATTTTAATTTTTAGTTGCTCCATTTGGAGTCTTTCTTCTCTATCGAATTTCTCTAATTCAAAATCTCTCTGTCTTGCAAATTTTTCTAACTCAAATTCTCTTTGTTTTTCTTTTTCCTCCCTTTCTATTTTTTCTTCTCTTGCTAATTTTTCTAACTCAAACTGCCTTTGTTTTTCTTTTTCTTCCCTTTCAAATTCTCTTTGCTTTTCTTTTTCCTCCCTTTCTTTTTCTCTTTCCTCCCTTTCTTTTTCTCTTTCCTCCCTTTCAATCTCGAGCATTTTTAATTTAAGTTCCATTTCTATATTTGGATTTTCCACTGGAAACTGTTCCAGATCTCCGGGTGCAAACACATTTTCATCAATGTAATATTCAACTATCTCTCGAGCCAGTCTTGCTTTTCGCATGGCTGGTTTCACCTCTGTCAGCTCTAAATGTCTGCAAATTTCTAGCAGTTCTGTCTTTTTCAAAGACTTCAAAACCCCTACGGTTGGTGTTGCCAAGAAATCATCCATTGCTGTTGTCAATATATATGTATTCAATTCAAAAAAATCAATTTTACAATTTGAAATGTTAGATTTTCAATAAATTACTCACAAAATGGTCTATCCCGGACGAGCCCCCAATTTGTTATGGCCCCAATTTGTTATTAGATTTACAACGCAACAGCAACAGATGACAGATACAGTTTTAAAACTCAAACACATTTAATTAAACAAAGACAATAACAACTAACTAACCTAAAGACCAAGATTGAATTATAACAAAAACAAAAAGAAATATTTACAGTCCTTTTTGTGGTGGCGGCTTGGTGATGTCCTGAGTGAGAAAAATCCACAAAAGAAACTTAACAGGTCTTGAACAGAAATGACAGGTCTGGTCACACGTATCCTTCCTCTTGCAATTTCTCCTACTACTTTACTGTCTCAATTCTTTTCCTCATATACTCTTTTGCAGACCCCACCCACATTTAGACCTCTTTTTTTTTTTATTTTCTGAGACTTGCCCCAGACATGTCCAGGACATGTCTAAACATGACTCCAGTCTGAGCTGAACAAAAAAAAGGTAAATACTGCCATCTAGTGGCCTGTATTCACATTACAGTATATTCCTCCATTGTCAAATTCAGCACTCCCTTCTATCCACCCAAGTACTGGTGTTGATAGCCAGTCACTCAATTATATACTCAGATTCATCTGCGTAACTCTACAGTTATAGTTCACGCCCTCGTGAAGCTTCCCCAGTAACGATTTATTGATAGACTCGTTTCTTATCCAATTCCCGAGTGTTTAAACTTTCCTCGATAACTGAAATACATTGATCAGACAATAAGAATGGATACAAAGCTAAGCGTAAAAGTAAGGTTGGTTGTGTTCTCCGAATGTTGGCCACGGTTGCGCAGCTGAAAATGATGCGATATCAAAGAAACAAAGACACTCGAAACCGGCCTGAAGTGTTCAGTTTCATTTAGGAGATACATGTTGTATGGACGCGGTCAATGGGAATTATTCCGAATGAAACAGTACTGAAGGGGTCCTTCTACCTGATACATCTGTCTCTGGAGGAGGGCATCAATGAAGAAAACAGGCTATACTTCTACTCTGTTTGCATTTTGCTTATACCTTTTTGCTGTAGAATTTATACCGCGTTTAAGGACATCAAATGCTGAGGTTTTCGTTTCTCCAAATGCATGCAGCCGACGCACGTCGGTAGATCCCTCGGTACGTTCATTGCACCATTCTGTTGAATATGGAGGCATATGTTGTTTGATTTTTACTGAAAGTGAAATTTCTGTTCTGTTAAAATAAGGTGTATTTCAGAATTCAGATATTACTGAGTTAGTGAGTTTTTACCCTTATAAGGTGTAAGGTTATGAGCTCGGATGTGAGAGCGGTTAGCTTTTCATTGCAGCGTGAATGTTATAGTTGTTTAATCAGCACTTTATTTAATGCTTGGGGGACTTTGAAGAAAGATGGACAATATTGATAACTTTATTATGGAGAAAAGGCATGTTTTGTGTTTGGAGAGGTTACTGGTGACCAATGATGTTCAACTGCACTGATATTGATAAATTCATGCTAAACTTAACCAGAAAATCATTAGTTCATGCTGAATTTCATGCCCCAAAAGTTAATTTGTCTTAAATATATGATTAATGTATAATTTCACTGTGAACCATTTTGATGGATCTCAGACTTTGGGGAGACACCTGGATAGCTGTCTAATTTGGCTCATAGCAAGCGGGTAATCTAGAATGTAATGTTCAAGATGAATTATACTTGTGGTCAAGAAGTTTATGCCAGAAATGTATAGATTTAAGCCCCAGCAGTTTTTCATTTGTCAGTTTTATTTCTTTTGCAATTGCAATGGTGAATTCTCATGAAGATTTTTTATGTTTGCAGCCCCTTTTCTCCACCAAAATCATAAAAATAAACTGAAATACAATGGGAGTCTAAATGCTTCAAGTGTTCAGACTCAATTGAGCCAAAGTTTTTCTGTCTGTGAAGCAGCAATCTTGAATTATAAAGCCTTAAATTAGGTAGCACCTAAAAAGCCAGATTTGGCTTCTGCACAAAGGGGTTAATAAAAACAAAATGAAGATTTTGGAGAGGCCTCGTCAAAGTCAGGACTAAAATCTGCTTGACATGCGGTGGCATGAACTTAAACAGGCCATTCATGCTCAAAAATCGCCACTGTGGTTGAATTAAAACAATTCTGCAAAGATGAGTAGGCTAAAATTCTTCTACGGCAATGTGAAAGACTCATTGCCAGTTATCGCAAAAACGCTGCAGTTCTTGTCGCCGATGTAGGGGGCAATTACTATTTCTCATAGGGCCAGGTAGGTTCGGATAGCTTTTTTCCCTTAATAAATTAAATCATCATTTAAAAACTGCATTTTGTACTTACTCGGGTTGTCTTTGTCTAGTATTAAAATGATGATCTGAAACGTTTAAGTGCGACAAATATGCAAAAAAAAAAAGAAATCAGGAAGGGGGCAAATACTTTTTTACGGCATTGTATGTCCACATTTTACACCATTCCATGCTGCTTTATTCAAGCATTGTCTATAATAAATCTGCACCACGTAATCTCTTGCCTAAACACAATGTGGGAATTATATTAGCAGGTTGCATCAGAGGCACATCTGAAGCTGCAGCTATATGTATGAAACTACAGGAGAAAAGGTTAAAATATTGACTTGGAGTCAGATCATGATATAAATATCAAATTAATCCAGCTTCAGAGGCACACAATTACACTGCCTGCATTCCTTGCCTCTCGGATATGTCTGCACATTGGTGTACCTCGTGAACTGGCAATAGGGGAAGCTGAAACAATCCCTTAAAATTAATGACTCGTCATAACCAGTTTTCTCTCATTCATTTAAATTACCATAACAGAAACTCCGAAAACTCTTTACATTATCAGATGTGGCCAGTTTTCATTTATTACGCATACTGATTAGGACTCAAGACTTCTCAAGCTTTTATCGACTCAGGGGTTGGGGTTTGGAAGCAATGCATTTGTTTCATGATCGTTTAAATTAAATAAGATAATTTGAAACGTCTTTATGCAATTCCATTGCTTCAAACTCCTCCATGCACAAGTACTTAAATTCCACGCGAAAATCTCTTACATACGCGTTGATAGAATAATTGCTGTCTCCAGCAGAGGAACGTAAAAATGGCACTTAAACTCATGCCGATTGCGTGAATTTTTAATGAAAACTGGCCGCATCAGACAATGTTGATATTTTGGAGTTTCTGTTATTGCAATTTAAATGGATGATTGAAAACAGGTCATGAACAAGCATTAACTTTAAGGGACTGTTTGAGCTTCCCCTGTTGCCAATTCACGAGCCGCCACTGGTGTACCTGACAGGGAGATCAACATACTGGGTAATATGAATTTATATATCTCCACCCATATGTGGTGAGGGTTTATCACGACTGGAGTTGCAATTTGTGAGAATTACATGTATGTGCAGCAGTTTTTTTTTTTTTTTTTTTTTTTTTAACATTTTTACAACACAACTTTCAAAAAATCTACCACATTTTGTCAAAATTAGCAGGAAAGGAGGAGATGAATATTTTCTTTCCATAGGGTGAAGAAACTCGACTGAAAAGGGAGAAATTCCTTGGATTTCTTGATCTTCTGAAGACCACTAACATTCGTCACATCACGCTTATTTTGAGTTTTACTTGGTATGCCTTCCTGACACGTATAAGCAATAAGCATACAGTAGCCTTCCTCCAGTATTTCATAGTTGTTTTCTGTGGTTATCAGTGCTAGCCATATGATTCCTCTCAAATAGTGTTCTTGAAAGGAAAATGGATAAGAGAAACATGTTTATCAAATGAACATTTTCAAATTTCTTATTTCTTTTTTATTGTTTTGAATTACTTTTTCATATATTGCCATTGATGTTGTTGATATTTGTCTTTTTCCTTTCTCTCTTATTTCTTCAAATAAAAAGGGTGATAGTTGAGGTGGGGTGGAGAGAAAAAAAAATTAATCATAAAACAAAGCCCCTTCTAGTGCAGGTGATCATAACTGCGTAGTAGTCAACCATCTCAAGGTATGAATTTCCATGCGCTGAAAATAACCTGCCTAACTGGTCTGATGTCTCGATGAAACTCAATGTTCTTTCTCAGTCAGACTGGAAGGCCCAGGGGGGAAAAAAGAATTATGGTGGCATAGTGGTTAGCATTGTCACCTCACAGCAAGAAGGACGTAGGTTTGAATCTGGCCTTTCTTTGTGGATTTTGCATGTTCTCCCCATGTTTGCGTGCGTTTACTCTGGTTTCCCCCACCCACAAAAAAATGTATCATGGGAACACTCCAACCAGTCTCCCAGACCAAGGAACTGGCTTTAGAACTGGAGTTGGTCCCTGTGCACTGCTCTGAGGCTGCCCACTGCTCCTCACATCCCGATGGAATGACTTACAGGGAAATACACTACTTCTCAAAAATGTTTAATCGCTTTTAATTTTGAAGATCTTGCTGTTTAATTCAATTAAAATTAAATGAAACAAACATGTAAATGTACTTTTATAGATTTCTGTATTATTTCAGGGGCAAAAAATGTGATAAACAAGACTGTTGTCCATTTCAGGGATTTCTCATCAAATTATACACTGTGATATTAAGTCAATAATTCCTGAGTTTTATCATTTGGGCCATTGCTTCTAAAGTTGCATTCTCGATGGATTTCCATGTGGACTGCTGTATTTCCCATAGATGCGACTCTGGAGGCTGATAAACTTTATAAAATTTAAAATCCATGTGATCCCACAACTGCTGTGCAGGATTAAAATTGGGTGATTGAATTCACCTCTAAATGTCGGGTACTGAGGTGACTACGTAATGCTGGTGCCGGAAGTGAATGCTCCCATTTACATCGTTTTATTTTTTGCCAACATGCTAACCCTCTTTTCAGTCTAAAAACGAAAAACAAGTCCCATGATCCTCTTTATTCACTAAGAGAACAAGTTCAGATATGCGCAAAAAGTTTGTTGCCATCTAGCAATCTTGATAGCCCAGTCTGTGAGGCTGTACTAAATAGTGAGTCACTGCATGTTTCACTTACTTATGCAAGAGAGTTGTCAAATTATGTAGCTAGCACCAATTTAAATTATCAGCCAAGTATCTTTGGCCAACTTTAATTAGTGTAAAAACTTCGTAGCTAGCTAAATAGCTTGCTAATTGATCTTATTAATATGTCAGTGAACTAGTTGGCTAGGTAGGTGGCTATGTAGCCAAATAATCACAGCTCGCTAGAATAATGACATTAGAATAACCACTATTCACTGCTTTTTACTGATGTATATGCACCTGATATAGGTAGCAAATAGTAAAAAGCAAAGTGGTCGGCTACCTAGGCAACTAATCAGCCTCAGTAACATGCCCCTGATCTAGCAAGCTGACAAGCTGAATAATCACAACGCTGATCTTGCCGACCGAGCACTAGCTAATTAGCAGAACAATCACCATTAGCTGTTCTCAATTGATATAGTTGCATGACTTGGAAGCCAGCTATCAGTAGCCAACTGTGCAATATGTTCACTTGGTAGCAGTCTCTCCGGTTTCCCAGAGATAGCCAACGGCAAGCAACCAATGCAACCTGACACGTATTAGCAATAAGCACTCAGTAGCCTTCCTCCAGTATTTCATAGTTGTTTTCTGTGGTTATCAGTGCTACCCATATGATTCCTCTCAAATAGTGTTCTTGAAAGGAAACCAATGCATCTGCCTTGCTTGCTACAAATTATGTCTCACATAGGCCTCCATCAAGTTACAGAAATAATTGTTTGCTGAAACTGTGGAACCCCTCTTGGTCGAGAACAAGTCACGGGTTATTGGTGCGTTTGTGTTGGGGATATGTTCGACCCAAATTCCAAAAAAGTTGGGATGCAGTGTAGATTGTAAATAAAAACAGAATGCAATGATTTGCAAATCTCATCAACCCACATTTTATTTGCAATGGAGCATAGACGACATATCAGATGTTGAAAGTGAGACATTTTACCATTTAATGAAAAATATTAGCTCATTTTGACAGCAGCAACAAAATGACGCAAAATGGACCCCCAAAAAAATGGACCACTAAGGGGATTATAAATGCAGTAGGATTACATTTCTATAAACCTAGAATTTGATGTGATTACTTCCATCTGTTTACCCAATGGGTTGATCATGGAGCGAACCGGCTCATAAAAGTAATTCTAATTTAAGTAAAAGTGTAAAGTGTCCAAACTCCATTAAAAAATTTCCATAAACATTTTACTTCTGACCCCAGAAGCTAAGTAGCCGTGACGTAGTCACCTCTGTGCTCTATTTAGAGATTTCCTCCCCAAAAAGTTACAGCTGAGTCTGGGTTGTTGTTGTCTTAGTGTGCCAGGTAATCTCTTCCATTTTATTCTGTATGAAAATCAGCAGTGATTTCAAACTTTTGAGTGATAATACCAATGTCTGTCTTTAATTTTAGGTTTGCGCTAAATGTTGGGTACTATGGACTGTCTCTGAACACATCTAATCTATATGGAGACCCTTATCTCAACTGTTTCATCTCTGCTGCCATTGAGATCCCATCTTACATTGTCAGTTGGTTGTTGCTCCGATATTTACCCAGAAGGCCAAGCTTCTTCTTCTGTATGCTGCTGGCGGGCATTCTTCTTTTCTTCATTCAGCTCATACCTCCAGGTGAGAATTTTCTCTGCCTTAAATCAAATGAACAGTCCCTGCTTTCATTAATGTCAAGTAGTGCTTAACTTTGTCACAATAGACCTTTTCATATTTTTGGGTATGCCAACAGGAGAGTGAAGTGTCTTCAGCAAGCTTGATTCCTGGTGAAGCAACAATGGCGAAGTGTGACAGCAGTCAGGCTTGCCTCATTTCATACTGTACAAATTCAAAAAAAGAAGCAATTCTGCATGTCTTTTTCCAGTTTTCCTTTCGAGGAAAATCTTAGAAGGAGATGAATTTGCCAATCAGAAGAGATGAGGGAGCAAGATTGACATTTGGTTAAGGTAGCTAGTATTTTTGTGTGGACAATTCACTTTGAGGATGGCAACATTCTTGTCCACAAGGAATCTGGTTGGAAGCATCTCGAGGACAAAGTTGTCCTATACAGGTTCTTGTGGAACAATTGAGGCAGGAAAAATATGAGAGACTGCCATGGCAAAAAAAAGTGTCTGTGATAAAGCTGGAATGGAAAAAACAAGAAGAGAATTGATTGTCCTTCCGCAGAGCTTGTGAAGCATTGACTACAATTTTCGGCCCTCTTCCTGGTAACTAGTTAGCTTGCTAGTTAGTTCTTTCTAATTGTATAATGCTGGGTTCAGATGACATCTGCTCAGTGATTCTTCCATTTTTTCTCTCCAGAAATCTGTCTTTTCTGGCCTTAAAATGGGGGGGGATGGGGGATGGGAGAGAGAATGACATGCTCGTGCTCATTACATCATGTCACACCAGGGAACTTCATTTGCAAAAGCCGACAGTTCATCACTCATCAGAGTTCTAGAATTCTGCCTCCTTGCACGCAGTAGTGGCAGACTGTGAAATAGACTATCCAGTCCCGCACGTATCGTCTCGCTGTCGGCGTGATGTCACGACCACGTGAAAAAACATCCGCCATGGGGGATAGCAAGAGAGTTCCAATCGACATGCATTCACCGGGCACTCATTTTATACTATCATTTCATTGTCATTTAAGCTAATAATTTGAAACAATGTCCTATGAATATCAGGAACAATTACCTCCCGAAGTTCAGTTGCGTTATTTAGACAAAATTAATTTAAATGTAATCAGCAAGTGTCCCTATGAGGAACCAGCCGATAAATGAGTCAACAACCCTCAGCGATGGCCAGGAATTGAATTTAAAGATGTCTATCATTACCTCATCAAATCACCACGTAACTCATCTGAGTTGACAGAACAGCAAAAGCCACTGTGCCCTCATTGTTTGCCATTGCGCTCCTAAAAAACATGCCGATTCAACGGCAAAAGTTGCTGTCATGCCCCTGTAGCTTTGCCGTCGGTCCTAGCAGTGCTGTGCACTTAAAAAACCAAACCAGCTTGACAGTTAGTCGATCTGGCTAGAGAGACCCAGCAGTAGCAACAGTGGCTCCCAGATTTCTCAGCCTCACGATATCTAGCTGTCTAGCAGGGCAATACGGATAGGGGGCAATCCAAAAAAAACAAAACCGCAACCTTTGTATTTGAATCTAGCTGGCTGGAAAAATTCAAAGGCAATATGTATTACATTAGGATCACGGTAGGATAACGAGGAAATCCTCAGATTCAACCTTCAATTTGCGACCCTCAAAGGTGCTTTCACACCGGGAGTGAAACAAATTTTTCGCACGACAGATTACATTAAAAGTCAATGAAAAAATGCAAATGCACACGTTTCTCCGGTGTGAAAGCAGCTTACACATTTGTTTCGGCAAGCTAACTGAATGGTAGTTTGTTATCCTACTTGATAAGGTGCTGGTCAAATGGTTGCAAGCAAGAAGTTGACGTCGCTCCATCTCGTCTGTGTTCTAGCATTTTTGTTGACACACCTGGGGTGCGTTTCCCGAAATCAAAGATGCTAGCTTACACAGTTCGACCCACTGACTGTGAATGGACAAACTACAAGTTAGTAACTACACTTTTGGTCTCACGCTTAATACGTTTTCATTGCTTAGGGAGGAGGTCAGTATGCATGCTGACCCCCTTCAGTTTGCATACAAACAACACAGGGGTGTGGATGACGCTGTGCTGACGCTGCTCCATGGTGCTTACACTCATCTCGAGAAGCCCAAGTCATTCATCAGACTGGTGTTTGTGGACTTTTCGAGCGCCTTTAACACTGTGCAACCTCACCTGATGGGACATAAGCTACTTCAGATGGATGTCAATACGCACCTGATCCTCTGGATCCTCTCCTTCCTGACTGACAGGCAACAGAGGGTCAGAGTCAATGGTCACCTCAGCTCATCCAGGTCGGTTTCCACGGGAGCCCCACAGGGCTCTGTAATCTCACCTGTTTTGTACACTCTGTACACAGATGACTGCAGGAGCACTAATCCAGGTATAACATACATTAAATACTCTGATGACACTGTGATCATGGACACTACAAACACGCCAGGACTGCTACAGTTTGAGATGGATATTTTTGCAGAGTGGTGCAGGAGGAACTGCCTCGATCTCAACCCTTCAAAAACTAAGGAAGTGGTTGTCGACTTCCGCAAGAACCCCACCATCATCTCCACTCTGTCACTCAACAACCAGCTGGTAGAGAGGGTTGAGTCATACAGATACCTTGGGACAATAATTGATCACAGACTCACTTTCCAATCAAACACTGAAACCATCTTCTCCAAATGTCAGCAGCGTCTCTTCTTCTTGAGGAAGCTTCGCAGACTCCAGGTTCATCAGTCAGTCCTGACAGCTTTTTACAAATGTTTCATTGAATCCGTAATCACCTTCAACATATCAGCCTGGTTTGGTTCACTATCTAACATCCATCGCAACCCACTAAACAAAATCATAACGACGAGCAGTAAAATAATTGGTCTGGAGCAGGAACCACTCATCCACATTTACAACAGAAGGGTTAAATTAAAAGGTACACACATAGCCTCAGACATCACTCACACACTGCACAGCCATTACAGTCTGCTACCCTCAGGTCTGAGATACAGATCACTCACATTCAGGACTAAGAGAGCCATGTCAAGCTTTGTGCCCACATCCATCCGGCTCATGAATGTCTGACTTACAGTATGTGTGTACTTGTGTAAGTATGTGTACATGTGAATCCTTTAACCCGACCAGGGATTGCTGCTTTTATTTATTTACTTATTTATTGATTGATTGATTATATTTTAACAATTGTTTTTTATCCTACCCGTGTTTATCATGCTGACAGGCTTTCTTCTTTCTTCTCTCCAATTTCACTGTTTATTTGTTGATTGCTTGTGGTATATTGTGTTGTGTTTCCTGGTTATGTGAACTGTACATGCACTGATGCTCTGCACAAATGAAGTTCCTAACGGATAAATAAAGTTCTTTGAAGTTGAAGTTGAAGTACGTTTTCATTGCGCGTGAAATGCCACTACACTCTAAAGTGTTTATTCTTTCCTGTTCTGCTTGTGCACATTGAAATGGTATGCCACAGACAAATATGACATCCCACTTAGTCATATCATCCTGACACAGAGTACACCAATATATTCATTTTACTGCCAAGCAGCTGGTAAAGAGGCACAATTTGGTTCGTTTATCCCCCAAACTGTCAAGGCCGCCGCTGTTATCATGGAAGTCACGTGGTATGTCCGACTGCAAGAATCCAGCAGCTTATCTTCTGACGGACCTAGTGCCTAATTTACTAAGACCTTTAGCACATACAAAATCTTTTTGCCCATGCAAAACTAGATACCTTGCCACTGATTGTTGCAAGGTGTAATGTGAAAAAATGCCACTAGATGAAAGTATTTACCTTTTTTTGTTAAGCCCAGTCTGGAGCTAGATTTTGGCATGTCCTGGGCATGTCTGAGAGGAGAAAGTCCCAGAGAAAAAAAAAAATCTAAAAGGTGGGAGGGGGCTGCAAAAGAGTATATTAGGAGAAAAATTGAGAGAGTAAAGTAGTAGGAGAAATTGCAAGGAGAAGGATACATTTGACCAGACCTGTCACTCTTTTCAAGACCTTTGAAGCTTTTTATGGATTTTTGCCTGTGTTGGAGCATTTTCCTCACCCGGAACCACACCAAGCTACCCCATCTCAAGGGACTGTAAATATTTTTTTCTTGTATATTATCAATCTTGGTCAGTAGTATAAATTGTAGGTTAGTTGTTAGTCTTTGTTGAATTAAATCTGTTTTCGTTTTAAAATTTTGTCTGTCATCCCTTGCTTTCTTATATGTCATAACAAATTGGGGCCATAACAAAGGCAAGTACGCTGGCCAATCATGGGCAATGTTATTGGTTTTCCAGGGGTAAAAAGATTTTGCATGTGCTAAAGGTCTTAGTAAATCAGGCCCCTTGTATAAGATTATTGATACCCAGATTCAGGTAGGTGATGTCATTACTGTATTCTATGTTAAATGCGGGTGTATTTGACGCTATTTCTTTTCTATTGATTGATTCCATCTTCTTGCTGGCAAGAAACAGTGCCCTTCACTGTGAGAGTCATTGTGAGACTCCTTGGGAGATTGTTTATGGTTTACACTCATTGAGTCTCATTCATGAAACATGAGCAGAACGATTTTGTGTGTAAACTGTTCGCAGACGGAAATTTAGGTGCATCTCCGCATATATCAATCTTTTCGTCGCTACTAACAAAATCTACACATGCTGCTGACTACACGTTGTGCTTGTGTAAATTTAAGAATGCACATAAATAATGCTTGTCACTACTGGAAATTACAATTTTAGTTCATATTGCACTCTGTTATGTACACAATACACAGATGCCTTTGAAACACGTGATATAGCCTAAACGTGACAAACGATTTAAATTATTTGGCAATTGGCAGGTTTAAGATCCAGATGAGGTTCATGATTGTGAATGATCCATGTGAATCGACTCAATAGATTACACTTTACACTTTCTACATGTTGAATGATGATAATAAAAAAAAATAAAGGAAAAGGCTGATCGCCCTGCGGTGGTTCAGCGCGAAAGATCAGAGAGCGGATTTTAAAATTAAATCTCTAACTGGCCCAACTGCATGGAAAATAGCAGAAGTGCTTCTCTGATCCATCCCACCGTGGTGTGAATAGCAGAACTGCCTCTCTTGTCGGTGTCTTTGTGGAGCAGATAGCCGATCTCTTTCCCCCAATTCAACGCGCTGCGGGGCGAATAGCCACTACCAAAATAAAATTGGAGGCATGTTGCTATCTCCATCAGGTGTAATTCCTGACAGAGAGGTCTCCCCAAGTATGCCAGTGATTTGCTCGTCTGCAGTTGATAGTTGTGACTGAGCATCCTCTACCGGTGGCTGATGTTTTTTTTTTTGTTTTTGTGCTCTTATGCGTTTCTTTGCCTCCAGTTTCATGTCAAACTATTAACGCTTCACCTCGGACATGGTTTTTTGGACTACAGAGACAACATTGACGGCATCTGTCACCTCCCTCCAGGCCTTCGCTTCGCCTGTCCCTGTCACACCACTGCTAACAGATCAAAATAAAATGTTTTTTCTGAACTCCACCCAAAATATTGTCTATCACTGCTTCAGAAGAATTCTTTTTTCTTTCTCTCTCTTTCTTTGTTTGCGCCTTGAATGACAGGTTGACTGGATGCATCTACACCTCCTTATATGGTGGTCACTGGCAATTCATGGGCGGGGATTTATGCTAATACGTAGCTGATTACCGGGAGCGCACTGTCACTTTACGATGGATTGGCATTCATGATCATACACGTGTTTACGATCTGAGTTTCCCGCAACGTTCATAAATCCGCAGTAGGTTTTTAGTAGCTCTTCTCATAGCTTTCATCTTTTATACCTGGAATTAGCTTAGTGGCTCTTCTCTGAACTTTTTCTAGAGTCTCTATATCTTTCTTAAAGTATTGTCCCCAGAACTGTACACAATACTCCAGATGTGCTCTGACGAATGTGTTGTACAAAAGAAGCATCACCGCCTTAGATTTGTACTGAATACTTTTGGCAATGTATCCCAGCATCCGATTAGCTTTTTCAACTGCTATGGCACAATGGCTAGAGCCTGTGAGGGTTTGGTCAACAATCACTCCCAGATCTTTCGCATGTGGAGCACATTCCTACTTTAAACCACCCATGAAGTAATCCCGTCTAATGTTTTTATTACCTACATGTACAACTTTACATTTTGCTGCATGAAATTTAATTTGCCACATTTCTGCCCAATTCTGGATTCTATCCAAATCATCCTGAATCACTTTAGTGGACTGTAAACTATTTGCCAAACCTCCAATTTAGTATCATCTGCAAATTTAACTAATCTGCTCTCAATATTCCTGTCAGGTCATTAATGTAGATGAGGAACAGCAGGGGTCCTAACACCGATCCCTAGGGGACGCCACTTCCCACTATACCAAGCTCAGATGAGATTCCACTGTATGCATTCTGTCCTGTAACCAGTTTTGAATCCACACCAGAATACCTCCTGTAACTCCAATCGACCTCATTTTAAAAATTAGTCCTTTTGCGGTACTATATCAAATGCTTTCTGAAAATCCAAGTATATGATGTCATCAGCCCTGCTCTGATCATAAGTCTTGGTGGCCTCTTCAAAGAATTCCAGAGGGTTTGTCGGTCATGACCTTCCCTTACGGAAACCATGTTGGCTATCCCTCAAGATACTGTTACGTTCAAGAAATAAGTCCAGCTCATCTTTTGTGATAGATTCCAATATTTTGCACACAATGCAGGTTAAACTGACTGGCCTGTAATTTCCTGGCTCGGTACGGTCCCCTTTCTTATTGTGACGCCCACCTGCGTTCATCTGTGTGCCTGTAGGCTCAGCTATGTCATTGCACGGGCATGGCTGGGCCTAGCTTGCTTAATTGCCGTATTAATTTCACCTGCACTTATGAGGGGTGGAGTTGTTAACAGGAGTTCTCTCTCTCTCCCTAGGGGGGCTGATACTCTTTTCTTTGTAGGCACTGCCTTTGACACTTTTTCCTCACCAGCATGGTGCTTCTTCTTGGTTCCTTTTTGCTCACTCTATTGCTCTTTTACTTACTTTGGCGCATCTAACATAACTTACTGCATCTATACATGCGCAACATTACATCCATGATTTACATACCCTAGACATTGACTTATTTTTTGTGTTGATTTAAATAAATAAATAAATTATTATTATTGTTTCTAATTTGAAATTTGCTATTGTGTCCTTTTATTATGTACTGGTGTGTTTCGAGCCTGCCGTAACATCATATATTGGTATTATATTGCCCTGTTTCCAATCATTTGGTATTTCTTCAGTTTCTAAAGACCGCCTGAAGATGGTGGATAGCGGCTTAAAGATGATCTCACTAACTTCCCTGAGCACTCTAGGATATAAGCCATCAGGACCTGCCGCCTTATCTGCTTTTAGTTTATGCAACTTGTCTCATACTTCTTTATCCCTAAACTCAATTTCTGCTAAATAATCTTGAGCATTTAGCATTCCCTCTGGCCAAATAAAGACCCCCTCTCAGCTACAATTTTCAACTAAGTAACTGTTTAAGGCGTCCGCAATATGCTTGTTATCATATAGCAGTGATCCATTTTTATTCTTTATGCACTTATCCTGCCTTTTAACTTTCCTTTTTCTGCTACAGTACTGAAAGAAGCGCTTAGGATTAGTTTTTGCCCCTTCTGCAATTTGTCTTTCATACAGTCTTCTAGCATTCCTCAGCTCTTTTTTGACCACAGCCCACATTTTACCGTATTCAGCCTTAGTGTTCTCATTGTTATCCTTTATGTTTCCCTCAAAATCCTACAAATACTTTTCGTCATCCACTGAGGATTTTGCTTTTTCAGCTTACTTTTGGACACCTTTGGAATGTCCAAATGAAAGCCTTGCTGGCTTTTTTGGAACGTGTTGTAGGAATCAAATTGAAAATGAGTGAATATTCCCAAAAAAAAAAAAAATTTTATCAGTCTTTGTCGTGTGCTCAACTGAATATTGGTCAAAAAGGATTTACAAATCATTGCATTCTGTTTTTATTCACGTTTTACACAATGTCCCGACTTCATTGGAATTGGGGTTTGTATAAGTACAAGCATAGGCCATGAGCTCCACCACTGTCAGCTAAAGAAATCTACATGAATGGAGCAGACCTCAGTGTAAAATATGGTAGAAATGCAGACATTATTGCGGCCATCGCACAGAACAATGGTGGGAAAGAAAATCTTTAGGACCGTGCGTACACGAAGGGAACCCAACAGCAACAGCCTTGGAGGGCTATGCTTATACAAATAGAAACCGGGGTTACAATATGTAACCGTTGTTTTACTTATTGTTTTCTTGGCAAACGGAAATGTCAGCTTTAGGTAGTCAAAGACAATGCGGGCAAACTTGGACATGATCTGGGTAAAATCTGCCTTACCGTTACGGTCCAGATCAGAAATCAAGTCCGGAGACTTGAGTACAATCCCGCTGGTAGTTTAATGACAGCTTATACGGTAATACTGGGGACAGGACTCTCAAGGAAGAAGTGAGGATGGAACCCTGGACAGCACAGTTCAGTACGGATGTTATAGAAAAAGCCGAGCTGTCAATCGCAGACCAGTGGCTTCTGGGATCACAGGCAGTTGGACTACAGACTTTGCCAGCACAAAACTATGACACAAAAGTAGATTGAGGGCAACTTGGTGCCGATCCTGTTGACAGCAGGAAGATTGGAAGCTTGTCTCTAACAAACTGGATAGAGGAACATACTTAGAAGAGTAAAGAAGAATTCAATCTCAGTCTTGGACCTTGCTTAGGCTTGGGAGCTTGTTCCTATGAAACTGGACTGAGGAACTGAACGGAGCTATATTAACTTGAACAAGGCGCCAATGCAGAATCCTAATTAGGATTGGAAGCTTGCTTGAATTTACTTAGTTACGAGGAAGGTGTTCAGGATCTCCAGTCATTAAAGGACAAGTTGCACTGAACAATCACAAAGAGTTTTCAATAACAATATCGACTGGTTTCTCAGCAGAAATGGCAATTTACAATTAAGACACTTGCAACCCTGAGCAGAGGGCTTAAATACTCGTCATATGGCTATCAGTGGATAACCACCTCACAAGCCGCAGCCGAGGATGGGGAATCACACAAGATGTGAGCCAATCACAATAGACAATACACCTAACAGACACGCAAGTTGCTGATTTGAGAGAGACACACAAGGAATTCATCCAAGGGTTGTTACATCTACAAAGGCAACCAGTGTCCAGCTAAATAAACTGTTAGTATAACATTGGAAATGCCGCAATTCTTTATTTTTCTCTCTTTTTAAACCGTCAGCCTGTTTATCTTCGTGAACATTGTACAGTCAAAGTTGACTTTTGGTATTCATTTGGAAATTTAGGTACTGCCAAAAGCAGAATTACAAACAGTTCGATGCTCAAGGCTTACTACAGGATTAGTATCTATGTGATTTTCATCATGTCTCTTGCATTCCTGGAACAGAGCTTCACTTGCTTTGTTCTCCTCTGTATTTAACTCAGAGGCAGACAACCATGCTCCATTAAACTGCTAAGAATGAAGGACAGAGTAAATCCCTGGCATTTCCCGAATCTCTCACAACTGTTGCAAAAACAAGGAATGGGCTGAAGCTAGATGTACTGGCTCAGAAAGGCAAAATTTGATTTTATTTTAAAATCCCTTGCAGATGCTGGCAGAGATCCAACTCAACTCTGGGGAAAAAGGGAAATTTCTGAAACATTCAAGTTCCCTTCCTAATCCATTTCAAGTTATTTAAATAATTCAATATTAATTACTGGTAAAGTTGAAATAAGTAATGGTTTTAATCAGTATTTTGTTTCAGCAGGTTATCTTTTTAAGATGAATAGCAGACCCAATGTAAATAATTACATGTAAAAGGTTCGCAGAGTTTTCAACCTTTTTTTTTTTTGTTGACACAGAAATGTGGCACAAACGAGTAGGCCAGCTCATGCTGCACGTATGATCCTGATTTATTCCTATGTAGACTTCCTATGCAAAGTGTGTTAATGTGGACCTTTCCAGAAAGAACCTCTTATGGACTCCAAATCCAACACTACTTGAAAACAGGAAAATGTTTCAGTCGGTAATTTTTTGAACAAATTCTCACAGGGCTATGGTACCATTTGTTTGCAGGTCTGCAAGCCCTGGCTATTTCAGTGGAAATGATTGGGAAATTATGTGTCACTGCTGGATGGACTATTATACTGGCTTACACAGGAGAGTTGTATCCCACCAACTTGAGAAACACCGGATTGGGAATAAGCAGTATGACCGCTCGATTTGGCAGCGCTGTTTCTCCGTACGTTCTATACCTGGGTAAGGAAGTGGAGCCTTTGCAAATGCACCTTTACTGCTTGGAGGTGATTTCCACTCTTTCCTCACTTGGGTTTGCTGGGTTTAGGTCTTATTCCTAGATTACCATGTTATGATTTGATTTAATTTCAAAAGGAATTTTAGCTGTATTCTCCTCTTTATTCATGTTGTTTTCCTGGCTTTGACAGATTACCTCTTGAAACAGATTATGCCTGAACTGGCTATCCTCATCTTGTCAAAACAAAAGTTATATTTTAATAATGACTACGAACAATTACATGAATGACTGGCTGGGGCAAATTAGCTGGCTTGTAATGAGTGAAAAAGTGGACACATTGGGGCCCGATTTTAACAATCTAAGAGCCTGGTCTGAAGGGCGTGGCGCAAGTGCATTTAGGGCATGTCCAAATCGGCGGGTTATTCGGGTGCAAAGTAAGGCACGTGGCTAAAAGAGGTTGCGCTTCATCTCTAAATTAATTATAAGTGTCTTATGGGTGTAACATGAAATGAACCAATCAGAATGTCCTCTCCCATTCCGTTTTGAAGCCGGGTGCCCTCGCACCTTGGCATATTGCTATTATTTTTGCAGTTTTGCTAAATAATAGAAAAAAACACTTCCCAGCCAAGGGAACGAGTCTGCTCATGCAGAAACTGGAGGTGCACAAGAAAACCCCCGCTTCAACCACTGGAAACCTGATAACTGTCATCTCCAAAATGTTAATAAGAAACAGAGCCTATATTTTTAAGTGATCTTCCGACCGCATAGGCAGTAATTAGTGGTGAGACTGCATAGTGAATCGGAGGCTGTTCCTCACGTGGGGCAGAGAAATAACCTGCCATGGCATCTTCCCCTTGAGTCAATGGGAGCAGGTTGCTCTGTGGTGGGCGAAACAGTTTGGCTGTGTTCAAAGTGGGAACCAAAAGGGAGGGAAAAAAACTGACAATAGACAGACAACCAGTATTTGTTGGTCAATCTTGCTATCAGTTGCTGCCACGAGATATCAACACGCCAATAATGATTACGTTTACTTGCAGTCAATAACCCTTTCATAACCAAAATATTAGCAATAACCCGGTTGCGCATGGCCATGCAAACACCAATAACCCTTTTGAAAAACCGGAATATGCTTATATTCCACTTTTTAAAAACCCGAAAATGACCCCTGGGTTACTCCTTTTCTAACCCGAATATTTGGTCATGTATACGCCTATCAGGATATCCCCATCAAAAGGAACATTAATTTGTGTTCTGCGCATGTTTTAATCGCAAGGAATCTTGGTCTTTTGTTGTTTTTGGATAAAGGAAGAAGAAGCGGAAATGACGCACATTACGTCCTGACGTTGTCTGTGCGTCGAGACGTTGTCCGCGTGTCGCTGTTCTGATCAGGGATATCCCAATTGATTACAATTACCATGTGTACAGGAATAACCCTGTTTGCTCATGTATGTAATTTGTATGAGTTATTCCAAATGTTATGCCTGTCTACACCTCATTTTAGGACCAACATGCACAGGGGTGCTCATTTTGGTACAAGTGCACTAGCTATTTGCAACCTGAGCGCTGGATGGACAAATGACAACTCGCTATTCACATACTAGCAAAGACATTTGCATCACACTTGGCGCCGGTTTAAGAAACCATTTATGAGATTATGACGGGAGCACAAAATGACTAAATGCCTAACCAACATTATGTTGAAATGTTACAACAGAAGATTTGTGAGAAAAAAAAAATCATAAAGTCTTAAAGACAGAGAAACCTAATTTTTTCAGTTCTCACTCCAAAAAGTGAAATGCACCAAATTATGCGTCCAAATCAATGATTGTTGTTTTACCTAAACGGGAAAAACTAGCAACTCCTGATAGTGTGGAGTGTTCCTGGGGTGAATCTATCATTAATTATGAAAATGATTGAAAACAAGTCCGCTAACTAATAACTATTTTAAAGGGATGTCCTGTGCCCCACCAAGCTTTCAGTTCTCGCTATACCACTAGTTCTATTTAATTTATGACCTCCGCACACTCAAGAGTTCCAATGTCCAGGTGACGTGGCAAGCTACCCTGATTCAAATAAACATGGCGCAACAGTGTATAAATCTGATCTTCTCAAGCTAATTCAGTCATTAAAATATTTTTCAAAAATTATCCAAAAATATGTTTGAATAGTAGGGCGGCGCGGCAGCGGTCGGACCAAAAACATAATATCCCTGGAACGCTGTTTGGCGTTCAGGGATATAAAAATTAAACAATTGGCTTTCCATTTAAGAGACCTGTCTTATTTTCACTTTTAAATATTACTATTGCGCTTGAATAAAACAAAGGTGATTTAATAAAATAATTGACCAAGCAGCACTATTACTTATTAGATTACTCGATTAATCGAGATAATATTCGCTAGAATACTCGATTACCAAAATAATCGTTTACTGCAGCCCTATTTGCATACACTTTACATAGCTCAGCTGATTTTGTAGTGTCAAAGTGCACCAGAACATCTAGGACATTGCCACAAAAAGTATTTTTGGATTGGCTGAAATACAAATGGAATGGCGGCATTCATTAACTTGTGCTAACTAGTTATATATCAGACGTTTGAGGTTTGATTATTCGGTACATCAAAATCACAAAAATTAGGAAAAAATATTTAAGTTACAAGAGCATGTGGTTTTTTGGGTAAGAGCTGCAAAGTGCTTTCTTTGCCTTTAACTGAGTCAGAAAAATAGGCTGTAACAGCAACTGTCCATCTAATTGTTCGGATGACTTTTATCAAAGTCTTAACTGTGAAGGTGAGAATGCCCATAACTTTCCTGTTCATTGATATTCATCACCACCTCCAATTACACCCTTTATCACACATGCACTCTTTTTTTCCCCTCAGGATCATTTAGCAAGTATTTGCCTTACATTCTGCTAGGGAGCATGACGATTGCTGCAGCAGTCAGCGTTGCCTTTCTGCCCGAGACCTTTAGGCTTCCTCTGCCAGAGTCTGTTGCAGAGATGCCAAAAAGAAACAGGTGCGTCTCAATGCTAGCACAAATTATGGTGTTGATCACATCTGTATCTGTAATAATGCTTTGTTACACTTATGGAGAGATGCAAGCATTCGATTCAGCCCAAGACAGCTAGCCACTTTCTCCTAAGTGTTAGGTACATTTCAGTAGCAGTAAAATGTGATCTTACCTGGTTGACTGATTATGCTGTGTTGTGTTGTGCTGTTTTATTGTGTTAGAATGAAATCGATGATTGTTGTCATTCTTTGAATAATAATGGTGATTCAGATTTTTCTGTGGTTATGGTGCTGAGATTAAGGTTGAACATCATGGTGATGTTGGTGGGGTGTCGTTCATTGACAATGCCTCTGATAGATATGACAAGGATAGTTACTACAATCAGGTCCAGAATCATTGGGAACCTTTGATTAAAAAATACAATAAAGCCCTTAGTTGATAATGTTCAATTAAATTTTATGAGAAAACATTATATTTTACAACCACAATTCCGAAATAGTTCAGATGAAGTGTAAATTGTGAATAAAATCAAAATGCCATGACTTTCAGAGCCAATATGTTTCTGGATAGAATACAGTAGAACATAGATAACATTTCAAATGTTGAATTGTTACATTTTTATCCACAAAATGAGCTTATTTCAAATTTTCTGTCTGCAACAGGTCTCAAAAAAGTTGGGATAAAGAAAAAAGGGGTAGAAAAGCAATTCATGTGCAAAAGTATGAGAGAATCAGCTGTAAGAACATATAGCAAGTAATTACGTGAACTGGTGTCAGATATGTACCATGATTGGCAATAAAAGGGATGAGGCTGAGTCTCTCAGAAGTAAAGACGGCCAAAGGCTTTCCAACCTGCGAAGACATGCGTAAAAAAAATTTTGGAATACTTGAAAAACAATTTTTCTCAACATCACATTGCAAAGGCTTTGAAGGTCTTATCTTCGAAAATGCATAACATCATCAAAAGATTCAGAGAAACTGGAAAAATCCCTGTGCATAAGGGACAAGGACGAAGACCTTTACTGGATGTCCGTGATCTTCGGGCCCTCAGACGCCACTGCATCACTCACCGGCATGATTCTGTCATTGAAATTACTAAATGGGCCCAGGAATACCTCAAGAAACCATTGTCTGTAAACACAGTCTGCCGTGCCATCCACAGACGCCACCGAAAACTCATGCAAAAAGAAGCCATTGTTCAGAATGATCCAGAAGTGCCACCGTGTTCTGGGGGCCAAGGCTCATTTAAAATGGGCTGTAGCAAAGTGGCAAAGGGTCCTCTGGTAAGACGAGTCCAAATTTGATATTCTTGTTGGAAATCATGTCCTCCGGGCTAAAGAGGAGAAAGACCATTCCTCCTGTTATCAGCGTTCAGTTCAAAAGCCAGCGTCTCTGATAGTAAGGGGATGCATTAGTGCATATAGTGTGGGACACTTGCATGTTTTAAAAAGCAGCGTGAATGCTGAAAGGTATATTAAGGTTTTAGAGCAACATATGCTCCCCTCCAGATAACATCTATTCCAGGGAAGTGTGATGGGTGTGGAGTATCAGACGCCAAATGCAGTGGCCAGAATTAAAAGGCAAAACAGCAGAGAAAGGAGAGACACAAATAGAATAATAATGCGAGACTCGACCAACGGACCTAGAAGTAGTCCGGGGTAGAAAGCAAAGCGAGCTTGAAGGGATGAAAAGAAAAGGGAAAATAAAACAAAGATTGCCTTGCTCACTACAAGTTAACCTCAAATATACAGCTAAAGTCCCTGACAATTCTCTTTCTATAGACCTTACCGGCTAAAGCGCAAATGTAACACTAACACTCTAGCAACGAAAGCGAGGCAGAACTAGAGCTTAAATAGAGTCCGGGCAACGCCCCCAATTAATGCCAGCTGGCCCAGGAATCCGATTGGGAGCAAAACGATATCGTCCTGGACGAGAGCAACAAAGAAAGCTCTCAACGCCTCCAAACCATGACAGGAAGACCCTGTGTATTTCAGCAGGACAATGCGAAACCAAATATTGCAGCTATTACGACAGCATGGCTTCATAGTAGAAGAGTTCGTATGCTGAACTGGCCAGACTGCAGTCCTGATCTTTCACCGATTGAGAACATTTGGCGCATGATTAAACGAAAGGTCCGTCAAAGGAGACCCAAAACTCTCCAGCAGCGGGAAGCCTGCATTAAACAAAAGTGGGATGAAATTCCAGTGGCTAAACTCAAGAAACTTGTTGAAAACCTCTCCCAAATTTTTTGAGACCTGTAGCAGCCATCAAGTTTGAAATGAGCTCATATTGTGGATAAAATTGTGAAATTTCTCAGTTTCAACTTTGAATTAGAATCTCTGTTCTATTGCGAACAGAATACTGGCATGTGTGATTTTTTTCACAATTTACACTTTGTCCCAATTATTTCGCAATTGGGGTTGTATTTTAAAGCAAGTAATCTCATTTCTTTTTAAGGATTTTCACTTATCGAATTGGTTTGTTTTATGGAGACTTTTTCTTCATTTTATTAAGGGTACCAATAATTTTGTGCCTGACTGTTTGAACTTTAGCAACAGTTCTTGATGCAGCTCATATGAACATGGTCATGATAATGTCTGTGATTTTCCTTGCTTCGTTTTCCAGGATGAAATGTTCTTGTCTGTCCAGTGAACAAAAAGTCCAACATGAAAAAGGGAAGACTCTTGGAACAAAAATCTTGGCGGAGTCCTACATGTGACCACAGATCACATCACACAAGTCTTTTTTGGCAGATAGAAAAGACTCATTTATTTGTACTCTGTGAACACTGCTCCAGAATTTTCCAGGAATTCAGCAGCCATCTTCAGCTCTGGTGTAATCTGTGGACCCTAAAGCTTCAGCAAGAGAGATTCAAAATTGATTCAAATCGAATGAATTGCTTTGACTGTGAAGCACCTTTTAGTTTTTATCCCCCGGCATAAAATGTGCTTGTATATAGCTATAGTTTCATCTGTCTGTCCGTCCATACATTTTTTTGCTTGAAGCATAACTTGAAAACCATTTAACATTTTTTCATAACACACAATTCATACACATCAATCCCATGCTGGAGTATGCCTATTGCATTTTTGAAATTTTTTACATTCAAGGATGGCAAGGTACCATATTAACGACACACTTTATGTTCTGGCATATAATTTATAGGTCTCAGAAATGAAATTTATTTGCTTGATTCTGTGTGTCTTTGTGATGAATCTGTTCATATTATCCATACCGATTTGCGTATGAATGAATTTATGTTATTTAGAATTTTTTGTAAAACCAATAAATCTATTTCCTACTTATAGTGCTTGGGCAATATTTGTTACACAGTACTTTCAAACAAAGCTTTAAAGTACTCTTTATGCTCCTTTTTACAGTCATTTTTGTATTATTTAGATGTACTAGAATGGGTATACATGCTTCAATGTTCAAAAAACACTGTAGTTTTCTCATAATGGCCACTTCTGCTGCACCTCTTTCTGAAACACTTGGTCAGCTGGACCATTCACTTGCGATTTGTCAACTGCTCGTTGTGTGTCAGAAATGTCACGCTCCTAACCATAAATTAATTTCAGCTCCAGGTATGGAGACTGAGGCCAGATTATATTCTTCTGTGTGCAAACAACAGAATGAAACAGGTGATGTAGTTCCCCATTCAGACATGTTTTCATATTTTCGAGGCCCCCTTATCTTCAAATAATTGGAGAGAGACAGAATCTTCTGAAAATGATCAGGCTTTATTCCAACTCAAGCCTTGCAGAGACATAAAATACGTGCCTCCAGTGACGATATCAAGGCTTGGAGGCCCGTATTTCGTGCGAGCAAGAAAATGTCTAAAGGAATTCTTGCTTGCATGTAATTATGGGCAAATAATACCTGCCAAACAAAATCATAAATACAAAGATTAAAAAAAAGTAAAAAAGAAACACCCCAGCATTTATAGAAGAACTATGCTTCCATAACTCAAAATAGTAAATCTTCACCTGAGGTATGAACCCAGGTCTACCACATAACACACTGCTTAAGCCACTGTACTGTACCTGTACTTGTGCATAATGTTGTGAGGATTCTCAGTCAGAAAACTAGTTTCAAAAACGACTGTTGAACATTTAGTGGATGATTATAGCAAAAATACTAATCACAACCAGTTAAGCATTTATATTGTTGCACTCACTCCAACAATGTGCGTGATGGCATGTGAACTCTCAGTTAGACGCACTGGGAATTCAAGGCTCTATGTCAGGCTAGGATTGTGCAATTATGGTGGGAAGGGCTAGTTGGAAACATCAAAGCCCATAGAATCAAAAGGTCTGTAATGAACGTACGGAGACTCCAATCGCGGTTCAAGCTCGGAAGAGCGTCTTTTATTCACATTACCGTTGCTCATGGTCAGACTAAAACAGAGGTCAATAGCCAGAAATCAGGAATATCACAGAAAAGCTCAATCGTAGTCAGGGACAGGCAAAATGTAAAAAAAAACCAGGAAATCAGTCAGCACAGAATACAGAAACGAAGGGAAACAAATCTAAGGGAATGGGGAAAGGGGAAAGGGTAATAGGAAGGGAAAAGAGGGAGACACAGAAATAAACTAAACAGTTGAAGTATAAAGGGAGCTGGGGAAACGGGAGACTCACAAACTCACCACACTCACTCGACGAATACAATCAATTACTTGAATACAGAAAATCACAAAAGACAAAAACTCTCAATAATCACAGAAACACACAGAGAAAAAGCGCAGAAAGGGAACGACCAGGCAGAGCAAGGAACGGTCACGAATCGACAAAGACAAGCGGAAAAGTGGGGTCTTTATGAACAAAGTAATTAGAGTGTTTAGCCCAAGAAATGAAGGACAGCTGAGAGGAGGCAGATTCTAGAACAGCAAAGGAAAGTGATGGGACAGATTGAACAAGTAGGTGTGCCCTGCTTCTTCAAACTAACTAATCACCGCGCCTAACTACTCTGCTCTAATGTGTAGTCCTACCCTTTTCTAATCACCAGTGCCTCAGCTAAACTATTCTCAGGTGCAGACAGTTAACAAGCACAGGAAGAAGGAAGCAGGGAGTACCCAACCAGAAAAAACAGGGGAAAAGACTGTGAATGGAAACAAGACAAAAGACAAGCATTCATGAAACATGAACAATCACACTAGAAATAAATCTAACACAAAGAAACAAATAATTCTAAACATCATGAAACTAAAAACATACAAAAACAAAGCATAAATTACTTAATTCACAACAAGGTCACTTGCAAAGTCAAACAGACGGTATCACAAGCAGATTACAGAGAAGGAAATACATTGCTTGCAAGCAGAATGCTCAGGGCCTGATCTCATTAGAGGCAGTGCCCTGGAAAAAACATGCATGGTGACTAGCAGATTTAGTTTCAATATAACACGGACACATTGGGCTAACAAATTTTATTACAAAATATCAAAGGTATGGAAAAATTTTTGCTCATCGCAGTAAAATGTAAAGCGTATGCCTGATGTTCTTTGAGTGTGGTGTCGGTTTAAAATGACATGGCTTATATCATTGGATCCTGTGGACTCTCCTCTTTCTTTTGATGTATCGTTTGTTTGCTATGCACAAATTCAGCAAAAACCCAAGCGATAAAGCACAGAAATTATTTTCTACATGCTTGTTTTCTTGCTTGGTGCTTGAATTCTGTTCAGTTGAGGTAAAAATGATCATCATGTGCTTTTTGCTGAGTTTTGTCCCTTTAAGTGGATGTGCCACCTGACACTGTTGCTAGTTGGGGCGTTTTGTAAGATGACAATAAAAACAATACAATGATTTGCAAATCCTTTTCGATGTATATTCAATTGAGTACACTTCAAAGACAAGATATTAATGTTCAAACTAACATGCAGCGTGTGGAGCTCTCCGCACTAGGAGTTGCTGAGGGCTTCTTCGGTGTTCTGAAGTGCCCACTCAGAAGCCTCTCCTGACAGCGTGCAGCGTACACTAGCCCCTTCTTGTCCCGTTCATCCATGCTGTCCCACAGCGCTATGATTGTGCTTGCCTGCTGGTTGCTTAGACAGAGAGAGGTCTGGTCCCAAAGCCTGAAGTACTCGGCAGGCCTGTGCATGTGCTGATATCCGGGAACATTTTGGTCATCAACATCCTACAAAAATGATGAAACGGCTTAGAAAATAGCCCAGTCAGGGAAAACTCTGACCCAACCTTTAATGACACTTTACAGATGCTGTGAATGCAGAAAAATGTGTGCATATGTACTCAAAATATTGTGAAGTGCTAGGTACACACCTACAACTGATCACACTGACACTTACCATATCTTCAGCTTGCACACCAGCTCCACCCTCACAGGAAATACTGGAGGCCACTGCAGTTGTGCCAGAAGCGAGGGCTGCACAATGTGGTTAAAAAAAAATCGTATGAGCATTTATTTTAAAAAACATTAAAATTGCAATATCATTCAAGGTTTTTGGTTAAGAACTTTCATTTTCCCTAAAAAACTACTGAAATCATCATGATGTCATATTGGGTTCTTTAACAAAAAAAAAACCATCTGGAGAATAAGATTGGTAGGCCTCTGCATCTCTGCATTGCAACAGTGATTTATTATTATGTTTTTTTTCTCACATTTTCGATTTATCAAAAAATTACAGCCTCTGATTTCAATATTGAATATTGCATTTGGCCATACTGCAATTTCAATAATATGTCTATTAATTATTCAGCCCTGCCACAAGCCATGGTGCATGTGCTGCTCATCACTGTGGACGTGCGGCAAACCAGAGTTGGTCTGCTGGGAGCCGTGGGGGTGGTGCCTAAGCCCGGAGCATTTGAGCCAGGAGCTGTGCTGGATGTCATGATCACCAGGGTGGAGATACTTTCGGCCAGCCCGGATCTATATTGGGCCTCAGGACCCGGAGTCGGAGAGGCCGGAGCTTCAGTGACCTCCGAATCCAACACTGTGGGGTTGTCCGAGATGTCAGCGAAGCCCTCATCCTCCTCCAGGGTGTCCTCCACATCATGCTCCTCAATTAATTAGGCAGTCTCCCCTGAATCAGGGGGCATGTCCTGCAACGCCTGACCAGTCTGCCGGAACAAATACTGAACTCCAATGAGTGCACCTGAAACAACAGAGGAAAAGTGGAATGTTTACAAAGGTTAATAAAGAAAAAAAAAATGTAAAACATTTGAATTTCCAATGTGTTCACAAATGCTTACCAGTGTAACATGAGGGTGGACAGAACTCCGGCACTCTCTTCTAGCCGAACAGCTTCTCATAATTTCTGTTCACACAGTGAAGCAGTTCACCTGAGTAGCTGCACACAGAAGATGGTTCATTGGACGGGGCAGAACTGCCGCGATCCTGGATCCACCGATGCAGCCCTTAAAGCAAGTAAATCTAGAAATTGAGGCTGTTGGCACTGGTCCCTAGGAGTACATTATCAAATTTTAAATGATGAAATATTATTGGACAACACACACCACATAAGCCAAAATGTGTAACAGGCACAAACCTGGTATGAAGTGGTTTAGATGCAAGTGAAAAGACTCCAGAGATGTTGAGCCTCTGGCACACCGGTACATGGGTAACCGCAGACCTCCCTTCGTCAGCTCCCCTGTCTTGATGAACAGAGCAACACCTGACAGGTCCTGAATGCATTTCACATGCAGCCAAGTGGTGGTCTCCTCCCCACGGGTCCTCCTCCGACAATGGAGAACCAGCTCCTCCCAGGATAATCATTTGGTAATGTCACTGTTGGTGAGGGAAGTCAGGCCCTGGGATTGAACCTGCTGTCGCTTAGCGTCACACAGCAGAGCCAAATCAGCTGCATCCCGCTCAAATATACACGCCGAGAGGCCTGACATGAACACTGGCTACAACTGATGGGCATCCGATGTGCATCCCATGGCAAGTCCACATATAAAGTGCCAGATATCCAGCCTTGCGGTAAGGTTTGGCCACCCGTTGAATCTGGCACGCAGCTTGGTCTCTCCTGCCTCAATATAGCAGCCACAGTCCACATATAGGACAACAGGGAGATCCACACTGGCCTGCTGGTATCTCTGCACCGAGTCTGCTGCCATCATGTCGAGGCCAGCTCCCTTCTGAGCAGTCAACACACTGATGAGTATCTGCCCTTACTCATTCCCCTCAGAGGTCAGCCACAGTGCCTTCCCCTTGGCTGTTTCCGCAAGCTTCATGATGATCTGAGCACACAAAATATATAGGACCTCCGTGAATAAGGCTAAAAAATACTTAAATACAGGCAGCAGTTAATATCATCAGTAGTCTATTTTGAGGAAAACGATTGATTTACCTTTTCGGTTGAATCCATTTTTAGAATAGAGCCATAGACAGATGTTATTCTGGCCTTGATGTCCTCCAGCCTTGTTAAAATGTCCTGGCTGTACACTGAGAGGAGCCACTTACAGCTGGGCTTCGCAGCAGGCTCTGGAGGCACATGAGAGGTGATGGGCATCAGTCCAGGGCGCTGGAGGAAGTCCACTCACTCTGTGGTGTATCTCGCCACACGATGCAGCCACTCTTCTGTATGGTTCTCCCTCAGCTGCTTTAACACCCATGTTGGGCTGTTCCCCAGACCTCTCTCCCGCAGAAGCCGGATCACCCGGATGTCACACGCAAACCTTAAGCATAGACAGATACATCAGCAAGAATGATTTACATACTTATGTTTGACGAGGCAAGAGAGAAAAGAGACATTACTCACTTTTGCGTGAGGATGACGCAAAACTCCGATCTGTAGGCCAAGTCCAGGTGTGTCAGCACAGTCTGGCTCCAAGACACATGTGAGGATCTACATTCGGTGCAGGTGAGGGTCTCTGTCACCACGTTGTAGATCCTGTCCACATCCAGGACCCGCCGTGCCATTTTGTGTAGCCCTGCTCCTGCCAGCTGGTGCTTCCCGCAGGCAGGGTTGGGACAGACCACCTTCACCTTCCACAATTTGTAGAGTCCCAGAGAAAATTTTCAAAAAAGTCTAAAAGGTGGGAGGGGTCTGCAAAAGAGTATATAAAGGGGAGTATTGAGACAGTAAAGTGGTAGGAGAAATTGCAAGAAGAAGGATACATGTGACCAGACCTGTCATTCTGTTCAAGACCTGAAACAGTCCCACCAAAAAGGGACTGTAAATATTTCTGTTTTTTTGTCTTGTTAATCAATCTTGGTCAGTAGCGTAGTTAGTTGTTTAGTTGTCTGTTCATTAAATGTGTTTAAGTTTTTAAAACTGTGTCTGTCATCCCTTGCTGTTGCTGTTGTGTTGTAAATGTAATAACAAATTGGGGCCATAACAGCATCCACACAAGAAGCGGATGGGCAAAGAAACGGTCTGGAGCAGGAGCCTGGCTGGAGAGATGACTCAGCTGAGGTGGGAAGTACCACAGCTTCAAGTGGTCTTGAAGCTCTGCTGTGCCCTTTAGTCCCAACTTCAGTACGTTCTTCGCAACCCACTTGTGGTCCTCCGGCGTTAACCCCTCAGCCCACAAACGGGGCAACTGAGGTGTTGCAGCTCTAAGTGTCGCAGTCCTGGAGTCAGCAGTCTTTGCAACAATAAAGCGATGCATTAACATAATATCCACAAAAAGCACTGCTGATGCTCTCCACAGTATGAAACCAAGAGATGCCTTAAATGACCTCCTGACACAGCAACACCTTCTGCTACGGGACTGAGGACAGGCACTGAGGCTGGAGCATCAGTCTGCGGGGCTGGAGCCTGAAGAAACATGACAAGGAATACACTCACATTTGTTAAAAAACTTCATAACATTAACGACGCAATCAAATCTCTAGTCGGAAATTCATACAGCAGCTCTCAATAAAACATTATCACTGAGTGTGATCTCTGATTCAAGTTCTTTTAACACTCTTAAAAAATATTTGAAAAAATCCAGTGGGGAAATATAAATACTTAAACTACATTTAAAAAGTGAGTAATATCATTACTTACTGAGACTGCAATGCTGGCCGGAGAACTGGTGCTTCCAGTGGGGTTGGTGACCTGGGTCTATAAAGCATTTAGTGTGAGTAACTAGTAATAATAACACATTTTAAACAGTTGTTGTTTGATCTCTACTTACCTCAGTTATTTTCCTGGCAGTACTAAGGTTTGGCTTTGCAGAAGCAACATGAGCACCAAATCTTCGCTTGGAAAACTGGAAGAAAATGAAGCACAGGGCCATGTCACGAGAAGACTATACTATCTAACTATCATTTGGTGAACAAAATGTAAATTTGTTCACAGAAAATTAATCAATAAATACCATTGTCCATTGTCCAAATACCATTAACAAATTCAATGATGGTCTCTGCTTGTGGCCCGCCGCTTCCAGCGCTCGTCCCACTGAGGCCATCTGTTCCACGGCAGAGCTCTGGACCACACCCACTGAGGCCGTCTGTTCACCTGCAGAGCTCTGGACCACGCTCACTGAGGCCGTCTGTTCCCCTGCGGAGCTCTGGACCACGCTCACTGAGGCGTCTGTCCCCTGCGGAGCTCTGGACCACGCTCACTGAGGCGTCTGTTCCCCGGCGGAGCTCTGGACCACGCCCACTGCAGCCATCTGTTGACCTGAGAGACCCTGAACAATACTTTCTCTGGTTGGATGCTGTTCAATGGCAGAGTAGATAAATTATTCATTTGTTTATTTTGTGATTTACACACAAACTGCTGGAGCCTTTAATTGATCATTACTACCTTCTGCATGTGGAATCCACATGTACAGGCCTTTGCTTGGCCAAACAAGAACCTCTGTCCACGAGCCTGCATTGGGCATTTTTCAATCTAAAAACAAAGTTGTGCATTTGACTGTATTGAACACGAATTGTGATTTTCATTTGTGTAATTACAGGTATATAATTGTACATTTTTTTGCATATTACATTCTTATTAACTTCTAGGAAAATTATAAAAATGTAATGTTTATCAGTAATCATGTGAAGTTAACTGATAGGAACCTAGCCTTTTATGGTATTTTATAAAAGCTATGAGAAAACTGTACTGCGAGAGTAAATAATAATTAACCAAAATACACCATGATTATGCTCATACCCTTTGATAGAGGTCATACCACCTCTGCCTGGGAGCTGGCCTGTTTCCCTCTTCTGCAGGTCAGGCCCCAGTGCTGGCAAACTTCCGCAGGCGCAAAATCCATTCTGAGTCGGCTATCGTCTTGTGGGATTTTGTTTTTGAAGACATTGTGAAAGCTACATTTCAACTATACTGAACCAACCTGAATTCCATAATAAATAAATTCTTATATTGAGAAGCAGAAATTATCATAAATTAGAAAGCTAGCAGATTATATTCTCAGCCAATTATTTTAATATTTGATAATATTAAGTATAATAGGAAGATAGCTCAGAATTTGGCTCCCTTTGAAATAGAGGAGACAGTATAACATGACAGTCAGTTGAAATATTCTGGCTCTTCGTTTGTGAAAAGAATTTAATGTTGACATTTTTTTACATTAGCAAGGCCTACTGTACTTTTTTCACGCATCGTTATATAAGGATTAGAGAAGCATTAGCAAGATTACGGCACTGTTGATACTGCACCAGTACAGGTAGCTTGCTCATTAACATGCACAGGTGATTGAATGCGGACCATGTTTACAGTAAATAATAACGAAAACATAGATCAAAATGCTTCAGTATCATTTATTATGATATTTTGCCCTCGAAACTTATCATATCCACGACAATGAACATTACCTAAAAGCTACAAACATTAGGAGTCAAATTACAGGTAGATGACAAGGTGTTCCGTTGCACAGCTAGCAAGATGACTACCGTTAAATCTCTCGATATGACGGGTCCCCTCGGTGAAAGATGACTTTGTACATAAAGCTGTGTCGTATACAACACCGTAATAATGTGTAAATACTCACGCATGAAGTTCGAGCAAATTTGAGCAAACTGTCAATTGTGATTACGTCTTCCTTACAGTATCCACACTACTTGATAAACGCCCCCTTAGAAAAAAAAATTGTTTCTTCTCCACTCCAACATTTCTCTGCTGTGATTGGTCAAATGTTGGAAGCCGGGGCAAATTCGCAAAGAGGATTGGTGGCAGAATGTTGGAACTGCATATATCATTGGCCATACTGTCCAACATTTCCAAAATGTTGATCGGCCGATCCTTCGGCAGCTGGTGCTGCAGGCGAGAGTCTATAGGTTTGATTCGTGGTCAAGGCACTTATTTTGGGAAATAATCGCAGTTTCCTTCAACAAATAATCGCTGGGGTTTTTGTTATTCTCACTTTTCTTTAACATTTTTTCACATAGCCTTTGTATTTATAATTTTATTTATTTGTTTTGTTTTCTGATAAATCTGCTCCAGTGGAGTCAAACTTCATTTTCATTGTATGTATTATCTTTGAATGGGAAATTGTAAAGGCAACAAAACTGGCAGAAATAATAATTAAAAAAAATTAATTCTAAAAATTTAAAAATGTTGTATTTGGATGGAATGGATGCCTGTAGTGATAAATAAGTGAAATTAAATTAGGTTTTCAGTTTGGTATCTGAGAAATCTGAAATGGAATATAAAGTAGCTAAATTGCCAAATTGGAGAGGCCACCTAGACATTCCTCTCTAATTTTGCTCTGATTGACCTGATCAGAATAAACAGCACAGAATAATAATGAGATTCTGTGCTGTAATTTTTTAGGTTTCAGACTGCAACTCAACAAATTTACAAGGGATCGAAATAAAACTTTGTTAGGTGCAAAATGAGATCTTTCATTTATACCGTGTTCCATCTCCATTTACTCTGACTCATATATATAATGATTTTTACGCCAGAGCTGAAATCCCAAATGGTTTTACCCTTGTTACGATACCAAGATTATTCAAATACACCAAGCAGTCGCAGAAAGCTCATTTCATTTTGGGCTTTCCATTTTCGGAAAAGAGGCTCAGGGCTTAAGGGGTGAAGCTAACTCATGGCCACAAGGTATAAAACATTCAATTTGTGTTAATAAAGTCACTGAAACCGGTAAATTATATTTCGGGAATGATATCCCATGGCCATGAATTGACTTAATTGTGGGAACGACTTCTATCTCCTGGCCACAAATTTTTTTTTTTTTGTTTTTTTTTCACGTCATTGCCCTTCCCGAGCTCTGCACTGCTGCCTTAGTAATATGTGACTTTTTATTGGTCTGATTGAGGTGTTTGAACACATAAAAGGGATCAACAAAGTTAATTCTGCAGAATTATTTACACTTTGGAGTGAGTTGAGGGTGGGTAAACTGGAATCAGCTTGTCCATTCTTCTGTCCATCCGTGGACAAAATTTTTTCTCCTAAACAACCCGGAGGATTTTTTTTCAAATTTTTCATGCGTTATTATCAACATGAGAGCCTGTGCAATCACACAAGCTGTGGGTTCGAATCCAGCCTGGGGCCTTTCTATGCGGAGTTTGCATGTTCTCCCTGTGTTCGCGTGGGTTTTCTCTGGGTATTCCGGTTCCCTCCTACAGTCCAAAGACATGCATATCAGGCTAACTGGAGATGGTAAATTGCCCGCAGGTCTGAGGGTGAGAGTGAATGGTGTGTGTGCCCTGGATGGATTAAGGAGCTCCACCACAACACTGCTGAGGAGGAAGTGGTATAGAGAATGGATGGATAGAAATTCATCTTGTATCACATTAGATATTTCTAAACAGTGAGTTCAAGTATCAAAAACTGGTCTCAAGCCAACGAAATGGCTACTTTGGGGACGACAGTAACATCATGCATGAATAAAATTGGGCTCAATGAATCCGCCATAATCTCAGTATCCCAGTGATACCCCTGAACTGTTTAGGGATCCCAGTATGCAGAAATATCCCAATACAATAACAAGAATAGCAAATTGGCATTGCATACAAAATGGCTGGATTATGGATGTATTATGCTGCACAAGCTGTATGAAGTAATTTTTAAAGTCATTTTTGGCTGTTTTGTGGACCCTAAAAATGTTCAAGACAGTCGCCATTGACTTCAGTTGTTTTGGAGGAAGCTGCTGCAGAGATTTGCTGGAATACTCAAAATTTGTTTCGTGGATCAACAAACTTCATCAATGATTGGAAAAGCATGGAGATGAGGAGTTAATTCCAGAATTTTCCATTATGGGTGAACTATTCCAAATAAAACTCTCCAAAATGGCTGTGCACATAAAAATGGTCCAACATGAACTCTGGCACCTTTTACTGTCAGTTAATTCAGTGAGAAGAAATGGTGAAAAATAATTATTTTACACTTTGGAAAGAAGAAAGTCTTTTCATCACATGCGTTGTATTACTTGCCTTTTCCTTTTACGGTAAGTAACCCAACTGGCCTGCACTTAACATACAACTTAGTCATCGCGGGGCCAAATGAGTAAAGATGATCCATCCACCTGACAAAGAGTTTTGACGTCTTTGTGCAGCAACTTTGAGGTAAAGTTTTCTGCGAGTTCTTTACTTTGATGTGCATATAGGCCAGCTGTGTATAATCTTTATTGCTGTGCGCTGCGATAGTTGATAAACTGTATGTTAGACATCCAGCCAACTGCTGTCTAGCTTTGTTGTGCTCGTTTACTCAATACTGCCTTTAATGTCGGAATCAGGGTGACAGGTTAGTGCAGTCTGGTCACTTGGCAGTAACTTCACCCATAGTCTGGTGGCAGATGGAAGAATATAAATTAATCCGATAATTTCAATGTTTAAATTGATAAAAGTGTTATGACAAAGTTTCAATTGAACAAAGTACATATGTTTAAAACCAAGGAACAGAGCAATGACTATATTTAAGCTAATTTTTGTGCTTTAATCACACTCATGGTCAGTCACGAGCAATTATCCAAATAAGCAAGCATGAGAAAAACACTCATAGGCCTGTCATTAAAATGTAGAAATGGCTATTATTGTTCCACTGGTCATATAATTTACTTCATTACTGTGTACATGACTTTAAAACAGATTAAAAGAGAACCCTGTCTTTTGTTGACCTTTGTTGGACTCGACATTTTTTTGTAACCCTCAGCATGACCATTTACACATGAATAATTCTCACCCTTGTTTCATAAAATCTAAAATATAAGCCTCAACTATGATAGCAACTAAATAAAAAGCATCATTAATGTGTAGCAGCAATATGTAAATATAGTCCTCTTTTTAAAGCATAGAGACATTTTCTCCTGCTGTGGTATCCCTGTTCAAATCACTGGTTAAATCATTTGAAGTTTGTCGTCTTTTACACCTAAGGAAAGCAAAATGCAGAAAAGGAAATAATCAACACAGCAATTTTCCTTTAATGGCACAAATATTTCAATTGTATATTGCGAAATCAAGTATTAATGAACAATCAATTTGACATAAGTTCAACATCAGGTGCCTACACACAAAGCTAACAGCAGAGGGTGCTAATGCTGTACTTGAGAGATGTAGCTGTCTTACCCTTGAATATTCTGCATGCGATTGATGGTCTCAGGGAGGGGAACACCAAGAGTCTCTGGAAGCAGGAGGCAAAGCAGCGCCCCCAAAACACAGAGGCCCCCCATTAGTAAGTATGGTAGGGACTTGAAATAAGTTCCTGAGGAACAGATAAAAAGGCTTTGTTTCACACTGTAAATTGAAATTTGAAAATTGATGGAAACTGAAGTTTTTGCCCAGGTTTTGGTTCTTACTACCAACATAACATAACCAACATAATACTGAATAAAGAAAGATTTAAATTGTGCAAGCGAGTGCTGGTCTCTCGTTAGCAGAGATCATCTACACAGCAGTAAAGGAAAATCCACTTTTAAAAAGTTGAAAAAGGTACTCCACCAAAAACACAATTTTGGCTAATTTCCATTGAGTTTTGAGTTAATTAACTCCACCAGACAGTTTTGCAAACAATGCTGTCTTGTTAGCGAAAGCGTAGGCTGCTATGTGTTAGCCAGTTAGCAGTCACTATGCACCTCGGGTACCCATGTTGTCATTTTTTCTTTAAAACCACAATTCTTGCAATTTATCAATCCATCAAACAATCAAACTTTATTTATATTACAAAATAAATACAAAAAATGTGACTCAAAGTGCTTAACATAAAACTAGATGAATACAGAGCATTAAATACATGTTTAGAAGAAGAGAACACTAAAAGGTAGATTATAGCTGCAGCACAGCAATGGTTGGGGCCGGGCAATTTTTGGCAAAATTAGTAAATTCTGAGCAACAAACAGAGTGTCAGAAGATGAAAAAAGGTGGCTCTAATGTGCATTTTACATCAGCTGAGGCTTGAACTCACAATTTCTGGCACAAGAGACTATGCTCTATCTCACTGAGCTAATTGGCAAATGGAAATGTCACATGTAGCTTCACAAATTGACGAAGCCAGTCACCTGTGTGCAACACAGGAGCTGTTAGCATGTAAAGGCAGATTTTAAACAGCAGTCAAAAATTCAGTCAAGACAAAAATCTGAAAGTAAACAAATTGCATCTTCTTGACAGCATGGAGATGTTGGTAATTTGTTTTTAACAATGATTTATTGGCTCCATAAGTGAAAAACTGATGTTTAAAAATGCCATTTTTGCATTGACTCCAATTGCTCACATGAAAGTGAAATTCAAAATGCTATAAAAAATTCAGTTTTTGAATTTTCAGTAACATTCTGATATTTTCCAAACATCATCTAACATTACTCCAAGATTTTGTCATTTTTTGAGGAACATTGAAAATGTACTTTGCAAGAATTTGCAAGTATATGTTTACAATACCATTTACAGTCAAACATTTTGATGCACTGTAGGCTCAGCTGGTGGCTGGTGAGTTAGAGATCCCAGACGCCAGTGGCCAGAGTTGAACGGGACACAGCAGTTGTGAGAGAGACACGAATAAAATAAGAAAACGAGACTCGCGCTTCCAATGGACCTATATGTCGTCCGAGGCAAGGAAACAAGGCAAGTTCGAGAGGATGAAAAGACAGGGAAAAGAACAGAAAGATTCCCTGACTAGAACTTGTCCTCAAGTATGCAACTAAACCCTTATCAACTCTTACTAGAGACCTTACCGGCTAAAGTGCAAACATGACACTGACACTCTAGCAATGGAAGTGTGGCAAAACTGGAGCTTAAATAGAATCCGGGCGACGCCCCCAATTAATGCCAGCTGGCCTAGGAATCCGATTGGGAGCAAAACGATATCGTCCAGGACGAGAGCAACAAAGAAAGCTCTCACGCTTCCAAACCATGACAAAATCAAAAATCTGTGTGGATCATTTGTGTGGGACAGTCTGAAAATGCTCTGTGGCAAGTTTGGTGTCAATTGAGCAAAAATTGTGGGAGAAGAGGTTTAATAGGTTTTACAGTTCTTGAAAAAAAAAAAAAAACAGTGATGGACTTCATAATTTGCAATAGGTTTAAACAATCAAAAGTTTCTTCGGTATTGGGGCTACATTTTGGTGAAAGTTGCTCATCTGTTGCGCATATGGTTGATTTAGAATGAATTTTTACATTTTTGAACTTTAGAGGCTTGCTGTAGTAACACCATCAAGACTATTGGCCTGTTTTTGCAGCTGGGGCAATCTGGCATGGGACTGGACCTTTGTGCAAAGTTTGGTGATTTTTCGGCGCATAATTAATCAAATAGTCCATCAAAGGAGACCCAAAACTCTCCAATGGCTGGAAGCCTGTATTAAACAAGAGTGGGATCAAATTCCTATGGCTAAACTCAAGAAACGTGTCTCCTCAATGCCCAGACGCCTCCACTCTGTGTTAAAAAGAAGAGGGGATGCTACACCATGGTAAACAGGCCCCGTCCCAACTTTTTTGAGACCTGTAGCAGCCATGAAATTTGAAATGACCTCATTTTGTGGATAAAATTGTAACATTTCTCAGTTACAACATTTTCTTTGTTATCTCTGTTCTATTGTGAATAAAATACTGGCTGGATTGATTTGAAAGTCAATGCAGGGCCTTCAGTCGCTCTGCTCCCAAACTCTGGAACTCACTCCCACCGGACCTCAGAAACATTGACTCTCTACCTCATTTCAAATCTCGACTCAAAACCCATTTATTACAAATTGCACATTCTCTTTAATTTCCCACATCCACCACATTCACTCTTGTCGGTTGTTTTATTTATTTTAATTGTGATTTTCATTGTCTTTTGATTACTTTGTAAAGTGTCCCTAGAGTGTTTAGAAAGGCACTTTTAAATAAAATGTATGATTATTATTAATGTGAATCTGGCTCAGTTGCTCTGGCAAGTAAAATTAAGAAAACTTCTGGTATTTTTTAAACTTGTTCAAAAGGACATGACTAACACCTCCCAGGGAAGTAACTGACTTTGTAAATATGGTTTGTTTGCTCAATATTACATAGGTGATGACATGGATCCTGGAGGCTACCTAGTTGCATGGTAGCAAATAACTGACTAAAGCGTACACCACGACAGGATGGTTTGAAAAACTGTCTGGAAGAGTTTGTTTACTCAAAAACAGAAATGAGCCAAAGTTGTGTTTCGAGGGAAATCCCCCTTTACAGTCCTTCGGAACATTTTGTTTCCATAACATCAGATTTGCCGATTGGATCAACCTTAAAATGAAGTACAATATGGCTCATAAAGGCTTTACACAGCATGTATAACACCTTCATAAATGAGACATAATGTCTTCATAAATCACACATTTGCAAATGTTATGCTTTGTAAAGGGTGAAATATAACATCCTAATTCAGTGTGTGATGCTAGATGTGACAATGCCAATGCCACTTCGCTGACAATGTCACCCTTTATTGCATTTAGCAGCTAGCTAAGTGACACTGTCAGTAATATCACATCTGGCATCACGTGCTGAAAAAGTATGTGTTATTTCACCCTTTACAAAGCATGACATTTGCTAATGTATGATTTATGAAGATATTATGTCTCATTTATGAAGGCATTATACATGCTGCATAAAACCTTTATGAGCAACACTTCAACAAAAGTGACCGCTGACTGGCACAACTCTTCAGCAAGAAGGTACGGATGAACTACATGGTGAAATCAGCGGGCTAGGTTCAAGTGTATGGCAGGACTTTCTGACCGCTGGGCACTACCACACACTAGGAGAGGGCCAACGTGTGATAAAAGACAGCAGGGAGAAAAGTAAAAGAGGTTTGCTTTCTTAAAGGGGGACACTGGTGAAGGTAGAGAAAGATGGTGGCTTTCTGGCTAAGATGGTGACTCACTTACCCGAATGGATAAAATAGGGGGCGGAAATGCTTCCAATCCGCGCAGCCATGGAGCAGGCACACATGGCTGTGTTCCTCAAGACTGTGGGATATAGCTCAGCCGTGAATGCAAAGACGATTGCAAAAGCCACAGAGATCCCAAATTTTCCCATCATCTCCAGTGTGGTAGAAAGAATTCTGTAATCTGTCAAGTAAAAAGTGGTAAAATGTGAGCCCAATGTGTGCCCACTTGGCATCACAAAAGTCATATGTAGTTAGGTCCATGAATTTTTTTACACTGACGCCATTATTGCTATTTTGGCCATAAAATATTTGAGTTGAAATTATAAAAGGACTGGGGGGTTCAAAGTGCAGACCTTCAGCTTGAATTTGAGTGTATACTCATCATAACTGACTGTGTAAGCCTTTCCCGTCTTTTCTAAAGGACCAAAAGTAATTAGGCCATGAGCAACTCAACTTTTCCTAGGACGAGTGCATTTCATTCCCCAATAATTTCATTTAAAATTGAACTCACAAATGGTCAGCAGAAATTAAATGTGTTGCATTTGCATTTGGCATCTGTCCCATTTAACTCTTAATATTAAATCCAAAGAGCTTTCACTGCCAGGAAAGCGAGCTATTTCTAACAAACCCACCAGAGAAAAAACAAAACCACTTGGTGTGGTCAACTGACCTATTTGGTGTATTCATAAAATGAATGAAAGCACTGCTGAGCTCGGGAATACTAAAAGAGGCGTGTAGAACCATGAGTGTGTTAGTTCCTGTTCTCACCATCCACTAAGAATGCAAAAACCAGGTGATATGAGCTAACTGTGTATTCAACTGCTTTAATCTAACATTTCCATTAAGAGTAACACTAAGAACCAGCACACTGCGGCTGTCTAGGACCAGAGTTGGCAATCCCTGGTCTATTGATGTCCATGTGAAAACAGTACTGGTTAGATACTGGATTGGAGACCTCAAAAAAAAAAAAAAAACAGTTTCTGTGGGACACACAAACACACACACACACACACACACACACATTTTACCACTTAGAGAGCTTTACAATGGACTAAAATGTCCGAGTTCTGTCAAGAGAATATCTGACCACAAAATAGAAATACTTAAATATGGCTCTCAAGGATATTAGCAGACTGGTAGTTATGTTTTTTTTTTCTTGAAATAGTAGGGTCACAAACCTGGGACACAAGGTAAAATAAATGCTCTTGCCACTTAGTGTATTTTGACTGACAATGGTTCTGGTTCGGACCCAGTTCTGTTCAAGATGCTCCAAACCTTGGTTCTTGGTAACGAACCCTCAGCGAACCGACCCATGTTTCTACTTGTTACGAGCGGAACTGCTGTAAACAAGGACGCATCAACAGTGCGCGTGATTTGGCACTACACACAAAGGTGAATTGTCGGTCTATATCAAGCAACACATGAAGATGGAATGCTTAGTTTATTAGCAAAGTTTGTCCTGTAACTGCAGATTTATCTGTTTATCAGGTAAGAAACATGGCCCTGCTAATCACAATAAGAAGACTTAGGCAGCTGTTAAGTGCAAGACCATTGGTATGCAAAATTTTGTCAGATGTAACTTAGCTTAAGCGCAAAGTAGAAATAACAACTAACCGTCTTAAGGAAAGCTTATTGTGAAACTTTCACAGAACTGCAAATTGGTTGAAAAAGTATCACACTTGAAGTTGTCTGAATACCAGTCGCAAAGGTTGCATAGCTCTCGACTTTGTGAAACTAGTTTTATCACCACAACCAATAAAAACTAGAAATGGTTTTTACGCGTAAAAACAGATGTCTCCCCCTTCCCCCATTTTACATTTTAGAGTTATGGTCCGGAAACGAGTCCCACCCTTCAATATGCCTAAGTCCAAATTGTTGCCATGGAAACAGAAAAAATTTAATTCAAAAGCAGTTCAAACCCTGAAAAGGCACATCTACATAATATGTAGAGACACTATATCAAATTTGGTGAGAATCGGTTGAACAGTCTCAGAGTTATGGTCCGGAAACAAATGGGAACGCCGACGCCAACGGGAATTCAGGCAAAAACAAAATGCCCCCAGGAAGGGAGAGACATAAAAATGCTGATTGTGTCAAGTCAAACAATTGATCCATATCAACCACCAAATGTTAGCTGACATTAGGCAAGCTAACCGCTAAAAGCTACTGTTGTACCGAGTAAAATATTACAACGCAATATGGTATTTTGGAGGTTACACACATTCAAATGTAAGTGAAAGAATTCCGCATTTAACCTTCACCAATATCAAATGAAATCAGCACATTTTAACCTTACCTTGACGTTTAAGTACTCAGAGAAACATTCAGATGTGTAAGCACTTCAAGCGTAGATCTAGTCAAGAAATGAGTTTAATTTCTAGCTCTGCTAATTGCGCTAATATTATATAATGGCGAGAGCCATGTTACTGATTACACATCGGGTTGCTAGGGCATGCACACCATATGCATTTGCAATATTAAATATTAAATTCAAACCCCCTTCTCAATAATAAAACCCCCTATATATTGGCGCCACCTTTTAAAATCGTACTGGCAAATGAAAAGCCGAAAAAGTGGAACCATGTAAACAAACCAATGCTGCGGCTAACGTCATCACGGTTTGCTGAGAGAACCTGCTATTTTTTGGTTCCGGCTGGGAACCAACTTCTTGGGTTCTAAACCAATTTATTTTTGGTCAAAATGCACAGAACAGTTCAAAATTAAGTTCAGGTACCGACTCTGTTCTTGTTCTGTGACAGTGGAGATGCACTATCAATGGCAATTATCAGCAACCTTTCGGAGGAAATCAACCGGATTTCAATCCACCAGGGCAAAATTTTGAGTATTCGCACCATGGTGTCTCTTTTGGGTGAGATGGCAAGATACCCCAAAGTCTCAACATGACTTAAGTATGGGTCAAATTCCCATAAAACTAAACATCCATATCTAATTGTTACCTTCTTAATGGCTATACCACACAGCATAATCCCTTGCCTACCCATATCTAACACATTAGTCCTTGACTTTTGTTTTGAGTTATAAAAATACTGCTTTCTGCTTATCAGAGTCCTTCTTTGAGCCTTACCTCCAGGTATGAGCTGAGTTAATAGTAGCACCACTGCACCGAAGACCAGCGTGGCAAAGAGACACAACCGCCTTGAGCAAAAACGAAATAGCAGCCAGGACAAAATATAGGCTGGCACCTCAACAGCCGCTGAGAAGAAAAAGTTGAGAAAGGGATCCCCATGGAGATTGGAGGTGTTCAAGGATAAAGCAAAGTACCCAACAGAGATGATCGTCCTGGAAAGATTGAGCAAGAGGAATTTATGACATTTCAGCTGTCAGACATCACTGCTTGGAAAAAAATAAGGTTTAACAAGCATGCAGGTCTTGGCTTTGAGTAACCTCACATGTTTTCCATCATTGGGTTCGGGTTGAGTGACACTCACCACACGGAGCACAGCATAATCGTGACCCAGCGGATGTTGTTGGACTTCAGAAGATCACAGATGTTGTGTTGTTTGAGTTTCTTGACCTAAGGCAACATGTGGCATAATAAGCATGTTAGCTGTTACCACAGTGACCCAGTTCAAACTCAGTCTCAAAGCTGTTAGGAAGTAGACAGGTGAACACCAGATGCAGGAACTGCAGTGTTTATTGAAACACAAAACACTAGGAGAAAATTGGCACACACGCCAGAAATAAACCACTGTGCTCATGCACTGAACAAATGGGAAAACTAAGGTACACTGCCCAAGGCAGAGGGAAACAGAGGCACACGCTCCAAGAGTGGCTAAACTAGAAAAACAAAAACTGGACCTAACTAGGCTGACAGACACACTGGGAGCATTAAACAAGGGGCAGACAAGACATGGGCGCAGCAAAATACAAGACTCGGAAATCATACTAAGGAAATACTCGGAAGGCACAAGGAGCTGAGATTTCACTATGCAGATCTGAGTCTAGCAAAGTTCCGTCTGATGGCCCCTCCCATCTCTGCCACATTTATAGTCACGAGAGGAGGCGAGGACTCAAAAGCAATCTCGGTTGGAGCAGAAACACATGGGATTAATTAACAATTACACGAGAACCGAGTTAACAATAATGACTCGAGACAAGACGCTGAGACCATCAATTAAACTAGACAGTTTAGATTAAGGATATCCAAACATGACGAGTAAAAAGCACCAGGAGAGAAGCGAAGTAAAGCACAGCTTAAAACGCAGTTAATCAGGGAAAGCTTAGGCAGGAATACGAAAGATAGAATCAAACGCACTCGCTAATGAGTTAACAAGTGTAGAAGCGAGCAGAGCTCACATACCCCCGCTTTATGTTTGATTAAATCCAGATGCACAGACAGACGGACAGACGGACGGACGCGCAGAGCGCTATGGTATAATTAAGGTTAATACTATGTGACTAAATATTTACAATGACCCTCAAATAAGTGCTGGTTAGTACGGGTTAGTAATTATCCTATCAGGGAACGTATTCATTCAGAGCTTCGCGAGACCCAGAATTAAACACATGTGGAAGCAATGAATGAAATACCAGAGCCGAAACCGAAAGAGGAAACGTGATTGGACAACGAGAGGCAGGCATGCTGAAGGCTGTCAGACATCACTGGAGTTTGGCAGAGAGGGAGAGAATCATAGATGGCAGAAATGAAACGAAGTTAAGGAACAAGCAAAAATAAGCACAAGACGACACACATGAGGCAGGATCATAACACAAAGCAATAACGGCTATTTCTGATATCCAATAAATATCCATCTGCAGGGCTGAGTTTCATTAAGATAAATCTGTGGGGTAATATTCATTATCCCCCGCCCCAAAGTGGGACGATAGACACTGGATTGGGGTTCGTCTGTCCGGGCCACAATGGGGACAAGATTTCTCTGAAAATATTCTACCTAGATGCGTGAATTTTTTTATGCTTGATAAGCTACTCGTGATCTATTTTGAGTTTTAAAATGGATTTCGAAGCATTCCCCCCCCCCCCCCCGAGTTATGGCCCATGATCACGGTGGTGGATAGTGATGACATCGTCATCTTGTTACTACTTGGTAATGGTGTAGTTCTCAAACACTCGCTGTAAATGCCTCTTTGGGAGAGCTCAGAACAACAATAAGAAGGGCAGGTAGTCTGGTTCAATGTCATCTCTACAGTGGTGAACATGGAGCTTAAGCTTTGTTAAACAGCACTCATGAACACATTTACTTGGGCCTTAAAGCTGTAGTTGGTAATGTTGAAGAGCTGGCAAGATTTGAAAGTGGCACCTCCTCTAAGCTCCATCCCCTCCCATCAGTGCTCCATCCAAAGCCACGCCCCCACAAACTTGAACGCGCATCTGACAGTAGGACTCAGCAGGGCATAGGAGAGCCGACTCAGCCATTTATATACATTTTGGACATTAACCAAACTACCTCATGTCTCATTCACCTGATAGTAAACTATATTATTATAGTAGAATTCAAGCTAGCAAGTCATGTTTAGCAATACTAACCTCAGACGTTTTGTATTGTATGCCACCGGAGGTCAGTTAGGGTAGGCGGAATCCTCCCCATTATACAAACAATAACTCTATTTCTTTGCTTGATCAGCAATCTGTGGATTGATTAACTAATTTACAAGACTAAACGGCAGAATGGTGTGCCAGTTCCATCCATGTCACCAGTACCGGCAACTGGCTTTAGCTGCTTTCACACTGGATACGGAACAAATTTTTCGCACAACAAATTACATTCAAAGTCAATGCAAAGACACGAATACAAGCATTTCGAGTCATAGGCCACCGCTGCATCAGCTGACAGAGAAAGTAAACGGCGATCACAATGGTGAACGTTAACTTCTTTGGTAAATAATACAGGCGCATTTCCACAGTAAGCAGTTCAACGTCCGGGATAAAGAGGCGCTTATTCCCGCTCACATGTCCGGGATTACACCACCTCTCACTCACATAAAGCGCAAACCCACCTCCCTACTTGAGCGAGTTCAGCCATGTTTCACTGAAGTAAAAAATGCTTCACTCACAGTATTCCCTCTGGGTCTTCACCCGCGCCGCGTGCTCATCCGTCTCATACCCCAAAGACCTCACCTTTCCCATTATAATCGCCGGGACCGCTGGCTTCTGTCTTCACCTTTTCCCCTGCTTGACTCCAGATCTGAAACTCCGGCGTCTCCTCCATTGAGTTTAATTTCTAGCTCTGCGGGATCAGAGGTCTGTCTCCGGGCAACAGCACAGGCTTACGCAGGGCAATCAACTGATCGCACGTGTAAACAATGCCCCCGCTCCAATAGGCAAAGTTCTCAGTTACAAAGAAGTTTCCTCCTTCTTCGTCTTCTTCTTCTTCATCCTTTTTGGAGTTTTTTAATGCGATTTCAATACTTAAGGTGTATTACCGACAACTACCGGCTGAATATTTCCGGCAGCGGTGAAACGTGATGAGCTGCACGCGGGGAGGAGGGAGGGACAGAGGGTGGCGTGGGCAGCAGAAGGCATCTGATTGGTTCTTTCCATTCGGACCGAATGACAGGGATTTGTCAGAGTTTTTACAGTCCTGCAGCCGACACAGAGGTCGGATTCTTTTCGTTCCTTTTTCTGAATACATAGTGTATGGAGTACTCTCACGACAGATGGACCATTTCACCCAGTATAACAAAAAGTGTTTCTGAACAGGATTACCAACTATACCTTTAACCCTTTAAACTCTCTTCAATTTTCTTTAAGTAGGTGCAGACAGAAGAAGCATTTTTTCACGTTGATAGATCATGTAACATAAATCTGAGTATCTTTGACATAATGCGATGGACAGGCATGCATCATCATTTCTGCGAGTGGAGGATATCCATGGAGGATATTCAAGCTGTATTTTTGCTGTGCCTTACTGTAAAAGTGAAAATTTTTCCTGTTTGGCCAAAGAAGATTAATTTTGTGTGTTTTTAATTTCGACTTTTATGTACATGCACAAAAAATAAACACAAGCAACAATTTTTGCGTGTTATCATTTTTGCGTCAGGTGCAGCAGGGTTTCCAGCGACTCTGGAAATAAGAGAAAACCTGGAACATGACTTTCACATTTTCCAGACAGGGAAAGCTCAGGGAATTTGAGAAAAACAGCAAAAATCAGGGAAAACTCAGGGAATTTGAACGCTGACTAAAAATGGTCTTTCTGAGATTGTGACATTTACATGTATGAATGCTGGTAATTCTGCTTCTAGAGTGTATACTGTATATCAGTATACTGCACACTGTATCAATATATCTGTATACTGTACTGTATACAGATACATAGATGTATCCTTACTGATTGGTAACTTTTTAGTATCTGATGTTATACAGTATATTAGGAATGATTGCCGTATGCACATATCGTAGGCTACAGTACACTGATAAAGCACTGTCATCTCTGAAAGTGTTTTCCGGAAACTAAAAAGCCAAAAGGAAGTTAATCGCTCCTTGCCTCTAGAGCTGTCATAAGCAGTACATCAAAATATTGTCTAGCATTTAATATCATGTGACGTCCTGCTTAGCTGGGTGATGGGGTTAACATGTACTGGTGGTGGGGTGATATCTGCTGAAGGTGGACGTCAAGAGCAGTAGCCAAATATTAAAAAAGGCAAATCTCATAGCGTAAAGAGAGACTAAAAACAGATTGAAATAACGAGACTCGCCCTACCAACAGATCGGACGCCGTCCGTGGTAGAAATCAATCGAACTCGAGGAAAACAAAAGAAAAGGGAAATAAATCAAAGATTCCCTTACTCACTCACACTGATCCTCTTATGCAGTTAAGTCCCTAACAATAATCTCTCAAGAGACCTTACCGGCTAAAGCTCCAAAGATGCACTGACACTCTAGCAAGGAACGCGAGGCGAAACTGGAGCTTAAATAGAGTCCGGGCAACGCCCCCAATTACTGCCAGCTGGCCCAGGAATCCGATAGGGAGCAAAACGATATTGTCTCGGACGAGAGTAACAAACAGAGCTCTCAAAGCTCCCAAACCATGACAGGTGGTGGGGATTTATCTGGTGATTCACAGGTGCTGGTGATATAGTTCACTTTCATGCCCATCACGCTTTATAGCAGTCAGGTCAGACTTTTGTATCCTTGTTCTGAAAGGGATGAAGTTTTTAGTGGACTTTTGTCTCCCTGTTCTGAAGGGGATGATGTTTGTAGCTGGCATTGCTGATGGTACCGTATGGGGCCTGGTAGGTTGGCCACTTACACGAGAACACTCCAGTTCTGAAATGACATTGGCTTCAGGATTTCCCATAATGAGGAACTTCAAAAATTGGCAAAACGCTGGTTGAAACAGGTATCAAGTACGCCATCGTGTAGGGAATTCTCACACAAACATCATGTAATTCAATAATTTGTTGCTCTGCGCATAAAACAGCTTGCAAAGCCTAACAAATTTTACCAATCATTGAAGTGTCAAAGCTTTCCCAATCTGCATGATTTTTCTACTGTCATAAAGGCCAAGTTATTTCAGGTTGAAGTTGATCATAAATGACAGGGCAAAACCCTCGCTATGGCTGGATTTGCAACTCCAGGGAAATGTAAAAAGTTGTTGGGAGCGTTTCGAGTATATTCCGCACATACAGAATCACACTGCAAATGGATTAATCGAATCCATCCTGGCATGGAGCGGAGCGCTTACCGCAAAACGGTTTCAAAACGCCCCAAATGATGCTCAATTTGACCAATCAGAAATATTTAGCACTGCGGGCCATTCCTGGGCCATTGGAAAATACTTCCAATGCACTATTTTGGTGGTAAGTCAATGGCCCAGGAACTCAATTTTTACCCTGGTTCCTATGGTCTGAACATGCAGGGTACCTCAAATGGTTCCTCGTCCCTAAGGAAAGTTCTTGTGGTCCAAAAGCGTCAAAAGACTCATAAGAGAACAGTCAAGTGTCCTGGAATATCCTGTTAGTTTTGAAACCCCCTGAACTCTATGACTACATTCCAAAGTATAATTCAAATGATGCTGAGTTGAGATGATACAGGCAGTAAAAAGTATTAAGAATTAAGTGAACCGAGCAGGACCTGGAGGGGCTGAAAGATGATCTCCGGGGCTTTGACTCTGTTCTTTCTGGCAGCTCTTCTCAAAATGGCCTCAGCCTCCTCCAACCGACCCTGAGAGAGAAGCCATCGGGGGGACTCGGGGATCAACCTGCCCCAAAACAAAGTCAGTCAAAACTGGGGAGTGATGTAATGAAGCAGTTCTGTAAAGCACTGGAGAGTAATATAATGGAGCAGATCTGTAAGAGCACTGGAGTGTGATGTAATGGAGCAGATCTGTAAGAACACCAGAGAGTGATATTGTGGAGCAGTTCTGTAAGAACACTCGTGGTGTGGTTCTGTCAGAGCTGTGGAGAATGATATTGTGGATTAGTTTAGTCAGAGCAGTGGAGAGTGATGTAATGGAGCAGTTCTGTAAGAGCACCAGAGAGTGATATGACGGAGGGATACACATGCGTATGCTATAATGAAATGGAAGTGTTGTCGATGGACATACTTAATACCTCCATCCATCTTCCTGTCTGTCAGTCTGTCCCTCCACTGTGTCTTGTTTCCAGACCTGACAACAGCCACCCTGTTTTCCAGGCCAAAACTCCTGAACCGTTGAATATTTCTCAACAATTGCGTAGATGTGTCTTTTTATACTTCTGTCCATCCCCCTGTCCATCCGTCCATCCCACAACTGTATTTTATTTCCAGCCATCCCGTTTTTTCCGGGCCAAAACTCCTGAACCGTTCAATATTTCTCAAGAAAATGTAATATATGGCGACATCTGTTATTGTGTAGATGTGTCTCTTCATGCTTCCCTCCATCCTGTTATCTATATCTGTCCCTTCACCAGTTTTTTTCCTAGGCCAGACATGAGCCATCCTGGCCATCCCATGATACTTCATGCTTGTTCAATAATGAAATGTTGAATTTGGCCAAATAAGTATTACAGAGCCACCACAATCAACAACTTCCTCCTTTATGGACAAGAAATGTTAAAAACAGATTTGACATGATTCCCATTACTGCTATTTGAGTTTTTGAAATTTTAAAAATTTACATTTGGCCCTGTGGTGGCACTCCAGCAAGGGCCACAGAGTAACCAACACCAATAACAGCCCTGCTCTGTGTACCAGAAAGAGTTACAAGGACAGGATTCCAGTCAAAACTGTTTGAGTTTATGAATTTGGGAGTGTAAAGTTAAACTTGATGGTGCCGCGACATGATTGGTTGCAGGGTCACACAAAAAATTAGAATTAGACCCGCCCTCTATGCACCAGGAATGAACACAAGAAATGTTATAAGATTCTAATGAAAACTGCTCTCGTAATCACACAAGCACAAAGTATCTGCAGTGGCGATAACGGTGTCCAAGATGAATCCATAATATCCCTTGAAACCGACCTGGCCCTGATTCTTTTTCATGAATCCAGACATTTTAATTGCATTAAAAAGATAAGCATGATTACATTACATTTATCCGGTAGGCGCATTAATACAAAAGAACTTACAGGTGGACACACTAAGCAGGACCAATCCCATCCTGGAGCATGTGGGGTGAAGGGTCTTGCTCAACAGCCCTAAGATACTGATTTAAATCCAGTAAATAACCTGAAACATCATAATATCAGCTTTATAGAGCAGGGGTTCCCTTACTCCAGTCTTGGGGACCCACTGAATACGCTGGTTTTCATTCCCCTAATTTTTTACTTACTTTTCATGCCATTAAGACATTTCACCGTCATACACGGCTTTGCCATATTCTAACAATATGGCTTGCATTCATTATGTTAAAAAGCCCAGTGTTTATTTTTTGCTTGTTTTGTGACATTCCAAGTAAGAAGCCAAGCCAAAGTGGCAACAGGTTTTAAATGATCCAAATCAAGACTGTGGTGAATTAATCAACTGCCAATTAGGCTTTTGAATGCAGGTGTTCAAGATTTTCCAAATGATTTTCCTAAAACCAATCACAAAAATAGGGCCAAGGGTCCTGTAGCTTCCGGCAAGCAGTCTATGGTGATGATAGAAGTCATGAAAATTTCATGTGAAGTTTTGACATTTGAATCAATGAAAATCAATGTCAAGATCACTAAATAAAAGCTCACATACATTTATAAGATGACCTGTAATACAAACACAATCCTAAGGTCTTCAGCACTTTTGGTCATTGAAAATACAATATGTCAATTGTGAACTTTGAAGGTCACACAAGGGCAAGTTGAGATCAGCAAATGGACTTCATACATGACTTTCTAAATGTCTGTATACAAAGCCTGGCTCAATCTGAGACCATTTTGATGACACAAGTCATTGTACATTCCAGTAGCGGGCGGGGGACGGAAAACTGAGGGGGCGGAAAACATCAGATTAGTGACCCGATTGCAATCATTGTTCTGGGTCAACATGTTAGTTTCCCTAATAATTAAATGTTTAGGCGAGTGAATAATAAATTGGTGACACTTAATAATAATGATCATTTATAAGAAATTTATAAGATATTAGTAGATATTAGTGGATAGTTAACTAATCATGAACAAACCACTTATAGACATCTGTAAATGATTATTAGATCATGTAGAACTTTAATTACAAGACATACGCTTTTAGAAGATTTTGAACTAATCATGAGTAAACCATTTATATACATTGGTAAATGATTATTAAACAATTTATTACTAAAGTTGACAACAGTTTTATATGTTTTATACTTTATTAAAAACGCAGCATTAACATTATTTGTACGTGATTTATGAATCAGCAACTATTGTGACTTAATGTGTAAGAAAACCTTTTTGAATGATTAAGAAAATATTCTTTGATTAAGTACATGCGTGGAGTTTTTCATGGTTTCATGGCATTTCATAGGCAAGATGGATCCAAGAGTTCTCTACAACATTTATTACATGTTTCTTACAAAAACAAAGACAATTAGCAACACCTGAGAGGGGAGAGTTCAAGTTTCTTTTTCTAGGGAAATTGACTGAAAAGAGATCAAGACTGTTCTGTTCTGTGGTCTGATGAGTACACATTTCAAATTGTTTTTGGAAACCGTGGATGTTATGTCCTCCGGACCAAAGAGGAAAAGAACCATCCGGACAGTTATAGGCGCAAAGTTCAAAAGCCAGCATCTGTGATGGTATGAGGGTGTATTAGTGCCCAAGGCATGGGCAACTTACACATATGTGAAGGCACCATTAATGCTGAAAGGTACATACAGGTTTTGGAGCAACATATGTTGCCATCCAAGCAACGTCTTTTTCATGGACGCCCTTGCTTATTTCAGCAAGACAATACCAAACCACATTCTGCACGTGTTACAACAGCATGCCTCTGTAGCAAAAGAGTGCGGGTACTAGACTGGCCTGCCTGTAGACCAGACCTGTCTCCCATTGAAAATATGTGGCGCATTATGAAGCGTAAAATACGATAACGGAGACCCCGGACTGTTGAACAACTTAAGCTGTACATCAAGCCAGAATGGGAAAGAGTTCCACCTGAAAAGCTTCAAAAATTGGTCTCCTCAGTTCCCAAACGTTTACTGAGTGTCGTTAAAAGGAAAGGCGATGTAACTCAGTGGTAAAAAGGCCCCTGTGCCAACTTTTTTGCAATGTGTTGCTGGCTTTAAATTCTAAGTTAATGATTATTTGCAAAAAAAAATAAAGTTTCTCAGTTTGAACATTAAACATCTTGTCTTTGCAGTGTATTCAATTGAATATAAGTTGAAAAGGATTTGCAAATCATTGTATTCTGTTTTTATTTACGATTTACATAACGTGCCAACTTCACTGGTTTTGGGTTTTGTATATTAGTGGCAGCCCCGCCTTTCAGCTGGTGTCCCACGTGAGCAGGAACATGTGAAAGGCGTGGCAGCAGTTGGAAGTGCCAGGGAAAGGTCCAGGAGGTCTCAGGTCGCTCCTCCGGGATTCAGCACCCTGGACAGGAACCGCAGCACGTGCGTAGCACCACGGACAGCGCCACATGCCAGAGGAGAGTGGAGGATTGCACACACCAAGAGGGCATCACAAAGCAATCACTGTGGGGCATAAAACAGGGCTGCTGCAGTGGAGAGAGGAGAGCTGTTTGCATCGGATGCGCTTGTTTGCTCTCCAGCCTTATGAGTAATGTGAAAACCATTAATCCTGTTTTTCTACCCAGCCTCCAGCACCTCGGGGATACGGAGCAGGCGCTGAGTTTGACCCCTCCCCCCCAGCCAGTGGACCGGCCATGCAGGCCCCCTGACTTCCCTAACCCCAAGTAGCATTACGGGATCCTTACAGAGCCCCGACAGCCCCAAGAGTGCGTAATAAAAAGCTGTTTTTTGTTCAAGATCTTGTGTCTGGTGTCGTTGCCCTACTTCCGTCCACATTGCCCACACGTGATCAGGTGGGGAGGCCACAAAATATATATATATATATATATATATATATTCAAAACCCAAAACCAGTGAAGTTGGCACGTTGTGTAAATCGTAAATAAAAACAGAATACAATCATTTGCAAATCCTTTTCAACCTATATTCAATGGAATACACTGCAAAGACAAGTTACTTAATGTTCGAACAGGTAACTTTGTAATTTTTTGCAAATATTAGCTCATTTGGAATTTGATGCCTGCAACATGTTTCAAAAAAGCTGGCACAAGTGGCAAAAAAGACTGAGAGAGTTGAGGAATGCTCATCAAACACTTATTTGGAACATCCCACCGGTGAACGGGCTAATTGGGAACAGGTGGTTGCCATGATTGGGTATAAAAGCAGCTTCCCTGAAATGCTCAGGTCATTCACAGACAAGGATGGGGCGAGGGTCACCACTTAGTGAACAAATGCGTGAGCTGATTGTCGAACAGTTTAAAGACAACATTCCTCAACGAGCTATTGCAAGAAATTTAGGGATTTCATCATCTACGGTCCGTAATATCGTCAAAAGGTTCAGAGATTCTGGAGAAATCACTGCACGTAAGCGACAAGACCGAAAACCAACATTGAATGCCCGTGACCTTCGATCCCTCAGGCGGTACTGCATCAAAAACCGACATCAGTGTGTCATCACCACATGGGCTCAGGAACACTTCAGAAAACCACTGTCAGTAACTACAGTTTGTCGCTACATCTGCAAGTGCAAGTTAAAACTCTACAATGCAAAGCGAAAGCCATTTATCAACAGCACCCAGAAACGCTGCCGGCTTCGTTGGGGCCAAGCTCATCTAAGATGGACTGATGCAAAGTGGAAAAGTGTTCTGTGGTCTGACGAGTCCATATTTCAAATTTTTTCTCGGAAACTGTGGACGTCGTGTCCTCCGGACCAAAGAGGAAAAGAACTGTTATAGGCGCAAAGTCCCAAAAGCCAGCATTCTGTGATGGTATGGGGGTGTATTAGTGCCCAAGGCATGGGCAACTTACACATATGTGAAGGCACCATTAATGCTGAAAGGTACATACAGGTTTTGGGGCAGCATATGTTGCCATCCAAGCAACGTCTTTTTCATGGACGCCCCTGCTTATTTCAGCAAGACGATGCCAAGCCACATTCTGCACGTTACAACAGCATGGCTCCGTAGTAAAAGAGTGCGGGTACTAGACTGGCCTGCCTGTAGTCCAGACCTGTCTCCCATTGAAAATGTGTGGCGCATTATGAAGCGTAAAATACGACAATGGAGACCCCGGACTCTTGAACAACTTAAGCTGTACATCAAGCAAGAATGGGAAAGAGTTCCACCTGAAAAGCTTCAAAAATTGGTCTCCTCAGTTTTCAAACGTTTACTGAGTGTTGTTAAAAGGAAAGGCGATGTAACACAGTGGTATAAAGGCCCCTGTGCCAACTTTTTTGCATTGTGTTGCTGCCTTTAAATTCTTAGTTAATGATTATTTGCAAAAAAAAATAAAGTTTCTCAGTTAGAACATTTAACATCTTGTCTTTGCAGTGTATTCAATTGAATATAAGTTGAAAAGGATTTGCAAATCATTGTATTCTGTTTTTATCTATGAATTACATCACGTGCCATCTTCACTGGTTTTGGGTTTTGTACATCACATGCTGCATTTGAACATCAGATAGGCTAGGACTGTTTACGAAATGTGAAAAAAAAAAATTTTTTTTAAATTGATTTGTTTAGTTTACTGTTTGCAGTACAACCCCTTGCCAGTTGGGGGAGCTGCAGACCCTCGGCACCCCTACTTCCCACGTCCCAGGAGAGCAGGCCGGTTCCTCAGAACTCTGGTGATGCAGAGCGCTGGGGGAGTGGCATGACAGCTATTCTAAATACGATGAGAATGACAGCTGCTACTAAAAATTTTAGCTTCTAATTTAAACTTTTCGTTGGTCTTCTCCACCCTAAATTCATTAACGTATCCCTCCAATGCATCGTGTAACCTTATTTGCTGACTTTTTGATGATATCTGAGCCTTCAATTGCCAAAAATCATCGATAGCATCCTGAAAAATACATATCTCCGACCGTGATACCAGCCATTAGCACCTGTTCTAAAATGTTGATTGTTTGTCTGAGTCAGTGGAGGGGGCGGGGCTTAGCCATAGGTCAATTCATGGCTTGCAGTTTGGACTGAGGGAGAACTGGGAAAAAAAAAAAGGGCCTTGCTGAAGCGGGCAATACCCCTCGGTTTGACCCTGCAAGGTCAAAGGTCAAACTGGGAAGAAACCTCGAAAAAGGCACACCTACCCCCAATGGGGAGTCCACATATGCAATATGAACTTCCTAACCAAAGTGGTTTCAGAGAAATAGCCCGGACAAAATTGGCATCCGCCCGCTCGCCCGCCCACCGAAGGGACGGGGGTAAAAACTATACCAAGAATGTGCATAAATGTTCCATTAGTGTTCACATAGCCTGAATAAAAACACAACTTTTTTTTTGACTGAGAAAAAGATGCCTATGATTTAAAAATGAAAAATTTGCTGTATCTTGTCTCATGTGTGGCTGTGAAAAAAATTCATTCATAAATTTAGTGAAGTGTCTTTTCTAATGGTTCCCCATGGAGAAATGGCTTTTTTTGCCACCAATGGCATCACGTGACTCGCAATATCAGGTTGACAGCTGAGCACGTCGGCGTGCAGCCCAGTTCTATTTCTGGGGGCCTGGACCGCGCAGCATGACGTGCCCTTCTGAATTCCAATTCAACCCCCTTTGAAAAGCCTGGGGATGCCTATGTACATGTCTACAGTTTCAACAATGAAAAGTCAGTTGAGTCTCAATTTTCCTCTCTTATTATGCAATAAAGTAATTTGTTATATTGTACAATTTCAATATACAGCTCTTCAGCAATCACCTGAATAGCTATTTCTGACATAATGTGGCTTAAAAGTGTGAATTATCCATATGAGTGTGGGTGGCAGTTAAGAAAGGATTGCAGCTGGAAAAAAACAAGCAGACACAGTGGGTCCCGAGGACTGATATAGAGTGCTATATGGAGACAGTAAAGTTTGTATTCCTGGAGTAGCAAAGTCAAATTTTGTATTGAAGGTAATGGTACAAAGCTGTACACCTACCTCAAAAAGGGGAAATAGAAAATTGATGGGACAATGATGGCAATCAGCAGGATTCTCCACTCTCTGATGAAGTAGGCCATCAGGGGAATCATCATATAGCCAATGGAGAAAAATATACACACTCCAAGAGTTGTGTATATGATCCGAATGTCTGGACTTAAAATCTCTGCTCCTGGGAACAATTTGGGAACAGATCAGGAAGATCATTTCAGAGAAAAACATATGTAATAGAGGCTGTGGTTTTCTGGAAAAAGGGTAAAGACTAACAGAAACTATAATAATCTACCATAATATTTTATGAAACCAATCCTTACAGTCTTGTGCAAATTAATTGGATGAAGGTGCTTGTCAATTGAAAGAGCTGAATTGAGTGCAAACAGCACTGCCAAGTGATGGACGCTTTAAATAACCACCTCAAAGATCACTGCATAGTGCCTTTTAGCCACGGTTTATTCATTTGATTGACTTGTATAATGCAACTAATGTGACACAGTACTGTGTACTTTAACTGTGTAGGACTGGTCTAGCCTATCAAGTCAAGGCTGCAGCAAAAGGACTGCACCGCAAAAGCCAAAGTCATCGCTTGGCAGGCCTATTTGCACTCCATTCAGCTCATTCAATTGACAAGCACCTTTATCCAAATAATTTGCACAAGCCCGTAATTTGCACAAGACCAGGGGTGGGCAATTCTGGTCCTGGAGGGCCAGTGTATATGCAGGTTTTCTTTCAATTACCCTCACTAATTTACATAGTTAATTGGTTGCATACACAAATATAGATTTGTGCAAAGGTTCGATCAAAGAAAAATGTTTTGTATAAGGACACAAGAACAGTCTTTGGTGGTCACTAATGATAATTTTAAGAAATGCATCGTAATCGTCATTTTTCAGAAATAGTTAATTACATCTTGATATTGGCATCTGCAAAGGAGTGACAACCCTATGCACACGTTGTGGGTCAGGTTGAAGAAATTGAACGTTAAATATCTTGTGTGTCCACCATTTGCATCTCTCAGAGCAACACATCTCCTTCGCATGGAGTTGATCAGGTTGTCTATCGTGGCCTGTGGAATGTTATTCCATTCTTCCTGAAGGGCCACACGGAGCTGGCGTACATTAGCCGGAACTGGAACACTGTCGTGGACACGTCGATCCAGAACGTCCCAAAGATGCTCTATGGGCGACATGGCCAGCGAATACGCAGGCCAATCCAGAAGTGAAATGTGCTCTGTTTCAAGGAACTGCATGCAGACCGCTTTGGAGGACATCCCTGCATCCAGCATGCCAATGGCACATTCCCGCATGACCTGAGACATCTGAGACGTGATGACTTTTGACAAAATGTGACATTTTGGTGTGGCCTTTTATTGTCCCCAGTATAAGGAGTGTCTGGGTACTGCTCATTCTGTCTGATCACCGTCTGGAAATGCCACACCCATGTACTGAGTGAAATCACTGCATCACTGAGCAAATGCTCACTGACAGAGAGATGGATTTGGGGGTGGACTTCACAGTAGGATCAATCCTAAACTGTACCCGCGCCTCTGCCAGTAAAATGTACTCGCAAGCTCTGCCGAGATTTTTTTATAAATGAATTCAATATTTCAGATCCCTGGCATTTCTATTTTCCATCTTGCAGAAGATATTCTTTCCTCTCTCAAATCATCAGCCATCACCTGTATTTATTATTTTTGATTGACAGTAGAGTCAAACCATCACAATGCTCCTGCTCTTATGAAGGTATTACTCTATCAGGCCACTCCCAAATTGTATTGGAGTTGTGTTTTCAAGAGTATGATATAGTCTGGAAGCCGAGGGGATGAACCTTGTTTGGTCGGTTTAAGTTCTTTTCTATGCAGCATTTGCTTGCCCTGGGGATGGGATTGAAGAAATCAGGGGGTGGCCTTGCCCTCAAAACACAGCATTTCCAGAAATTATTCCCTTTGTACCCAAAACAGGTAAATTTACTAAATTCAAATTTTCTGCATTTCATGTTATTTCTTCATATTTTTTCAAACTTTAAAAGATAATGATAAAATACACATTTGGATGTTATAATGTCAACTCATTGTTTGTGTTTTGAGCATATTTTAACCCTTTTACTGCTTTTTCAACAGATTTTGTGTCATTTGCCATAAGCATTCATAAAGAAGTGGATGAAATTATACCTTAGTTTTTTACATAAATTGACAACACAAAGTCACGAAAAGCATTAAAATTATTTTGAAGTGATGTTATCTCCCATTTTAATCCTTTCCTATTAAAACGTCAATCATAATAACCTCATTCTGCATGTCTGCGGTAAAGTCTCTCAGCACCTAAAAAGTGTCCATTATCAAACAGATTGTAGATTTTAACAATTTTTGAGAAGAGAATATGACACTGAAGTCTGAAATGATTTCTGTCCCCTCGAACACCCAACACTGTAGCAGGCGCAGATATTGTGCATGCGGGCAAGCCAAGTTTTTTGCAAGTGCACCTTTTGGTGCAAGGATTGTCACTTACGTCCTAAGGAACAGTTAGTGGTGTCAGTGACTTAGTCTTTTTCCCAACCAAAGTCCTCAGGGTTTAACTCTGGGGGATTCTGATCCTCTAATAACTTCCACAGAATCGTTTGATAATGTGCCCTTATAGCATTTTCTGTGAAGGCGGCTGTGGTTGGTGGCAGTGAACACAGTTTTGATGATGATGTACAGTCTTTGCCATTCTTTTTTGCCCATACATATAACCGTTTTTGTGATATGGAAGAACCGTTGGAGAGACCACTGCATGCAGAAATGAAGCTGGCTGCTTGGCTAATTACGCAATCCATTGAGGAAGTTGGATCTCCAATGGCCGACAAATCTTAACCCGCTTCAAGTACCGTCTTAACTGTAGCTTTCTCAACGCCAAAGTAACCGACAACAGTGTCAAACCCAGGGGCAGGCGCAGCAGGAAGATCCCTAACAATTTTAGCATGTTTCTGGACTGAACACTTTACATTGACTACAACTGACTAATGGCTAAGCCCTGCCTTCAAATGCGATGAGCCAATCACAGTGCGTATTCTCTCCCCATATACTCGGACATTCTGAGCCTGAACTTCCATTGAAATGCATCACGGAAACTCCGAATCGTTCACTTTAATGACGTTTTAAAATGTTCCTATGTTAAAAATATGGTCAAGCGCTGTGCTGGGGTAAATGTAACTCCGATATGAGGTATCCCGAGAGGCTGGGCGATGGGGTGTATTTTATACCCTTCCCATAGCCAAATCATATCCGAGAGAAGTGTCTCCTCTAGATAAAGCTTTGTGGAAGACCCCACTATCAGCTTAACGTAGTAAACAAAGGTCAACAAGGATGTCTACATTTTTTTCAAGCTAAGTCAAAATCCTGTTTAAGGTGACATCTTGTCACTTCGCTGGAGAATAAGTTTAATGTAAAGTTATCTTTTACAACGCTACGTTAGCTAACTTTAGTTAAAGTCAGTAAACTCTATGGCTAACTTCACTGCTGAGAGACGTTGGCTTAATATGAGCTCCTGGGTGCATTGTTCACCACGTCACCTTGTTTACTTAGGAATTCAGTCACATCAGGTTAGATTTCTTGCATGCCTTGGGCGGCATGGTGGCACAGTGGTTAGCATTGCTGTCACACAGCAAGATGGTCATGGGTTCGAATCCGGCCTGGGGCCTTTCTGTGTGGAGTTTGCATGTTCTCCCCGTGTTGCGTGGGTTTTTGCCGGGTACTCCGGTTTCCTCCCACAGTCCAAAGACATGCATTTCAGGCTAATTGGAAACGCCAATTTGCCCATAGGTATGAGTGTGAGAGTGAATGGTGTGTGCGCCCTGCAATGGATTGGCAAGCTGTTCAGGGTGGGTCCCTGCCTTTGCCCGTAGTCAGCTGGAATAGGCTCCAGCTCGCCCCGTGACCCTAGTGAGGAATAAGCGGGTATAGAAAATGGATGGATGGACTTTGCCTTTGCGACACAAACTTTTGACTGAGCAGGTTTTGAAAGAGGATTGGAAATTTAACAGGTTATGGCAATGTTTAAACCAGCCCCGTTGCTCAATACGTGAAGGTATTTGACTCAGGACTCATTCTGCATGCAACTCAATGATACAGACAGCACAGTAGTTGAATAGCTGCTATGGTAATGACAACAAACATGAGTCAATGGGTTCAAACACCCTGTTATGGTATCACTACCGTCACACTTTTCTAAAATGCCCAAACCAACAAACTAGAACTAAATTTTCTAGAACCCAAAAGCTGAACGGGCTATAATAGCTTGACTGTGATTGGTTCCTTCTAGCAAATGAAAATGGAATCAAGTTTCCACATTGGCTGATGACTCAGCAGAATTTGAAAGAGTTTTCCTCCTTGACTTAGCAGGTTTTGACAGATTTTCGCTTTTTCCGTTCCAATTTTGTAACACGATTTATTAGATTTTGAAAGTGGAGCTATCAGTGCGACATGGGCAGGTGCCTGAAAGGGCTAAGGGAGATAACACATCCATCCATCTTCATCCGCTTATCCGGGGCCGGGTTGCAGGGGCAGCAGTCTAAGCAGGGATGCCCAGACTTCCCTCTCCCGAGATACTTCCTCCAGTTCTTCCGAGGGTATCCCAAGGCGTTCCCAGGCCAGCCGAGTGACATAGTCCCTCTAGCATGTCCTGGGTCTTCCCGGGGTCCTCCTCCCGGTGGGGCATGCACGGAAAAAACCCTCCCAGGAAGGCGTCCAGTCACCCCAGCTGGCTCCTCTCAACGTGGAGGAGCAACGGCTCTACTCTGAGCTCCTCCTGGGTGACAGAGCTCCTCACCCTATCTCTAAGGGAGCGACCCATCGCCTTGCGGAGAAAACCCATTTCAGCCGCTTGTGCCCGAGATCTCATTCTTTTAGTCATGACCCAAAGTTCATGACCATAGGTGAGGGTAGAAACGTAGATTGACTGGTAAATCGAGAGCTTTGCCTTTCAACTCAGCTCCTTGTTCACCACAACAGATCGGTACAATGACCGCATTATTGCTGCCGCTGCACCGATCCGTCTGTCAATCTCACGCTCCATCCTTCCCTCACTCTTGAACAAGACCCCAAGGTACTTGAACTCCTCCACTTGAAGCAAGAGCCCTCCTCAAACCCAGAGGGGATAAGCCACCTTTTTCCGATCGAGAACCATGGCCTCGGACTTGGAGCTGCTGATTCTCATCCCAGCCGCTTCACACTCGGCTGCAAACTGCCCCAGTGTGTGCTGAAGTTCCTGGTTCGAAAGAGCCAACAGGACAACATCATCCACAAAAAGCAGAGATGAGATCCTGTGGTCCCCAAACCGAACTCCCTCCGGACTCTGGCTGTGCCTAGAAATTTTGTCCATTAAGATAATGAACAGAACCGGTGAGAAGGGGCAGCCCTTCCGGAGTCCAACACGCACCGGGAACAGGTCTGACTTACTGCTGGCAATGCGAACTAAGCTCCTGCTCCGGTCATACAGAGACTGCACAGCCCATAGTAGAGGGCCTTGGACTCCATACTCCCGAAGCACCTCCCACAGAATGCCACAAAGGACGCGGTCAAATGCCTTCTACAAGTCCACCAAACACATGTGGACTGGTTAGGCAAACTTCCATGCACTCTCGAGCACCCTGCGGAGGGTATAGAGCTGGTCCAGTGTTCCACGACCTGGACGAAAACCGCATTGTTCCTCCTGGATCCGAGTTCGACTATCGGCTGAATTCTCCTCTCCAGCACCCTGGAATAGCCTTTATCCGGGAGGCTGAGAAGTGTGATCCCCCTATAGTTGGAGCACACCCTCCGGTCTCCCTTCTTAAATAGAGGGACCACCACCTTAGTCGGCCAATCCAGAGGCACTGTCCCCGACTGCCACGTGATGCTGCAGAGGCGTGTTAACCAAGACAGCCCTACAACATCCAGGGACTTGAGGTACTCAGGGCGGATCTCATCCACCCCCGGTGCCTTGCCACCAAGGAGCTTCCGAACTACCTCAGTGACTTCAGCTCGAGTGGTGGATGAGTCAGCCTCTGGGTCCCCAGCCTCTGCTTCCTCTACGGAAGGTGTATCAGTGGGATTGAGGAGATCCTTGAAGTATTCCTTCCACCGGCCGACAATATCCCCAGTCAAAGCCAACAGCTCCACACCTCCATTGTAAGCAGTATTGGTAGGGTACTGCTTTCCCCTCCTGAGGCGCCGAACAGTATGCCAGAATCTCTTCGGGGTCGACCGATAGTCCTCCTTCACAGCCTCCCTAAACTTTTCCCATACCCAAGTTTTTGCTTCCACCACCGCCTGAGCCACAGCACGCTTAGCCTGTCGGTAACGGTCAGCTACCTCAGGAGTGCCACGAGCTAGGTAGGATTCCTTCTTCACCTTGTCGGCATCCCTTACTTCCGGTGTCCACCACCGGGTTCGGGGATTGCCGCCACGACAGGCGCCAGAGACCTTACGGCCACAGCTCTGAACAGCCGCATCAACAATGGGGGTGGAGAACATGGTCCATTCAGACTCAATGTCTCCAGCCTCCCTTGGGATCTGGTCAAAGCTCTCCCGGAGGTGGGAGTTGAAAACCCCTCTGACAGAGGGTTCTGCCAGACGTTCCCAACAGACCCTCAAAACACGTTTGGGCCTGCTAAGTCTTTCCAGCTTCCCCCTCCGCCAGCTGATCCAACTCACCACCAGGTGGTGATCAGTGGACAACTCAGCCCCTCTCTTCACCCGAGTGTCCAAGACATATGGCCAAAGGTCAGATGACACGACCAAAAGTCGATTATTGACCTCCGACATCAGGCGTCCTTGTGCCACGTGCACTGATGGACGCCCTTATGCTTGAACATGGTGTTCGTTATGGACAAACCGTGACTAGAACAGAAGTCCAATAACAGAGCACCACTCGGGTTCAGATCCGGTAGGCCGTTCCTCCCAATCGCGCCCCTCCAGGTAACACTGTTGCTGCCCACGTGGGCGTTGAAGTCCCCCAGCAGAACGATGGAGTCCCCAGTCGGAGCACTTGCCAGTGCCCTTCCTACAGACTCCAAGAAGGTTGGGTACTCTGCACTGCCATTCAGCCCATAAGCCGAAACGACAGTGAGGCACCTGTCCCCGACCCGAAGGCGCAGGGCAGCGACCCTCTTGTTCACCAGGGAAAACTCCAACACATGACGGCTAAGCTGGGGGGCTATAAGTAAACCCACACCAGCCCGCCGCCTCTCACCGCAGGCAACTCCAGAGTAGAAGAGAGTCCAGCCTCTCTCAAGGAGTTGGGTTCCAGAGCCCAGACTGTGCGTGGAGGTGAGCTCGACTATCTACATCCGGTACCGCTCAACCTCCCGCACAAGCTCAGGCTCCTTCCCCCCCAACAAGGTGACATTCCATATCCCAAGAACCAGATTCCATGTCCAGGGATTGGGTCGTCGGGGCCCCCGCTCACGACCGCTACCCAAACCACAATGCATCGGCCCCCTCTGAACGTTTCCGCCGGGGATTGGGCCAACGGAATGGCGGGCCCACGTCGCTCGTTCGGGCTGCGCCCGGCCGGGTCCCGATAACACAGAGATAACACATTTATTTTCAAAACTTATAAAAAATATGAATGCTCTGCACAGATGATTTTTGTCCAGCCTAGCTGGGAACATTAAAAATGATTGGCACGTTTGGAAACGGCCACAGTTATTTTCCAATTAAGGACACGAAAATTTAATAATGCAAAATCTCTTTTAAAGTATAAAATCATTAGGCTGTATCACACTCCTCTGCCTGAGTATAGCCGTCTACTTAAAATTATGTTTCTATGATGCAGAAAGACAGCGAAGTACGAAAAAAAATTCACAAACACCACTTGCCGAACCTGCCGATATGTTTGTAACGTTCAGTTGGTGGGCTAGATAAAAATAATCTGTCGGCATACAGAGCATTCATATTATCGAGAATAAGATGACGCAATCTCGGTTATTTCTGCTTTGTATTCATCGGATTTTGTTCGGTGTCACTTACCATTTTATTATCAATATGCCAGATCAGTGCAGGATAAAAAGCGGCGAGTTGGGTATCGCGAGACTACATTACCGGCTTCAAATATTTGAACAACTACATTCATAAATTATTTATGAAAATGGCAGGCTAGATGAATGATTTGGCGAACAATTATGTTGAGAGTAAGGCGGGCATTTACGATGTAATCGCAGAATTCTGGGCAGCGAATGGACTGTATGCAAATGATTTTCTGTTGGTGTCCGGAACTCCCGCATCCCGCGCCCCCCCTGCAATTGCTCTGCGCCCCCCCTAGGGGGCGCGCCCCCCACTTTGGGAACCACTGGTTTAGTGTATTCCCTTTTCTGTTTTCCTGATGTTTTGTCTTTTTTGTTATATGTACTTCTGTTATTTAATAAAATCAATGTCGCTGCACTTAGGTCCTCATTTGCTCCTTGTGCTGGTGCTCAACTGGGGGCGTCCCGGTAGCTCATCGGTCTAAGCACGCGTACTATAAAGGCTGTGTCCTTCTTGCGGCAACCTGGGTTCAATTCTGGCTCAGGTCATTTGCTGCATGTCTTCCCCCATTCTTCTCCCCAACCTTCCTGTCTCTCTACACTGTATAACTGTCAAAGGAAAAATTCCCTAAGAAAAACTGAAGACACAATAAGAATGGAAAATAATTTTGCATTGTGCACAAGAAGGAAGACTTAGGAAAAATCAACTATCCCTCATGAGTAAGCTTTGCTTGCCAAAAAGGCGATGGGGATCTGCCTCCAGGTAGGCTCCACGAGAGGAGTAGGGGTCAGGTACAGTGTAGACTGGGTGGCAGACAGGGGCAAGGCCCTTGTGTTCTGGGCACCGGTCATGGAATCTAGCTCTTGGGATAAGTAATGTTACCACACTGGTGAGGAAGGGGCCGGCATTTGTGTGGAAGGTTGAGCAGTACCAGCTAGATATAGTCAGACTCATTTGATTTGATTGGGAGGAATGGCCTGCCTTATCTGGACCTGAGCGGTGACTTGTTATTGGATTTTTATGCTAGTCATGGATTATTCATAACAAGCACCATGTTTAAACATAAGGGTTTGAATAAGTGTACTTAGTACCAGAACACCCCTAGCCAAAGGGTAATGATTGATTTTTTAATTGTGTCATCAGATTTGCGGCTGTAAGTTTTGGACACTTGGGTGAAGAGAGGGGCAGAGCTGCCATCTGATCACCACCTGGTGGTAAGTTGGATCAGACAGTGGGGAAGACTGCCGGACAGACCTGGGAAACTTAAACGTGTTGTGAGGGAATGTTTTGCAGAGGTTCCTATCCGGATTTTCAACCCACACCTCGGAAAAGGATTTTCCCATATCCCAGGAAAGGCTGGGGACATGGAGTACAAGTGGACCCTGTTCAAAGTCTCAATTGTAGAAGCAGCTGCCCCAAGCTATGGCCTGAAGGTTGTCTGTGCCAGTCGTGGCGGCAACCCAAGAACCTGTTGGCAGACCCCAACAGTCAGGGAGGTCTTTAAAGCTATAGTGCGTAACTTCTGTGGCCCTCCAAGAGGAATTTTGCATTATTAGAACAATACAGCCGGCAGTTCCATATGACGTATGCCCAGGTGAACCCCCACTCCCCACCGCTACCCCTCTGCCAACGTGCTGCGCGATTCCACAACATTTTTATTCTGTTTGAAGAAGGACAGCCCGTGAAAAAAATAAGATGGACTCATCGGAAGAGGAGTCTGATTTTTTTCTACCACAGAAACGCAAAATAGTATGTTTAGTTTGCCTATAGAGAAGGTGCCTGCTAATTTGTAGCTGACAGGGTAGTGGATGGAAAGACCCAGTGGTAGTCAGCAGAAGGTATTTGTTGTCCATCAGTCTCCAGTAGCCAAAGTACACAGAGTAACACACCTTTCACACCGTGTACTGCTCGCCACGGTACACAGAGTGACACTCCCTACACACTGCGTACTGCACGCTACGGTCTCGCTACACAACCATGGTGAACACTAGGCTGCTAACATTACATTACATTCATAGCACCATTTACAAGAAAATAATAAAGTACTTGGTCCAGTACATGTGACAGCAACACATCCTACTCATAATGTCTTATAAACTAAGCCACTTACTTATCCAAAAACAGCAGGGCAACAGTACACATCAAAGCGGTCCATAAATTGTTGGTCCACTTTTTGCTGCTCTTCACTGTCCATGTTTCTCTTTAAACTCAGCCCCACCGGATTTCTACGGTCTCCGGTCTACACTTAGGTATGACGACTCGTTCTACAAATGTGTCTATATGGGGTGGATTTTAGCTTCCCCTGAATCCTATAGAGTAGAGACACTACTATACTCACCAGAGCAGCCACAGGTAGATAGCAAATTCGACCCGATGACGACTTACGACAGTGTTCGCACTCTTATAATGCTTGTGTTATTTTTGTTATTATCATGGTGGTAGTTTATCATAATGATACATGACCATAGCTGCAACAGTTGATGGAGGTTGAAAACTGAATACTTTCGCCTTTGTGTTTTTGGGCGATTATGCTGTCCACTGCCTATTCCATGAAAAAATGTATCTTTCTCATAACAAGAGCTGCCAGACTTTCGCAATGCGTCCTCCACTTCGAAATATCGCAGCTACAGTTTCTTTAGCTAGTCATGGTACTGTTCTGTGGTAACTATGCAAATGCAAGTACTCACAAATTATTCCATAAATCTCTGAGTCCGTTAACCGATTTAGTTTTTCGACATATTAGCCAACGTCGTTCGAATTCAAGTGAGTTGTGAACTCAGAAGGCTTGAAATCTGCGGTGCTAGTCTAAACAAAACAAGTCACGTGGGGTTCGGAGCTCCCTTGCTAAGAGACTCTCGCTCTTCCTCCCCCTCCCTTCTCATTTTGAAATTAAATGCATCATTTTCTGTGTGCCAGCGCGGGAACGTCACCGGTCAACACGCAATACAAAACAACAAATACTGAAAAATACAGCGAGATGTTAGAGGAGCCGATAGGCTTAATCAGCACTGTGTCATCTTCTCTAGGAGTGGCTTGAATGAAACGTAAATTTACAGACATGTAAAAGTTACATACTATAGCTTTAATCTAAAGAAGGTGGCCTTTTGGACCTAGTTAACTCAGGGGACTCTTGATTAGGCAGACTGGAATCAACAGGCTAGAAGGGCTGTAGCCACGGTGGTTGCAGAGGCAAAAATTCAAGCTTGGGAGGAGTTTGGGGAGGCTATGGAGAAGGACTTTTGGATGACCTCAAAGAGGTTCTGTAAAGTTGTCAGATGACTCAGAAAGGGGAGGCAGGGCTTCGCCCAGGCTGTTTTCAACAGGGGTGGGGAACTGCTGACCACAACTGGAGATATTGTCTGGCAGTGGAAGGTGCACTTTGACAGACTCCTGAATCCAACAGACATGTCCTCCATTCACTAGGCAGGGACGGAGGTCTCAGGTGAGTCATTGCCTATTTCCCTGGTGGAAGTCACTGAGGGGGTCAAAAAGCTCTGCAGTGGCAAGTCACCGGTGATGGACCAGATTCGTCCTGAGATGCTCAAGGCCCTGATGTTGGTGGGCTGCCTGTTTTACATGCCTGTTCAACATTGCATGGATATTGGGTACAGTACCCCTGGACTGGCAAACTGGGGTAGCAGTTGCCATTTTCAAAAAAGGGGACAGGAGGATGTGCTCCAATTACAGGGGGATCACATTACTATGCCTCCCAGGAAATATCTATGCCATGGTGCTGGAAAGGAGACTTCACTCAATTGTCAAACCTTGGATTCAGGAGGAGCAATGCAGGTTCCGTCCCAGCTGTGGAACAGTGGACTACCTTTTTACCCTCGCATGGATACTGAAGGGGTTTGCCCTCTCCGGTCTACAGGTGTTTTGTGGACTTGAAGAAGTGTTATGACTATGTCCCATGAAGTATACTGTGGGGTTTGCTGCGGGAGTATGGGGTTCCAGGGTCGTTCATTCGAGCCTTCAATCCCTGTACAACCAAAGCCAAATTTGATTCCGCATTCTCGTCATTAATTCAGACTCGTTTCCAGTTGGAGTTGGACTCTACCAAAGGTGTGCCTTGTCACCTATTCTGTTCATGATTTTCATGAACAGGATATCAAGGTGCAGCAGAGGTTTGGAGGGAGTCCAGTTTTGTGGCCTCAGGATTACAACTCTGCTGTTTGCAGATGATGTGGTCCTGTTGGCTTCATCATGCTGTGACCCCCAACACATACTGGAGCGGTTCGCAGCTGAGTGTGAAGTGGTCGAAATGGAATCATTCCAAATCTAAAGCTATTGTTTTTTCCCGGAAAAAAGGTGGATTGTCCCTATCAAGTGAGGGGTGAGTCGTTGCTCTACATGGGGGAGTTCTCAGGGTCTTGTTCACAAGTGAGGGATGAGATTGACAGACGGATTGCGTCAACAGTGAAGTGGGCGTTGTATTAGTCTGTTGTGGAGAAGGAGCTGAGTGTAAATTTTACTGGTCAATCTACATTCCAACCCTCACCCATGGCCTCAAGCTTTGGGTAGTGACTTAAAGAATATGATTGGGAATATGGTTGAAATGACCTTTCTCCGTAAAGTGGCTGGGCCGACCCTTAGGGATTGGATGAGGAGCTTGGACATCCGGGAGCGGCTCAGAGTAGAACCACTGCTCCTCTCCGTCAAGAGGAGTCAGTTCAGGTGGTTCAGGCATGTAGTCCAAATGCATCCTGAAATCCTCCCTTTGGATTTTTTCTGGGCATGTCCAACTGGGAAGCGGCCCCAAGGCAGACCCAGGACATACCGGAAGGACTATATCTCCCGGCTGGCCTGGGAACGACTTGGGGTCCCCCAAGTTGAGTTGGAGGAAGTGGCTGGCGAGGGGGGAACCTGAGTATCTCTGCTTAGTCTCTTTCTCCCACAACCTGGCCCCAGATAAGTGGCGGAAAATGAATGAATGGATGGATGGATGGATGGATGGAGTAATCAAATAAGTCAATTAGACAGTATCTACGCAGCCTCCTTATTCCCATGCATATATAAAAAAGCACTTTCCCCTCAAAAGAAAATTTGAAATTCTTTCCTCAGCTAAAAGGAAGGATCTATTCTTGACCCTCGTCCAACCAAGGGGTTACCACCCCCCCAACAGATTTTTCTCTGTCGTACAAAAACGTTAACAGATATGATCTAATGCTTCGAGATAATTGTTTATTCATCCTTTGTGCTCATTTTCATGAAAAAACGATGAGGGTACCTCACCCTGCATAGATAGGGTAGGCTGTCAAATTCGAAGGGTGGGGGGGGGGGGCTAGTTGCCACCAGCGTCAATTTTTGCCTGTTTTTGATATTAATATGCTTAGAAATTAGTTGCAAATAGTATGCTATTATTATGTTTCATGCGCAAATAACGTTGTAGACCACACTGATTGTCATCCTTATTGATTAATTGATGTAGCTTGTCTTTGTATTAGAAAATCTTGGAATTAGAATGACCAGCAGTGACCAGTAACCTTGAAGTGATCTTCACCTAATATTAGACGTGCATGACCAACATACTTTTACTTGTGTGTTTGACTGGTTACTGTAGACTATCTTTATACTGTGCTATAGGCCTACTATCATTCAAGTTCATAGAATTGTTCATAAAGTTGTTCTCATAATTCATAGATTTTTATGTGAGTGTGTTTTATCATAGGGAAAAACATAGTAAAGAAAATGTGAAATGGGGGGGTGTCGGAGTTGCAGTAAAAAAAAACCCTTGGTTGAACGAGGCTTAATATCAAATTAAGTACTATTCAATTGTTCGCCGAACAATTATGAGATGTAGCTACCGCCCAAGTCCTCAAATTCGGACCCACTGGGGTCTGAAAACAGATCCGCTATAAATGTACAAATATTTTAAACATGGCCATGCCTTTCAATACACATCTGTTCAAACCGCTCTATTTCGTTGAACAACTAGAAATACCAAAGATAAGCCCCGATGCAGCTAAGAAGTTGCATCAGAATTCATATGTGTCAATAATTGGTTCCTTCTCTCTTCCAGCAATCTGCATGTTCTCACAGTTTGTCTCTTTTGATTGACTGTCTAGTCTCCTCCCTTTCTTCCTGGTGTTATTCTATTAATAATATTATATATTCATATAATAACATTCATATAATATTCATATAATATTCAATAATATTAATATTATTTCTATGTCTCCCCCTTTTGTGAATATCCCATCTGTATAAGGTAATTGTGGTATCAGTCTTAGCTGGATTGTCATGGTTCATATCCTACTAAACCTCACTGTCAGTTTGTGTCTTTTGATATTTAGCTAAGCTGTTCTATGTGATTTTGGTAAATTGATGAGTAAGAAAAAAGAGATTAGTCTTCAGACTTTGATGAATTTGAACAAGCTCCCAAGCCTTCATATTGGTCCCCGGGAATGGGACAGCATTCTTATCAATTCATTGTTCTTGCCTGGTCCTCCGAGTCAGTGCATTACAAAACTTGCAAAGCCTTCATCTGTTTCCAGGATGAGGACTGTGTTTCTGCTAAACCTTTTGGTTCTACAGTCAAGCAGTCCTGCTCCTGCGAGGGGAATTCACTACCTGGCATCTGGCCCGGGGCGGATACTGGCCTGGCAAAGTACAGGCCTCAATCCAACTTATTCATTACCATTTTAGCTGTACTATTCCCCTACAGTCCGAGGAAATGGCCTTTCCCCCTTCTTTTACTGTATTCCTGTTAATAAATATGCCCTTGTGGATTGTACCCTGAACCTGTACTTGATTGATTGTCTGGCTCATGACAAGCCCTAAGCTGTTTAACTGGGAGCACAAAGTGAACTTCAACACCCAAGAAACATCAGGGAATTGACATTAGTCATTTCTGGGGTAATTACATGGCTGTTTCTCTGCTCCAAAATTCATTACAAAGAATGCATGTGAACAAAAAGTAGACTAATGCAATTTAGCATTCTATGCTTGAGAGTGAGACTATGGTGGGAGTGTTCATGAATAAATAATAGATTATAAAATATTTCACAATTTGCGTGGCAGGGAGGATGATTCTGGTGAAAATGCCATGGCACTCACAATTACCGAGGACAAATGCTGCCATGTAGTTAGAAATGTGTACTATCCCAACTAAAATGTGCAGCGCCGAGAACATAACCCAGGATGTGGAGAAAATCTGCAAGAAAGTGAAGAAGGTCTGCAATCCCATTGTTCCAAACAGGACGATTTTCCTCCCAAACCTACAAAACACAAATTCACAACTGTCAGAGAGAAAGCTCAATGATCTCATTTTTTAGGTATTCTTGGAGTTCATTGGTTAAAAGCCAGTTTGTATCTTTAAAGCCCTATTGCGATTCCACAGTTTAGATAACTTGGGTAATGCCCAGATATAAAACAACTTTATGAGGCATGACAGGTTTCCATACTATTCTAATAGTTTGTAAAATATGAAACAGCCAATGAGCTCAATATGTTCATACATGTGAAGGACTGTGAGAGACTGTCAGTAAGTCAAAAATACCTGTCTGACAGCTGTCCAGAAATGAAGGATCCAGTGAGCACCCCAATGAAAAACAGGGAGGTGGTGAAGGGGACCTTCCATGCATCACTACACACCAGATCCCACTGAGGACAGAGCACATGTTTACTGCTCAAGTTTAGGGACATCTGCATTAATGCATGTTATTATATCTTTAATTAAATGATTCAAAAATGTATTCTGTAATTCTTGCCCAACTTTGTACTAAAGCTGATGGATTAATTATGGCCACTTAATTGGCCATTAAATGCCCATTCACACCGGGGCGAAGCGATAAAGCGGCACAGATTTGCAGAATATTTGCAGCACAAAAATTCCATGTGAAACCATTCCCACGTAACTCGGTGCGAAATTGTGCGTTCTTGTGTTCCAATTTTGCAGAACAGTTAACCAAATCCGCGGGTTATAATTTAACCTAAATAAACCATGATAGCAGTAGCAGCAACGATGATATTGTTTGTATCTATCTGAATGATAATGTAAGCCTCGCAGTCTACTTTTGCACTGACGTAGCCAACAAACGTTTTTCCTGATTGATGTCTGGACTTGGGGCTGTTTCAATAAACTTAACTTGTCCAACCCAGACCAAGCTGCTTCATTATTTGCACCTCAGTGACGCACAGCTTTGTGATTTGGTGCTCAAATATTCAAAATATGAAAACAAAAAAAGAACAACTATGATTAGCAAGATCTCAAACTTCTATGAAAAGGTAAACTAACTACGCACATAGCTATAAGATGCCATGTTAAATTTCAGTGTTAACCGAATACGAGCTATCTAGCCAATCAAAAGGTTTGAATGCTGTGACATCAATAAAAACAAATGATTTCATTGGCTAAAATTACAATGTCGCAGGTGGATTTTCGCAGAAGCTTCTGTCCGTGCGGATGTTTTTTCTGTTGCACGGAAATTCTGCCTTGGTGTGCAAGCTTACGTTAGAACCCATGGAAATAGCTCATATTAAAATCCGTGTGAATAATCTGCACGGAAATTCACGCTTGGTGTGAATGGGCCTTAACAGGGCTTTTCCACTAGCACCTAGTGGAACAGCGATGACATCATGGGCTAAATTCAGTACAGTTGTGGAACAAGAGCAGAGAATTGGGTTGCACAAAACTTCCATTTAAAACAATTATTAGTCCTGACCTGTTCTCAGTCATTTTAATAATTAACAGAACGTTCACTCCGAGAGTGCTCCGCAGTTAACAGGTGCTGCTTGTTCTCCCCGACAATCATTCATCCGTCTTACCTAATCGGAGAGAACAAGCAGCACCTGTTAACTGGAGTGCTTTCGGAGTGAACGTTCTGGTAATTATGAAAATGACTGAGAACAGGTCAGGACTAATAATTTTTATAAACAGATGTTTTGTGCAACTCGGATCTTGTTCCGCAACTGTACTGAATTTATCCCACGATTTCATCGATGTTAGATTGCATATGGAGAGAAACCGTATCTTCAGTTGCCAATTACGATTATTGGAAAACGCATCAATAAAGGAAAATGATTGAGAACTAGCCAGGACTTGTTGCTGTCATAAAGGGACGTGTTTTGGCACACCCACTGGCTAGGCCACTACTTTGGATATGATTTTTATATGTCTAGTTGGAGAAGGAACACTGTTTTTGATTAAGCTGGTATTACATGACTAACTTTAGCCTAAATGTAACATTTTTCAATTAAAGTGAGAATGTGTTGTGAATTTGCAGACCTGTATGCCCAAGGCCTCGAGTGATGGTCAATAAACATCATTTGCTGTGGACAGTTGCGCCGTGTGACTTTCGTGTTGTTTCTGCGGCGGCAGTGCCTATCAAAGAGGTTAAATGCGGAGCTTTTTCTCATAAGGATCTTTGGTTCTAGTGCATGTCTCGGTTTAGGCGCATTTGCGCACGCGTTCGGTAATCTTTATTAAATACTTATAAACCCGGCGTACTCTGTAAAAGTGCGTACCCCCAATAAAATAATCCCCACTACACCATTGACTGTAACGGAAAACGATCGAAATCGAGTCGAGTCGAGTAAGTTAGAGGCGTGAAGTGCTAAAACTGTAATGGAAAAACGGCGTAAGCGGGACTGTTGTAAAAAAGAAAAATGTAAACTCTAACACGCTATATACAAGTTACTCAACCCAGAAATGAACTTAAAATTATTTTTTTTTTCATTCAGGGTGGTGATTTGAACAAATTTAGAATGACATCAAAAGTAATTCTTTAAATCTCAACGCAAATTTGCTAGGCTTATGAACATTCATTCATTATTATGAACATTCCGCTTTAGGCCAATGACGTTTCACGAGCTCAGTGGCTTTTCCTCTGAAAAAACGAAAGCACCCCAATGTGGCAAACGGTGCACTATCAAAAAAAAAAAGAAAAGAAAAACAAATTCTTTAATGCCGACAGTGATATTTGTTTGTAGTTCAATGTATTGTACTGATACCTTGAGTATTGTTTGTATATATTAGCCCATTACATTCAGCAAGTTGTATAGTCTGCGTGCGTTTACTTGCCAAGCTTTACAATCCTTCCTGACTACAATGAAAACTCGCAGGCAGGACTCAGCGGCGTTATCCAGCAACGATGCACACTTAATACTACTGCTTTAAAATAAGACTCGTTTATTATGCAAACGGTACACTTCGAAACTTCTATGATTCCTTTCCAGAGACATCAGTCGTGTTTGACTTACCTCAGTCACGATAGTTGAAACATAAATGTCTCGGCTGTACTCCCAGCCATCCATACAGCCTTCTTGTTCTATTTCAGTGACATTCACGTCGACCCCAGGTGCGGATCCGTTGTCAGATAGAAGTTTTATTAAGTCAAGTTTGTATCGGGTGCACTTGCTATATCGCATTTCTCCACTGACTTCTTTCAGTGGAATAGAATAGTTCCTCCATTCAGCGCTAATATTGACGTTGTAAGGTATCGCGCAGTAATGTGCTGGCGTGTCCGCTAAGAACACAATGGAAAAGGCTGTCAGCCCATTCGGAATAATGCTTAAACACAGGAGTAATGTGATCAGTTTTTGAAAAGGTCCCCATTCTCCCAGAAACTCTGTAGTATCATCATAGTCAGTTGCTTGCATTGTAGCCAAAAATGACTTCGGAGTGAGATGGAGCAGAGATTTCAGCTGCAGCAGAGTGGGATTAGGACGGCCCCCTGCAGCTGCTTTTCACTGTACCATGCAGAAGTTTGTCCTTGGGATCGGTCCGGGTTCTTGCCCATTGAGACCACTTGCTGGACGCATTGCTTTCTTTGGCTTCAATTATTCCAAGAAAACCTGCTCCTTTAGTAAATCAAAAAATAAATAAAAAATCTGCTTGTGCTCTGGGGTGGAAATACTGGTTGTGAGACATTCCGAGATGACCCACCATAAAGTACTATAGAGTGGTGTAACTGTCGATGGTGCAAGCGGTGCACTGCACCTGGGCCCAGCAGGTGTAAGGGCCCCAACAAAAAAAAATATCATGCATAGTGCAGTTAAAGCGAAAGATTTTCCCTTTCCATCGATAGTCGTGGTCATGATCATAAAGTCATTCAGCAATAACTTCATATTATATGTTGGTTATACAAAGCACACCAGTTGACATGGGCCTGTCATGGTTTTGAAAAAAGTGTTTTTTTTTTTTGTTTGTTTTGCCTAGCAGAAATTTTATAGAACTGTATGTTTTATAAAAAATAAATATTATTTGTATCCGCTCCTGAAGCTCCTAATGTCATGGTTTAGTCCCGCCGGCATAAAGAAGCAAGCCGGCGGGCACTGGGACCATGTACCCAAAACAGAATTAAGGGGCCCAAGAGAACTGGCTGAGTAAAATATTGTAGCGGTCTCGCTGAGGACTGAGACTGAGGCAGGAATAGTGGTTCTCGCATCGCCCGGGGCGGGCTTCGTTTTATTTGCAGGTTAGCCCTTAAAAGGGTTGTTTCTTCATCTCTTACAGTCAGACTCATTTCTCTTAGTCACATAACATTAACTACTACTCATGCTGGCAACTCAGCCCTCTTATACCCCCCGCCCCGGACCTGATTATACCCCCCCCCCCAGGTGCAGCCAATAGCGATACTCCGCTATTTTCTAAGTTTAACTAACATGCTAACACAAACTGGGGCAGGATCGCCACATTGCCCCCACCTAAGGGGTCACTGTCCCCGACGACCCCGTCACAACCATTTCCCTCCCCAACAACAACAACAACAAAAGAAAAAGAAAAACACTACCCCACAACAAAGTCCCCAAAATGTCCCGGTGTCCGTCGCGGACGGACAGGCCAGCTGGTAGGCCCAGGTTGATGTGTCATGGCACTGGGGGCGGGGCTGGCAGCCCGAGGCCGGTAGGGGGCCAGCCTGTCCTGGTGCAGGACAACCACCCGCCCAGCATCAGGCATACGCACCCTGTAGGTTACCTCGCTCAGTTTATGTAGCACTTCTGCAGGGCTGCGCCAATGTGGTTGTAGTTTGGGAGATAGGCCTTTCTGGCGTTTCGGACAGTAGACCCAGACCTGACTTCCTGAAGTAAAAGCTCGCCCGTGGCAGCGGTTATCGTGGTGCCGTTTTTGGCGAAGGCCCGCGGTTTCCTGAGCCTTCCGAGCGAAGTCATGTGCCACTCGCATGCGTTCAAGGAGCTGGTGGTAATAGGTAGCCTCACCTATCCGGGGCTCCTCCTCAGTGGGGGGGGCCCGAACACTAAGTTGATGGGCGTTCGGAGCTCGCGCCCTAGCATCAGTGCAGCAGGAGTGCAGAGGCTGGATTCCTGCACGGCTGAGCGATACGCCCACAGCACCAGCGGTAGATGCTGGTCCCAGTCCCGTTGCTGTTGGCTAGCTAGAGTTGCTAGTTGGGTGGCGAGAGTCCGGTTGAAGCGCTCAACTAGTCCATCACTCTGAGGGTGAAGGGGTGTGGTGCGAGTTTTCACAATGCCCAGGCGTTTGCAGACAGCGGCCATTACCTTGGCTTCGAAGTTCCGCCCCTGGTCACTGTGCAGCTCCCCTGGGACTCCGAACCGGGCGACCATTTCTTCCACCAGGCGGCTGGCCACCGTCTCAGTGCTCTAGTCAGGAATAGCGTACGCCTCGGGCCACTTGGTGAAGTAATCCATCGCCACTAGGACGTACCGGTTGCCAGACTCAGTGGTGGGGAATGGCCCCGGGACATCGACACCCACTCTCTCCATGGGCGCCCCCACGACGTAGCACTGCAGCGGGGCATGTGAAGTCTTGCCAGGACCCTTGTGGGCCGTGCAGGTATCGCAGCAGTGGACGTGAAGCTCAACGTCTCGGTGGCAGCTCAGCCAATAGAAATGCTGCCGAGACGATGCAGGGTCTTGTTGACCCCAAAGTGGCCCGCCCCCACCGAGCCGTGCACCAGTCCAAGGATTTGCGAGCGTAATGCGTGAGGCACGAGTAGACGCAGCAGGTCGTTGCCCCGACCAGGAGCCCGCCACCGCTGATACGCCAGCCCATCTCGCAGCTCCAGGCTCCCTCGTTGCCCCCAGTACGCCTTAAGCTCCAGCCCCCCAGCTGAGACCTCCGGCCAGGTCGGAAATGCGCCAGCCACCAGCCAGCCCCTCACCTGTTGCAGAACAGCATCAGCCTCTTGCGCCTCCCGCAGCTGCTGATTTTCCCACGGCAGCCACCCTTCCGCCTCCTCTAGTCCCCGCACCTCCACCACCTGTGGTTCAGGTTGGTCCCGTTCCTCCATTCTCTGATATGGCTTACAGTTCAGTTTGGCACATGGGCGCCGAGATAGGGCATCAGCATTTCCATGAAGACGGCCCGCACGGTGCTCAATTGTAAAGTTGTACTCTTGTAATGTCTCTAACCACCGTGCTACTTGCCCTTCCAGGTTCTTGAAACGCAGGAGCCACGTGAGTGAGGCCTGATCAGTGTGCAGGCGGAAGGAGGTGCCCTGGAGGTAGGGGCGGAAGTGACCGATGGCTAGGATGACGACCGGCAGCTCTCGGCGTGTGACGGCAGCTCGGCTCAGAGCACGACTGTAGTAGGCGATTACGCGCTCCCCCTCACCGTCCGCCTGCGATGCACCGCCCCCATGCCTGTATTGCTAGCGTCCGTGTCCACGATGAAGGGCCAGCAGACATCAGGGTACGCCAGCACTGGGGACTGAGTGAGGGCTGTCTTGAGCTGTGCGAAGGCCGCCGCACACTCGTCGGTCCAGTTAAAGGCCTGGTGCTTGTCAGTGAGGCGGTGGAGAGGGCTAGCTATGGAGGCGAAGTCCTACACGTAGCGCCGATAGTAGCTAGCCAGCCCCAGGAAGCTACGCAGCTCGCCCATGTCCGCCGGTGTCGTCCACTCCGACACTGCAGTTACCTTAACCGGGTCGGTCGCCACCCCTCGCTCACTTACGAGGTGCCCCAGGAAGGCCGTCTCCCTCCGGAGAAGCTGGCACTTCCGGGGATTCAACCGGAGCCCAGCCAGTCGAATTGCAGTAAACACCTCACTTAGATTCTCGAGTGCTTGCTCAAAGTTGCTGGCGTGCACAAAGAGGTTGTCTAGGTACACGACATAGCGACTTCGAGGGACGGTCGACAGCACTCTTTCCATGAGCCGTTCAAAGGTCACCAGAGCGTTGCAAAGGCCGAACGGCATTACCCGGAAATTCCACAATCCCCCCCCTATGGTGAAGGCGGCCTTAGCTTTAGCACCAGGAGCTAGCCTCACTAGCCAGTATCCACTGCGGAAGTCCAGCGAGCTGAACCAACTGGACCCCGCGATGTGGTCTAGCGCTTCGTCGATGCGTGGGAGAGGATAGGCGTATTTGCGGGTAACGGCATTAAGTCGCCGATAGTCAACACAAAACCACCACTCTCCATTTTTTTTTTGCACCAGTACAGCAGGTGCTGCTCACGGGCTGTCTGAGGGCTCTATGACACCAGCTGCATCCATCTCTCTCACCTTCTCCTCCGCTACCAGCCGCTGGGACAATGATAACCGATGGGGGCGCAAGCGAATAGGTGTGGCATCACCAGTGTCAATAGTGTGCTGCATCAAATCTGTCTGCGCGCATTCCTCATCGCGCACTGCGAAAAGGTCTGCATTATCAGTCAACAAGCGGTGCAGTTACTGGCACTGAGAAGGGGCGAGTCCACAGCAGCTTCGTCACCACAGCTCGCGGACGGCCTCAGGGTGAGGCAGGGCATGAAGAAGGAGACAGGTGGACGGTGGCGGGGCTGCTCCCGGGTCCGGCACGCTGGATAGGGGGCCGGCTAGCGTGCTGCATGGGCGCTGGTGGGCTGGCTAGCAGGTTGGCGGGGGGCCGTGTGTTGGCTGTGTAGGCCCAGTGAGCTCTTCTCGGCGCCCGCTTTCTTTTTGTAGCTCTGTGCACTGGAACTGTGGTTTGACCGATGGTGAGTATAGCCTGTGCTATATCAACTGTAGCTCCCCATGATGCTAACAAGTCAAGGCCTATGATACATGCTTCTCCAATGTCAGCAACCATAACTCCTGTTCGGCTAGGTGGCTATCCACCGCCACACTCACTGTCTTCCTGCCCTTCATGCCCATCCTCTGGCCAGTCACCGATTGCAGCCTGGTCATGGTCGGTTCCCAGGTGGCATTGAGGAGCTTCATTGGCCGGACGAGAGAGATGGTGGCTCCTGTGTCAACCAGCGCACGGCAGGGTTTGCCATCCAGTTGGCAGTCTAGGTACAGCCCACCGGCCCCACCTAGCCGGCCCACCCGCGGTAACGCACCTTGCTCACCCGCCCTAAAAAGGGCAGAAAGGGATTTTTGCTCATCCGCCCTTACAAGGGCAGAATGGAACTTTTGCTCGTCCGCCCTTACAAGGGCAGAATGATGTTCAGCTAGAGGTGCGGGTGGGGCCGGGCTAGGTTCAGGTTCGGCAGGCTGCACTCAACTGGGGAGGATGGCTACTGGGGGCGGTGGGCTCCTCACAGCGCCGCCCCCGACTCGTTTCCCGACAGCTGGGGCTCCCTTGGCCTTGGTGCTGGCGCTGTGCAGTCCCGTGCAATATGGCCCCTCTCGTCACACCAGAAACAGCGTCGCTCGTCACGGCGGTTGCGTCGATGTTGTTGTGCCTGACTGGGAGTGTGGGCCCGCCTCACTTGCTCCTCTTCCTCTTCCGGAGCCACTTCGCGTACTTGTGGGCGTGACTCCCGGGGGCTTGTTGCCGTCACTTCCTTGATGACGTCTTCTACTCTTTCGGCCTGTAGGGGGGCTTCATCGAGCGTCTGGGGCGTGGTCAGCATGACGTGGTGCCTCAGTTGTTCCGGGGTGAGAGCCTGCAGGAAGCTGTGCAGCGCTAGCTCGTCTTGCTCATGCGTCCCGACTGTGGGGTAACCTTGGCGGGCGTGGAAGCGCAGTTCGGCGGCTACGGCCCCCCACTGTTCCCCCGTTTGGCGGCGGCGAAGGAGCAGCTTTTGGTGGTGTAGCCGGGTTGACTGGCGCTGCCCGTATCGTCTTTCTAATGCTTCGGTTAGCGAAGCTAGGCTAGTCTGTTCAGTTGGGTCGAGATCGAGTAGCGTTTGTAGTGCTGGACCTTCCAGGGCTAGCCAGATAGGTTGCTGCCTCACCGTCCGTCCACCCACAGCACTGGGCCGCCAGTAGCAGCTGGGCCTGGTCGGGCTCCTAGGGCGCTGCGCCGCTAAACCGGGGTAGCTTCACTCCCTTCCGTGGTTCCGGTGCCCCCTCTCGCTCAGCTGCCGCTGCTGTTGGAGCTCGTGTGGGACGGGATTCGCTCCTTCCCTCCGGTGCGCACAGCCCTCTTGTTTGGCTCTCGCTCCCCGCGGCCCGTCTTCAGTTCTCCCTCGAGGCGTGTGATCTCGTGGCGGATTTGTTCCATCCCATTCGCCGACACCAATGTAGCGGTCTCACTACTGAAGGACTGAGACTGAGGCAGGAATAGCGGTTCCCGCATCGCCCGGGGCGGGCTTCGTTTTATTTGCAGGTTGGCCTTAAAAGGGCCGTTTCTTCATCTCTTACAGTCAGACTCATTTCTCTTAGTCACACAACATTAACTACTACTCATGCTGCCAACTCAGCCCTCTTATAGCCCCCGCTCCGAACCTGATTGGCTCTTTCTCCCCCCCCCAGGTGCAGCCAATAGCGATACTCCACTATTTTTTAAGTTTAACTAACATGCAAACACAAACTGGGGCAGGATCGCCACAATATAAATAAGGTTTAATTAAAACTAAAACCTGCCCAAGGCAGCAGCAGCGAGATACAGGGCTCCTTACACACGGCCAACAGACAAAGAGAGCCAACAGAATACAGCTGCACTGCCACACTGGCAGTGCAGCTCTTAAATACTTAACAAATCACCTCCACCTCAACGAGCAGCAGCTGTGGCACGTTGAGGTGGAGGTGCAAACAGGAGGGGGGAGGGCCTGCAGGGCCAGACCATCACACCAAAGGAAGAGGGCTTGCAGGAAAATGCTAGTTTGTCCAATTACCTTGTTCCCTGTCATTTGTAATAACGTGTTGACAGCGTGTAAATCTCTCCTCAACCTCTTAGCAAGAAGCAAGTGCTCTATATTGAGTAAATGATAACTTAGCATACCGGCATAATGTTTAGTAAGCCCAAACAAAAAAACAGCACACAAAAGAGAAAGGAAAAATGGGAAAAGGATGAGTATTGTGCTAAACTGATTAAATCAGATAGTTTTTTTACGCGTGCTTCTGCGTCATCGAGTGCTTGTAATGTTAATGTGTACTAGGAGGCTAAAGAAAGTTCACCATTACTTAAATTAATAGTGATGTAATTCTTACCTCTCATATGAACGTAGAACATTAACTGACAGTAGATCCTGGATAATTTCACCGGACAACATCGCAACCGTGATGGCTCTCTCCACCACCTCCTCCTCCTCCCACACCCCCCGGCCATCCGGGTGAGGTGGTGGGAGCAGTTTGTTGATCCCCCTACCTTGAGATTTTCTCCTCTTCCCCTCTCTCAGCTTTCCATCTCATCCTTTGAATTTCATACTGTCTCTATATACTATCCACTCAACCTGTTTATCATTGTTGTGTATCATCCCCCAGGCCCTGTAGGATGTTTCTTCGATAAGCTGGACAACTTGCTCAGCTCCTTCCCTGAGCATGGCACCCCGCTGATTCTCCTGGGAGACTGCAACCTCCTTTTATTGTGGACAGTCTAAGGTACACCTGTGCACTAATCATGGTGTCTGATGAGCATCTTGATGTGGCACACCTGTGAGGTGGGATGGATTGTCTCAGCAAAGCAAAAATGCTCACTATCACACATTTAGACAGATTTGTGAACAATGTTTGAGAAAAATGGTAATATTGGGTATCTGGAATGAATTTTAGATCTTTGAGTCCATCTCATGACAAATGGGAGCAAAAACAAAAGTTTTGTGTTTATATTTTTGTTGAGTGTAATTGCTGATTGCTTATCCCGTGGTTGAGTATGTATATATATCACGCGTTTATTCAAATATTGTATTACATGTATATATAGACAGGTGTCCACTTAACCATTTTGTATTGAAAAGAAAAATTTTGCCTTCATGAGTCAAAATTTTTCCCTTTTGGAATGGAGGTGTAATGTGAATAGGTGCCACTAGATGGCAGTATTTACCTTTTTTTTGTTAAGCCCAGACTGGAGATAGGTTTGGGCATGTTTTAGGCATGTCTGGGACAAGTCCCAGAGAAAAATTTTAAAAAACCTAAAAGGTGGGAGGGGTCTGCAAAAGAGTATATAAGGAGTAAAATTGAGACAGTAAAAGTAGTAGGAGAAATTGCAAGGAGAAGGATACATGTGACCAGACCTGTCATTCTATTCAAGACCTGTGAAGCTTTTAGTGGATTTTTGCCTGTGTTAGAGCATTTTCTCACCCAGGACATCACCAAGCAACCCACCAAAGGGACTGTAAATATTTCTGTTTTTGTATATAATCAATCTTGGTCTGTAGAGTAGTTTGTTGTTAGTTGCCTTTGTTTAATTAAATGTGTTTTAGTTTTAAAATTTTTATCTGTCATCCTTTGCTGTCGTTAATGTCATAACAAATTGAGGCCATAACAGTAATTTTTGACTTTTATAGTGTGAGTTGTTACATAATAGCTTTTTATAAGTCTATGACAATGCTGGCTTATGACTATAAACGCTGCCGGTCGTTTTCTCTGTGTCGACAGATGGCGTCGGAACGTTAGCCGTTTATTTTTAGCATTGTAAACTAGCATTGCTATCATCAGTGTTGTGCCTGAATACATTCAATGAACTCATGAACTCATTCATATGTATTTCCGATTGATGAAAATGTTCATTGTGGCGTTTGTGAACGGCGCGCTCTCTTACTGATGCATTGTAATTTGCGTTAGGTTTCACATGCATTTAAAAACTTTCAATGTTGCTATACCTGCAAATCCGACATGGTGAATCTTCATTCAAGGCTGGCTCTGTGTCTGTTTACTGCCGGCCGGCTTGTTGCTCTGGTAGAGGGGGTGTGTCTGGGAGTCTCCATGCGGACGGCCACACGTGATTGGTGGGAGGGATCAGGGAGCACAGAGGGGAGGGGTGTGTGTGTGTGTGTGTGTGTGTGTGTGGGGGTAGGATGCTTTATTCAAATTTTTCTCAACGTCTCAATCTTTCTCAACTGATTCTCAGATCGTATACTACAGCTTTAAGCTTGAAATGATTAACCAACACCTCAGTGTCCTTCAGTCTCCATAGGCTCTTTGCTGCCCGAATTTTCCTTTTCTACACTCAAGCCATTGGTATTCTTTAGCTCCACATGATAAACTGAGTGAACTCTCTACCTTCACAGTAAAATGCACTGGGCTCCCCACTTTTAAAATCCAGAGGAGAGTACATCAGCATAGTTCAGTTGTTAAGCGAATTAAATGTGAATAAATGTTAGTTTTGTAAATGGTATACAGTAGTGTTGGATATTATATGCTAAGTGTTGTCAATCACCAGAAGAAAGGTGGTATGATATACTGTGGAGCGTAGCCTCTATATGATCCAATTAGAGATGCCACTTTGGGTTTTATGTTTGTTTTTTGTCGTTGTTTGTAGGTTTTTTTTTTTCCATGCTGTGGAAAATTGTTTTTATTTCATCTTGATTTCTTGGGCTGTATGTATCTTCTGTTAAGTGTGGACCCTAGGCAGAGTAGTTGTTGCCCTGGGTAATGGCTTATAGGGAACCTAATAAACCAAACCGAATTGAACTCCAGTTTTGTGTCACTCAAGTCTTTTTCCATGGTCTGCAAGGGATTTATTCATTACTAGGGCCTCCTGTGACCTCCTAAGTTACTACTTTAACCATGAAGTTGATGTGTGCAACGAAATCCTCCAAGATAAGTTACTGTTTGGCATGGGGCAATCTGAAGATGATCATTTACTCAAGAAAGATATTGTGCATTTTGCATCCAAATCACATAAATAAAATGTCCCTCCTATGGAGACAATAATGTAGAACTAACGCATATTGCAGATGGGAGGGGAACATGACTGCACGCCTCGTGTATTTTAACGAGCAGAAATAATCAATGACCACCTTTCAATCCTCTTACATCTGCGTTTTTGTAAGATGCAGAATATTGTGGGATTGCATGAATAATTCAAGAATAATGTGACATTTGCCAGTCCGTGCCAATTATTAATTCATCTCAATGATACTGCAAAGATTTTTGGTTATCCTCTTACTCAATATCCCTCCATTAAACATTTGTGTCCCGACTACCCACTATGGCCCCTAAATGGGCCGAGTTAAATGGAGACATTTATGAGAGTAGATGAATATCCCTAAAGCCAATGACTTCACATCAGGACCTGCCTCTCCATAAAATCAAGGTTTAAAGAATAAAGGGCCAAACATAGTAAGTGCAGTAAATAGGCAAAAGAAAAATAAAAATGGAATTTGAATAAGATGCAGGCTGATGCATCATTGTTTCAGCCAGGCAACATAATGTCAGCATGGATGAATCAACCAAAAAAAGTATTTTACATCTTTAAGACTTGACAGTTACACTTGGTAGTTAAGGAGGGCAGAGAATTATTTGACAACTAAATATATGAAGACAGGATGCAAGTAGGAAATTATACGCCGACAACTTTGTGAGACAATGCTGACAATGCAGCTTCTTTTTATTCCAGTGGACACGTCACTATAATGACACTGACTTTCATAGACAATGAAATTGTCTACATAAACAAGCATCGACAGGAGAAGCATTCCGTCTGATTATGAGAGTCTTTATTATACATCACCATTGAGGTTATTCTAGAACAAGTCGACATGGTCTACAACATCCCCTGCCAATCGTCTGCTTCTTATTTTCGAACTCCATCAAGGCCTTAATGGTCTGAAGCTACACACCAAATTTGGTTGTCCTATCTGTAATAGTTTCTGAGAAAAGTTGTCCCCTTTCTCTCGGATGGACGCACGGACAGACGGATGGACGGAGGTCAAATCTATATCCCCCTCCCACTTCGTGTTGGAGGGGGATAATAAACATGGAAGATGCACAAAGTAACATACAGCAAAGCAATATGTAACACATGGGAATATTTGCCAGGGGTGGATATGAATTGAATAATAATGCACACAACTGATGAAAACAAACCATCAAAACAAGGACCTGGATGTTCAGTCATGCGTAATACTTCAGTCAATTCTTTAATAGGTTTAATTTTATTATATGGAGCGTCAATCTCATTGAAGTAACACGTCAAAGTGGGGTTGTTACATATCCTAGTGCATGTGTAGTCATGTGATATTGGCAACAAATACAAGTCAGATCTAACAACATCTGAAGTTCTTATTCAAGATTTCAATCAATTACAGTGTAACAATTGAAATATTGATTTAACAACATAAATCTCCTTCATTCTCAATGTATTCCCTACAGCAGTGGTTCCCAAAGTGGGGGGCGCGCATTGCAGGGGGGCGTGGGGCGCCGGAAGCAAAAAATTTTTTTCCACTAGAGTTCCGGACACCAACAGAAAATTATTTGCATGCAGCAAATCAGCAGCCTTGTTCCGGACCACTGAAGGAGTGTCTTGAGACAGTTGAATTTTTTCTGTCTTACAGGCCTTGCATCGAGTAACAGTCCCGGAACCACTGGCTGCACAGTCCATTCGCTGCCCAGAATACTGCGATTACATCGTGGATGCCTGCCTTACTCTTGGCATAACTGTTGGCCAAATCATTCTTCTAGTCTGTCATTTTCGTAAATAAATTGTGATATGTTGAGGATTATATTTCAGTGTTATATTTACTAATACTAATTACATTTCAGAATTATTCATTATATTTACTAATATTGCTTCATTATATTCACTAATACTGATTATATATTTTTATCATTATTCATTTTATTACTCATACAGTAAACTAATATTTAGATTTAGATTATATTTAGCCATCAATAATCATAATCAATAACCATATTATGTAGACAGCAGTAACACAGACACACACACACACATACACACACACAAGTAGTTCATATATGTATAGGGTGGGGATGAGCAGTGTACACAGACATGCAATTCACGCACACACAGGCAGCACACGAACACATGCCCACGCACACATACAAGCAGTTCACACACAGACACACACACACACATACAAGCAGTTCACACACAGACAGACACACACATACAAGTAATTCAATTCCCACATGCATGAGCAGCTCACACACATAAGCAGCAGCTTCGGTAGCTTTGATTAGTAAGCAGGCTTCTGTTTGATTGATTCAAATCAGTTGTTTCAAAAACATAATCAGAGTGTATTTGATTTCCGCAGCTTTGATCAATATTTCTTCCGTAAAATCATAAGTTGTTACTGAAAACATAATCAAATCATTTATGTATATGCTTGTATCCTATTCATCTGAAAGTGTTTTTCCACTCAAACTGTAATTTTCCAGTCCATTTTAGTGTACATTCCTTTCATTTTTTTACATCCTATACTGAAAATTTTATACCATTATTGAACAAAACAAAGTTGGAGAGTAAAAAAAAAGTTAAAGACAAGATGGTTACAGCTCATGAATTGTGATTGGAGCGAAGTTAGTTAGAGATGAAATGGTTACAACCCATGTATTTTGATTAATGCGAAGTTGGTTGAGTTTTTCCCATAAATATTCCTCTGTCAAGAATGCCGAATTAGCACTGCCTGGCCACTGACTGCTCACCGTGGGAATAAAGATGGCTTCTGAAGATTGTCTCCCTCCAATTATTCACAAACAAGGAAAACTCAAAAATATGTAAACATCTAGACAAGAAACCATAACAAAAATATTTTTTTCAAATATCTGAAGCTGGGAAAATGAGCTGGTTACATAGCAATACCCAACTCGCCGCTTTTTAATCCTGCACTGATCATAGTAGTAATAAACTAGTTAGTGACACTGAACAAAATCCAATGAATATAAAGTAGAAACAATCAAGATTGCTTCAGCTTATTCTCGAAAATATGAACGCGCTGTAGGCAGACAGATTTAAAAAAAAAAAAAAAAAAAAAAATCTAGCCACTACTGAACGTTACAAACCTATCGGCAGGTTTGGCAAGTGGCGTTAATGAATTTTTTTTCGCACTTCTCCGTCGGCTGATCATGGTGCTTTCTTTCTGCATCATAGAAACATAATTTTAAGTAGACGGCAATACTCAGGCAGAGGGGTGTGATACTGTTGAAATACGATCAGGAACCAGATGCGAGAACCAGGAAGTGCAGTAGAGCTTGTTTTATTGAAAAAGGGGGATGACCCCCGCAGAGCGAAAGGCAACAGTACAAAGTCCACAATCCAAAATCCGTAATCCAGTTGGGCAAAAATAGAATCAAAAACCAGGGCAGCAATCACAGTAATCGTAGTCAGACAGAAATGGGTCTGGTACACAGGAATACAAGCACAGAGATACAAGCCAGAATCCACAGGACGTAATCCGAATCGTTACCAGGGCAGCAAACAGAAATCTCGTAGTCAGGCAGAAAAATGGTCGAAACACACAGATGCAACAGTAATCCAAAAACACAAAGGCAAAAATCAAAAGTCGGGCAATCCAGTGAGAAAGATAAACACTGGGAAATCGAGGCGAGAAACGTAGCACAAGAAAACTAGGGAGAACGATCTGACACTGGAAGTGCTTGAACAGACATCTTAAATACACATCCGGGGTGAGCACATGACAAGGGAGAACAGGTGTGATCAATGAAACAATAATCAGGACTGACACATGAGGAATAATCTAATTACATGAATTTGGCAAATGCCAAGACGTAGACAGGGATCACAAGACAATCCTATGAACAAAACAACAGCTCCGGTTAAGGAGTACTAAAGTGCATAGTCTAAAGAAAAGGAAAGCATGAGATCTAAGAGGAAATTCACAGAAGCTGCAACAGAGATAGGCAAGAGGGCGAAGATTAGAATTGGGCGATTGCTGAGAGATCGTTAGTCAATTAGTATGTGCAGCTATACAATCCCGAGTGCACGTTAGTAAGTTAGTAAAAAATATACAATGTTAATATTGGTTAGTAATTATCGAAAACAACAAACTGTTAGTATGGATTAGTAGATAGTAAAAGAGAGGGGAAGGAAGCACACGGGATAATGAAGGAAAATTGAACACCCAGAAACCAATAAATCACCCGAATGAGTGGCACGCAAGACTAGGGACCGTGAGCAAAGACCTACACAAGACAAGACAGGGTAGACGTGGTGCACTGCATGGAAATGAAAACATGGCATGGCAGAGAATACTATGAACATGAAAAATAATAAACAGGAATCTAAATAACCAAAACACAATACACATTCCTAAGAATGGTCAAAAGGCAGGCAGTGGTCACTAAACACAAAAGCATACATGGCAGAGCCAGGCACAGAACTTAAACATGACAAGCAGAATCACAACAGATACAGCCTAATGATTTTATACTTTAAAAGAGGTTTTGAATTATTAAATCTTCATGTCCTTCATTTGAAAATGCGGTGGCCATTTCAAAACCTGCCAATCATTTTTAATGTTTTGTATTGATAAAATCATCTGTTTTAGAGCATTCATATTTTCCAGAATAAGCTGATGCAATCTGTTTATTTTTACTACATAAGTGCAAGGCCAGTGAAGAGGGAAAAATGTCACTGTCTCCAGGCCTCCTACAGAGGTCCGGCACAAGGTCACTGATTTGCTGTTTGCAAATAAGTTTCTGTTGGTGTCCGTAACTGTAGTGGGAAAAAATATTTAGAGCACGGCAAGAATGAATGAATAAATAAATGCAGTAAATGATATGGCTAGCATAACATGGATACATTTTTGACGGAGCTCCCACGTAAACCCAAAGCAGATGATGAAGCACCACCAAATGTGCTTCCAAAACAATGTCCTTTCAAGGCAAAGACTAGAAAAGATGACAACACCTACACTGTAAAAAATGGCAAGTTCCTTCAGTTGCCAGTTACGATAATTGGAAAACGCATCAATAAAGGAAAATGATTGAGAACTAGCCAGGACTAATTGTTGTCATAAAGGACATGTCTGTGTCCCCCCCCAGTTCATAGTTCTATCTGCGCCCCTGGTAGAATTAACATGTGTGTGTGTGTATATTGTCTGTTGTGATTATTATAAGTTTAGTTATGTAGGAACCTAAGACTATGTATCTATTTTATGTCTTGGATGTAATCATTTATGTTATATTTTATGTACTTTAAGGCCCCAGGAAGATTAGTGGTCGCCTAGGCTGCAGCTAATGGGAATCCATTCAATAAACAATAAACAATAAATAGCACAATGGTTTTACCCAAATTAACTTTACAGGGGAAGCGGAATGAAACTTTTAGCCTCCGAAATAATTTTTGTGACCTCACGGATGCATAAGAACACAGCGTTAATTATTCTGACTCCTTCTGCGTGCGATACTTCTTGTATACGAACACTGACGTCATATTCAGCCATACGCATTAGCTTGGTTGGCAAGAACAAGTGTAAATAAATACAAAAAAACGGGAAGTATGGCATCCTGCAGTTGTGGAACCGATTTGACGGCCTCTGAATATGTTCAAAACCTTGACAGTACCGCAATGGCAAAATATTTCTTTTAGCTTAAGTACAAGGAAGGCCAGCGTTAGCTTATGGATCCTGAAAGGTTCGAGAAACAACACCTCTTTGGGTCTGGGTCGGCTGGATCATCCCTTGATTTTCCTACATTGAACAGAAATTCAACATTTGTTTATCAACATTGATCAGTGAAAGTAATCCACAGTCGTACGTTTGCCAGAACGATTTTTAAAAAGGGGTGCCAATATATTTTTGGGGGTTTTATTCGTGATAAGGGGGTTAAGAATTTATGATTAATATTTAATATCACAAATGCATATATTGCGTATTCTCCAGCTACGTGGCGTGTCATCAGTAACAAGGCTGCTGCCGTTACAGCTGCACTACACATTTAATTCTAAATTTTCTTGACTGGATGTACGATGGACGTTTTTACATCCTCGAATGTTTCTCTGGGTACCCAAAATTAAAGCCGAAAAAATACAGATCTTAGTTGATACTGATGAAGGTTGAAAACAATGCTTTTCAATACTAATACCCGACTGGTCACTTAAATTCTCGCTATCGGAAAGTAAGGAATCCAACAAAAAAAAGATCAATCCCTTGCCATGACCGAACAATAAAAAGCGAAAACTTAGCAAAATGTAATGGTAGAAATAGTGGAAAATAACTTGGGACTGACCCGACAGAAAGTCAACAGTAGGAAACACGCCAGTGGGTCGACGGTATCCAGTTTTTGCATCGAATTGCATCAATCCAAGTTAATTTTTTCTGTTCTTGATCAGGAATAAGTAGGAAACGCATTCCTGAACCCTTCACGAAACGGTTTATGCAGTTAATAACACTGCAACTGACTAGCATTATGACAAAAAGTGGAGGACAACTTTACTTCACCTATAAAATAAATTGTCATATAGTGTCTTTTTGACAGTAGTCAACAAACCCATGTGACCACGAGAAGTATGGCTCCGGTACGTTCAATAAAATTTCTGGCTAGAACCCTGAACATTTTGAGCAAATCTACATTCTATACTACTGACCAAGATTGAAATAAAAAAATGAGATATTTACAGTCCCTTGGTAATTTGAGATGGGGTTGTTATGTTGCAATGTCTCGGGACAGGAAAATGCTCCAGCACAGGCAAAAATCCACAAAAAGCTTCACAGGTCTTGAAAAGAATGCCTACATCATGAGAGGCTATAGAAACTCTCTTTGGAACATCAGGAAACAGATCCTCATATTTCTAGAGCAACCTCTCAAACTGATCTCTCTGTGAGGGTTCTAAGTGCTGGAGTTTTACATCAAGATTTTGCAACACTTCATAGTTTGACAATTTATTTTAAAGAACTTCAGCTTTAATTCTAGGTTCACCGTCTTGAAACTCCACCTCATTTTCACAAATCTTGGCCATTGGAGGATCTGAAGTGACAGCTGCAACCCAAGCATTTCTATCATGATAAGGCTTCAGCATGTTAATGTGACACAATTGTTTTGGTTTTCTCCTATCTGGAGTCTTTACAATGTAATTGAGATCATTGAGTTTTGTCAGAATTTCATAAGGACCATGAAATCTGGCCTGCAATGGATTGGACTGCAAGGGAAACAACACAAGAACCTTATCTCCTGATTTAAACTCACGGCTTCTAGCCTTATGATCATACCAAGTTTTCATTTTTCCCTGACTTGATTTCAAGTTCTCTTTGGCTAGGTCACATGCTACACGCAATCTGTCCTTGAACTTTCTAACATAGTCTAACAGACTGATGTGCGGCTCTTCCTCTTGCCATTGTTCACTCAAAAATAGCAAAGGTCCTCTCACTTCATGGCCAAAAATTAGCTCAAACAGACTGAATCCAGTAGACTCCTGCACTGCTTCTCTCGCTGCAAACAACAGCAAATGAACACCTTCATCCCAGTCTTTCTCATAGTCATAACAATAAATCCTCATCATTGTCTTGATAGTGGAATGAAACCGCTCTAAGGCACCCTGACTCTCTGGATGATAGGCACTGGAAAGAATCTGCTTCGCACCTAGTTCATACACAACCTGCTGAAACAATCCGGAAGTGAAATTGCTACCTTAGTCTGGCTGAATTTCCTTAGGAAGGCCTAACAACGCGAAGAACTTTATCAAAGCCTTCGAGATTGCAGTTGCCTTGATGTTGCGTTGAGGTATGGCTTCAGGGAATCTAGTAGATGCACACATGATTGTCAAGAAGTACTGATTTCCAGATCTAGTTTTGGGGTAATGGACCAACTCAATCAACAATGACCTTAGAGAAGGGCTCCCCAAATGCTGGAATAGGCTGCAATGGAGCTACAGGTGGGTCTAACTGGTGTTTTCCAACTACCTGACACGTGTGACAGGTTTTGCAAAAGTTGGAAACATCTTTTTGAAGCCCAGGCCAGAAAAAGTGTTTCATGATCTTATCAACAGTCTTATTAACACCAAGATGACCTCCTAAAGGTAAACTATGAACTAAGATCTCATTCCTGTGGACCTCCAGAACAACAATTTGCTTGACACTGCCCAATCTGCATTGGCAGGGATATCAGGAGGGCACCACTTCCGCAGCAACACACCATCCTTGAGATAATACCCAACTGGAACTGAGTCTATTTCTTTATCAGGAAGGGCTCTCCTCCTTAGTGCACAAATTTCAGAATCATTAGTTTGCTCCTCAATCAACCGCTTTCTGGACAGAGACAAGTCTCTAGACACATCAGAATCACCAGACCCATCCGGCTGGCTGAATAGAGAACTGATAAAAGTATCTGATAAGTCCTCAAACGGAGAAACCATAGTAGGCCGAACAGAGTCATGAGGCGAACCACCTGAGTCATGACTCTTCAATGTGCTGGACGGCACCACATCATCTACTTCTTGAGCCTTCTTGGCTATAGCACGAGTCACTGTGCAAGAAGGATACAGAGATGGGTCCTCATCGCCATCTTTAGTGCTCGGCTGTGAAGTAAGATGTACAGGGGGAACTACTTTGCCCCCAGCCAGGTCATTGCCTAGCAACAGAGAATCACCTTTGATAGGTAGACTTGACATAAGTCCCACCTTTACCTGTCCTGTAACTAAATCTGACTTCAAGAATATAGAGCGCAGGGGTACAGATACAGTCCTCCCTTCAATACCTCGTACAAGTATGAAATCCCCAGAAGCGGTCTCATCACGTAACTCCAAGGAGTCCATCAACAAAAGTGACTGAGAAGCTCCGGTATCCCTTAGGATATATACTCAGCAACAAAAGTTTCTGTGACACCAATATTGTTAATTATTTTTCATAACGCAATTATGAAATTGTCATACATGGTGATATCAGACTTAAACAGTACACATAAACACAACATTGAAATGGAAATCATGAAAATGCTAGAAAATGACTTTGCACGTGAAAATGTGCGTAAATCATGCTTGTGGATGGCAATAAAAGAGTGGATTTTTGGAATGTTCACATTGTGCCTGATGAACGACGGAAGCATCACTTATCGAAAACACAGCCATTTCGGATCAGGAACTCTACCCTCTAAATGCCAAGACCGTCTGAAAATGATCGGTGGAGGGCCATTGGGATGATTGAATCCGGAACCTCGCAGAGGGAAGTTGCTCATCGCCTGAATGTCCACCGAAACACCATTTGGAACTTATGGCAGCGTCATCAGCAGACAAGACATGTCAGAGGCCGTCCTCGCAGCGGCCGTCCACGAGTAACAACTCCAAGACAGGACAACTGGATTCGAACAACCCATCTCCGAAATCGATTCCAACCTGCAACCATAACTGCAAGAACGATACCTGGTTTGAGGCGACTGTCTGCACAGACAATCCGTCGCCGTCTCCGTCATTTTGGCATTGTCCCACGTCGGCCAGCAAGACGTCCAATACTCACAGTACAACACCGACGACTGCGTCTACAGTGGGCACAACAACATCGACGGTGGATCCAACGTCAGTGGGATCTTGTACTCTTCACTGATGAATCAAGATTCATGCTTAACCGTTGTGATGGTCGTTTACGTGCATACCGTCGACGTGGAGAACGTTATGCCAACAACTGTGTTCAGGAATTTGATCGTTTTGGAGGTGGTAGTGTCATGATTTGGGGAGGGATCACGGCTAGAAACAGAACAGATTTGCTTGTTATTGATGGAAATCTGACAGGTCAAAGATATCGCGATGAAGTGCTACGGCCATTGGTGGTACCGTTTTTGATGCAACATGGTCCCGGAATAACGCTGCAACATGAAAACGCCAGACCACACGTTGCAAGGATTGTACAGCAGTATCTGATGCAACAACATGTCAATGTCCTGCCATGGCCAGCCAGATCCCCAGACATGTCCCCAATCGAGCATCTTTGGGACGAGATGGATCGACGTTTGCGGCGGTTGGATAACCCGCCAGCTACACTCCAGGAATTGCGACAACGTCTACGTCAGATTTGGAATGACATCCCACAGCAATTTCTGGCACATCTGATTCGGTCCATGCGCCGGAGATGCGTTGCTTGCATCATGGCACGAGGAAGTCACACCCGGTATTGAAGTGTGAAGGTCACAATTGGTTAGACGTCAGAAAAGTGCTTCATGACGCATGAAAATGACATTTTTCGTTTTGAGTGACGTTGGCACTGAAAAGTCAGTGTTTCTCCTGTTAAATAAACATATTGATTGCATTGAGATCTTTGCGTGTCATTTATAACATACACATAAATGGTGTCACAGAAACTTTTGTTGCTGAGTATATATGGGGACAGGAGTAGTATGCTCATTCAGAGCCACAAATCCCTCTGACACAAATGGAAGAAATTCCTCCCTCACAAAGTCGGCAGTGTCAGGCTTTTTAGCCCCACAAGAAGCAGGTAATTTAGCAGATCGGTCATCTACTACAGGGTTTTCTAACCTTGTTTTCACAAAGGCATTTGGTTTGGTATCCTTTTCTTTTTCTTTCTTAGTTTTAACGAACCAACAGTTAGTTGTATCATGACCAGATTTCTTGCAATAACAGAAAACTAGACCACTTTTGTCACTGTCAGCTTTCACACTTTGATCAGACCAGTGACTGGATTTCTGAGCACCATCACCAAATTTTTCTTTCTCTTTGGGTGGGGAATCTTGGGTATCACCGTTACCTTTCTTCTGAAATTAAAACCATCTATTGTTACTGCTAGACTGGAATTTGGACTTATGTGTGAAAACATATTTGTCTGCAAATTTGGCCGCTGATTGCAAATTCAGTGATTGCTTCTCATTAAGGTAGGTCTTAATATCATCCTTGACACAGTTCTTGAATTCTTCAACTAACACCATCTCATTTAGTGAGTTGAAATCATCCTTGACTTCCATAGAAGCTCAGCGCTCAAAGCAAACCTTCTTCTAATTAGCAAATTCCACATAAGTCTGATTGTCAGATTTCTTCAGACCTCTAAAGTTCTGTCGGAAAGCCTCTGGAACCAACTCATAGGCTGTCAAAATAACCTTTTTGACAACCTCATAATCACAGGAATCATCTGCCGACAAAGCCGAATAGGCTTGTTGAGCTTTACCCCTGAGGAAAGTTTGCAACATCAGGGGCCAGTGTTCCTTTAGCCACTGACAACTCTTAGCTACCTCCTCGAAGTACTGGAAATACTTATCAACCTCCTTTTCCGAGAATGGAGGCACCAGCTTTACCTCATGGCAAGCACAAAATTTGTTCTCCGCTTCCATTTGGTTTGATTTTTATTTGCTCCATTTGGAGCCTTTCTTCTCCGTCTAACTTCTGTGAATCGAAATCTCTCTGTTTATGTCTCTCTCTTTCTGCTCTTTTCTCTTTCTCTCTCTCAAATTCTCTATGTTTTTCTTTTTCCTCCCTTTCTTTTTTCTCTTCTCTTGTTAATTTTTCTAACTCAAACTGCCTTTCTTTCTCTCTTTCTGCTCTCTCGAATGCTCTTTCCTCTCTTTCAATCTCATTTTTAATTGAAGTTCCATTACTACATTTGGATTTTCCTTTGGAAACTGTTAAAGATCTCTTGGTGCAAACATATTTTCATCAATGTAATATTCAACAATCTCCCTAACCAGTCTTGCTTTTTGCATGGCTGGTTTTAAATCTGTCAGCTCTAACTGTCTGCATATTTCTAGCAGTTCTGTCTTTTTAAAAGACTTCAAAACCTCTACAGTTGGTGATGCCAAGAAATTATACATTGCTGTTGATCTGTCAATATATATCTTGGACAATTCATAAACAATTTCATAATTTGAAATTTTAGATTTGATTGAAATAAAAATAAAATTGGATCAAGATTTAAATTAAAAAATGAGATATTTACAGTCTCTTGGTCATTGAGATGGGGTTGTTATGTTGCGATTTCCTGGGACAAGAAAATGCTCCAACACAGGCAAAAATCCACAAAAAGCTTCACAGGTCTTGAAAAGAGTGACAGGTCTGGTCAAATGTATCCTTCCACAATTTCTCCGTGCAATTTCTTCAACTACTTCACTCTCGCAATTTTTCTCCTTATATACTCCTTTCCAGCCCCCTCCCACCTTCCAGACTTTTTTCAAATCTCTGGGACTTTCCCCTCTGAGGCATGCCCAAGACATGCCCAAAACCTAGTTCTAGACTGGCTTAACAAAAAACGATGTCAATACTGCCATCTAGTGGATTTTTTTTCCCACATTACACTATCGACTTTTCTTGGTCTTTTTATTTTTCTGTTTTCTTCCATTGAAGATAGACAACAGTCTTAATTTGGTCTCTCTTTTGAAAATTATTCAGATGGGTCAAACAGATTCACACTTTATTTCCACACCAGGGATAAAACAGTATTTGTAGTCAGTGAACAAATCAATTCCATGACCATTGAAATTGAGAATTAAATATCGCTTGCACGATCAAGACTGTCGGACGCGAAATGCAAAATACTCCGTGTCCAGCAGCCAGCCAAAAGTAAAAGTATTGATATGAGGACAGATTTATAAAGAAATAAAGAATAAAAATATACCACCAACAAACAGAACATCCAAAAAGATGGCCGGCAAATAAATAAATCGCAGTGTTCATTGAATGTTCTGTTTGTTGTAAATTATTTTTTTATTATTCTTCATCTGTTCTAATCGTCCTCTTTTTTTTTTTTTTTGTCTGTTGGACATGGAGTATTTTGCATTCAGTGTCCGACAGGCATTGTCCGGACTTTGTTGTATTTATAAAAATGACCCAAATAAATTGATTGCTGTATACATTGGATGTTCAGATTTTTGGTGATATATTTAAAAAGTTTTGCGAGATCTCGCAAAGGTACGTACCTTTACGATGTACGTACGGTTTTGTTTCGTTTTTTTCAACAATTTTTTTTTTTGATGTCCCCTTGGGAGCTTGGTACTATATGTACTTTCAAATAAGCAAATTAAAAAAATGGCCTTATTGTGTGCTGTTTTGTTTTTCTGGCCTTAAATGCCGGGAAATCCACTAAAATTGGTGAAAATGGCTGGTATGCCTCACTTTAAATGTGTAGAAAGCATCAAATAGACACATAAATGAAAATTTTGTCACTTCTAGCCAGACTAACACCTAAATAATAGATTCTAAGCCGTGATTAGATGAAAAATTTGAAAAAAAAAAATTCTTGAGGATTTCTTCCTGATAATGGGACGCCGCCTTTGTCATGCATTATTATCAATATGAGAGCCTGTGCAATCACACAAGTTGCGGGTTCGAATCCGGCCTGGAGCCTTTCTATGTGGAGTTTACATGTTCTCCCTGTGTTCGCGTGGGATTTTTCTGGGTATTCCGGTTCCCTCCCTCAGTCCAAAGACATGCATATCAGGCAAATTGGAGATGGTAAATTGCCCGTAGGTCTGAGGGTGAGAGCGAATGGTGTGTGTGCCCTGGATGGATTAAGGAACTCCACCACAACACTGCTGAGGAAGAAGTGGTATAGAGAATGGATGGATAGAAATTCATCTTGTATCATATTAAATATTTTTATTCAGTGAGTTCAAAAAACTGGTCTAACGTCTATGAAATTGCTACTTTGGGGACGACAGTTACATCATGCATGAATTAAATAGGGCTCAACGAATCCACCATAATCTCAGTATCCCAGTCATACCCAATTTATGAAATTCCAAGACTGTTTAGGGACCCCAGTATGCAGAAATACTCTAATACAATTACAAGAATAAGACATTGGCATTGCATACAGAATGGGTGGATTATGGATGTATTATGCTGCACAAGCTGTTCAAAGTAATTCTCATAATCATTTTTGGCTGTTTTTTGGACTATAAAGAATGCCTAAGACAGTCTCCATTGACTTCATTAGTTTTGGAGGAAGCTGCTGCAGAGAATTGCCGGAATACTCAAAATTTGTTTCACCCATGTTTTAAAAGGCAGGGAGATGAGGAGATAATTATTTAAAAAGTATTTTACACTTCGGAAAGAAGAAAGTTTTTTCATTGCATGTGTTGTATTACTTGCCTTTTCCTTTTACAGTAAGTAAAGCCCCCGTCACACCGGATTGGAGGTGCCACTGCGGAGCTTGTACGGCATAAACCGCAGTGGCACCGCTATGATCTCCATGGTTCCTCGGTAGTTCTGCAATTGATTGTCGTAGGACCGCAGAAAACTTTCAAAATCGCAGACCCTCACGGTGGCACGGAGGAAACTTTGATCATGTTCAAAACTTCCGCAGTGCCACCGCAGGTTGGACCAATCGCCCTGGCACCACCATGACCGCCGTGGAGCCGTACAAGGACCTCAGTAGCACCTTCATCACCGTCGTGCCTCCGAAGTACAACCGCCGCGCAATCGCCAAAAAAGTAGACAGGCGACCCTACAGCTATCCCGTGGTGGTTAAGGCGGTCTTAAGACGGAGCTACCACAGGAGCACTGCGGGTATGGGGGTGCTACTGCGAAGTCATTTTTAACTCTTGTACCTCGTTTCGGTAGCATCACCATAGGAATGAATCATCAGCAGACAAAATATTACAACGAATTTCAGACGAAAACCACCTCTCATTTATAGCTGACACGTGGTTTACCTGCTGACGCAGCAAGACCGCCGGAGCACCTCAGTAATATCGCCATCCCCGCAGTAGCACCTCACTGGCCCCACAACGCTGCCGCCAACACCGCAATACTGCCGCTAATAATCGCCGTGGCATCACCATCTAATCGTAGTGGCAACTTAATGGCATCGCCATGTCCTCAGTGACCCCACCGTAATTCCGCCCTGGTTTCACAGTAGCACCGCGAAGAAAAACACATGTTTGACGGGTAGGGGAAAACTATGAAAACACTACTGGCGTTGTCACTGCGGTGATTGCGATTTTGACAAAAATCCGCAGTGGCACCTCCAATCCGGTGTGAAGGGCGTATAACGTAACTGGCCTGCACTTAACATACAATTTACGCCCGTATTCAGAAACGACACTCACACTAATTGAGTGCCACTGAGTACTAAAACTTAGTTAGCGTCAGGTTATACTAAATGAGTCAGAGGTTGCCTTTAACACTCATTTGCTTTCAGAGACCTCACTCGCACTAAAAATAGCGTCTCTTTCTGAGTGAAGGCTGAGTGCAGGGAACACCTCCCTTGAGCCGCACTAACTTGCGCCGGATTTTCGTTGTCATGGCTTTCAGGTGGGTACAAACATTAGAAACTCTGGATCATTTACAGCCACTTGCTCAACGCAATTGCAACTATGCAAATTTTGACTCTAATGATGATAATGATGCCGGTAACTTACTTACTGACCACCTGGTTTCAGTGTTTACGAACTGCACTGTGGTGAGCTCGAGGTTGGCATTTGTGTACCCACCAGTAGCTACTGTGGACTGTCAATAGGGAAAGCTCAAAACTATCCCCTAAAAATAATGATTGAAAAAAGGTCATATCCAATCATTTAATAAAATTTTATTTACTTGAACTACAAAAATCCAAAGGATTATCATGTATCGCCAGTTCTACTTGTTAAGTTAGAATGAGCATTGATAACTAGGCTATCGCCCTGTTTTCAATTCATTTAAATTACCATTGCAGAAACTCCGAAAAACTCTCAACAGTATCAGATGTGGCCAGTTTTCATGAATGACGCATATCTATTAACTCTGACGCATTCGTATTTCTCGCGCTTTTCTTTACTGATGGGTTGGAAATTCTGCGCTCAGCTGGCTCGTGGGGCGCGTGTGGATTGGTCTGCGAGGCTCATGCAGCTGTGAATCGCGGGAATCCCTTCTTTTCTACATTCTTAATTGCTGAATGTAGAGGGAGAAGTCCGGCACGTGTCACAGCTTGTTGCTTATTGAGCCTCGCGGGCTGTCCTGCGCCTTTCGCGAGCCACTCGACCATAGAATTTATGAAGACAGGTTGATATTTTACGTCGTCATTTATGTGCGAAAGAAACGCCTCAATTTTGGGAAGCAATGTACAACAACGCTATCAAAAATAAATATGATTATCGTTTTACCAATCGGTCTGGGAAACTTTCTAACCTAGAAAAGTAAACTGCGTCAGGTTTAGGTTATTTAGCACTGAAGGGTGAGGATTGAGCGACCCTTTGCAGCAGCCGACGCATCGTCTCCGGTACCCAGTGCCCACTACTGTCAGTTATGCTCGAGTGGAGTTTGTGAATAGCAACTGGCAAGGAGTGGGACCGCTCTCTCGGTATGTGGTAGGTCCAGTTACATTTCAGTCGTACTCACTATATGGTGAGTGGAGGATGAATGTGAGTGTCGTTTCTGAATACGGGCCTTAGTCATCGCGGGGCCAAATGAGGTAAGATGATCCATCCACCTGACAAAGAGGTTTGACGTCTTCGTGCAGCAACTTTGAGGTAAAGTTCACTGTGAGTTGTCAGTAACTTTACCCATCGTCTGGCGGCAAGTGGAAGAATATAAATTAATCTGCGATAATTTCAGTGTTTAAAGTGATAAAAGAGTTGAGACAAAGTTTAAATTGAATGAAACACATACGTTTAAAACCAAGAAACAGAGCAGGTATGCCTACATTTGAACTTATTTTCGTGATTTAATCACATTCATGGTCAGTCACGTGCAATTACCCAAATAAACAAGCATGATAAAAAGGCACTCATTAAAATGTAGAAATGGCTTTTATTGTTCCACTGGTCATATGATTGTATCTCCCCAACAACGATGGTTGGGAGATACGATGGTTTAGTTCTGGGGCCGCCGCCACTGCGCCCGCAGAGATTTTCTATTCTGGGCACTGGAAGCGACAATTATTTCAGGAATTTTTTTCAAATTTTGCACAGGCAAAGATATTTATTTGACAATGCTCAAGACGGATTTTCGGCAATTTTGGATATCCATTATGGCTGCCGGTGGCCATTTTGTCCGAAATTCGGGGAGATACATGACTCGGTTCCTGTGGCGACCGAGTTATATAGTTTACTTCTTTGCTGTGTAGATGACTTTAAAACATGAAAAGAGAATCCTGTCTTTTTTAAAGCTCGGTAGAGACATTTTCTCCTGTTGTGGTATCCCTGTTCAATTCACCGGTCAAATCATTTGAAGTTTGTCTTCTTTTACACCTAAGGAAAGCAAAATGCAGAAAAGTCAGTGCATAACACCACAATTTTCCTTAAATGGTGCAAATATTTAGATTGCCACCTGATTTCACGACATGCAATCTATTTGACATAAATTCAATATTAGGTGCTTATTCACAGAGCTAACAGCAGAGGGTGCTGATGCTGTAGGGTCATTCCATGTCAGATCATCAAATGGGTCTCACCACCACCTTCTCAATTTTGCTGATTTTTTGTATGCAGCTGTATAAATACATATCACTGACAAATCCAAAAGATCAGCTAATTCAGACCAAAAATTTTCAAAGGGTACTGTCCGTCAGTTTTTTTGTCAATTGACATTTTTCTTGAATTTAACATGGCATAACTTTTTTTTATTACACCTATAGCTTTGAAACTTTTCACCTAAGCTAATGGTATACTGCTTAATCAGAAAATGCAGTCCATTTTACTTTATCTTTTTTGCTTGTGGAGCTATAAGGACACCAAAAGTGCCTTTTGTTCAGGCTCTTCATGTTTAGGTTCCCAAAGCACCCCCAAATTTAAGCATAGTGTAATGCGGAAAATAAATGCCACTAGATGGCAGTATTAACTTTTTTTTTTTTGTTAAGCCCAGTCTTTGTTAAGCCTAGGTTTGGGCATGTCCTGGGCATATCTGAGAGGGGAAGTCCCAGAGAATTGAAAAAAGTCTGGAAGGGGGGGGGGCTGCAAAAGAGTATATAAGGAGGAAAATTGAGAGAGTAAAGTAGTAGGAGAAATTGCAAGGAGAAGGATACATTTGACCAGACCTGTCACTCTTTTCAAGGCCTGTGAAGTTTTTTTGTGGATTGTTGCCTGTGTTGAAGGATTTCCTTGTCCCAGGACATCACCAAGCAACCCCTCTCAAGGGACTGTAAATATTTTTTTCTTGTGTATGTCAATGGAATGCAATGTATGGAAGCAATCTATGACTACATGGTGACAAATGTTTTGTATATCTGATGATTTGACATGGAATGACCCTGTACTTGAGAGATGTAGCTGCCTTACCCTTTAATTTTCTGCATGTGATTGATGGTCTCAGGGAGAGGAACACCAAGAGTCTCTGGAAGCAGGAGGCAAAGCAGCGCCCCAAAACCACAGAGGCCCCCCATTACTAAGTATGGCAGGGACTTGAAATGAGTTCCTGAGGAACAGATAAAAAAGCTCGGTCTCACACTTTAAGGCAAATAAAGTACAAAATTGAAAATACAAAGATGAAAATTGATGGAAACTGAAGTTTTTGCTCAAGTTTTCATTTTTATTGCTCAATAAGCAGCATAATACTGAATATTGAACGATTTAAATTGTGCAAGCGAGTGCTAGTGCAGAAATCACCAACACAGCAGTGAAGCAAAATCCACTTTTAAAAAGTTTGAAAAGGTACTCCGCCACAAATACGATTTTGGCTCATTTCCATTGAGTTTTTGAGTTAATTAACTCAGTTTTCCAAACTATGCTGTCTATTTAACGAAAGTGTAGGCTGCTAAGTGTTAGCCAGTTAGCAGTTACCATGCACCCAGGTGGCCTCCAGTACCCATGTTGTCACTTTGTTCTTTAAAACCACAATTATTGCCATTTATCGATCCATCAAACTTTATTTATATAACAAAATAAATACAAAAAAAGCGGCTCAACTACATAAAACCAGATGAAATAGAGCATTAAATACATGTGTAGAAGGAGAGAACACTAAAAGCTAAATGACTACGTTTAGATTGTTTAATGGAGGAAACTCAAAAGCAATCGAAACACTTGGCACAGTGGTAGCTCAATAAAAGTACACTGCTTCTACTAAGCTAATATGTTTTTTGGGTGATTTTTCAAATTTTTTAAAATCAGTAAATCAGCACGAGAAGATCAGATGTACACGTTGTTGGCAGTGCTCTGTTTGTAGGAATCGGGGTAGTTTGACATGTCACCGGGACACCGAAATCTTGAGCGCAGAGGTTATAAACGAAATAAAACATGACTATATTTGTTCCATCATGCTAGTCTTCCATACTAAAACCTATGACAGGTTTTTATCTCTGCCCTGCTATCTCTGCAAGGTAAAAACATCGATTTCAATTTATTTTGACAAATCTAAACAAAGCTATACAGGGGTGGTCCTCTCAGAAATTTTCAGAAAGCAGGGTTGATTTTATTTTGGTTTGAAATGGAAGCTTTACCTGTAAAAGAAATGCCGGCCATCACACCAGCCTCGGTGATTAAAGCCTTAGAAACAGATTCTCTGGACACAAACTCCAGAGAAAAGAATGTGTCTCAAGAAGACACATACAGCTTTTGAATGGCAACATTCAATACAATGAGGAAGGACATCTGGAGATGCCGTTACCTTTCCGTGAACGTCCCCAACTTCCAAACAATAAGTTGCTCGCTTCAGTCTGATTGAAGCATTTAAAAAGAAAATTTGAGAAAGGTACCAAATACAAGGTGTATTACGGTAAATTTATGGACAGGGTTTTTAGAGATGGTGACGCAGAAGATGCAGAAGCCACACCAAAGGAGGGTGATGTTGGTACATTCCACAGCACAGAGTGTATCATCCTAAGAAGCTAGAGAAAATTAGAGTCGTATTTGACTGCTCTGCTAGATTTGAGGGAACTTCTTTAAACGATCATTTACTCACAGGCCCTGAGTTAACAAATACTCTGACAGGGGTTTTATGTAGATTTCGTGAGCACAGAATTGCAATTGGTTGCGATGTTGAGAAAATGTTTCATCGCTTCCATGTCAGTCCAGAAGATCGAGACTTCAGGAGGTTCCTGTGGTGGGAAAATGGGAATAAAGAAAGTGAGGCTGAGGAATATCGAATGCGCATGCATGTTTTCGGCGCAGCATCATCTCCTGGATGTGCAAATTATGGCATGAAATATCTTGCCAGTAAATATGAAACGGACTACTCCCTAGCAGCGAGTTTTACTCGCAAAAATTTCTATGTGGATGACGGACTAATTAGTGTCAATTCAGTTGAGATGCGGTAGTGCAGTGGTCAAGTAGGCTTGTCTCGAGATCGTAAGGTCCTGAGTTCAAGCCAAGGCCTTCGCGGTGTGTTCTTGGGCAAAACACTTCACTCCCACACTCCACGCCTCACTCCACCCAGGTGTATAAATTGGTACCAGCAAAATAGTCTGACTCAGAGCTGGGGGGAGTACCTGCAGTGGACTGGCATCCCATCCAAGGGGAGTAGTAATACTCCTAGTCGCTTCATGCCACAAAAACCGGGTTTAAGCACCGGGCCGATGGGCCACGAGGCTCGAATAGGCTTACTTCTTCAGTTGAGAAAGCCAACCACCGTATTAAGGAAGCACAATAAATCTGTGCTAAGGGAAAATTACAATTGTGATTTGTGTCCAATAAACAGAAAGTTTTGGATTCCAGAAAGTGAATGTGCCAGTTTAGTGAAGGATGTAGATCTGAATTACAGTGAGCTTCCCGTGCAGAGTGTATTGGGAGTAAGGTGGAATGTAGACACTGATGTGTTCTCATTCAAAGTTGTTCTTACTGAAAAGGCCGCCACGTGACGAGGAATCCATTCTATAGTCTCAAGTTTCTATGACCCACTAGGATTTTTCTCTCCCTACCTCTTGGCTGGAAAAAGGGTTCTTCAGGAGATGTGCCAATGTTGTATAGGTTGGGATGAACCTATCTCGCCTGAATTGAAGCCAAAATGGTAAACATGGCTTCATGATTTGAAGAATCTTGACAAAGTTCAAATACCAAGGTGCTTCATTTCTGAGGACCTTGGTACCATTCAAAAAATTGAGCTTCATCATTTTTCAGATGCGAGCAATGTAGACAGAGTAGAACCCTCGGCCCCATTTTCATATGTTGGGATTGACTTTTTTGGCCCCTTTTTCACGAAACAAGGGAGGAAACAGTACAAAAGATATGGCCTGCTGATCACATGTTTAAGCTCCAGAGCCATCCACATAGAAATTCTAGAAGACCTCACAACAGATGCATTTCTAAATGCCTTGAGATGCCTCATAGCAATCAGGGGAGAGCTAAGACAAATTCGATGTGACAGAGGACCAAATTTTATTGGGGCAAGAAATGAGCTTGAAAAATGTCTGATGGAGTTAGTCAATGAAAGGATCACTGCTTATTTAGCAAGCCAAGAATGTGACTTCATTATGAATGTTCCTGAAGCAAGCCACATCGGTGGTGTTTGAGAGCGACAAATACGGAATGTGAGGAGTGTGATGAGCTCTGTCCTTGGAAAAGCTATCGGTAGACTTGACGACACCTCATTGAGAACTTTCTTTTATGAAGCCATGTCAGTTGTGAACAATCGACCGCTCACCACAAATAAAATCAATGACCCTAAGAGCATTAAACCCTTGACACCTAATCATTTACTTACAATGAAGCCTTGCGTTCCCCTTCCGCCTCCTGGGAATTTTGTGAGAGTGGATTTGTATGTCAGAAAAGGGTGGAGGAGAGTACAATACCTAACTGAACAATTTTGGGGTGGATGGCGCAAGGAATATCTGACTAATATAAGCCTTAGGCAACAATGGTATGTGCTGAGAAGAGATGTGCAAGTAGGAGATGTAGTCATTGTCAAAGAGGACAATGTCCCCAGAAACGAATGGAAACTGGCCAAAATTGTTGAGGCAAATGTAGATGATGATGGTTTGGTGCGCAAAGTAAAAATTCAAATTGGAGAAGGTAATTTAGGTAAGAAAGATGAACGGGCTGAAACAGCAATCCTATCTTGAGCGCCCAGTTCAAAAATTGTTGGTACTAGTTGAAAATTGCCATGTAGATTGTTCCATAAATGGATGTCTTAAAATGTAAACCAAAGGGATGTTCTGCTAACTAAAGCTGAGGTAACATATTGCCTTGGATTGCCAGCTTATAGGAAAATTACAAGATGTATTCAATTTTAAAATTGACACAAATCTTTGTAATTTTGGTGGCAGTGTAGCTGTCGCAGGAGGATGTGGTTTTTTGTGTATTGAGGTATGATACCAAAGGAAAATAATCTTTTATTTGTAAAATATATTCCTGTGCAATTTATTTTTATTCATAATGTCAATATGAACACTGACTCAATGTCCAATAGGTGGATTGTATTTTACGTACCATAGGCGGGACTAGTCTTTTAGTTAGAGGAAGTGCGTAATTGCCAGAACATTTTAAAGCAAGCGAGAGAGAAAGATGCCGCATCAGAGAGCGAACGTGTTACATAGAAAGTTTGCTAACTTTTCCTAAATTTCTGGTCAGAAAGCGCACACGGTACGTTATATATTTTGGTTTCATACAGCCTTTGGACAATTCAATTTGTTGAGTGATTACTCTAACTGAGTTTCATCAAGCAACAACTTCCGTGCAATAGCTAAGTGTTTTCTAATTGTATGTGAAAACTTAAGGAAAAAGTTGTATCACAGATTGTGATGAGAAAATACCTTTATTTATTGAATATATTTTGTTTCAGTTTTCTCTGTGTTTGTGGAGATAAAGATAATGCTAAAGAAACATCAGTCGGAGCGTAATTTTTCCGCACCAGAAGAAAAGGTTTGGGAACAGTTAAAGGTTCGGTTACACACAAGTATTAATAATCATAATTAATATTAATAGAATTATTAATATTAATAGGATTGCTAGCATGAGTTAATAGCAGTGGGTCACCACCCTGGGATCAGGGACCAATAACCGAACCAAAATTTTAGTCTCAAAGGAATTGTTTATGCCAAAATGTCAATAGTAAAATATCTACATTTGTGGAATTAACAATGAAGGGTGAAATTCGAACACTGGACGGCCGACCACCTGTTACCGCAATAAACCTGCACAAATAATCACAGGGAGCTGTTCAGAAATTAAAACAGAGTTTATTTAACTTTGGCAACATTGATGGTAATCAATAATACTTTATTCAACAAACATCTGTCATTTCTACAACTAACTCGACAAACGGATACATGTACAAGCAACTAAGAGTGAGGGTTACGGACACTGCACATGTGAGGGAAAAAAAAGGAACAAGGAAGGAAAAAGGGAGAACAAAATGGCCGACGCAGTCACGTGAGTGAGTACGTCACCCAGAGGAGGTGCGAGACAAAGGAAGAGCGAGATGGCTGATGCAGCCACGGGAGTGGATAGATATTTCTCTGGATATATATTTGGAAAATGGCCGCCCATTCATTTCAATGGAAATTGCTCAATGGCGCAGCACGCCGACATGAGGGCCAAGCTTCCGGACCCACGCGGACATGCGCTGTGTGATTTTTGCTCACACATGCGTAGTGTGGGCCTCATGAACGCACTGGTATCCGAGGTGTCTATGACAACGGCTCGCACTCGTGGAACTCCGACCTAGGGTGCGTGTTCACGATCACTTTTCACCGGAAATGGAAGTCTGACCACTTAACCTTGATGTACATACGAGCGGAACAAAGAAAAAAAAAAAAACATAGCCGCCGGTAAAGGTTTAATCATGGTTTGAGATACAATTTTAATACACAAATGCTTTATCAAATGTTTAGAACGACTTTAACAGGGAAGTAATACTATTGATTTCAACTCAAAAACTGTTGGCAAAATAGTTGAGTTGCTGTTGTGTAACGTGACATTGCTCAGGGGAGCGCTTCCTATAATCATAGATGCTAACTTCCATAGTTGGAACTATTGACTGTGAATGGACGAATTACATAATTTCTGCACCTACGCTTTTGGAAAACGCGCCCCTGGCTCGTGTCCTCTTTAGTTCAACAATGAATACACTTTAATGGAGCATGCATGACAGACCCCGGGTAAAGCCTCAAGGACCTTGCGGTTCTGACCAGCCCAGATCTGCTCGCAATTAGTAAATTTGATTTTCTATGATAATTACGCGCAAAATTATTTTCTGGTCTGTCTTTAATTGTGTTTCTTTGGCTGCTCAATATATTTGCATCGTCATGTCGCCAGCTCACTTTACCGACTTGGCTATGTCTTTAATGTTGAACACAGACAGACGGCAAGGAAGGCCCATTGCTCAACCGACTCATATGCGCTGCAGTGCTCAATTCGAGAATGCGCTTACATATGAGGACCCGTTGATGTTCGCATAGCCTGAATATAAATAAAACATTTTGTCTTGGCCGAGAAACGAGGCATCAATGATTTAAAAGAGAAAAACAAACTGTTTCGGTGTCGTTAATTTGAGGGTGTCAAAAACATTTATTCACGGATTTATCAGTGTATCTTTTTCAATTATTCCCTTTGGAGAAATTTCTTTTTGGCCCCCATGGCATCACGTGACCTGCAATATCAAGGTTCACCGCTATGCCCATGTCAGCGTGTGTTCCAGCCTTCGTTGTCTGTCCAGTTTTCCTTATAGGTCCATGGATACATCACCAAAAAAGAGGGAAGAGGAAACAGGAGAGCAAGATGGCCGATGTAACCACGTGCATGGGTACGTCACTAAAACGATGACTGGGAAAGTCGAACGGGAGGGGCGAAGCACAATGAGGACCGCGGTTCAGCGCAGTTTAATGGCAAGATGCGTGAGGCCAGCGAAGTTGCGCTCCCATGCACTCTGTAGCACACATTCAGGTGTGTGATGCGTGTGGGTGTACGAGTATGTAGGTTAGTCAGAGAGAGACAAAGAGACATAAAAGAAGACGAGCAATGACGAGGCACAAGCAACGTAAAGGGTTCTCCCAGCAACTACGCTTTATCATACAGGAGTCAGACGAGCGAATTTGCGCCGTGATCCTGATTCCTTCACTGATGAAGTGCAGTTAGCTAGCTTTATCCACTCAGCGGCGAACCACATTATAAAAATAACGGCTACAGAATTAGCACAAACAGATGGCACACGAGTAAAACCCAGCAGACTCAGCGGTCTGCAAAATCGATGATAAGAACAGAAGTATAAATTGGAAAAAAAAATGTAATAACACGCTAATACTAATCTCTGCCCAGACAAAAGCTTCTTACTTTTCTTAAAAAGTCAGTACGCTGTTTGGCGGAGTTTCCTCGGGCTCCAACGTGACAACGGGGCTGGCAGTTGGTGTGTCCACGGCGAGGTGATCCACATGTGGGGCAGAGCAGGATGCAGCAGTGTAGGCGTTATTCTTCTTGAAGAATAATGGATGCTCCGTATCTCGTTCTTTTGAGGAAGGCCCGAATTAGAATTGCTTCACTGATCCAAAAGTAATAATAATAAAAATTCAAACCGGGAAACAGTTTGCAGCTCTCCTGCTATTGGTGACTGTCGCCTAGATTAAAAAAAAGTTTTATAAATGTTTGCGTTATCGACATCTCCTATAGCAACTTGCGTCACTTTGGAAAGGCGCAGTACGGAGGTGTGTTCTGAGTCTCATAATCCCCTTGACGCCATGGCTGCATCTTAGGGATCCCCTAGGGTGTCCACGGCTCTTGTCCAATGGGACACCAGAGTTTGAATTCAACCCAAACTTTGCACGCATTCCTCAAGTGGACACAGGACTTCGAATCTGCGCACCCAGCAGGACATCCTCGCCAGTACTGCGATGTTCACTGGACCCAGAGAGGAATCTCAATCTAGGAACTAAAGTAAGACTGACTGAACATTCTAGGCAGTAATGCAGTTTAGCGATTTTCAACTTAAACTGTACCACATTTAAGTTGTCTATTACTATTGTAATTGTATAATTGCATTGTGTCCGATTTTATATTTTATGAAGTTAAATAGCCATTGATTGTTTGTCTTTACATGCATAATCTTTTTTCCTGGCGAACTTTCTAATGCTGCTATTAACCAACACACATGCCGTAGAATGGATGATAACTCAGTTAGTAATACAAATTGCGTATACGCTGAAGCAAACTCTCCTCGCAATTCGTTGAAGCTAAATACTTAACCAGCCGCGCATCACCCACCTATAGCTACATTTTGAAATTCTAAGCAGTCCCGCGCTGAAAGAATTTGTCCCAAGACGAAGGAACTCATGCCCACGAGCACACGCGCGCATCTGCCACGCACGCGGACACGCGCCTGCCCAATCCCAAAATCACGCACACGCGTGCGTCCTGCACGAGCGCCAGCAGCGCACACATGCACACTTGCATGTATATTTTGTGTTCTTTTGTTTGATAAATTCATTTATCAAACCTGGTGTCTGTTTGGTGCCGTAACACGTGGGAGTCTGAGTCAAAATAGCCCATGTAGAACTCCAAAATTCCTACAGATTATTAATTAAATTGTTTTCTTCAATCATTAATATTGGTTATTTTAATTATAAATTAAAATTCCATATTTTTGGTTATTTTAGTAATTTTATGAGACTGGTTACTAAATTTGCAGGTTTCCTGCTAAATCAAATGGTAATCAAATTAGGAAGAAACGTCTGAATAATCCATCCTCGCTTTTTTACGTATCGTAAAGGCAGATTCCCCAACGCATTTTGGTGCCTCGTGGCAGGAACTTTAATATTTTTAGTTTTAATAAATAATTGATAAACTAATTTTATTAGTTATTAATTACATGTGATAGTCATTTAAATGCCTTTTCGAAGCTGCTGCACCTACAAGTACTGTGCGGTGCCAGCTTTTGCTTCACTTGTCCCAAATTTAGTTCAAATTCGGATCATGAGGACATATTTACTAAACTTGGCAACACAAATGAGAAAAAAAGCATTTTCTAAAGACAGTACAAACACGCAACAAGCATCTCACACTCCAGGGCCATGGATGCGTGGCAGTACCAGCGCTGGACAGAGACAGGTGAAAATATTGCTCATCTGCTGGATCCACAAGCTTGGTCGCTAGCATCGACCGCGATGGAGAATGGTTTGTTGAAGTCAGGAGATTTGAGCACGGGGAAGTGACACAGCAGAGACTTGAGGCGATTGAAGGGTCTTTGGCATGTTTCATCCCAAGTGAACTTTGCGCCTTTCTTCAGTTGGTTGGTGAGACTGAGAGCAATCTCAGCAATCTCAGCAAAGTTCTTGCAGAAGTACCAATCATAGTATCTGATCATTCCACGGAAGCAGCGGAAAGCTTTTTTGTTGTCAGGAACTGGAAAGTCCACAACTGTTTGGACTTTAGCATTTACAGATGCCGCCTTACCCTGGCCTATAACGTAGCCAGGATACGTGACAGTAGCACAACCAAAGTCACTCTTGTTCAGGGTAACAGGCAGGTTAGTCTGGGTCAGGCGCTGGAACAACATCTCAACATCTTTCAGATGTTCTTCCCAGGAGTCCCTCCATGTGATCAGGTCATCGAGGTACGCACCCGTGTTTGGCAATCCGGCAACTGTAGACTGTATCATCCTTTTGAACGTGGCTGGGGCATTTTTCATGCCAAAGGGTAGGACTTCATACTGGTAAACCCAGATGATGTGGCAAAAGCAGAGATGCTCTTTGCCCTCTCAGTTAAAGGCACACACCAATTACCCTTCAATAAATCAATCTTAGTCAGAAACTGTGCTTGCCCTTCTCTATCACCAATCCTAGGTGTTGGAAACACATCAGTTCTAGTTACAGCATTGACTTTGCGATAATCTGTCCGGAATCAAGTACTTCCACCAGGTTTTGGACCTACCACACAGGGTGAACTCCAATCTGAGTTAGAGGGTCTGTTAATATCATGTTCTAACTTGTACTCAACCTCTCTCTCAGCAATCTTTCTCTTTTCAGGATTCAACCGGTACGGATGCTTTTTTATTGGTTTGGCATCACCAAAATCTACATCATGAGAGGCTATAGAAACTCTCTTTGGGACATCAGGAAATAGATCTTTATATTTCTCGATTAACCTCTCGAACTGATCCTTCTGTGAGGGTTCTAAGTGCTGGAGTTTTACATCAAGATTTTGCAACACCTCAGAATTTGACAATTTACATGAAAGAACTTCAGCTTTAATTCTAGGTTCATTATCTTGAAACTCCCCCTCATCTTCACTAGTCTCGGCTGTAGGAGGATCTGAAGTGACAGCTGCAACCCTAGCATTCCTATCTTGATAAGCCTTCAACATGTTAATGTGACTGTTTTGTTCTCCAGCTGGAGTCTTCACAATGTAATTGAGATCATTGAGTTTTGTCAGAATTTCATAAGGACCATGAAGTCTAGCCTGTAATGGATTGGACTGCAAGGGAAACACAAGGACCTTGTCTCCTGGTTTAAACACACGGCTTCTAGCCTGATGGTCGTACTAAGTTTTCATTTTTCCCTGACTTGAATTCAAGTTCTCTTTGGCTAGGTCACAAGCTGCACGCAGTCTTTCCTTGAACTTGCTAACATAGTCTAACAGGCTGATATGCGGCTCTTTCTCTTGCCATTGTTTACTCAACAATAGCAAAGGTCCTCTCATTTCATGGCCAAACACTAGCTCAAATGGACTGAATCCAGTGGACTCCTGCACTACTTCTCTAGCTGCAAACAACAGCAAATGAACACCTTCATCCCAGTCTTTCTAATGGCCATAACAATAAGTCCTCATCATTGTCTTGAGAGTGGAATGAAACTGCTCTAAGGTACCCTGACTCTCTGGATGATAGGCACTGGAAAGAATCTGTTACGCACCTAGTTCATACACAACCCGCTGAAACAATCCGGAAGTGAAATTGCTACCTTAGTCTGGCTGAATTTCCCTGGGAAGGCCAAACAACGCGAAGAACTTTATCAAAGCCTTCGAGATTGCAGTTTCCTTGATGTTGGGTAGAGGTATGGCTTCAGGGAATCTGGTAGATGCACACATGATTGTCAACAAGTACTGAATTCCAGATCGAGTCTTGGGTAATGGACTAACACAATCAACAATGACCTTAGAGAAGGGCTCCCCAAATGCTGGGATAGGCTGCAATGGAGCTACAGGTAGGTCTAACTGGTGTTTTCCAACTACCCAACAAGTACGGCAAGTTTTGCAAAAGTTCGAAACATCTTTCCGAAGTCCAGGCCAGAAGAACTGTTTCATGATCTTATCAATCAACTAGGAGCCATTGTTAAGCTCTCATTCCTGTAGACCTTCGGAATAACAATTTGCTTGACCACTGCCCAATCTGCATTGGCAGGGATATCAGGAGAATGCCACTTCCGCATCAACACACCATCCTTGAGATAATACCCAACTGGAACCGCGTCTATTTCTTTATCAGGAAGGGCTCTCCTCTTTTGCAGACAAAACTCAGGATCATTAGTTTGCTCCTGAATCAACCACTTTCTGGACAGAGACAAGTTTTCAGACACATCAGGATCACCAGACTCATCTGGCTGGCTGAACAGAGTGCAGATAAAAGTGTCTGATAAGTCCTCAAACAGAGAAACCATAGTAGGCCGATCACAGTCATGATGCGAACCACCTGAGTCATGACTATTCAGTGTGCTGGACGGCACCACATCATCCTCTTCTTGAGCCTTCTTGGCCATAACACGAGTCACTGCGCAGGAAGGATACACAGATGGGTCTTCATCGCCATGGGACGTATGTCAAGTCTACCTATCAATGGAGAAACACCATTGATAGGTAGACTTGACATAAGTCCCACCTTTACCTGTCCTGTAACTAAATCTGACTTCAAGAATACAGAGTGCAGGGGTACAGATACAGTCCTCCCTTCAATACCTTGTACAAGTATGAAATCCCCAGAAGCGGTGTCATCACGTAACTCCAAAGAGTCCATCAACAAAAGTGACTGAGAAGCTCCGGTATCCCTTAGGATATATATGGGTACAGGAGGAGAATGCTCATTCTAAGCCACAAATCCCTCTGACATAAATGAAAGAAATTCCTCCCTCACAAAGTCAGCAGTATCAGGCTTTTTAGCCTAACAAGAAGCATGCAATATAGCAAATCGATCATCTACTACAGGGGTTTCTAACCTTGTCTTCACAAAGGTATTAGGTTTGCTCTCCTTTTCTTTTTCTTTCTTAGCTTTAAGGAACCAACAGTTAGTTGTAACATGACCAGATTTCTTGCAATAATTGAAAACTAGACCACTTTCATCACTGTCAGCTTTCACACTTTGATCAGACCTGTGACTGGATTTCTGAGCACAATCACCAGATCTTTCTTTGTCTTTGGGTGAGGAATCTTGGGTATCACCGTTACCTTGCTTCTGAAATTGGGACCATCTATTATTACTGCTAGACTGGAATTTGGACTTATGTGTGAGAACATACTCATCTGCAAATTTAGCAACTGATTGCAAATTCAGTGCTTGCTTCTCATTAAGGTAGGTCTTAATAGCATCCTTAACACAGTTCTTGAATTCTTCAAGTAACACCATCTCTTTTAGTGAGTTGAAATCATCCTTGACCTCCATAGAAGTACACCAGCGCTCAAAGCAAACCTTCTCGTTAGCAAATTCCACATAAGTCTGATTGTCAGACTTCTTCAGACCTCTGAATTTCTGTCGGCAAGCCTCTGGAACCAACTCATAAGCTCTCAAAATGACCTTTTTGACAACCTCATAATCAGAGGAATCATCTGCAGACAAAGCCGAATAGGCTTGTTGAGCTTTACCCTTGAGAACAGTTTGCAACATCAGAGGCCAGTGTTTCTTTGGCCACTGACAACTCTTAGCTACCTTCTCGAAGCACTGGAAATACTTATCAACCTCCTTTTCTGAGAATGGAGGCACCAGCTTTACCTCCTGGCTAGCCCGAAATTTGTTCTTCGCTTCCACTTTAATTTTTTGTTGCTTCATTTCGAGCCTTTTTTCTCTATCTAACTTCTGTAAATCAAAATCTCTCTGTCTCTGTCTCTCTCTTTCTGCTCTTTCCTCTTTCTCTCTCTCTCTTGCTAATTTTTCTGACTCAAACTGCCTTTCTTTCTCTCTTTCTGCCCTCTCAAATTCTCTTTATTTTTCTTCTCTTTCAATCTCTAGCATTTTTAATTTAAGTTCCATTTCTACATTTGGATTTTCCACTGGAAATTGTTCCAGATCTCCTGGTACAAACACATTTTCATCAATGTAATATTGAACAATCTCTCTAGTCAGTCTTGCTTTTCGCATGGCTGGTTTTACCTCTGTCAACTCTAACTGTCTGCATATTTCTAGCAGTTCTGTCTTTTTAGAAGACTTCAAAACCTCTGCGGTTGGTGATGCCAAGAAATCATCCATTGCTGTTGATCTGTCAATATATATATATATATATATATATATATATATAGGAAAATTTAAAAAAAATAATTTCACACTTTGAAATGTTAGATTTTCAATAAATGACTCACACAATGGTCTCTCCCGGACAAGCCCCCAATTTGTTATGACATATAAGACAGCAAGGGATGACAGAGAAAATTTTAAAACTTATATTTAATTAAACAAAGACTGACAACTGACCTACAATTTATACTACTGACCAAGATTCTCCAAGACATATACAAGAAAAAAAATATTTACAGTCCCTTGTGATGGGGTTGCTTGGTGATGTCCTGGGACAGGGAAATGCTCCAACAGAGGCTAAAATCCACAAAAAAACTTCACAGGTCTTGAACAGATTGACGGTCTGGTAAAATGTATCCTTTTTCTTGCAATTTCTCAAACTACTTTACTCTCAATTTTTCTCCATATATACTCTTTTGCAGCCCCCTCCCACCTTTTAGACTTTTTTTTCAATTCTCTGGGACTTTCCCTCTCAGACATGCCCAGGACATGCCCAAAACCTAGCTCCAGACTGGCTTAATAAAAAAAGTCAACACTGCCCTCTAGTGGCTTATTTTTTTTCCACATTACAGTGCATAATAACACAACATGTGACCTCACCATGGCTGCATCTATCGACCATTCTGGGTGGCCTAAGGCCCAGTTATACTCCTTTTTTCATCCGTTCGTCTATCTGTCCGTTCGTCCGTTCGATACGTATGTACCCTTCATACCTCTGTAGGTCTTTTGTGTTGAGGTGCGCGTTAACACAATACTTCCTCTAGATGGCAGCGCTGAGCGGCAACAAACTGGCATTAATGAAACACGGCCCTGTGGAAGAATGCCTTTTATCAGGGCTCCCAACTCTCACGCATTCAATGCCTCATTCACGTTCCCGTGCTGTGGTCAGCAATTATTCAATCATTTAAATGCATGTGTTTCACGATCGTTCAAATTGTTTAAATGAAATAAGACCATTTGAAACATTTTTATGCAATTCCATTGCTTCCAACCCCTGAATGAAGAAAAGCGTGAGAAGTAATTGATTTCCATATTGCTAGTGGTGAAATTCACTGTAACACATGTGAAACTGATAAACTTCAGTGCACGAGAACTTCAACTCCACCTGAGAATCTCTATAAATGGGCCGTTTGTTGCTTCAACTGAACAATGCTCGCCCTTCAACTACACCAAAGCTAGATTAGGAAATGTCACCAAAAATCCTGGTATCTACAAGAAGAGTTTGTCAAATTCTCTCATAAAGTGGTTTTCATGGCCGAATTAGTACACAGAAGCCTGCATCAAACAGAAAACAAATAACCTGCATTGCATTTGCCAAGGCCCACAGCTTGCAGAAAGGATTGATAGTGGAAAAGTGGCTGAAAGTTTATTTTTCTGATGAATCATCCATTGAACTGCATCCCAGTGGCCGTACAAGACCTGTTGGAACCCTCATGGACCCAAGATTCTCCCAAAAAACAATCATGTTTGGTGGAGGAAAAATCTTGGTTTGTTGTTACAGTCAGTATGGGGGGTGAGAAAGATCTGAAGTTCTTGCTGCCCTGACTCATACTGCTGCTCCTTCTCATACTTCTTTCTCTGCATCACAGTTCCTGAAAGCGCAGAAGGTGAAGGTACTCTAGGATTGGCCGACCCTGTCACCTGACATGAACATTATTGTGCATTTCAGGGGTAAGATGAAGGAAGAGGCTTGGAAGATGAAACCATAGAATCTTGATGAACTCTGGGAGTCCTGTAAGGCTGTTTTCTTTGCCATTACTTTTGTCCAAGCAAAATCTGACCTTTCTGTACTAATTAAATAATAAAACTAAATGAATGACACAAAACTCTATTCTGGTATATTTTGCATAATCTCGAGGGCTTTGCCTTACATATAAGCCATTTTTTATTCCAATCGATCGACTACAAGTCAGGTTATTATTTGTTGTTCCTACAACTTGGATAAGTAACAAGACTTTTGTCAGGCCCTGGAAATGTAATCCAGCTGTTCCTCAAAGCAGCATCACCAGATGAAATGATAAAAATATTTTTATCTGGGTTTTGACCATCAACAACGGAACAGTTATGTCCTCCGCTGCCCATAGCTCTCCTTTTCTTCGTCATGCTTGACTCTGTTTGGCTTACGTTGAGTAGAAATGCAAATGGCGAATTCGCTTCCTTCTCTCCAGAAAACAGTGGGAGTGGTTTTCTCCCTGGCCCCTCCTCGGCTTCTTCCTGACGTCAACAAGAAGCCAAATCTGAAATCGTGTTTTTTTCTCCCCCCCTACTGAATTCATGGGGGGGGGCAAGAGTGAAGCTCTTTGCCCGGAAAACATGCCCGCTATTGTCAGTGACAGAGAAGATTGAGGCAAACATGCAATAACCGGAAAAAAATGGATTTTCAGGTGATGGATCCTTTAAACGATCATGAAACACATGCATTGCTTCTAAAGAAAAGTCCGGAGTCATAACGCAGGTGAAACTGATAAACCTCCATGTGCAAGGACTTAAATTCCGTGCGAGAATCTTGTACGCATGTGTTGATTGAATAATTGCTGACAACAGCAGGGGAACGAAAATATGCTACTATAACTCACGCGGAATACATGAGAGTTGACAGGTGTGCGTTATTAATGAAAACTGACCACACCTGGGGCTTTTCTGATGGTAATTTAAATGAATGATTGAAAACTGGTCATGGGAGGGCATTTGTCCCCAAAGAGGACAAATGCCCTCCCAAGCTTGGTATCCTGGCAATGCCTCTGGTTGGGACGTTGTGAAAAACGTGAATCAAAGCAGAACACAATGATTTGCAAATCTCATAAACCCACATTTTATTCACAATAGGACTAGGGGTGTGAAACAATATTGATATGTTAATATATCGCAATACTCGGCTGCCCAAGAAAATAACTATTTTTTTTAGCTCCTAATATCGATTTTTAAAAATTTTTTATTAAAATAATGATTCCTGTTTCATTTACACTCACTATGAATACAGGAAGACCTCCGTGCCTCTACTCCAATAGATGGTGTGGAAGAACCACTGCTGTGTGGGCCAGCGGCATTGCTCTAGTAGAGGCAGTCGTAGTGGCTAAGGTAACCGAGGCAAGCATGGCTAACACCATTACAACGCCTCCGCAGTTCAAACCAAACTTGTGGGAACACTTTGGATTCCAAGTCAAAAAGGGGAGCAAAAGCACAGAGATACAAAAAACACTAGAGTGGACGAGGTCACTGGCTGGACCAAAGCACACACGGCAGAATAGCTCCGCAATCTTGAGTATGTATAAATGTCGATTTATACATACCCCATACATATACATGGGTGTCGAGATTTTTTTTTTTTTCTCGGAAGAGACTTGTTTTCAATGTTCTTTTTCATCTTTTCATGTAAAAAGGACACGAATAAGGAATTGTGATTGCACAACAATATTTCTGCTCCATTATTTGGCAAAGCAAAAGAATAAGCTCTACGATCGCCTTACCCTTTATATTATCACTCAGTTAACGTTTTCATTTCGTTCAAAGAAAAAGCGTTCACATTCAGCTGTGCTTGTGAATCTGACCCAGGTCTATACCTGGAAGAAACTCGTCATTTTATGCATATATGAATTTATATGTATGCTTTGTGTATTATGATCAGAACAACTTCATTCTGAAGTTTTCATACCTACTTGTTGTCTTCATTTAATTCATCTTTGCCCTGACACAATGGATAATAGGATGATATTGTGTGTTGCCCCAACTGGGTTCAATGTAGAAGTCTCAAAACTAAAGTATGTCAATGGAACTGCGCCAGTTTCAGTTTCCGCGAATAGATGGTTAATAATAAACTAATAAACTGAAGCCTTTTTTGCCAGGTAATTTAACTGGCACCTTTTTAGCAGTTATTTTAACTGTAATTTTACAATAAGTTTACCACAGAGTTCAGTACATATTCAGTGAAAACCACGGTTAAATGCGTGCAGGACTCCTCTTACAGTTAAGATGACAAAGAGACAATGAGTTAATTTAACTGTTAAATTCAGTCAGTTTATAACAGTGTAGGAAAGCCGAACTTCATTTTGTTGCTCTGTTGCGACTGCGTATGTGCATGGTGCAAACCAGCTTGACAGGTATACACAAGTGCTTTTGAATGGACATGCATTGTGATGGGCTGGACATTTTGTCCGATGTAAACGAAAATCCGTTATATAAAATCAGGTATATTCAATGTTTATTTCATGGAAAAACATTACAGAAAAAAAATTGGGACATCAGATGTTGTCCGGTATGAGCGAGTTTCCGTTTTATACAAGGACGATTTAGTTCTACTGTATTTTCCTATGAACGTCTGCCCCGATATACATACACAAGATGGCAGCCAAATGCTGCCACAGAAACGAAAACTTAGTCCACTCTAGTGTCTTTATATCTATTATAAATTCATTTGCATGTGTGATTATGGAAAAAATACCATTTATTAACATGACTATTTCAAAATCACTCTGGAACAATGAGAAAGACCCCCAAAATAAATTATGGATATTTTGTACATAAAAACACATTCTTTCAAAAACCAGGTTTTCGGTTGGTGTCTGGAATCATAAATTGTGAATATAAGATTAAAACTTTGTATATTAAAATTATATACAAAAGTTTGTATATAAAACTTTCCATATTTGGACCTGATTAGTCATAACACCACCTTTATGATAAGCCTAAAGATGTAGTCCTATTACTAAACTGACAATATGCACATTCTCAGATTCCTATGTACAATACAGATGATTGAAAAAGCGTTCAGAAATTTAAGGGTCACAATTTTTCAAAGTTCAGATGCCCGGCATTTTCCCAAAAATCCAAATAGAACCTGGTGGATTCACTGGCCAACTGTGCAGTAGCAATATAATAAGTATATGAACCAGAATGGTCCTATCAGTAATAGTTGAGGAGATAATGCAGTTTGAAAATGGTGTCTCAAAACATGATGCTCAAAAATGGCCCAAAATTGACTCAACCTTGTGCCATTCTTGAATGGTGAAAAATATATTTGGAGTAGGGACCTGAAATTTTGGGTTTATGCTATGTAGAGGTTTATCTATCATATATAATTTATCCATACAAATCTGAGGGGGTCGAGCTGGGACCATTTGATGATTTCTCATGGAATGATCTGTTTAGTGCAGTGTTCAAACTGACACAATAGGAGAAAACAATATTCTGACTTATGTGCTTATGTGCATTGTCAACAACTCAGAGTAGCAAATCCTGTGTGTGTTAGTTGTGCTCATTGCAGGTTACTTTCAGTGTGTTGTTCAGGGAAAAGAGTAATGGTAACTTTGAGACATTTACAGTTGTCTCTGTAGCAAGAAACTTGAGGCACTTTATGATTTCAATTGCTGTTTGTAATACCACTTTTTCTATTTTTTTCAGTGAAAAAGATGTGCATAAATTTTAATAAAATGCTATGGCTGTTTTGAATCAAATGGCTTTGACTCAGTTTGTCTTCTGAATGATCAATATCATCTGTTGAACATATACTGCAACTTGTGTTATCTCCATTTTTAATTTTTAAGTTAACTTTGCGGAATATTGCAATATATCATGATATCATGATATCGTGATACTATCGTATCTTGACCCAAGTATCATGATACAAATCGTGTCATGAGGTCCATGCCAATACTCACCCCTAGTTTTAAGGCCAAACAGATTTGCTAACATCTAAGTGTCCCTGAAAACTCTTGAGGGCAGTTGCAAAAGCCTTGACAATCAGTTACTTTCCTTTCCATCTCTTTTCCATTTGCCTCCTCAGTGTGTAATTCGTGACAAGCCAGAGCTGACAATGATTCTCTTTGTGTATGCATCATTTTATATGAATTTTATGGTAGCGAGCCTAGGACAATTCATCTGCCCAGATGAGCCTAATATGATTGCCCAGATTCAATTGCCTAAATGAACTGTGATATATTATTAGGAGTACCACCATGGAGTCATGGACTGTGCAACCCTCAGGTTGCCACACGGACTGAATGACTTATGAGTCTCCTCATGGACTGTGATCAGGTTGACTTTCTGGTTGTCATGGACCTGGGAAATGTTGGGCTCTAAGTTTGATCTCAAGGATTGTGGAACGAACCGCAACCATCAGATCAAAAGGGGAGGATGTGGGCCAACACCTGCCAAAATGGCTGCAAACCACAACGAACAGTCATTTTAAGTACATTTCCCAGAATTCCAAAAGCATTATCTCTAATGCAATAAAAACTAATGACGTCAAACCCCCTACAAGAAGTCAAGTGAAGTCAAGTGAGTCAAGTGTCCCTCTCTCTGGACTTTGCCACGGCGGAGTTAATAGCTATCAAGGGTGCGCATCTATCTGACTGAAAAGTTTCCTTGGAACAAAACAAAGTTTTTCAGACCTCTCCACTTGGCCATGATAGAATTAAAGATTAACTATATTCTGCTCCATAATTGCTGAAGTTGCCAATAGGCCTAGCTGTTCAATAACCGATTAAAAAGAATGTACACTGCGAGACAACAGTGGAATTTCTATTTTTCCCAACTTCTTTAACTTTTTGGAAGAAACGAAAGGTGACCAGCTTCCCTTTTTATTTTTCCCGATCAACAAGTTAATGAAGTTTGTGCACTTGTGCCTGGAAAAGCAGACACTGCTTCTTTTCCACTGACGAGCATGAGGAAACAAAGACCGCCACCCCAGCCTTCACTCAGACACCGTCACCGAAGAACTGGGTCACTCACTTGGCAGTGATCCCAAGTAAGGCATGCATCTGGGCAGATTTAGCGAGAATATAAAATGCGCATTTCTATGCTAATTGTTGATGTGTGAATGTAATTATTACTGTATACCTTGAGCTGTGTTTTCTTTGCTTGCTGGTTTTAATGTACTGGACGTACTGTGTACTGCAGGAAGGCCTGTTCACAGAAATGTTTCAAATTTCTTTTAGTTATAAAACATGGAGGAGCCTTTGTAACTTTCTTTCTGCTGTAACTTCCTGCTGATCCTTCTTTTAATACATATATTAATGTTATAATGTTGGTAGTCCATGCTCAACCTCTGAAAAGTTTCTAAACATAAAATACAGGGATTTTGCCGTAATCCAAGAAATAGATTTCGTGAGCTTTATTTCCTCTCTGAACAGCTCCTCCCAAGATCTTCGCGAGATCTGGGCAAAACCTGACATCAGGTTGTGCCGTCCAATTAGTACAGAGCTAGCCAGAGCCAACCACTGCGCTGGACCTGCCCACATCGGAAACTATTCTTGCAGGCAATAACAACGGCAGATCATACTATGCCTTAGTAGCGTTGATGTTTGGAAAGAAGAACCGCAGATCATTTGAGGGGCAATTTTTTCAGTATCTCTCCCAAAGCTACTTGTCCGTTTACTTTTGGACGCGAAGAAAAACAAACATTTCTCTTCCAAAAAACGATGCCCCCAGAAATCAGTGGGTAGCTTTTTTTGTTTCCTGGCAGCAAACAGCCATGGCCAAAGGGAACGTTAGCTGTTTGTGCTCAGCATTTCACCAAAGATAGCTTTGTCAATAAAGGATAATTCGGCACAGGATAAGCGTTTCTGCTCCTTTTCAAACCTGAAGCAGTTGCATTGATCAAGCGCTCGAAGCCACAAGCTGTAAGTAACCATATAACAGCAAATAATGCAAGTGAAGCTAACGTGTTACGGGTGGCTAGCAGGACCACTAGCGATAGTTGGCACTAACAACTGGCCTCAAACGCAGGGTTTGAAAATATCTGAAGATAAAGCCTGTATCGGTCGCGACTGTCCTTGACTCTCAGACACAGAAGCCGTAAGTTGCTTTTACTGCATAAGCTAAACTGACGTGATAGCCAGTTGATTGTGGCTGTAGCTCACCTTACTAATTGATTAACAAGCTCTCAGCACTTGCCCTGTTCTAGTCTCCGCCTCTTGCCAATACCTAATCTTCTTTGCTGCATCTCTCTTTTCTCTCATTATCTATGCATGTTAAAACTCCCTAACCGGAGCCGTATATCTGCAAAGACGCTGTCTCGTGATCCCTGTCCGCATTCTGGCTTTTGCCCATTTCATGTGATTAAGGTCTACCTCATGTTCCCTCTTTTGTAATTAGTCTGACTTCATGCACCTGTGTTCTGTTGAACATGTGACCTCCCGTATGTGTATATTAGTAGTCTTCTCACAGCATTTCCCTGTCAGAACGTTTCTCTTGTTTACCTGTGCTGCTTTCGTATTCGCCTTGTACTCATAGTGTTACTCTTCTGACTGGACCGTCCGGCTTACGATTTTTGGCTCTGCATTTTGGATTATTGTTGCATCTGTGTTTACGAACCCTTTCTTGCCCGACTACGATTTTTACGATTTCTGCCCTGTTAATGGTTTGGACTTCGCCCACTGCTTTTTGGTTTTTGCTTCTCTGACAAATCGTGCCTGTGTACCGAACCTATTTTTGCCTGACCACGAGTACTGTGTTTGCTACCCTGGTTTTCGACTCTGATTCCGACCTCCTGGATTGTGACTTTTGGATTGTGGACTCTGTACCTTTGCCTTCGGCCCAGTGGGGGTTTCCCCCCTAGCTCAATAAAATCTGTTTACCTGCAATCCTGTGTTCTGGCGACTGGTTCCTGAACGATACCTCACAGGTAGGGATGAAGGATGGGAAACCCAGGCACTCTCTGACTGGCAGGTTTTTAGAAAATTAAGAAATAATTGCTTCCCATTGATTAAAAAAGCAAAATCTGATTATTGTATTTTGTCTCTAGCCAAAGGTCAGGGTAATTCTGCAAAATTTTGAAAAATTGTGAAGTCCCTGAATTGTTATCCGTCTTCATCTATACCACACTCTAATCACACCGATTCTGGTCCTATAACTGATAAACACAAAATCTGTGATCATTTAAACCAACATTTTATAGCGGCCGGAAACCTTTTTGAAAATTTAATTAATCAGCCCTTCACAGGGGATATGTCTGACCTCAGCTCCAGTTCATTTGCAAATTCTCTAAAATCTAGAGTATTGTTTTCATTTAGGAAATTTCAAGCGAATGAGGTCCTACAAGAATTGAAATGAATTGATTTAAATAATTCCACTGGTAAGGATCATCTAGTTCCGAGCCTTTTGCGTTTAGCAGCCCCAATGATTGCGCGTTCAATAACCAATATTTTTAACTTGTCAGTATCGACAGGGACTATTCACAGTGTATGGAAAGCTGCTCATGTTATTCCATTATTTAAAGGTGGTGATCCCTGTTCAGTGAACAGCTACAGACCTATCTCAAAATTGCCTTGCTTGGCTAGGATTTTAGAATCTCTCATTAAGCAACAATTGCGCAGCTTTTTAACTTTAAACAACATTTTAACTTCTCTGCAATCTGGCTTCAGGCCTGGTCATAGCACCATCACAGCAGCTTCAGTGGTTTTAAATTATTTGATATCAGCCGTGGATAATAAACAAAAATATGCCACCCTATTAATTGATTTAGCAAAAGCTTTCGATACAGTGGACCATTTTATTTTATTAAAAAAGTTGTCCTCCATTGGTCTGATTGTGATGCTTGCTTGTGGTTTCAGGACTATCTCTCTATAGAACACAAGCTATTATGCTTAGGGATGCGAAGTCGCAATTTTCAAGTGACGAAAGGCGTACCCCAAGGATCCATTCTTGGACCAATTTTATTCACAATTTACATTAATAATATTGCTCGTAATATTGCAAATTGCAAGGTTCATTTTCATGCAGATGACACTGTATTGTACTCCTCTGCACCAACATGTGCCCAGGCTCTTATCTATCTGCAATCGGCTTTTAATCTTATTCAACATGCTCTGGCAGATCTGAAACTTGTTTTAAATACGGATAAAACTAAGTTCATGTTCTTTCTGCTCGGAATGCAATTATACCAAATGATTGAATTTTATCGGTGTCTGGCGCTAAAATTGAGCAAGTTCAGTCTTACAAGTATTTGGGTATCTGGCCGGATCATGATTTTTCCTTTAACACTCGTGTCTAACTTGTCCAAGAAAATATGAAGAAAAATTGGGTTTCTTTACAGAAACAGGTCTTGTTTTTCTTTAGACTGTCAGAAGAGGATTCTCCAGGCAACAATCTTACCTTTATTTGACTATGAGGATATCCTTTACATGCATGCCTCTGATAGTACTTTAAGACCTCTGGACGCTATTTATCGCAGTGCCCTGCGTTTTATCACTGGAGATTGTTTCCGCACTCATCACTGTGTGTTATATAGTTCTGTTGGGAGGTTTTCCCTTTATTTTAGAAGGAAGCTCCATTGTATTTTATTTATTTATAAAGCATTGCTTAGCAAGCTTCCTACGTATCTAACTAGGCTTTTGTCCTTGAAAATCCAAAGCCAGCATGTTAGATCGCAAGGGTGGATTTTGTGACAGTCACCCAGTACTAGGACAAACTTGGACTGTTCTGCTTTCAGCTCATTTGCACCTTATGTCTGGAATAGATGCCAAGACTCTCTGAAGCTTGACAGTCTCATTTCCTTTGATTCCTTCAAGAATCAACTGTTGGAGATGTTACTTGAGGAGGCCAGATGTACTTACCTTTAGTTTCATCCTTGAACTTGTTCTCCATCTTTTGCACCTGAATGTTTTTTTTTTAATTTTGATTGTATTTTCAAGTTTGTTTTCCTTTATTCTGCATTTGTTGTATGGAACTGTGTGAATCTCACACTGCTCTGTCTGTTACCCACTTTGTATTAGTTTTATTGTATTCAGGGCTCCCCTGAAAAAGAGACCTCGGTCTCAGTGGGACTCCCTGCAATAAAGCAAAATAATAATAAAGCGTAGCAACCTACACTACATCTAAATAGACAGGATGGTTTGAAAAACTGTCTAGAAGAGTTTATTTACTCAAAAACTCAACAGAAATGAGCCTAAATTGTGTTTCGGGTGAAATACCCCTTGACAGTCCTTTGGAACATTTTGTTTCAAGGTACGGGTGAACTACTGGTGAAATCAGCTGGCTAGGTTCATGCACAGAACCAATGTATGACAGGACTTTCTGACCACTGGGCACTGCCACACACTAGGAGAGGGCCAACGTGTGATAAAAGACAGCAGGGAGAAAAGTAAAAGAGGTTTGCTTTCTTAAAGGGGACACTGGCGAAGGTGGGGAAGGATGGTGGCTTTCTGGCTAAGATGATGACTCACTTACCCGAATAGACAAAATAGGGGGCGGAAATGCTTCCGATCCGCGCAGCCATGGAGCAGGCACACATGGCTGTGTTCCTCAAGACTGTGGGATATAGCTCAGCCGTGAATGGATAGGCGATTGCAAAAGCCATAGTGGTCCCAAATTTTCCCATCATCTCCAGTGTGGTAGAAAGTGTGCTGTAATCTGTCAAGTAAAAAGTGGTAAAATGTGAGCCCAATGTGTGCCCACTTGCCAAAACATTGAACATTTGGTATTGAACATTTGGAAATTGAACATTTCCATTAATCAGCACCCACTGTGGCTGTCCAGGACCAGGGTTGTCAATCCCTGGTCTATTGATGTCAATGTGAAAACAGTACTGGTTAGTTCTTGGATTGGAGACGTCAAGAAAAAAAAATAGGACACAGGGTTCTGTAGCTTACCGGCAAGCAGTCTTACAGTGATGATACAAGTTATGAAAGTTTCATGACATTTGACAGTTGAATTGATGAAAATCAATGTCAGGGTCACTAAATAAAAGTTCACATACATTTATAAGACCTACTGTAATACAATCCTAAGCTCTGAAGCATTTTTGGTGATGAAAGTCATTGAAATATGTCAATATGTATTTAATATGTCAATTGTGAACTTTAAAGGTCACAGAATATCAGGTTTCGGTCAGTAAATGGACTTCATATTTGACTTTCTATAACTTAAATATCTCTATCCAAACCTTGGCTCAATCCGTGACCATTTTGGTGATACAAGTCATTGTAATTTCACTGTCGAAATTGATCCTAAAAGGTCTCCGATGGTCAGTAACCTCATCGCTCACTGTAAAGCGTCTTTGTGACAGTCTCTGTGGTAAGTGCTTTACAAATAAATTGAAATTGAAAATTGAAATTGAACACTCTCTTGGTCAAGTTTGACCTTCAAAGGTCAGTATGAAGATCAACCAATGAAAGTTCATACATGACTTCTATACGTCTTCAATACAAACCTACTCTCAATCTGTAATGATTTTACTGATATAAGTCATTGAAATTTCACTATGTGAAGTTTTGACTTTTGAAGCTTGCCGATGGTCAAGTTCAAGGCCACCAAATGAATGTTCATATATGACTTCCTATTAGTGTTCAATGCACATATGTTCCCAATATTCAATATTTTCAAGCCTAGAAGCTTTTGAAAATTGTAACATTTTGCTTGACCTGAAGTTTGACCTTTCAAGGTCATCTGAGGTCAACTTTAACACAGCCAAAATACAGGTCATATACGCCAGCAATACAAAATTAATCTCTATCTGCAACCATTTAGCTTCCACAGGCAATTTGGCCCATTCTCCATAAGACCCAATGTTAAAGTACAGCTCCCCCACTTCCCGTCCCGATTCAAAATTTCAAGGGCTCATAAAACAAAAGAAAAAAAGATTCAATCAAAAATTCGAGAAAACCATCTGGAGATATGGTCTAGTAGTATGTTATTGCAAATTTACATGAAAATTCATCAGGCCAAAAAAAAAAAAAAGTTCCGGACAACGGACGCCACACCACGACAATAGCTTATAGGCCCATAGGGCTGGTACACTAAAACAGCTTCTGTGGGAAAGAAAAAAAAAAGTCATTTGGTAACTTGGGGGGCTATATTGTCCTAGTTCTGTCAAGAGGATAACCGACCACAGAATAGAAATACTTAAATATGGCTCTCAAGGGTATTAGCACTGGTAGTTGTCTTTTTTTCTTCTTGAAATAGGAGTAAGATAAATGCTTTTGCCACTCTTAGTGTATTTTGACTGACAGTGGTTCTGGTTAGGATCCAGGTGGTTCAAGATGCTCAAGAGGAGCTTGGTTCTTTGTAGCGAACCCTCATCGAACTAACCCAGGTTTCCACTTTTTTCGAGCAAAACTGCTGTAAGTAAGGACACGTCAACAGCGTGCGTGATTTGGCACTGCACATAAAAGGGAACTGTCAGTCTATATCAAGCAATACAGGAGGATGGAATGCTTGTTTTACTGGCAAATTGGTTTGTCCTCTTACTACAGGTTTTTCTGTTTATCAGGCAAGAAAAATGGCCCTGCCAATCACAATAAGAAGACTTGGCAACTGTTATGTGCAAGACGATTGGTATGTAAAATGTTTTCAGGTGTAACTTAGTTTTAGCGTGAAGTAGAAATAACAACTAACCGTCTTAAAGGAGAAGTAGCATTTTTACAGTTTTGACATCATTTGTGGCATAAAATACAATCATATACTCACCCATATTACTTTCGTGTCACTAGAAGTCCTTCGGAAGATATTTAGATCCAAAGAGAGCCGCGTATATCCGTGTAATGGGAGTGAATGTCGCATTCTAATGTTGCATTATCTGTCGCGAAACTCATTCATTTCACCAGTATTTTATGATTTGCTAGTGTTGATCCCCTTTTGAGTTGGAGGTTGCCTGTTATCATCCTCCGGTGTCTGTAGCTTGACGTACTCACCTCTGAACTGAATATTGTCATCTCAGGTGCCGCGCGCAGGCCCAGTACGACTCATTAGCTCAGCGACGGTCGGCTGCTTTATGTGGATTTTGTTACCGCTAGTTTTGTGGAACATGGCTGAATGTTTTCCGGATGACAAGGTTGTGGACGGCAACTTTGAATATGATGGGTGTCCTTACCATTTGACCCAGAGTGTACAGATGAGGAAAGGATGAAAAGGATGAAAGGATGCGGAGGCAAAGAGAGGAACAGCTGGCCAGAGAACAAAAAAACGCTGCACATCCGCGCATAGATGGTAAATGGTGGTGGACAATGTTTGACTATGCCTAGAGAGGAGGAATACCTTTGCTGCTCTGAGTGGGATTTGAGGCCAGGAGATATATGTCTGGATATCTCCAGAAATGACTGTCTCACAACTCTGGTGGATTTCGCTTCTATGATCAACCGGGCTGTGGTAGAGACTTTTTTTTGCGTACCAAAAATAAACTGGAAGACCCAGCCAAAGCCTGAAGGACCGAATGGGCAACTTTCAACTGAGAAAATAGCCTACGCACTCGCATACATTGTTTATTAGGGCCCAAGCCGACTGCAAGTCGTCTGCGGAGGGCGCTATTGAAATCGGGCTGTTTATTAGGGCCCAGCCGACTGCAAGTCCTCTGCAAAGGGCCCTATTGAAATTGCACTGTTTATTATTATTATTTTTTATTTATTTTTTTTAAACTATTATTCTTCCGACATTTAGCCCCTTTCCCAATTGTAAAAACGCGTTTAACTTTCCACGTTCGTCTGGCCGGATCCGAAATTCAATATGTTTGGGTTCTCGTACATGGTCGACGCAAATGGCCAAAATAGCGCCCCCAAACACGTTTCAAAGTTCCCATAGGGAAATTTGGTTACTTTTTTGAAGGCAAATGAAATTCGGTACACATCAGTAGCATACCAAGACTTACAAAAAATTTCATTGGAGCCATGTCCTAAACCCAACAGAAAGTCGGACATTTTGATTTGAATTTTTGAATTTTACAAAACCCAAAACCAGTGAAGTTGGCACGTTGTGTAAATCGTAAATACAAACAGAATACAATGATTTGCAATTTTTTTTTGCTTTAGCCTGTTGACATAAGTCTTGCTCACGCGGGGGGTAATTTTACAGAGCTTGCCCTCCTCCTAACAAGAGCAAAATGAGTCGAGTCGCTAAATTTTGTCACGCCTTCGCAGCCACGCCCTTTGACCTACAGTAATGCAGAGCACAACTTTGTATCAGCTTGGTATCTAGATGATCTGGACCAAATTTGAAGTCGCAAAATCCCTAGGGAGGAGTTTGTTTTACAAAACCCAAAACCTGTGAAGTTGGCACGTTATGTAAATCTTAGATAAAAATAGAAAACAATGATTTGCAAATCCTTTTCAACCTATATTCAATTGAATACACTGCAAAGACAAGTTACTTAATGTTTGAACAGGTAAACTGTGTAATTTTTTGCAAATATTAGCTCATTTGGAATTTGATGCCTGCAACATGTTTCAAAAAAGATGGCACAAGTGCCAAAAAAGACTGAGAGAGTTGAGGAAGGCTCGTCAAACACTTATTTGGAACAACCTACAGGTGAACGGGCTAATTGGGAACAGGTGGGTGCAATGTTTGGGTATAAAAGCAGCTTCCCTGAAATGCTCAGTCATTCACAAACAAGGATGGGGCGAGGGTCACCACTGAGTGAACAAATGCGTCAGCTGTTTGTCGAACAGTTTAAAAACAACATTCCTCAACAAGCTATTGCAAGAAATTTAGGGATTTCATCATCTACGGTCCGTAATATTGTCAAAAGGTTCAGAGAATCTGGAGAAATCACTGCATGTAAGCGACAAGGCCGAAAACCAACATTGAATGCCCGTGACCTTCGATCCCTCAGGCAGTACTGCATCAAAAACCGACATCAGTGTGTAAAGGACATTACCACATGAGCTGAGGAACACTTCAGAAAACCACTGTCAGTAACTACAGTTCGTCGCTACATCTGCAAGTGCAAGTTAAAACTCTACAATGCAAAGCGAAAGCCATTTATCAACAGCACCCAGAAACACTGCCGGCTTCGCTGGGCCCAAGCTCATCTAAGATGGACTGATGCAAAGTGGAAAAGTGTTCTGTGGTCTGACGAGTCCACATTTCAAATTGTTTTTGGAAACTGTGGACGTTGTGTCCTCCGGACCAAAGAGGAAAAGAACCATCCGGACTGTTATAGGCGCAAAGTTCAAAAGCCAGCATCTGTGATGGTATGGGGGTGTATTAGTGCCCAAGGCATGGGCAACTTACACATATGTGAAAGCACCATTCATGCTGAAAGGTACATACAGGTTTTGGAGCAACATATGTTGCCATCCAAGCAACGTCTTTTTCATGGACGCCCCTGCTTATTTCAGCAAGACAATGCCAAGCCACATTCTGCACGTGTTACAACATCATGGCTCCGTAGTAAAAGAGTGCGGGTACTAGGCTGGCCTGCCTGTAGTCCAGACCTGTCTCTCATTGAAAATGTGTGGCGCATTATGAAGCATAAAATACGACAACGGAGACCCCGGACTGTTGAACAACTTAAGCTGTACATCAAGCAAGAATGGGAAAGAGTTCCACCTGAAAAGCTTCAAAAATTGGTCTCCTCAGTTCCCAAACGTTTACTGAGTGTCGTTAAAAGGAAAGGCGATGTAACACAGTGGTAAAAAGGCCCCTGTGCCAACTTTTTTGCAATGTGTTGCTGCCTTTAAATTCTAAGTTAATGATTATTTGCAAAAAAAAATAAAGTTTCTCAGTTTGAACATTAAGCATCTTGTCTTTGCAGTGTATTCAACTGAATATAAGTTGAAAAGGATTTGCAAATCATTGTTTTCTATTTTTATCTACGATTTACATAACGTGCCAACTTCACAGGTTTTGGGTTTTGTAAAACAAACTCCTCCCTAGGGATTTTGCGACTTCAAATTTGGTCCAGATCATCTAGATACCAAGCTGATACAAAGTTGTGCTCTGCATTACTGTAGGTCAAAGGGCGTGGCTGCGAAGGCGTGACAAAATTTAGCGACTCGACTCATTTTGCTATTGTTAGGAGGAGGGCAAGCTCTGTAAAATTACCCCCCGCGTGAGCAAGACTTATGTCAACAGGCTAAAGCAGCAGTTTTGTTTTAGTAAACAATTAAGGTAAAAGTAATGTCAGCCTTGACAAGCGATTATTTAAGTTAGACCTAAGGTTACCGCACTGACTACATGTAGTTTGGTAGCCAAACCTAGTGTGTCCAGTCAATTACAGCTAGAGAGAGCTGAGTATGCAGTAACCACCCTTAAGAACGGAGGCTAGGCTTTGTACTAGGCTGCTGCTACCAATTTTTTTTGACGGCATATTATGATGGCTGGCGAATGATAACCTTACCGATCTTCTCTGTAGATGATACCGTTAATAACTGAGTAATGTCATTCTTGTCAGGCGATTATTTACCCAGCTGACTACATGTTACTTTAACGTAACGTTAGCAGCGGAATAGCCAGCCTGAACAGCTAACATAGCAAGCTAGTTTAATACTCTCACCTCTCTTTGAAAAGAATTTCGTAATGTTCTGGACCCCTGCTTTGCTCTTCCTGTCCTCTCCCTAGTCTTTTCTGGCGTCCAGATGTGTGTGCGTTTGTATGTATGCTCTTGGACATCATATTCGCAAGGACGGTGATCCCTGTTTGCTGCCTTAGTTCACGACCTCGCCAGCAAAAACGCACAGACAATTTTCCAATACGAGCATGAAGCATGGATTGAACCATTTTTAAAGAAGGGGGTTACTGAAATGTATTTCATCAATATTGCATGCCTTAATGGCTTTGTTTAAACTCTGATGTATTAGCATTAATATTAGGTAAATCTATGCAAAATAATTTTGTCATGGCGTCTACTGTGGGTTTTGTGGGCCCCAATGGACTGTGAGCCTTTATGACGGCGCTGAATTAGAGAAGTAGTGGAGCTCCACTCCTCCGTGCGTTTGCAGCTAGACCCTTTTGGCTGAATTGTGCACGTGAAGCATCATCTTCGGCTGACGCATGCAGCAACTACGGCAGCTAATAGCCGCTTTGCTTCCCCCGTCTGGAAGAAACCGGTTAACTCTGACTGAACAGAACAGTAATCGAGGGAGAAAACGAAACTATCAACGAAAACAAAGCTAATTTTACCTGCAATTTAGTTTAGTTTTAGTTAGTTTTGTATTGTCCATTGTAGTTTTTATTTAGTTTTCCTTTTTTTAAAAATTGACATTTTTATTTTTATTTCAGTCAACTAAATTATTTTTTCACTGATAGTTTTAGTTTTAGTCTTAGTTTTCGTTAACTATAATAACCCTGCAGCTAGGGCGTAACAAAGTTTGGGTACTCGCCAAAAAAATTTCAAAATGCTCTCACGCCAACATACTGGATCGTAGCAGCTTCCAACTTGCTGGAAATGATAGCTTTGCCCTGAATGTCTCAATATAATTACTTCCCACATTACGAATAGCGCCCCCCGGTGGTACCAGGAAGTTTTCAGTTTGGTTACTTTGTTGTAGGTACACATGTGTATTTGGCCAAGACGCACAAAAAAGTCTCTGGCATCATTTGTCAACTCCAAACAGGAAGTCGGCCATTTTGATTTTAACATGTCATTTTTGCCTGATTTCCACACATTGTATTTTCATGCACTCTTCCTAGAGATTTCATCCAATCAAAGCCAGATTTATTAGTAAACATCAAGAGAACATGCTGATCAAAAGTTGAGCTCTGCAGGTCTGTAAGTCAGTGGGCGTGGCCGCTAACAGGAAGTGACCAGTTTTACTTTCACTTGTACTGATGACACATAGCTGGACACATCAACTTTACTTTCACAGCTTTAATTATTATTATTATTCTTGTGACAATTCAAAGGCCAATTTCGCCCCTTTCCCAATGGTGAAAACGCGTCTTACTTTCCACATACATCCGACCGGATCCGAAATTTGATATTTTTGTGCAGTCGCACAGGTTCGGCCCTAAATGCCGAAATAGCGCCCCCCAAACACGTTTCAAAATTCCCATAGGGAAATTCAGTTACTTTGTCGTAAGCAGACGAAATTAGGTAGACATATGTATCATCCTCAGACATACAAAACACTTCATTGGAGCCATGCCCTAAACCCGACAGGAAGTCAGCCATTTTGATTTGAATTTTTAAATTTTGAAACAAACTCCTCCCTGGGATTTTGCCCGATCAACTTCAAATTTGATACATATCATCATGAGACCAAGCTGATCAAAAGTTATGCCCTGCATATTTGTAGGTCAAAGGGCGTGGCTGCTACGGCGGGACAAATTTTGGTGACTCGACAAAAAAATTTCACAATGCTCTCACACCCAAATACTTCATTGTAGCAGCTTCAAACTTGCTGGATATGACTGCTCCACCCTAGACATCCCAATATATTAACTTCCCACTTTGCTAATAGCGCCCCCCCTGCGGTAACAGGAAGTGACCACTCATTACTTACACTTTACTGATGACACATTGTTGAACCCATCAACTTCATTCTACTTCTAAAACATGCAGAACAAGTTGATGAAGCTACAGTAGCTACGAGTATAGGCGTCCATGTGGCGACACGGCGACTTTGGATCCCTTGCCATGAAAATACGTTTGGGATTCACAATGCTCTCCCCCCTACATACTCGATTGTAGCAGCTTCAAACTTGCTGGACATGATGATTACTCCGCCCTGAATGTCCAGATGCATTAACGTCCCACTTTGCTAATAGCGCCCCCCTTTGGTAACAGGAAGTGACCAGTTATTACTTTCACTTGTACTAATGACACATAGTTGAACACATCAACCTCATTCCACTTCTATTACATGCAGAACAAATTGGTGAAGCAAATGTTCTCACGCCCATATACTTAATTTTAGCTGCTTTAAACTTGCTGGACATGATGATGTTTCTGCCCTGAACGTCCACATATCATAACTTTTCAGTTTATTAATAGCGCCCCCCAGTGGTAACAGGAAGTGACCAGTTTTTATTTTGAAATCGAACTCCTCCTCGAGTTTTCCACCGATTGACTTCAAATTTGGTACAGATCATCTAGAGACAATGCTGATCAAAAGTTGTGCTCTGCATGTCTGTAGGTCAAAGCGCATGGCTGCTAGGGCGTGACAAAGTTTGGCGACTCGCCAAAAAAAAATTCTAAATGCCCTCACACTAATATACTTGATCGTAGAAACTTCAAATTTGCTGGAGATGATGATGGCTCTGGCCTGAACGTCACAACATATTAACTTCCCACTTTACTCATCGTGCCCCTCATTGGTAACAGGAAGTGACCAGTTTGGTTACTTTGTCGTAGTCATATGAAATTCGATACACATATGTATCCTACCCAGACATTTAAAAAACTCATTGGAGCCATGCCCTAAACCCAAAAGGAAGTGGGCCATTCTGATTTGAATTTTTCAATTTTAAAACAAACTCCTCCTAGGGATTTTGCCCGATCGACTGCAAATTTGGTATATAAATTTGGTATATTTAAAATTTCATTTTCCTTGAATTTGTTTGCTTGACAAGGAAATAACTTTACAATTTTGGTTTCTTTACTTTGTTCTAATCAACTTGGCCCTCTATCCCATAGGCAGTGCAGACTCGTAGCCTATCGCATTGTGCTGGAGTGGGTACTAGTAGAGGAACGCCTTGGACCTGGTAACAGAAGAGAGATTCCAAGCTGCATTGACTGCTATGCTGGATATAATGAAGCAGAGGAGATTTTCAAGATCATTTGATATTCAATACCCATTATCAAACATATCCCATAACATTTTATTCTGAGAATTGTAACATTTCATCTCTCCTGCTCTTAAAAAATTATTAAAAAACAAAGTTGTTTCTTTGTCTTTATTTCCCATGTAAGTATGCTGTATTAACAGCATTCAACACCTACAATGCAGTCCAGAAATAAAACATAAGTGGAAAAAAAGGTAGAAGGCACACTGAGAAATTCCCGTGACATGACTACAAAATCAAGCTATCTGTCAGTAAAAACCATCCAAATTCAGTGGGGTTAATAGGGTGTAGCTCTGATAGAATGCCCAAAACAACTGGTCCGTCTAGCCACTACAGCATTTCTGTCTGGTCTCGGAACTGGAGCAATGTTCTGAAGTAGTCTTTTGTGATGTGTTCTCATCTCTTTGAGAGGCACTGTGTAAAGCACATTTTGATCACCGCTCATCTGCGGTACATGCTCCAAAGTCTGCGCTGTCTGAGCATTGATGGGCTTGGTCACCCACTCTTGTGTCTGTCTGCAGAAGTGAAAACTCCAGCGGAGTTGTCCTGGAGGAAAAAAATGAAAGAAGTTTCTCATTATAGTTCACCATTTAATTGGCTAAGACCATTACTTTTATGTATGAATGCACTTTTCAACTCCAGGAAATATATTACAGAATATAACAGGGTTTTGTAAGGAGAGATAAATATTGATGTATTTTCTGGCAATCTCACATAACCTTCTTTGTTAGTAGCCTGTGGTCTGCCAACATTTTCTTTGTGATCCATGATTGCCAACTGTGTGTGCGTGCCCGCATGGAGTCATATCTAAATCTTTTAGAAGCGTATTTCAGCACCACGGAGTAATACGCCTCCAGACATCCCGTGTCGGTGAATGACAGACAAACATAAACAATGTGTGTTTATTTGACAATTATATTTTTTATTCCCTAGTGAACTGTAAAGTTATTTGCCCTGAAGCTTTTTCTGTGCCACATTTTTGCAAGACAGGTAATGGATAAGAAACAATTTTATAATAAATAATGATGAATTATGATGAATCATGAAACAAGCATAACTCTATAAAAGGGACGTACCAGCATGTTTGAAAAGTGACATGTGCTTTACATCCCGTTGGAGATTGTCTGTCACAATATCTTTCAGTGTATTGAAAGCAGGCGTACCAGGTTCAATCCACTTCTTTCTCTCTTGCTGCTCGTCTGTCAAAGGAGGATCATGACAGGTGTGTTCAACACCATCTTCTTCCCATCGATGCATGCCACAGATGTGCTGGACCCTCATCAAAACATTTCTCTTCAAAACTTATGAAATACAGGACTGTAAAGCTATGTTTGCAGTAGGCATGTAGCATAGATAATGGCATAGATTTTTCATATTTAAGGCCATTATGTTTCCATAAGTGTAAACAATCAAAACACTATTCCGATCCTGAATAGTATCTTGGAATTTTCAAAACAAAAAGAGCATTTTTCTTAGTGATTTATTTTTATATGTTGTAGAAATTCATAAATCTTTTCATTCTGACCTCTGGATCTCCCTTTGAGGATTCACATGACCAGTACAGGTGGTTGATAATGAATTTCATCCAAGGGAGGAGGTCATTGCCTTCCTTCCTGTTCGATGCAGCAACAATTTTTTTTAACACGTGAAAAAACACACACCCATAAAATGATCACCCAACAAGTAAATGATACAATATGAAAACATGCAAGAAATTTGATTATAATTAGTTCTCCTGTCTATAAATCAATATGCACTTCTATGCTGTGTTAGATAATAAAATGTGTGGGCTTTCAATATTAATTTACCTTTGACAACATGCCAGGGGTCAAACTCATGCCGGATTTGGGGATATTCTTCTCTCAATAGTTTCGGGATGGAAGGCGATCAGTCAGCGGTCATCAAGGCCACATCCACCGCACAATTGAGCAACTCGTTCATGCCCCTCTGGAATCCCATCACCTCCATTGCGACAGAGCTTGTTGCTTCTGACACCTAGAGCATAATGGATATTCAAAATTTGTACATCCAAAGGTATTTTTCTCCTGGTGTGAGCAGCCTTTTATCACAGAGTGAACTTTTTTTTTTTTGCATAGATGAATTTCCTGGACCAATTCAAAATGGACAATTTCCTTGGTGGCGTCATTTTGGAAAGAGTAGGTGCAGTACTTTGCACTGTAACCCTTGAAAAAAAACACAGATGGTGCAGTTACACAGTGGGGGGGTTAGGGTTATGATGGTGTAAGAGATTATTATCTAATATTGGTAACAATCTAATATTTACCTGGACTATCACACCTTGCATCACCATAGAATTCATGCCTATTTCCTGTTTGTAAGTCTTTAATGAGCCGTGATATGTTTTGGTCACGTTTGTCTTGGTAGGTAGACTGTATGGCAGGTAGAAGGTAGTCCTCTGTTGTAGAACTGTGTTTTGTGTGGAATGGGAAAGTTGATAAGAGGTGCCTAGTCTGCTAAGTCTGTGTGCGTGGATCTGGTTGATGCACAGATTATTAGATTATTTCTGGCATACCTTTTCAGTCAGGATATGATTGCCAGTCTCTGGAGTGTTTCCCATGGGTCCAATGGATTTTGATTTGGCTGCCTTTGATGGTGATTGTCGTCTCTTATTACACCGCTACACTTGGGACAGGTTTGGAAAAGTGGAAGGTGTGACTCGTTCACTAACCACTTTTTTTCGGCCCTTCCTGTTGCGGTGTCTCCAGAAGAGCTAGCAGACCCAGACGTAGTCCCTGTGCTGGAAGGCGAGTTGGAACTTGGTGGAACAAATCTGGATTTTCTGTGTTCCAGACCCAAGTCCCTGAGACTCATGCTCATATCACGCACTTCCGGGTCCATTTTACCTTGATCTTCACTCTGAAGACAGGAGACAGTTGTGGAATTTTTCAATAACTGCACATATATTCAAGTAAGAGATTTTCACTCTATCATAGTAACATTTAGATGACAACTTTTTTGTGCAGACATTTTTTTCTTTTTACAAGAATAAAATACAAATCTCTCAACTCACTTGCAGTAATGGCGATGACATGAGGCTGACAGGCGTGCAGTAATCGCAGTGGAGGTTGATGTGGATGGGATCGGTTCCTGCACACAAAAACAATGCGCGCTGTCAGTGTACCAATGGGTGGTGCTGCTGTGCTTACTACTGAGCGTGACCATGAAGGAGCCAAATCAATGTAATACCCAGATAGGGATCGTCTTGAGCATGTTGTTGTCTGAGGTGGACTGGTGAGAAGTATAGTCAATGCAGAGGATAAATAAGGCCCAGACAATCCAGATGGCTCGTCATCAGCTCTGTGTTGGCATTTGACTGGAGTGGATTGCGGTTGTGTTTCAAAGTCTGGTTTTGGAAAATATACCTCACCACTGGCACTTTCCTAAAAAATAAAAGAAGTGTGTTACACAGCATCATAACAAAAACAGCTTTTACTTTTATACACTCTTGGTAAGGTTTCTATTTCTAGCCGTCATGTTGGAGAGTGTCTATGTTCCCATGGCTGTATGTTCCAACATTTCTAAGAAATTATATGATTTAGGCCTTAATTCTAATCTGCATTGAGGGGCATGGCCTCATATTGCATTCAAAATTGGAGGGGGCTTCCTCGCTCCATGCTACACCTTCTCAACATATATTGTGAAAATCTGTGCAGTTGTATCTGCATTTTTGCACATTTGTTTTTTCAATCAGTAGAAAAAGTGCCACCCAAGGACGGGTAAGGCCCACATTATGGTCAAAACAACAGCAGCAGTTTTTGATTAATGTTATGATTACTTATAAATGTCCAAACATATGTCAGTGGAAACATAGAGCTGACCTGCAGGTACAGGAGCCCAATTCACACATTGTTGTCTGCAGAGAGTAATGTTATGCAATTGAATTATTCAACACTTAGTATGGACTAGAGTAAATTATGGTGCATTATAGTACAGTACGGTATTTTTTGTAGGTGCGCATTCATAGTTGAAATGGGCCTTGTAGAGAACTATTGAACTTATCTTTTACTGTTATGTACTTTGCGATATTAGACTGATCCATGTGCACAGGCTATTGTATAGCCTTAAAACATCATTACACAAAGCTTTATTCGGAATGCGTTACCTCCAGAGTGTCTGTTGTGCCCGCAGGAACCATCGGGATGGCAATCTTCCTCAGCTTCAGGCATTGCACTTCCTGGCCCTCTTTTTGTGGCCATGCGGGAAAAAAGTCTTCCGTGGCAAAGTGTGCACTGCAATCCCGAAGATCCGCACGCCTAAATGCTTCCACTTGAGTATTCAAGTCTATTTTCAGCGCAACTAGCCAGAGCTTTAGCAATTCCAAATTGTGTAAAGGTAGCCTATGGAAGGTAGACATTGTCCAACTGGTCATTTTGCTGCAACACCTTCGAAAAAGGCAAACGCGAACCATGATGTTTTACCAGCACGTAAAGCAGCCGATCATCGCTGAGCTATTGGGCCGTACTGCGCCTGCGTGCGGCAGCTGAGACGACAACATCCAGTTCGGATGACGATAACAGGCAACCACGGACTCAAAAGGGGAACAACACTAGCAAATCATAAAATATTGGTGAAATGAATGAGTTTCGCAACAGAAAATGTGGCATAAGAGGCAACGCACTCAATACAACACAATATGGTGTTTTGGAGGCGACACACATTCAAACATAAGGGAAACAATTCCGCATTTAACCTTCACCAATATCGAATGAAATCAGTACATTTTTGGCTTACCTTGATGTTTGGGTACCCAGAGAAACATTTGGATGTGTAAACCCATCAACAGTAGCGGCTCTAGACCCGGGAATGGCGGGGCGCACTCATGTCCCTTTATGACAATTAGTCCTGGGTAGTTCGCAATCATTCTCCTTTACTGACGCGTTTTCCAATTATCGTACTTGGCAACTCAAGACACGGTCTCTCCAAATGCGATCGAACAGCGATGAAATCATGGGCTTAATTCAGCTCAGTGGCGGAACCTGAACTGAGAATTGTGACAAAACATCCGTTTAAAACAGTCGTTAGTCCTGACCTGTTCTCAGTCATTTTTATGAGTAACCGAAGGTTCGCTCCGAGAGCACTCCACAGTTAACAGCTGCTGCTTGTTCTCCCCGATTACGTAAGAAGACAATCGTTCATCTGGACGCTTATTTGCTGTATTTAAATCAACGTTAGTCAAACTTGCATACCTGACGACTCTCACGCAAACAGCTTGAGCAGCACGCTGCCTATTTAACTGCCAAGTGCCTCTTTTTTATCAACCCGCACAATACCGAGAGTGAAAGGCGATATTTCACTGGAACACGGACCTGATCAATCAACGCGAAGCACTGGCCTATTAATAAGTAAATTTTTTTTCTGTACTGAATTTCGCCCATGATTTCATCGCTGTTCGATCACATTTGGAGAGACCGAGTCTTAAGTTGCCAAGTACGATAATTGGAAAACGCGTCAGTAAAGGAAAATGATTGCGAACTACCCAGGACTAATTGTCATAAAGGGACGTGTCTGCGCCCCGTCATTCCCGGGTCTATAGCCGCTACTGCCCATCAAGCGTACATCTAGTCAAGAAATGAGTTTAATTTCTAGTGCTGCTACATTGTGTAATATCGTATAACGGGGACAGCCATGTTACTGATTACATACCGGGTTGCTAGGGCATGCGCAGCATATGCATTCGCGATATTAAATATTAATATCAAATTCTAACCCCCTTCTCACGAATAAAAACCCCAATATATATTAGTGCCACCTTTCAAAATCATACTGGCAAATAAAAAGCCGAAAATGTGGAGTTTGGAATATGGAATCCGCTGAACCATGTAAAGAAACCAATGTTGTGGCTAACGTCATCACGGTTTGCTGAAAGAACCTGCTATTTTTTGGTTCCAGCTGGGAACCAATATCTTGGGTTCCAAACCTATTTATTTTTGGTAGAAATGCATGTTCAAAATTAGGTTCAGGGACTGACTCTGTTCCAGTTCTGCGTCAGCGGAAATGCACTATCAATGGCAATTATCAGGAAAACCTTTAGGAGGAAATCAACAGTACTTCGATCCTTAAGAGCCAAATTGAGAGTATCTGCACCATGGTGTCTTTTTGGGGTGAGAGAGCAAGATACCCCAAAGTCTCAACACAACTTAAGTATGGGTCAAATTCCAATAAAACTAACCGTCCACATCTTGCCATCTAATTGTCACCACCTTAATTGCTAAGCCACATAGTAAATCCCTTGCCTACCTATATCTAACACATTAGTCCCTGACTTTTCTGCTTTCTGCTCATTTGAGTCCTTCTTTATGTGCCTTACCTTCAGGTATGAGCTGAGTTAATAGTAGCACCACTGCACCAAAGACCAGCGTGGCAAAGAGACACAACCGCCTGGAGCAAAAACGAAATAGCGGCCAGGACAAAATGTAGGCTGGCACCTCAACAAGCGCTGAGAAGAAAAAGTTGAGAAAGCGATCCCCATGGAGATTGGAGGTGTTCAAGGATAAAGCAAAGTATCCAACAGAGATGATCGCCCTGAAAAGATTGAGCAAGAGGAATTTATGAAAGAGATTTCAGCTGTCAGACATCACTGCTTGGGAAAAAAATAAGGTTTAACAAGCATGCAAGTCTTGGCTTTGAGTAACCTCACATGTTTTCCATTATTGGGTTCGGGTTGTGTGACACTCACCACACGAAGCACAGCATGATTGTGATCCAGCGGATGTTGTTGGACTTCAGAAGATCACAGATGTTGTGCTGTTTGAGTTTCTTGACCTAAGGCAACATGTGGCACAATAAACATGTTAGCTGTTACCACAGTGACCCAGTTCAAACTCAGTCTCAAAGCAATAAATGCAATTTCTGATATCCATTAAATATCCATTTGCGGGGCTGATTTCCATTAAGATAAATCTGTGGGGTGATATTTATTATCCCCCGCCCCAAAGTGGGACTGGGGATACTGGACTGGGGTCCGTCCGTCCGGGCCACAATGGGGACAAGATTTCTCTGAAACTATTCTACCTAGATGCGTGAAATTTTGTATGCTTAATAAGCTACCCATGATCTACGCTGAGTTTCAAAATGGATGTCAAAGCATTTTTTTCCCCGAGTTATGGCCCATGATCGTGGTGGGGGATAGTGATGACTCTGTCATCTTGTTATCACTCGGTGTAATTCTCAAACGCTCGCGTCCTTGTAAATGCCTGTTTGGGAGAGCTCACAACAACAAGAAGAAGGGCAGGTAGTCTGGTACAATGTCATCTCTACAGTGGTGAACAAGGAGCCTTAAGCTTTGTTAAACGGCACTCATGAACACATTTACTTGGTCCTTAACCCTTTAAACTAAATTTTTCACTTCAATTTCCTTTAAGTAGGTTAAGTCAGAAGAAGCATTTTTCCCCACATTGTTAGATAATGTAACAAATACTCAGCTCCAGTATCTTTGATATAATGCAATGGACAGCCAGGCATAATCATTTCTGAGAGTGGAGAATTTCCATGGAGGATATTCAAGCTGTATATTCGCTGATTGTGCTTTACTGTAAAAGTGGAAATTTTGGGGGAATTAATTTTTCCCCCTTAAACAAAGAAGATTCTTTTTGCATGTTTTTAATATTGAGTTTTATGTACAAGTGCAAAAAATAAACACAACAAATTTTGCATTTTTATTTTTGTGTCAGGTGCAGGTTGCACAAGATGCGCAAAAATTTCACCACCGCAAAATACATTTGGTAAATACAGTATCACATTGCAAATGGATTAATTGAATCCACCCTGAATCCACCCTGGCAAGAAGGCAAGGCTTTCTGTCAAGAAAATTCAAAACGTCCAAAATGTTGGGAGTACTCGACCAATTCGACATGTTTAGCACTGCAGGCCGCACCCCCAAAGTTGCGGCATCATTGGAAAGTACTCCCCCCCCCCACCCAAGGAGGGACTATTTTGGGGGTAAATCAATGGCCCAGGAAATGAATATTTACCCTGGTTTCTACGGTCGAAATACGCAGGGTTGCTCAAAAGGTTCTCAGTGCGTAAGGAAAGTTCCTCTGGTCGGAAAGCGTCAAAAGACACATAAGAAAACAGTCAAGTGTCCTGGAATATCCTGTTAGTTTTGAAACCCCCTGAACTCTATGACTACATTCCAAAGTATAATTCAAATGATGCTGAGTTGAGATAATACAGGCAATAAAAAGTATTAAGATTCTACAATTTAAGTAAACTGAGCAAGACCTGGAGGGGCTGAAAGATGACCTCCGGGGCTTTGACTCTGTTCTTTCTGGCAGCTCTTCTCAAAATGGCCTCAGCCTCCTCCAACCGACCCTGAGAGAGAAGCCATCGGGGGGACTCGGGGATCAACCTGCCCCAAAACAAAGTCAGTCAAAACTGGGGAGTGATGTAATGAAGCAGTTCTGTAAAGCACTGGAGAGTAATATAATGGAGCAGATCTGTAAGAGCGCTGGAGTGTGATGTAATGGAGCAGATCTGTAAGAACACCAGAGAGTGATATTGTGGAGCAGTTCTGTAAGAACACTCATGGTGTGGTTCTGTCAGAGCTGTGGAGAATGATATTATGGATTAGTCTGGTCAGAGCACTGGAGTGTGATGTAATGGAGCAGTTCTGTAAGAACACTGGAGAGTGATATTGTGGAGCAGTTCTGTAAGAACACTCATGGTGTGGTTCTGTCAGAGCTGTGGAGAATGATATTATGGATTAGTCTGGTCAGAGCACTGTAGTGTGATGCAATGGAGCAGTTCTGTAAGAACACTGGAGAGCGATATTGTGGAGCAGTTCTGTAAGAACACTCGTGGTGTGGTTCTGTCAGAGCTGTGGAGAATGATATTATGGATTAGTCTGGTCAGAGCAGTGGAGTGTGATGCAATGGAGCAGTTCTGTAAGAACACTGGAGAGTGATATTGTGGAGCAGTTCTGTAAGAACACTGGAGAGTGAAATTGTGGAGCAGTTCTGTAAGAACACTCATGGTGTGGTTCTGTCAGAGCTGTGGAGAATGATATTATGGATTAGTCTGGTCAGAGCAGTGGAGTGTGATGCAATGGAGCAGTTCGGTAAGAACACTGGAGAGTGATATTGTGGAGCAGTTCTGTAAGAACACTCGTGGTGTGGTTCTGTCAGAGCTGTGGAGAATGATATTATGGATAAGTCTGGTCAGAGCAGTGGAGAGCGATGTAATGGAGCAGTTCTGTAAGAGCACCAGAGAGTGATATGACGGAGGGATACACATGCGTATACTATAATGAAATAGAAATGTTGTCGATGGACATACTTAATACCTCCATCCATCTTCCTGTCTGTCAGTCTGTCCCTCCACTGTGTCTTGTTTCCAGGCCTGACATCAGCCACCCTGTTTTCCAGGCCAAAACTCCTAAACCGTTGAATATTTCTCAACAATTGCGTAGATGTGTCTTTTTATACTTCTGTCCATCCCCTTGTCCATCCGTCCATCCTGCCACCGCATTTTATTTCCAACCATCCCGTTCATTTCCAGGCCAAAACTCCTGAACCGTTCAATATTTCTCAAGAAAATGTAATATATGGCGACATCTGTTATTGTGTAGATGTGTCTTTTCATGCTTCCCTCCATCCTGTTATCTATATGTGTCCCTTCACCAGTTTGTTTCCCAGGCTAGACATGAGCCATCCTGGCCATCCCATGATACTTCATGCTTGTTGAAAAATGAAATGTTGAATTTGGTCAAATAAGCATTACAGAGCCACCACAATCAACAACTTCCTCCTTTGTAGACCACAAATATCAAAAACAGATTTGGCATGATTCCAATTAATGTTGCTTGAGTCATTGAAATTTTTAAAATTAACATTTGGCCCTGTGGTGGCACTCCAGCAAAGGTCACAGAGTAACCAACATCAATAACAGCCCTTCTCTATGTACAAGAAACAATCACAAGAAGGGTGACAGGATTCCAGTCAAAACTGAGTTATTGAATTTGGAAATCTGAAGTTTAACTTGGTGGTGCCGCTACATGATTGGTTGCAGGGTCACACAAAAAATTGGGCCTGCCCTCTACGCACCAGGAATTAACAAGAAACTTCATAAGATTCTGATGAAAACTGTTCTAGTAATCACACAAGCACAAAGTGTCTGCAGTGGCGATTACAGTGTCCAAGATGAATCCATAATATCCCTGAAAACTGACCTGGTCTGATTCTTTTTCATGAATTCATACCTTTGTACCTTTGTACCTTTCATACCTTAACTGCATTAACTTCTCTGCGCAGAAGCAAAATCTGGCTATTTAGGTATTAACTTATTTAAGGCTTTATAATTCAAGATTGCTGCTTCACAGACAGAATAACTTTGGCTCAATTGAGTCTAGACACTTGAAGCATTTAGACTCCCATCGTATTTCAGTTTATTTTAATGAGTTTGGTAGAGAAAAGGGGCTGCAAACATAAAATAAATCTTCATGACAATTCAACTTCGAAATAGCAAAAAAATAATACTGACAATTGAAACACTGCTGGGGCTTAAAACTATACATTTCTGGGATCATAAACTTCTTGACCACAAGTACTGTACAATTCATCTTGAACATTACATTCTAGATTACTCGCTTGCTATGAGCCAAATTAGACAGCTATCCAGGTGGCTCCCCAAAGTCTGAGATCCATCAAAATGCTGCACTGTCAAATCATAAAATAATCATATATTTAACACAAATTAACTTTTGGGGCATGTAATTCAGCATGAACTAAAGATTTTCTGGTTGAGTTTAGCATGAATTTATCAAAATCAGAGCAGCTGAACATCAGTGGTCACCAGTACCACAAAATATGCCTTTTCTCCATAATAAAGTTTGCAATTTTGTCCATTTGTCTTTAAAGTCCCCCAAGCATTAAATAAACCCTCCAGTACTGTTTCATTCGGAATAACTCCCATTGACCGCGTCCATACAACATTTAAATCTCGTAAATGAAACAGAACACAGGCCGGTTTTGGGTGTCTTTTTTTCTTTGAAATCGCAACATTTTCAGCTGTGCAACCGTGGCCAACATTCGAAGAATACAACCGACCTTTATGATGAGCTTTGTATCCGATTCTTATTGTCCCATCAATGGATTTCAGTAATTAAGTAAAGTTTAAACACTTGGGAATAGGATAAAAAACGAGTCAATCACTACATCATTACCGGGGAAGCTTCACAAAGGCGTGAACTATAACTGTGCAGTTACGCAGATGAATCTGAGTATATAATTGAGTAGCTGGCTATCAACACCAGTACTTGGGTGAATATAAGGAAGCGCTGAATTTGTCAATGGAGGAATCTACGCGTAGAATTGACAGTAGAATGTGAGAGAATCAATACCGTGTCGGATTTTTGCTTCACAAAACGTTTTTGGAATACTGTTGGCTCAATGTAGCTAAAGTGGTTACTACAGAGTACTGTTTTTTCCAGTCGCAGATGAATCTGAGTATATAATTGAGTGGCTGGCTATCAACACCAGTACTTGGGTGAATATAAGGAAGCGCTGAATTTGTCAATGGAGGAATCTACGCGTAGAATTGACAGTAGAATGTGAGAGAATCAATACCGTGTCGGATTTTTGCTTCACAAAACGTTTTTGGAATACTGTTGGCTCAATGTCGCAAAAGTGGTTACTACAGAGTACTGTTTTTTCCAGTCGCAAGTTATAATTTTTTTAAACTACTGGATCGATACTATGGGCAAGGATATTGACCAGTTTGCACATCAGGCTTAGCTGAGGAGTTTAATTAATGCAACTCCTGAAAAACAGGGATGAGGGAAGTTCTCCATACTCTAAATCGTGTTTCAGCTCTGCCGGCTTGTGAATGTTCAATAACTGATCCGCGGCTGTCATATCGTAGTCGAATACTGTAACTACGTGCTTAAATTTGCAGTTCTATAGACGCAAGCGTCTACATCTGCAGAAAGGGGTAAAAAAAGATGAATATGATTACATGACATCTATTTGGTAGGTGCATTTATCCAAAAGAACAGGTGGACTTACTAAGCAGGACCAATCCCATCCTGGAGCATGTGGGGTGAAGGGTCTTGCTCAACAGCCCTAAGATACTGATTTAAATCCATTAAATAACCAGAAACATCGTAATATCAGCTTTATAGAGAAGGGGTTCCCAAACTATTACTTTTCATGCCATTAAGACATTTCACCATCATACACGGCTTTGCCATATTCTAACAATATGGCTTGCATTCATTATGTTAAAAAGCCCAATGTTTATTTTGTGTTTATTTTGTGACATTACAAGTTAGGAAGCCAAGCCAAGGTGGAATTAAGTTTTAAATGATCAAAACCAAGACTGTGGTGAATCAATCAGCTGCTAATTAGGCTTTTGAATGCAAGCGTTCAAGTTTAACATTAGCCTAATAGCATAGTTGCCTAAGTCATACTTGAAATGTTTCGAAAAACAAGAAAAAACACCATTTTGAGCAAGCACATTGGTATTTTTTTGGATATTGCAACAGTAAGCCAAAAAATAGCTTAGGCAATTATGCTATGAGGCTAACAAAATTATTTTCCTAAAACCAATCACAAAAATTACACCAAGCAGGCTAGATTAATTTGAATTTGCTTTGTGCTTGAGATCTTACTTACGTAATAAATGTTTAGTTGGCAGTACTAAAAGATGCAGCTTTATTCATTATTAGCGTGGACCATACAATGTCTAGCCGCAACGGCACACTGACCTTATCTTACATGAACAGATAAGCGAAATAACAGAGGGAGAAACAGGACAATTTTTTTGAACTTTTGAGACTGGTAAGATTGATCCAGAGATCAATATATCAAAGGAACTCTCATTTGTAAGAATGAACAGTTTGTTTTAAATAGGATAAGATTATCAACCTTTATCCAAAATAGTTGATATGTACTCAAAATCATAAGCAATAACTAAAAAAGAATGGTATTATGGCTTCAAAATGGTATGAATTCATTCTGGATCATTCCCGATCATGTCAACTAGCAAGCTGTAATGGAGTCCTTACATCTAATATTGTGTGTCTATCCTGGATAAAGACAAGAAAAATATTATCTATATCAATTTACAGCTTCAATTCTTGCATCCAGAAATTTTTTATGAAATTTTGTGATAAAATTGACAAATTCTTGAGTAAATCATCTATAACTTTTTTGTTGTGGGGTTTCTGGGTTTGCATCTGATATCAAAATATGCAGAAGGTCTTGCTGAAGCAAATAAACTAATAATTGAACATATTTGGACTTGGTAACATGCTCAAAAATGAAATTTTCTGCGCATTGTCTCATAAAAATGGAGCATGTACTAAGTGGGCCATAGTTCACTTCCTGTATGCAAATCAGGCATATAAAACTTGTTTTTCGTGGAGTTACGAGATGTGTTTCATAATATCAAAAGCTTGTTCGGATCGGGCTGTGGGCATTTTTCCCTATACCGTGAAAGACCTCCTTTACCATATGGACGACTCCCCCAGTATCTCCTCCCCAGTATCCACGCAGGCCAGCCAATAGTTCATTTCTGAAAGCTTTTTATTCACACAATATAGTCTCTTCTAGAGTGGAGCCAGCTTTGCTGTGAAGTTGGCTACAGCCTTCGATCTAGGATGTGTCTTCACTCTCACAAGATTGTCAGGTTTGTCGTTCACAGGGCGGTGTCTCATGTCATAGTATCGCTTTAGTCTGCGATGGGTTGTGTCCAATGCCGCTCTGGCATTGTGAGGCCTGCAGGATAGGCCAACTCTGGGTCTTCCATTCCCTATTCCGTTGCCTGACTGATAAGATCAAGTGATGTATTCAATTCCCAACCATACAGCATCATTGCGGGACTCAGACATGTACTCTCATGTGGGGCAGTCTTAAGTGCAAAACATTTGGGGAATACACTTGTCCCAAGATGTGTGCTTATCCCCTACATAAGATCATATAGCTGTTTTCAATGTTTGGTTCACACGCTCGGTTGAATTTGTTTGAGGGTGGTACACAGTTGTGAGTCTATGCTCAGTCCCCAAGGCAGACAAAACATGCTCAAAGAACTGTGAAATAAAAGAGGAACCACGATCTGAAATGAAGAAAGTCGGAGCCCCATGCCAGGCAAAAATGTCACAGAGAAACTTACTGGCAGGTACTTGAGCTGTATCTTAGACCCAATTTGGAAAAAAGTCAACAAAGACGAACAGGTAAGCATTCCCAGTTTTGTGCGGGGCAAGGGGCCAACATAGTCCATGCCCACATATTCCCATGGCCTTTGTGGGCTTTTGACTACGCTTTGAGAGCTGGCAGATTTCATATGTGATGACATAGGTCTTAACGTCTGAATTCATCAGAGTTGCGACTTAAGTTGTGCTAATGTTTAAGTGACTCCTAAGTGCCCAGCTGTGGGGTGATCATGGTAATATCTCAGGAGGGTTCCAGGTATAGCAGTAGGTGCGTAAAGCTTTTGTTGCTTCAAGGGGTGCATCCCACAGCGTACATTAGGATCCGTAAAATATAGGAGCCCATCTTGGAAAACATGTTGTTGACATTCCGCCCCCCTCAGAGGCATTCTCCAGGGTACGGAGAACTGGACCAGTCACTGGGTCATCCAACTGTAGTTGCTGGAGTTGTGGGCGTTCAGTCAACATCCTTGGAGCAAGGGAATGCATGTCAAGACCAGCAATGACTGCATAGTGAGGTAAAATATCAAGCGGATCAACTTTGTCTGGGGGCGGGTTACGAGAGCGCGCATCCGGTACCCTGTTGTGAACTCCAGGCTTGTGGACTACGCTGAAGTCAAAGTCCGGTAATCTAAGGCACCATCTGCCCAGATGACCACCAAACATTCTTTTTCAGGTGTTGAGTATGGTTTTTCCACTTCATGCTTCCACTTTCCACTTCATTTCACTTTCAGGCTTGCGAAGATGACAACCAATTCTTGTCTACACTCCCTTTGCATTTATGAGTTACCCAGGCCACTGTCACATACATCGGAGTGTACAAAGAAAGGACACCCAAAATGAGGGATCCTCAGCACTGGTGCTGTGGTAATACAACAATTATCGTCCCAAACAAAAGGCACATTCTGTCTTATGAGGACAAAAAGTGGGTCCGCATGGCAAGCATAATCTGGGATAAAGCATCAGTAGTAATCGGTCAGCCCAAGGAACTGTCTGTCTTGCTTTACGTCCTTCGGAACTGGGTGGTCTGACACTGCTTTGACCTTCTCAGGGTCAGGCAGTGTACCATCTGATGTAACTGGGTTACCCAAGAAGTGGAGTTTGCTCAGGCAAAATTGGTATTTGCTTACCTTAATTGTCAGCCCAGCAGACTGAAGTCTCTCCAACACTTCACGCAGGTCCAAATGGTGCTGTTCAAAAAATTGGAGATGCCACGTCAATGTCATCAAAATAAACTGCGCAGCTCTTGTAAACGAGACCAACAAGGACTGTGTTTATGAGCCTCTGGAAAGTTGGTGGCGCATTAGACAATCCAAATGGCAGAACTTGAAATTGGGACAGCCAAAATGTGAAAAAAGGCAGTCTTAGGTATTGAAGCTTCCTCCACTGCCACTTGCCAGTATCCACGTGCAAGAACAATAGTTGTAATGAATTTTCCCCAGGCTAAAAAAATGCAGTGATTCATCAATCCTGGGAAGAGGATATGAATCTTTCCCAGTGAGCTGGTTTAAACCACTGTAATTAACACAAAATCTGGGCTCACCTGAAGGTTTTGGCACAATAACAACTGGGGCTGCCCCTGAGCCAGTGGCAGAGTCAATGATATCTTCTTCGAGCATCTTTTGGATTTCCTCCTCGATAATTTGTTTTTGTATGGGTGAAGTGCGGTACGGAGGAAGGTTGACTGGTTTAGAATTGCAAGTATTGATGACATGTTCAGTCAAGGAGGTGTGGCCAAGGCGACCATCCAGCAACTCATGAAACTCATCTAACAGTTCCAACAGCTTCACTTTTTGTTCAGTCTCCAAGCATGATTCTTCCACCTTCTCTTGGAGAGGAATTCTTCCATCTGAAAGATACATTATACCATCTCAGCATCTCAGAACTTTCCTCGGTTACAGGGGGTCACTAGTCATTGTGATCGTCCTGGATGGCACATGAATACTGATGGAGACTCGCATCATGAATTTCATCCTCAAGATGAAAAGACGAGACAATTGGGGGATAACCACAAGCTTGAGGTAAAAACGTTGGTCCTGGCGAGCAATAGTTAGCCAAATTTCCCCTGTGGGGTGACAGGTTATCCCATTCACAAGCTGAATAGATTTCCTCATCATTTTGTTTGAATAAGGCTACTATGTACAGCCGAAATAGAAGCACCTGCATCAGCGTTGCAAGTACAGCCCTATTCCTAAATTTGATTTTGATTTCAAAAGGGGTATTCCACAGAACATCTGATTCTTGATCTTCCACGTAGACCTGCAATAGGGGAAATGGGGCCGGTGCATAAATCTCTCTGAGACACATCTATATTCTGGGGGGAGGGGTGCCTCGACCAATGTTTCTACCCCCTCTGAAGGTTACCTTAGGCTTAGCGCCAGATGCATCACTGCTTTGACCGACTGCTTCTGTTTGGTAGGTGAAGGGCAGGTTCCCTGGTAACCCTGTAGCAGGCATACCAGTCACCTCCCCCTCTCCATGACCTGACAATTGAGGGCTGCAGTTAGGGCATGTGCAAGACTTGTACCCAGGTAGGGAGCACTTAATCAATGAACAGTGGAAGCTGTCTTTGTTGCAGAAATTTTGATATTCTATTCCTGGTATTACCTTCTCAAGAAGAACTCAGACAGAGGCAGAGGGAATAATATATCCAGTTGACTACTCTGCAGGATAGGATCCTCACAACATGCGAGAACTCGTTACAGGCAAGAAGGAGGAAAGAAAATTCTTTCTTGCAGGTGTATAAGTAAGTGTACATTTTGACATCCTGCTCCCCCTGAGCTGATTTACACATCATGGTATTAACTGGAAAGTTCTTGCAAATGCACATAGTCCATGTAAAGCTGACCCTAAGGTATGCATAAACAGCTCAGAGAAGGCAGGTGATTTCTTCTTATCATCTCCTGGGCTTATGTTTTTGGCATCCCAGGCTCTCCTTGTACTCTTTTTCCTAAACACATAAGAGAGAAAGAACATCTTGACCTTGTTAGGGTCCGTGAGGACAGCATGGTTCTTGATAAACCATATGCAATGACACATTGGCCGGATTATGGAAACTGCAGCTACGCAAGGCGTAGGTTATTCAATAACAAGCAAGGATATAAAACTAAAGCCTAAAATGAGCAAGAACAAGCAAGGATAAACAATTAATAATAAAGCATATAAATCAATATTAAATTGATTCTGCAGCCTTTGTCTTTGTTAGTGGTGTGAATTGGCAAGGGTCCCTCGGTCCGTGCACAGAATGAAGTTCATGAGCTCGCATAAAGAGATCCAACACAGATAAGACAGGCCTGCCATAAAGTGTGACTCTGTATTTTTCAAGAGCATGTTTGTATATCACTTCTATTTGCTTACGCTCTGGCGGTGGGCTTCTCAGTTTGCTGAATTCATTTAGCATGTGCGCAAGAAATTTTGGCAGTGGTTTGTCAGGGGTCTCCACACGGTCTAAGATACCTCTCTTCATTGGCAGATGGAAGAAACACATTCCTAAAAAGGTCCAAGAATTGTGCCCAAGAAACTACTTGAGCCTTAAACACATTAAACTACAATCGCAGCTCCTTTGCAAGGAAGCGTGGCAATTCAGGCAGGATTTACATGTCAGTTAAGTCAAGAGAATTCTGGCAGGTTTTCACAGATTTCGACTGATATAATACAGATGCTAGTATTTTGGTTGAGTTGTTCAGTTCCAAAGAATCTGAGGCACATGGCACCATGCTGGCGCGCTAATCACGCCCTGGCATTGGGTTTGGCTTCGACTCTGGCAGCTGGTGCTGAGAGACTGGAATGTACGGAGTTGATGTGGCAGCTGAGGTTTCACTTCTTGGGGGAGATGGGTTTCGGTTACGACTATGACCTACTCTGGCATCTCCATCCCAGTGCTCCAGTAGGCTCCTCTGCAGATTTAAGGATTCCTGCAAGCTTTTAACACGGCTACCCTTTCTTGCAGGGACTGGACTTGATCCTCCAGACCCACAGTAGCACGTCAGGGTGGTCTCAGTCTTGGCATAGACTCAGGGTCAAGGTCACAGTCCAAAAAATGTTCAGAATACATCCTTCACCGTTACAGTATTAGGCCTATTCTTACACCAACATTGACAATGAATGAGTTGAGAAACAACCAATAAAAGTTCAGTGCCTACCCTATCCAGTGAATAGCTAAATAAAATAAACAATCAACCATAAATTAACTCACTTGGGTTGAAAGCAAGTAAAAACTGCCATGCAACCGTGATTATCATAGAGGGTAACAGCAGTAACTGGAAAAGTGTGACGAAAAAAATTAGTTGCATTAACCACAGTATTATGAAAAAAAATTCACTATCAAGAGTATATTCCCTTACAATATAGAACAAATGTATGATTATAGACAAAATAGTCACAGTATTAGTAATGAATAAAAGAGTGAGAGATAGGTGGTTGGATATTGCAGAACAAAAATTTCTATCCTACTTTGCTTTTCAGCTAAATTACATAAACCAACCTGTGTATTACTACTACTTAGATTTCCACACATGCACATACAGGTGTAGTGAGGGCAATCAAAGCGGCGACAGCAACCAGACAATAGTACAATTTTTTTTGTAGCACTATTCCCAACAACGCACAGAAAAATCAACAAATACTTTTCTCTTTCATTACAAAATATACTCAGCACCATTAAAAACGCACAGGTGAGGTATGTACTGCATTTGCGGCGAATTGAAGAATCAATTGATTTTTATTGCTTTTCCAGTGAGGCACGAGAGGAAATAAAGAAAAGCGTGTGGTATTGTAATCCTGACGCGCACCACGTGTACACGCCAAGCACTTCAGTAATAACAAACATTGAGCTGTTTGTGATGTGTACAGTGACACTTGACTTGTTCTTTTTGGTTTGGTCAATAGCCTACATAAAGCCAACAAAGAAACCAAAAATGCTACTGCATCAAGAAAATGGAGAGGCTTGTTACACAGGAGAGAGAAAAAGAGCCTTTGGCATTTTAGGGGCAGAACTCAGCCGCCAAGAGGTGGTGCGTCATTTGCACTGTCACCGTTCAACAATCAGTCAGCTGTCTATCTGAGAATAGAACAAAGGCATTGTCACTGACTGACCCCACTTAGGGCAGCCACTCGTGATGATGTCAGCTCAAGAACGCCACATCTGGTTACAGACTACTGTACGTGACAGATTACGGACAGCAAAACTGATAAGATGAAGGGTCTGAGACAATCGAGGGTGAGCGCAAGTACCGTTTGACGGCGTCTATGTGAGCAACACAGGCGTGCACATGGCCCCTACAGAAAACCCATTTTTTGCCCACCAACAGGAGTGGGAACCCTTCACTTCTGACTGTGGGCACCTGCCTCTGTTTAATTTTTTGGCACTTTATTTCCCTATTTCTGTTTGAGAATGGAAAACTGGGACAGCCGCTGACCACAGTAAGGGCAGCCAAGCGTAAATGGGCGAAAACTGAGTTTTCTGTTGGGCCTGTGTGGTCCACCTGAGACCAGATCTTGTTTAAAAAAAAGAAAAAAAATCACATTACGTAGACTCATCAAACCAGGACCAAATTATTCCATGTTTTGAACATACTTTCAGATTTGTGAAGCCATTTTCTGTTTCGTGAAAATCTAGAAAATGCCAATTTTAGTGGTTTTTCCTCAAATAGACCACCTAAGACCAGATCTTGTTTAAAAAGAAAAAACTTTAATATGAGGACTCATCAAACCAGGACTTCATAATTTCTAAGAGGTTAAAGACTTGAGAACTGTTGTGAACTGCAGCCCACGGTCTTTAGTCCGGAAGACTGAAGTTTCTACTGACCTGCGTGAAGAGGGTCTCTGCCTCCTGGAAGGCAGATGGTTTGAAAGGTAAGAAATTTCAAAATTTTGAAAAAGAATCAACTATGACTAGAATCATTGTGTTCCTCTTGAGTTCTGGCAAGTTTGTAATGAAGTCCACTACCATGTGGGACCATGGGGGATGTGGAACTGGTAATGGGAGGAGTTTACCAGCTGGAGGCTGTCTTGGAGTCTTGGTTATTGCACACGTACTGCAGGAGTCGATTGCTCTTTCAAAGTCAGAGGCCAGGTGGGGCCACCAATATGCCTGGGTGATGTGTTGTGAACATCTCTGTATTCTGGATGTCCAGACGCCACTGATGTGTAAGCCCATGAGATTACCCTATCCCACAGGGTAGAGAGGACGAAGATCTGGTGGGCACAGAGGCAAAAGCAGGTTCCCTCTTACACTTCTGCTTGATGTCCTGGTCCAGTTGCCACCCGATGGGGGCAACAATGCAGGAAGGTGGGAATATCGTCTCTTCCATCTCCGGATCAACCTCTACCTCATGTTGTGAGTATTTTTTGAACCAAGTCAGGAGGTTATTGTAGAAATGATGCAGGTAAACAATAAGGCCCACCTGGCTTGAGGTGGATTGAGTCATTTAGCCTTGCTTAAGTTTTCCAGGTTCTAGTGATTAGTCAGCACTGTAAATGGATGGGGAGCCCCCTCCAGCCAATGCCTTCACTTCTCAAGCACCAATTTCACCACCAATAATTCCAAGTTGCCCACATTGTAATTTGCTTCTGCGGGTGTGAATCTGTGTGAATCTGACAAGCATCTACTTCAACGATTCTCTGGATCAGGTAACTTTAGGATCGGAGTGGTGAGCAGCCGCTTCTGGGCGTCAAAGGCATGCTGGGTCTCTGGATTCCATGCCTGCCCCTTTGGCTTCCCTTTAAAAAGTTCAGTGAGAGAGGTTGGGTAAGCATGCCGAAGTTTTCAATAAATGGCAGCAGAAGTTAGCGAATCCCAGGAAGTGCCAAAGCTCCTTAGCCATGTGTGGGACTGGCCATTCAGCTGCCGCCTTCACCTTCTTTTGTTCCATTGCCACCCCCTCTGATCCAATCACATACCCCAGGAAGAAAATGGTGGTTCTATGGAAGACAAATTTCGCCACCTTGACATACAGCTGGTGCTCCAACAGACAAGTGAGTAACTTCTCCAGGTGTTGGACATGTTCCAGTATGTCGGAGAATAGACTAGGATGTCAATGATAATGGCAGAGATGAATCTTCCAAGCGTGTCCCTCAGCCCATCATTAACAAAGAACTGGAACACTGATGGGGTGTTGACAAGCCCGCAAGGAATCACACAGTTCTCATTATAGCCAGAGGTGATGCTAAAGGCCACAATGAGTCAGGACCACAGTTTAACTTCTCATTCGAAAGACGGCTTCTCTGTCAGTACAGTGTTCCCATCACTGCACTGGGGATTATTCCACCAGATGGAAGATCACACAACCTACTGGCCCAACAACACCTCTTCCGGCAGCAACTTATTTTTCCTAAGTGGTCTCCCATCCAAATACTAACAAAGCCCACACCTGCTTTGCTTCAGCCATGCGGCTAGAGCAGATTGAGTAGTGATACGGCTTTCTGCGTGGTGCAAAGCTCAAGCCTGTCAGGGCTATAGTGGATAATTGAGTAACAATAGATAGCTGCACACAATTACGTGATGAATGGGGGACCAGTAGGGATGCAGGAACTCAGAGTAGGGGGTGCTGAGAGAGAGAGAGAGAGTCAAAATAGTGACTTCAAATAAATGCTGCTTGACAGCACAACTTTCATGATAGGCTGTTCTGAATGGACAACATTTTCCCCCAGTTGTATAACATTTTACACTAACCCCTAGTCTCCACCAGGCGTGTCATGTAAGCGATGCGCTCGCGAGACGATAGCGTTCATGCGTCACTGAAGCGAGTGTCTCCACCTACTCTGTCTTGCTCGCGTGCGTACTTTAAATGAGAAGGGTCGTGCCGCAAAGGAGAAGCCGAGTTCTTTGTTCTCATTGGTTTATATTTCAGTTCTCATGTTATGGCGCAATTCAAAACAAACCTTTTTTTGTTGTTCTTAATTGCCAAATCATCAAATGTATTATTACTTGGTGACATTCAAAGAAAGAAACCAATGTAATAATACAGTTGATGATTTGGCAATTAATTAATTCAGTGCATTGTATAATGTATAATGTATAATTGTTACGACCCTGGCTCAAAGGGAAGCAACAAAAAGAGGGTACATGCACCATTTATGGAAAATCTTACAAATTTTATTCAGTACCAACAATTACAAGACCTAAAACAAGTTAAAAACACACCACAAAGGCCAGCCACTAAACCAAAACCCCAAACTGGCTGACCCTGGACACGGATCAGGGGCCCCTTTTTAAACCCCCAAAACCAATCAAAAGGAGCCAGCTACCCAACTCCTAATTAATCAATTAAGTCGTGGAGAGAATCCCGGCCAATGAGCCTCTGGGTCGTCACACCCTCCCCCATAGAACAAAAGCTTTCCTTGCGTCCTCCCACTCCTGCTTGGTTCCTCCGGCCCTCGAACGCCCCACCTATGAAATAACACTGTAAAGAATTAAGAAAAGTCAGAGGGTTGTGATCGGTGTAAACTACCAGAGAGGCACTTGAATTTATATAAACACCAAAATGTTGTAACGCCCAGACCAAAGCTAAAGTTTCCTTCTCAACAACGGAATAATTCCGCTGATATGAATTAAACTTTTTAGAAAAGAAACAAACAGGGCGATCAACATCTTGGGCGTCGGATTGGATGAGGACAGCGCCAGCACCTACATTACTAGCGTCTACCTCAAGTTTAAAAGGACAATAGAAACAGGGCGCAACCAAAACAGGATCGGAACAAAGTAAAGACTTTATGTTCTCAAACGCCAACGCGCAGTCTGAGGTCCAAACAAATTTAGTAGAGTCCTTTAAAAGATCTGTTAAAGCCGCTACCACCGTGGAAAAATTCCTACAGAAACAACGGTAATATCCTACCAATCCCAGAAATCGCCGTAACTCTTTCTTAGTCGAAGGTGCCAGATACTGTTGAATAGAGGACGACGGTACAGCAATACCATTAGCAATCATATATTCTATTTCAGAGTCTAATATTTTCCTGTTTTCAGGCGACATACGGTAAAAGCGCTGAGTAATAGGCTTTGAATCACCCACATCAATATCATGCTCTATCCAGTCTGTTTGGGATGGAACATCAGCAAACAGAACTGGATATGCAGAAATCACATCAATCAATTCCTTTTGTTGAAACAACGGTAAATAACTAAAACAAACATCCAAGTTGGCCAGAACCTCAGAATTTCTCAAACGTCCGCACAAGACCTCCTCCCCAGGCGTAAAGCTCTCTTCCGCCTCCTCCCCCGGGCTTAAACTATAAGACAATGTACCTGTTGTTAAAGCAGCTTTCCCAGTACCCAGCTCTGAACTTTGACACTCTGAATTAAAATAGGGCTTTATTAAACTAACATGACACAGCCAGATGTCTTTTTACGGGAAGGGGTGGAAATTAAATAATTCTCATCCGAAACTCGTTACATCACTATATAGGGGCCATCATATTTGGCTTCAAATGGGGAACCAACCACAGGGCGTAAGACTAACACCTGATCACCAGGCTCAAACGTGCGCCTTTCAACAGTGCGATCATAAAGCAACCTCATTTTCTTCTGAGCCTTCTCCAGCTTCAGCTTTGCCAGTTCCCTAGCCTGCAACAATCTTTCCTTGAAGCCATCAACTTAAGCCCTTAAATTCTTAGGAGGGTCAGACTTATTGCCCTCTTTAAACACAGCCAAAAGTCCCCGGACTTTATGTCCAGAAACCAACTCGTTTGGACTAAACCCAATGCTCTCTTGGACCACCTCTCGTGCAGCCAGCATCAACCAAGGCAAGCCCTCTTCCCAATCACAATCTAACTGAATAAAGTAAGCCCGCAACAAAGATTTCAACGTCGCATGAAAGCGTTCAAGCGCTCCCTGGCTCTGAGCGTGGTAAGCCGTAGCTTGATTATGCTGTACACGCAACTGCTTTAAAACCTGTGCAAAGGGATGAAACGTAAAATTAGAACCACAGTCACTTTGAACAATTTTAGGAATTCCAAACACAGACATAAACTGAGACAAAGCTCTCACAACCGATCTCGACGTAATTGCACGAAGGGGATAAGCAGCAGGATAATGTGTATTTGAACACATTATAGTAAGCAAATAACAATTGCCAGATTTTGAACGAGGCAAAGGACCCACACAATCCACAATAAGGTGCTCAAAAGGCTCCCCTGTGGCGACAATTGGATGAAGAGGAACAGGTTTAAGAGTCTGGTTCGGTTTACTTGCCACTTGACATGTATGACAAGACTTTATATAAGCAGAAATATCCCTTTTCAAACGTGGCCAAAAAAAGTGTCGTAATATGCGATCATAGATTTTTCTAACCCCCAAATGCCCACATTGATCATGAGACACTTTAATTACGGATAGGCGGTATTTAAAAGGCACAACCACTTGAAATATGGGATCTCCTACAAAATCCTTACTATGGGGCACCCATTTCCTCATCAAAATGCCGTCCTGAACAAAATATCCCCGCATTACACTAGAAACCTGATCAGACGATACATTGCTAAACAATTCTACCAGAGAAGAATCCTCCAACTGAGCTTTACTCAAATCCTTAACAGAAAAGGAAACCTGTAAATTAGACAAATCAGGCACAAACGACACAATCTCTTTACCCCCATCTTTATTCTGCCCCGTACCCAAGGTGTCAGCAGCGCGACTGGCAGAGCGTGTGACCACGCACACAGGATCAATTTCTGCAGCTTCAGCACACGAAATCACTCCCACATAACTCTGAGGAACACAAAGAACAGGACAAGATGAACTGGCCCACACCCGTTAACCAGCAAGCCCATTACCCAAAATAACTTGCACCCCCTCAACAGGCAACTCCGGACGTAAACCCAACACCACCTCCCCCTGCACCAAATCAGACTCAAGGCGAACTCTCTGAAGTGGTACGGATAACGTCCGTAACCCCATTCCCCGAATTAAAACGCTAACTCCAGTATTTGATTGATTTGAAAAAGGCAAAACAGACTCCAACACAAATGAATCCACAGCTCCCGTATCCCTCAAGATCTTAACCGGCACAGCCTCATCACTACTCATAAGCAACAAAGTACCCTCAGTAATAAAGGGCGAATAAGACGACAAATTAGACTCAACCACTGGGGAGTCCATGTCCCTCACAAGTGCCCGAACAGAAGAAACAGGCACTGCCGCGGCGGCAGGCTTAACCAGCGCACAAACAGCGGGTCGTTTCGGTCTAACTTTCAGAACAGGATAATCTTTCTTCCAATGCCCCTCTCTTTACAATAATTACAAACCAGATCGGAGTTGACATTGAAACGACGATCTATTCCAGGAGAATCCAAGTGAGAATCAGTATCAAACCCTTGTCTATAACTCACATCAGCCGCTCGCCACTCCGCAAAACTACCCGTATGGGTCAGAACGAAATCGTCAACTAAGGCAGCCGCTTCCCCAGGAGATTTCACTTTACGTTCATTAATAAAAGTTGCAATCCTATCCGGCATACAGGACTTAAATTGTTCCAAAATCATAAAATCCGACAATTCCCCCAAGGTTTTAATCTCTTGCGCGGAACACCAACGATTGAAATGTTTAGCCAATTCCCTCACAAACTCTAAATGAGTCTGACCAATCTCCATTTTACAAGTGCGGAAACGCTTACGATACGCCTCAGGCACCAATTCATAAGCCTTCAGCACAGCAGATTTGACCCTTTCGTAATTAGAACAATCAGCAACACTCATGGACGAATATGCCTCTTGGGCTTTGCCTGTAAGAACACATTGCAACAAAATGGTTCGCTCACCATCAGACCAATTTCTGGCCACCGCTACGCGCTCAAATAAGGTAAAGAAAGTGTCGGGATCCTTCTCATTAAATTTGGGAACCAATTTCAAATTATGCTGAATGTTCGAAGAACCCAAAGAAAAATCACCAGCGGCCGAATCAGAAAGCTTGCCATCCCCAATCAGGCTTAATTTGAACCCCTGCATCTCCAAACGTGCCTTCTCTAATTCCAAATTAATCCTATCGCGCTCCACTTGCAACAACAATAACTCCTTCTGCTGTTCATACGTCAGACTCACAGAGGGGACAATTAGATTATCCACTGGTGCATCCAAAATTCCTTTCTCAATCAACTTCACCTTTAGAACGGATTTAACATTATCCTTAAGCCTCTTATCTCCTAAAGTTATACCATAATGTTCCGCAAGTTTCAACAACTGGTCTTTGGTACATCCCTCAATGAAATCCCAAGAAGGAGAAGCAACAAATTCCTCAACGTCCATATTAAATAGACTAGACCCAAAATATACAAAATAGGCAATTAGTAACCGTGCAAACAAAACTTGAAGTTTCGCCCCACCTACCTTACCTACCCAACCAGAAAACTAGGCCTCACTCACCTCAACCCTAGTCTTCATGCGGCTAATGATGAGGGGTAATAACGCACTAGAGCCCACTGGACTGAAAATGCAACTGACTATGTCAGCGACACCTACAAGTCCAGGGATGTGCTCCCGAGACAACCGCTACTACCCACCTTCACCGCAACACTATAAAAGCAAAAACATCAATGTGCCTCAAAGGAAACACACTACTATTCCTAACGTGGGGATCCACTTCAATAACCAAATAAATGCACGGAAGCAAAAAACCATGCCGCAAATGGCACTACCAACACGAACCCTAGCCACAAATCTCAACCATACAAAAAGCCAATCCAAAGGTGGGCATGTCCCTCTAACAACATTACAAACAAAGCCTCCAAGCCAAGAAAATTGATTTGACCATTATACTTCGACCTAGAGGTTCAGAAAATACAGCCACTGGAGTTACCAAAACACAGCTAACAAACCAAACGAAACTCAATTGGACAAGCCCCCATTTGTTACGACCCTGGCTCAAAGGGAAGCAACAAAAAGAGGGTACATGCACCATTTATGGAAAATCTTACAAATTTTATTCAGTACCAACAATTACAAGACCTAAAACAAGTTAAAAACACACCTCAAAGGCCAGCCACTAAACCAAAACCCCAAACTGGCTGACCCTGGACACGGATCAGGAGCCCCTTTTTAAACCCCCAAAACCAATCAAAAGGTGCCAGCTACCCAACTGCCAATTAATCAATTAAGTCGTGGAGAGAATCCCGGCCAACGAGCCTCTGGATCGTCACAATAATCACAAATAATCAAGTTTCAAGCAGAAAAGATGAAATTTCACTGGATATACTAAAATGTGACTTGTATCCATCAAAATGATGAAGGAAATCCTTCTAGATGTCAAAAGAGTAAGAAAAATAGGAGGAAAAAAGAGACGAGCACAGTGATAGAAATATAAAAACAAATGGAAATAAGTTATGTTTCTAAATAACACCAGTGTTTTGCTTCAATGAAATTATATGTCCTGGCAATGTGACACACAAATTGACTGAATGCATTCTTGAGGGGCCATGGACTATGGATCAAACCACCATGATGTCACATATCGGTGTGCTTAGGTATTTTGACCAAGAGCGAACTTAACACGCGGATCTTAGTCGGCAAAACCGCATTTTAAAAAAATGTTTTTGTAATGTAAAACCGTGGAATGCCCACCTTCAGGTTGATTATCCCGCTTATACCATGGTCATTTGCCAGCAATATCAAATCGCAGCATTCAGAAATTTTTGGTGAAAGTTTTGCACTAAAAAAAAAACGACCTGGTAATCATTAAACAGGCATATCCATATATATCATATCCAATAGTCTACTATAGGCCAAGTTAAATTGAACCAGCTATCTTAGTTCATCTTACTTATGACGGTTTCCGCAGTCAGAGAGCTGAAATCAGTCTGCTGGCAGAGCAGGTAGCTAGCCAACTGTCAGCAGTTGCTGACACGTAGCTTCCTTTGTAACCGTACACAATTACAATCGTTTAATGAATAAAGCATGATTACTTCGCTGCTATAATATTTCCAGTCATAATCGCTTGAGTACCGATAGTTAACCACCACGCAGGACGCAACGCCGCAAAATTTACTGGAGATAAGTGAGCAGCTAGATTTCCGTTGTACCCAGTCGAATACCAGATCTAACGTTGTTAGGGTTAGAAGTTAGCTAGTGGATGAATTTCGAATGGTGAAACGACCCTAGCCGAACTACCTGTGCGGTTCCACGGTTTTAATGTATACCTGCCAGCCAATCAGAAAAAAGTATTCACCCAGACCATGGTATAAATCTTTATGCTCAGCACCCCTACTTCCCAGGAGAGCAGGCCGGTTCCTCAGAACTCTGGTGATGCAGAGCTCTGGTGGCGCAGCATGCCTGCTATTCTAAATACGATGAGAATAACTGCCACTAAAAACTATACCGAGAATATGCATTAAGGTCCCAATGGTGTTCACATTTTTGTTTTGACTGAGAAAAAGGCTTCTATGATTTAAACATGAAAAGTTTGCTGTATCTTCATCATGTGTGGCTGTTAAAAAAATTCATCCAAAAAATTTAGCGAAATGTCTTTGCCCAGATAGCAAAAGACATTAAAGTGCAAGTTTGTTTACTTTCTGCGCCTTCATATTTTTGTCTCAATTCACCGACATCTCCCCATGATTCGCTAGCTGCCTGCCCCTGAATTCACTATTAAAAAAAAAAAAAAGCACACACCAGGCTCTGGAGACCGCACAGGTGTCACAAACTGCAAATAAACACAAGGGGCACAGGTTTTGCTCCATAACATAACAAACCGTCCCAGCCAAACACCGACAAGAGTGGACAGTTCTGGAAGCATGGGAAGAAGGGAACTATGGGAGGGAGGGGCGGGCTACCTCTGTTTGAGTTCCAATGTCAACAGAAGTGAAAGTAAACAAACTTGCATAGTGTACCTTTAATTCAATGTGGGGTGACGGGGGGTGGGGTGTTCATAAATATTATATAAGAAAGGCATGCTAGAGCTAAGCAGCTCATGAGACCAGCGTGATCTCACGGGACTTGAGTTCGAACAGTGGCAGGCATTTGGGCATTTGTGGCAAATGGGCACAGAACGGCAGATGAAAAATACTCCGTCCTTGTGTGTGTGAGACAAACTGGGAAGTCCTAATGAAATATAATTTATTATCCCATTGAGATACAATCACCTGGCTGGCATCGTTTGACTATGAAATAATTATAATTAAGTATGGGGTCCCCCAAAACATGTCCCTATTGAAAACCACTGCAGTATAGCATACTTAATGGACCATTTCAGTATTGTAACCTTCGTCTGTATGTTTTTAAATATGCCTCATTATATCCCCGAACGCCGAATGGCGTTTCGGGGATATTATGTTTTTGGTCCGATCGCCGCCACACTACGTGTTAACGCGATAACTTCAGTAATATTTCAATTACAAATTTCAAGTTTTGCACATAAGTAAGTATCATAAAGAGGAAGAACTGATTCGATTTTGGACAATTTACAATCTCTAGATTGGCCACCAGGGGCCAAAAACTAATTTACGTGTTAATGCAATAACTGCAGTAATATTTCAATTAGAAATTCGGCCATCAGGAGCCAAAAACTGAAAAAAATCACTGTTTTTATCATATCTCTGGAAATATTGGTCCGACTGACCTGAAATCAAGTGAAAATGAAAGGTCATGACCTGAGGATGTGTCCTACGATGACATTATATCTGCTTGGTTCAAAATTTTGACACAAGGTGGAGCTTTGTCACATAAAATTCACCATTTTTGCTATATCTTTGGAACTATTTCTCCAACTGACATGAAACCATGTGCAACTGCAAGGTCATGACCTCACAACGTGTCACATGTTGACATCATACCTGTATGGTTCAATATTTTGCCACCAGGTGGAAAATTACCATTTTGGCCATGTCTTCAGAACTATTTGTCAGATTGACCTGAAATTAAGTTCAAATGCAAGTCTATTCAAGGTCTATTCAAGGATTGGGGAATTGGAGGATTGGGGTGTTCAGGGATATACCCCTAGCCGTCGCCTCCGACGGCATAAGCATAGTTTAAAAAATAATTTTACTCTATATGGTGTTTTAAAGTTCTGCAGAGGTTGCTCTAAACTTGTCTATTAGTGGCTTCACTGCCATTCAGGCTTATGGCAGTGATATCACTGACTAGTAGACAACTTTGGCATGCTCCTTGTCGAACTATACCATAGAAAGTAATGAGGTAATTATTTTTTAATGAGGCATATTAAAAAACATACAAAGGAGGCTTGAAAAGTGTTGAAATGGACCTTTAATAATAACATTGTTTAAATGTATAATGCGATGCATAAATATAGTTTAATCAATGTTGATGCAATTCTACTTTCTTTCAATGTTGATCATATCATAGTTGAATCAAGGTTGATTCATTGAGAGACCTAAGTGGAAATTCAACATTATTTCCATGTTGATCATAGCAAGCACTTTCAATGTTTTTTTCAATATCTGACATCAATGTTGATTGCAAACTTCAGCCTGACAATATCACAATGTTGATTCAATCACTTTTTGCTATCTGGGTTCTAATGGTTCCCCATGGAGAAATGGCTTTTTTGCCACCCATGGTGTCACATGACTCGCAATATCAGGTTGACAGCTGAGCACATCGGCGTGCAGCCCAGTTCTGTTTCTGGGGGCCTGGACCGCGCAGCATGACGTGCCCTTCTGAACTCCAATTCAATCCCCTTCAAAAAGCCTGGGGACGCTTAATTACATGTCCACAGTTTCAACAATGAAAGGTCAGTTGTGTCACAATTTTCCTCTCTTATCACGCAATAAAGTAATTAGCTATATTGTACAATTTCAATATGCAGCTCTTCAGCAATTGCCTGAATAGCTATTTCTGATATAATGTGGCTTAAAAGTGTGAATTATCCATATGAATGTGGGTGGCAGAGTTAAGAAAAATTAGCAACTCATTAAAATTCTGGGATACAATTGCAGCTGGAAAAAAAACGCAGGACTGAGGACTGAGTCTGGGAACCCCTGTTATAGAGTGCCAAATGGAGACAGTAAAGTTTGTATTCCTGGAGTAGCAAAGTCAAACTTTTTGTCAAAGGTGATGGTACAAAGCGGTACACCTACCTCCAAAGGGGGAAATAGAAAATTGATGGGACAATGGTGGCAACAAGCAGGATTCTCCACCCTCTGATGAAGTAGGCCATCAGGGGAATCATCATATAGCCAAAGGAGAAAAATATAGACACTCCAAGAGTTGTGTATATGATCCGAATGGCTGGACGTAAAATCTCTGCTCCTGTGAACAATTTGGGAACAGATCAGGAAGTCCATTTCAGAGAAAAACATATGTCCAAGAGGCTGTGGTTTTCTGGAAAAAGGGTAAAGACTAACAGAAACTATAATAATCTACCATAATATTTTATGCAATCAATCCTTACAGTCTTGTTCAAGTTAATTGGATGAAGGTGCTTATCAGTTGAATGAGCTGAATGGAGTGCAAACAGCACTGCCAAGTGACGGACGTTTTAAATAACCACTTCAAAGATCACTGCTCAGTACCTTGTAGCCACGGTCAGTGGCGGAGCTAGAAGGGGGGCGAAGACACGTCCCTTTTAGTCCTGGCTAGTTCTCAATCATCTTCCACCATTGACGTGTTTTCCAATTATCGTAATTGGCAACTGAAGACACGGTTTCTCTCCTTATGTGATCTGTTATGGCGCCAATTTGTTATGGCCCCAATTTGTTATGACATATCGGACAGCGAGGGATGACAGACAAAATTTCAAAACTTAAACAGATTTAATAAAATCAAGCACTGACTAGGATTGGAATATAAAAAAAATGAGATAGTTACATTCCCTTGGTAATGGAGATGGAGTTGCTATCTTACGATGTTTGGGGACAGGAAAATGCTTTTACATTACACATTACAGATCTAACAACGATGCAATCATGGGTTAAATTCAGGGCTGAAAAAAAATTAAGTTATTAATTGGCCAATGCTTCGCTTTCCAATGAAACGCGGACTTTCACTCTTGGTATTTCGTGGATTGATTTGAGAAAAAAGTGGCACTTGGCAGTTCAATAGGTTATAAAAAGCATGCGGCTCAAGCCATTTGCATGCGAGTCGACAGGTAGGCTATGCAATTTTGAATAAAGTTGATTTAAATACAGCAAATATGCGTCCAGATGAATGAATGACTGTCATCTTACCTAATCTGGGAGAACAAGCAGCACCTGTTCAGTGTGGAGCGCTCTCGGAGTGAACCTTCTGTTAATCATGTAGTTGACTGAGAACAGGTCAGGATTTACAATTGTTTTAAACGGATATTTTGTGCAACCCAATTCTCTGTTCTGGTTCCGCCACTGTACTGAATTTAACCCACGATTTAATTGCTGTTAGATCGCATATGGAGAGCAACCGTGTCTTCAGTTGCCAAATACGATAATTGGAAAGCGCGTCAATGAAGGAAAATGATTGAGAACTAGCCAGGACTAAAAGGGATGTGTCTTCGCCCCCCCCCGGCTCATTCATTTACTTGATTTATATGATAGAATTCATGCGATTGCATCATCAACACAGTACTTTAACTGTGGAGGACTGGCCGAGTAATTCACCTGACCTCAATCCCATTGAGGAGTCTATCAAGTCAAGGCTTCAGCAAAAGGACTGCACCACAAAAGCCTAAGGCCGTGTTCGAAACCGCACACAAACGTAGTACTCGCACTGCTCGCACTACCGATGATGTCAGATTTAGGGGATATGGTGTTTTTATGCGTGGGGAGTGATTTTGTGTCCGCAAAAAGTTTGCGGATGTATGCTAGATCGGGCAGATATTTTGTGGATGCATCGCAAGCTCGCTATTCAATTACCTGTGCTCGAAACCTCGTACTAATGTACCACTAACGCTGCCGATTATGTCAGAGTTAGGGTGTAGGGCGTTCATTGATGCGTGGGGAGTGAGTTTGTGTCCGGAAGAAGTTCCCGGATGTATACTAGATCGAGCAGATTTTTTGTGGGTGCATCGTATGCACACTATTCATACATAAATTGCCCAAGATGCAACGCGATGTGAACTGCCAAAAAAAAAAAAAAACTTGCCGAGAAATAATAAGAAGCCACTTAAACTGCAAAACAGTGGAACCTGTGGGAGGCGACACGGCACTAGCCAGGAGCGGCGTCAATACAAATGTCAGTAAAATGTTTAATCTTGTAATACGGGTTACATATGGTAAAATAATATTCCGCTGAATGTGTATTGAATGTATTATTTCAGAGTTGTAAAGAACGTTTCCGCCCGGTTATATACTGTCAGCATCAGCATTCATAAATCAGCTGTTAGCCAATGTAGCTAAAATGGGCTTATAACACCACAGTTGTTACTGGCGTATAAATGAGGACTTCCGATGATTAATCCATGCAAAATGTTGGATCTAACGACGCACATCTTGCTCGTTTGTTCGTTTCTTATAGGGGAAGATGAAGATACAGTGCACCTCATTTCCTGGAGAGCCAGCAATGAGGCGTTCATCACAGTGGGGCTCAATGTGGCGGTCAGAGGATTTCAGTGTGTAAATAAATTTCTCAGAGTATTGCAATGTTAGTAAATGCTTATGTTCATTTATGTCAACGTCACCAATGTTATGTTTCTGTAGAATGTTCAGAAAGGAACATAGCCTGGGGGGTAAGGTGGAGCCAGGGTGGATAAAACAGAAATGGGAGAACCTCAAACAGAAATATAAAGCGAGTTGAAAAATCATATGCACAACAGTCAACACAAAAGAAACAAGATGATGATGAGGATCGTGAGTTCAATCAAAATGTTAACAAAAAACGTTATTTTATAATTCTGTTCTGAATTGGGAAAAGTTAATAATGTTGAGGGGAAAAAGGCAGTGTTGTTGATTTTCAAGAGAGTATGAAAATGTAAGAGACAACATGTGATATTAGTTGTGACCAGCTGGTTTATTGCATCGTGGACTTTCATATACTTTTACATTGCTTTGGTCTGATGATGCATAAAAACCTAGCACGAGAGAAAAAACTGTCAAGTACCATGGAATACGCAAACAAATTACATTGTCTGAGAGAACCTAAATAATAATGGAAGGTGTTGCGTCTGGTTTTTGCTCTGCAGAAATGTACTAAATATTGAAAGGGAACACGAAAAAGTCAAATATCAACCAGTTGATTAACTTCACTAAAAACCTTTCTTTTTAATACATGAATTGAGCAACTTCTTTTTAGCTTTCATTGTCCAGCACCATGTTTGAGGGAGAGACCTTTGACTTCTACACTTAGCTATAGGTCTTCCAGCATTGTTTCTGTAATCATAACTTATCTGCTAAGCAGGTGATTGGTTCCACATAGTTTTACCAGAGCCCCATTAGCCAGTGCGTTTCCAGGTAGGTCAAGACAGGCCTTCCCGGTTACTGTATCGGCCCAGGTGGTTTAACCACCAACAAAACCTCTCCCTGCCTGGCAGTCCTGTACTTTACCTGTTTCCACCTCTTATGACTTGGGCAAGGGGTTGGATTTTTAAGAGGCAATAATAAAAGAACTATAATAAAACTATGTACACCTGGGGTGAATCACTCCTAACATTTGAGATAAATCAGGAACAAAGAACTCCCTGGGCAGAGAAACACAAACAAAAAAACTAACAATAATCTTGTTATTGCGGCACTGCAATGGGAACATCAGGAGCAAACACCAGTGCTGCAAATCTGCCCCTGAGAGTGTCCCCGGACCGCTGGAGTGGCTCTTGGGTTTCAACATCATCCCTACCATCGCCATCATCCCCAGCATCCTTGTCTTTGACCTCAGGCTTCAAGACGTCCCCATTCCCGAGGCAGACGTTGTGCAGGAAAAGGCAGGCACAGATGACCTAAGGCACAAACTCCACCTTTGCCTCCAGTGCCTTCAGGAAAAAGGAGCGCCACCTGGTCTTGGACCCTAAATGCCCTCTCCACCATGCACCATGCCCTGGACAGCCTTGTGTTGTACCTGCCCTCCACAGGATTCTGGACAGGCTCTCGGAATGGCGTTATCAGGCAGATGGGCTCTGCCAAGCACGGGAATCCGCCATCGCTCAGCAGACACCATTCAGGAGGTGGATACAGCCAGTGGACATAGAGGGGGCTGCACCTCAGGACCCGGGCATCATGGCCAGGGAAGCCCACCACCACATCCAGAAAACGACCCTTGTGGTCGCAGATGGCCTGGAACTGGACTGAGTAGAACAGCTTCCTTTGTAATAGTCCACTGCAAACCGCCCAGGTGGAACAATGCAGACATGGCAGCCATCAATGCTCCCTGCCACCTGCCCAAAGGCCGGGGAACCAGACAGCTGCCGGAACCCGGCTCCAGTCTCCAGCTCTTCGGGGGTGCGGAAGCGGATGAGCCTCCTGAAAACCCCCTGGATGCCCTTACTGGCCCGGCGGATCATGTCATGGCATGTGGTGCAGGGAATGTCAAAGGGCTCTGGCACGGCCCGGTAGGACATTCCACAGGCCAGCCAGTACACAAATAGCAGCACCTCTATGGACTTCCCCCATACATGGTCATTCTCCCCCAGGAGATGGATAAGGCTCTCCAGAGATGACCTTCATGGGCGGAAGTCCTTCCACAGGTCACCTCCCTCAAAATAGAGGCGCAACAGGGGACCCTGGGGATTTGCCCTGCAGTATGTCCCTCCCAAACCCACCTGTAAAGGACAATATTTTAAATTATTAATTGGACTATGTATTGAATATTGTTAAATAATTTCACAGTGTTAACTATTTAATGCAATTATTTACAGAGCCATTTTCTTAAATCATGTGATAATGTAATTATTTATGAAACTTTTCTTTAAAGTGATTGACGTAATTTAGTAAATTTCTCATTGGAATATTTAAATGAAATTATTGCATATTGACTGTTTTTTAAAGATTAAATTCACATTTGCCATCTTATTATTTTTTATTTTAACATATCTGAGCTCAAATGTTCCCCTTTATGCATACTAAAAATAAAGGAGTTTTTTCCCTGTTGTGCAAGAGCTTATTTAATGCTTCATCACTCAGTATTTGTATCGCAGATACTGGCCAAAATGGTTCAATTGAAGTAAAACATTCAAAAATTCAATTACAGAATTCATTTAGCCATTACATTATGGTATTCATGAATTCAGGTGTATATACCTGCGCTAAGGGGTTAATGTGAATTGTGAATGTAGGATACTTTTTCCCTACAATTTAATTTGCAGAGCATTTTGTGTGTTCTGCTCCATATACTTAACTGTTTGGGTTTAAGTTATGCTACAAGTAGAAATACGATAACATTATGCATGATAATTAACATTAGATGGTAATTTATAGAATACTTTCATGGTCATTCAGGATTCTGAAACAACTGTTCTTTGGTTGAAGCCAAGATAACATTTCACTCTCATCTGTTCACATCATCCACTGGGAGTAGGTAAGCTGAGTGAAAGTAGAAACTTGTTTTTAAATGGCATCTTACCTCTGAGGCAAATTCATAAGTGCACAGATGAAACGCTGACAGCGGGCCGATTGTCTCCGTCATCTCCTTGCTGACCGCATCTTCAACAGGTAAGGCATAACGGCGAAATGCCGGTCGGGAGGTCGAAAACTGCTATTTTAGGTTGGCTAAGCATCCTGTTTCGATCCCCTCAAAACGAATGCACATTTTCCCTTTTTTGTCTTCGCCGTATTGTGAGGTTAAGGGGGTTTTATTTTATAGATCACATTCTAAAATAGTTTCTCAAACGGGTTCGTTCATAAATCATTCTTTTACACCACACAGATGGTGGCGGTAATACACAAATTGCTGTTTTTGGCCATAAAACTCAAAAGAAGAAGAAGAAGAAGTAATGGTTCCTTCCTGAAGGGAGAGGCGAGTAGTGTATAGGGCAGAGGTGGGCAGCGAGGGCCGTATCTGTCCCTGGTTTTCACACCAACGTTTGGTCTTTAATTAGTTGATTGTCTCATTTAGCCAAACCATTTATGAAATCTGACGTTTCACACGCATTTCTTTAAATTATCATGAAACTACAAAGACTAGTCTTGTCTCCCTTCATAAAACATTTTCCTTTGATCGAATTATTGCGAAAATCTATATTTGTACATGCAATCAATTAACTCAATTAGTCAGGGTAATTGATAGGAATGAAAACCTGCATACACACCGGCCCTCCAGGACCATGATTGCCCACCCCTGGTATAGGGGCATTATTGTAGCAAAACTATTTACAAATGTGTAAAAAAAATCTGTGTCTGTAACGAGATTCACAAATGTGTAACCGGATGTACAAATGCGTAAAAATGATTTGTATTTCGATCCACAAATGTGTAACCGGATGCACAAATGCGTAAAAACAATTTGTATTACGATCCACAAATGTGTAGAAGTATCCGTGTCTGTATCTAGATCCACAAATGCGTTCAACAAACTCTGTGTAAATATCAGGCACTGGGATTGGATGGGTTCTTACATGTGACTTTTGCTACACTTCTGCCGCGGAAGATCCACAAATGCGTACAGCGATTCACAAATGCTCGGGTAAGCACTCGTTCACAGAGCTCAAAAGGACCTCATTAAAATGCAAACCACGTGATTTTAACGAACTGGTATATTCACTAAACTCGGAGATGCCAAGCGTCCCGCATTCGGCGTTACGCAATTTTTTGGCTTATTCACCGTAGTCCGTAATTATCCATTGAATGCTTAGTGAGATTCTCATGCGGAATTAAAATCCTTGTGCATTGAAGTTTTCGTTTCACTTGCGTTAAGGGGCGCCACATCAGAAGTAACATGGAAAGCGATTATGACTCCGGACTTCCCGTGCTTCCCTTTACCCGAGGAAACAATGCCTGTGTTTTATGATCGTTTAAATTGTTTTAATGAAATAAGACCATTTGAAACGTTTTTATGCAATTCCATTGCATTTAATCCATCAGTAAAGACAAGCCTGAGAATTCCCGAGTCATAATCGATTTCCTTGTCATTAGTGGGGATATCCACCGTAATGCACGTGAAACTGATTAACTTGATGCACAGTGACTTAAATTCCGCGAGTGAATTTCCTCGGTGCGCTTTGATTGAATAATTGCTGACTACAGCACAGAAAAGTGAATGTCACTAAGAGGAGAAACTCACGCATAGGACGTAAGCCTTGGCATCTCTGTTAACTTCGTCCAAAACATCAAAGTTCAAGGTTTTCAAGTTGTCAAATCCTATCTTTGTGAATGCCCACCACATAAATCAAACTTGCAGGATTTTTTAATGAGAACTTCGATTTTAAATTTGATTTCCGCAACTGGAATCGTTCGTGGTCCTTTTGAGTGATGTGATCATTTTTGTCCTGCCCTGAAATTGGCAGGGCCATTTGCACTCCATTCAGCTCATTCAATTGACAAGCACTTTTATCCAATTAATTTCCTCAAGACCGTAATTTGCACAAGACTGTATATGTGTGACGTTTTCTCAATCAGCTTGGTCACCCATCTGTCGAATAATTTTTCAACTACTATTTGTTCCATTCCTAATTCATGGATACTTATATCTACCCAAAAAGAGAAAGGTTCACACACAAAAAATTATTCACTAATATAATTACAACTAGCTGCAGGGGGACAAAGCACATAAACGTTTTGACCTTGCAGTCTTCTTCAGTGTGAAACACAAAGACTGATTAACGCAAACACTCGCTAAACCCCTGCCAGGGAACACTCAAATGGCCGGCGGCAAAAATTGGAAACTTGATCTTCCACTGCAAAGCATAGGAATTTCTGATGGCGCGGCAGAATTGGGACATGAAACTAGGCGTCCTTCAGGTCTATTGACGTCATCCAATCGCCAAGTCTGACACATTCCAGCAGAGACCTCACCGTCAGCATCCGGAATGGTCTGCGCGTAATGTGAGTGTTCAGTTCCCATAGATCCAAAATAGGTCTGAGGTCTCCTGACTTTTTGGGGATCAGAAAATAAGGGGAATAAAACCCCGCTCGAGCTTCTGACAGAGGGCCTGCTCTACCGCCCCCTTCTGTAGGAGCGAGTTCACTTCCTCCTTCAGGGCCTCCTTCAAAGTGGCATTGGGGGCCTTGTCCGCACAGTTCCCTTGAATGGGGATGGACAACACTGGAACTGCAAAGCGTACCCCTTCTGCAATGCTCTGTCCGGCCAGCCTGGGAGGGGGGCACAATCGCTCCCAAACTTGGTAATACTTCGTAGGGGATGAAGCTGTTTGTTCTATGGCTCCCGCTAACCTGGGCCCTCCCGCGACGCCCCTCCCCCTGAGGGAGAGTTCGACCGGGGGCCCTGCCCGAAAGGACTTAGAGGATAAAAGCAGTAATACTTCTGCTGCGTTCCCGTGCACACTGCCCGGTGATTCACTCACCATAGGTAGCGAGGGCACGGCTACTTCTGCGTTTGGGAGTCCAGTCTTTAGTTATAAAAACGCTGACGTCAGAACAGGCCTCAACCTGTGGCGCTAAATGAGTGAAGATCTCCTTCACTGGTTTGCACCCCTCAGTATTCACCGCCACGTCAAGCGCCTTGGAGCCAAAATGGCAGGTCGCTCCACTTCCGTGCAACCCGGAAGATGAAGCCCGTTGACCTACACCAAACACTCTGCTGGAGCCAGCCCAGCTAGTAGCGTTGGATTCATGCTGGCCGTCTGCCTCAATTTTCAATCGTTTTCTCACTGGTACCGAGCCAGGAAAAAGAGCTTTACTTTGATTTGAGCCAACACAGACTGATGGAAGGGTTTTAAGTTTTGGTTTAACTGCGGAGTTTGAGCGTGTGCTACCTCCACGGGTAGGACCACGCCACCCCTGCTGGCGATTAGCTAGCCAGTGCTTCCTCACCAAGCTATTAGCCGGCGAGTCCCCGATTCGAGGATCAGAGTTTAGTGGATGCGAAGAGAAAACACGAGCCCTGCACACCATGTCTCTCTCGCTAAAACCCCTTTGTACCAGATTACCTTGTGTGCCAACACCTGAAACAGCCAGCGTATCAGTGTGTGCGCAATACAAGGACCACATACTGGTAATTTTTTTTTTTATTAAGAAAAAAAAAGACTTTCCAGGCTCTGCACGACCAGACTTCGCACCCTAGGGGCAGTTCCGGCGGGTGCTGTGGCTGAAGCAAAGGGCGTCGAGGCTCAAGATCGGTTAATTCGACGCCAGGGATGACTGGTCGTCCAAAGACCGGCGACAGTGGCGACTTGGCGGTGATTGGAATACACTGGGCCTGCGGAGTTGCTGTTTGCAGGCGTAAGTGCGAGCCCAGCTGCTCAGCCGGGGAAGGCCATATTGATAGCTAGCGCAACCACCTGAGCTGCGCTAGCATAACATCGGTCAAGGACCGCCGCCACCCTGTCCCTCTCGGAAGCGGTTGGGAGCAGACACCATCTCACCGCGTCTTAAACGGCCAGGACTCCGACATCTGAATCCGGTGCATACGCCATAGCTGGGGACTTGGCCATCGGATTCCTCCAGACCCGCTGCGTAGCCAAAGCGCCATCCTGGGACATATCCACCTTGGAGCGTGGCTTCGACTGAGCCAGCAGACGGATAGAGAAGTCATCCGCCTGACCACTGGAGGGCTGCGGTGGTAGGGGCATCTCCATCCTCTCCCCCGTGAACTGGAGTAACCCAGGAAGGTCGTCCAGCGGATAGCGGTGCTCGAGGGGGCGGCCCCGAGCCGGCCCAGAGGGCGCATGCGGCCCGCACAACTGCTGCCGATGCTCACGCTCCTCCGGGGGAGCACTGCGCAGGCAGCACAGGAACCTGCCTCCACATGGTGCCGCAAGCCCAGACAGACGAAGCAGTCGTCATGCTGATCCTCGGACACCATCGGGGAGGCACACTGTTAACACAGCTTATCCATTTCACACACAAATCATTATGAGTTCTTAACTCTCTCAAGGCTGAGTGAAAAAGGGAGACGAGCATTGGCAACGCCGGGGCTTTATGGGAGGTGAGTATGCTACCCCCTCCTATGGAGCAGGTGAGTTCAATTTTCTTTCTCAGGCACCGAGGCGGAGCTTCGTGGGTGTAACCAATAGCGAAGCCCGTTAGAGGGCGGAGCACGTATGAAATAGAACAACGCTAACAAACATAATTGATTATCGTTTTACCAATTAGTCTGAGAAACTTTCTAATCTAGAAAAGTAAACTGCGACAGGTCTAGATCTTTCAGCACTGAAGGGTGAGGATTGAGCGTCCCTTTGCAGCAGCCGACACACCGCCTGTGGTACCCAGTGCCCACTGCTGTCATTTATACTCGAGTGACGTTTGTGAATAGCAACTGGCGAGGAGTGGGACCGCTCTCTCTCGGTTAGTAGCAGTTCGATGTCTTTCTCACACTCCAGTTACATTTCAATCGTACTCACTATATGGTGAGTGGATGATGAGTGTGAGTGTCGTTTCTGAATATGGGCCTTTGAGTCAGCAGATCATAGCAAATTTTGGGAGAGGTCTGTATGTATACTGTTCATTTGTCCAAATAAAATCAATGGGAGAAGCAATTTTACTTTGAAAAACAAGTAATTTCATCTGTTCTGATATTTTAACAGACCCAAACCAAAGGTATGTGTTTGTCACTGGGCATTTCTATGGCCCCCCAGTTTTCTTGGCAAGTATCTATGGCCCTAATTTGGACTAAGGGGGGGACTTCAACAGTAGGCTCAATCCTAATCCATCAGTAAAAATGTAATTGCAAGCTCTGCCAAGATTGTTTGGTTTTAATTTTTTTAATGCATGAATTCAAGATTTGAGATCCCTGGTATTTCTATTGTCCATCTAGGAGATGATATTTTTTTTACTCTCACAAATCATCATGCCATCTGTATTGATTATTTTTGATTGAAGTTTTGATCACACTGCTCCTGCTTTTATCAAGGTATTACTCCATCAGACCACACCCCAGTTGTACAGGAATTGTATTTTCGCAATTGCAGACATAATCCATGAGGCAATTCTTTTTTTTTTTTTAAGAAATTACTTTTGCAACACAAAGTCTTGACTTATCAGGTTTTGAAAGTGGAGTGGAAATCTTACGGAATCACCTTTCCACATTTGCTGATGACTTAGCAGAATTTGACAGTTTTCCTCCTTGACTTGGTGGGTTTTGACAGAGTTTAGCTTTTTTCCATTACAATTTATAACATGATTTAGTAGGTTTTGAAAGTGGAGCTATTAGTGGGACATGTGCAGATGCCTGAAAGGGAGGCTAAGGGGGATAACTCATTTATTTTCAAACCTTGACTTGGCAGGTTTTGCAAGTCAACTCTTCATGTATTAGCTAACTTTCAATGAGTAAATCAAAGCAAATTCTGCAAAAGAAAACACTTCGATGTTATCAATCCCTCTGTGAAGATTACAAATATTGCCAATTTTTTTCTGTTTTGCATGAGCCTATTTTCGGCTTATTAACTCAGTGTTTTTGTCGCAGTGACGATGGAAAATTATTCTAGTGGAGCAAGTTTTGGAAATTCAATTTCAGAATTAAATTTCTACATTTCTGAATTTAGGAATGCAGGCGTCTATATCTGTGTAAAGGGGTTAAGGTAGGTGAAATTATAGCATGCAATTATTCTGGATAAAAATTGGTGTGTTCGGAAAAAAGGGTCAATAAGGTTGGCAACGGGCCACTCCACTGATTTTTCAAATTTAATCCATGAACTCCCAAAATCAGCGAAGAAAAAGACTTAAACTGACAAAATGAGGTTCACCAAAAAACGGTCTATGGTTGCTGAACTAATAGTACTCCTCTTTGATGCCTGAACACTTGTTTATTGCCAGATAAGAACTTTTTTTTTCTGCCCCCGCCCTCCAAAGAGGAAAGGGGGCATTATGTCAACACCATGTCCGTCCGTCCATCGTCCGTTAACTTTTTGTTAATTATAATTAATTATTCAGTTATCCTCAGTGTTCTTCAGTTAATGGTTATCACCCGTTTCTGTTTAATTAAGAGTCCCTTTTTATTTAAAGCTTAGTTTACCCCTTCACAGGCAGGTAGCCACAGTCTGTTTACCCGTTTTGTTTAGTGCACTCCCTTTTGTGGTATCCAGAAGTTTTGTATTTGTTTTGTTTTATGCACTTTTACTGTCCCCCGCCACGCGGAACGCGCAAAGTGGCGGGACATAGTATTCACGATCGTCTGTTCGTACGTCCCGAATCCTTGTCAGCGAGATATCTAAAGAACAAATTGACGGATTCTCTTCTAATTTGATGTCAACATGTATTAGGGTGATACCCCGGCGCCAGTTGATTTTGGTGACCTTCACATCACTCTCAAGGTCACACCGAGAGATTGCTCATTTTGACACAATTTCACATTTTGTGGCAGGGGACAAAGACACGTTAGTGGCAAATACTTGTGATTTCATAAAATCCATGTCCCTGAACTTTGGTCCTCATCGCTCCTTGCGTTGGTGCCCTTTGGACATCTCAGGGTGCCAGGGCGTGACAATTGGCATCACAGTTCGGGGATAAACTGCCGGCACATTTAAAATGGAAAATAATTTTGTATTTTGGTGGAGGAGTTTGTGTGCCCCTGGAATCTTGGGAGTCGTGTTTTCTGGAGCTTAGCTCCTAGTAGAGTTTCCCATGGCAAAGGGCCGAGATGAAATGCAATTCTTGAGACTCCTATGATAAGCTCCTCAAGGACAGTGAGAACCTCACCGGGAGCTTGGTTCCAGAGCCAGAGACGAGCATAGATATAGTCGGACTCACCTCTATCTGGTACTGCTCAATCTCCCACACAAACACCAGCTCCTTCCCCACCAGTGTGTTGACATTCCATATTGCAAGAGCTAGATTCCATGGCCGGTGCCCAGAACACAAGAGCCTTTGCCCCTGTCTGCCACCCAGTTTACATTGTACTCGACTCCAACTCCTCTCCTTGTGGGTGGTGGGCCCACATGGAGGCAGCTACCTGTAGCCTCTTCAGGCTGAGCACAGCCAGGTCCCGGAAAAATCCGGCCACCGGGCGCTTGCCTGTGAGCTCCCTTCCCAGGCCTAGCTCCAGGAGGGGGGCCCCAGTGTCCCTAATCCTTGATAGGTGTTGGACTCTCTCCTTTTCTGGAGTTACCCAAGACGAGAGGCGGCTAGCAGGCATGGGGATACTTGTGTCCCCTCGGCTCAGTGCCGTCATGTTGGAGTCCATCCCAGTGAACGAGAGTCTCTGCAATTCGCTTGCAGGTTGCGGAGGGGAATGCACTTACTGTTTGTGCTTTTGCACAAAAGAGCGGTTCAGAGTATCCAGCCTTCTTGGAGTCCCTAGGTGGGGTCCTGGAAAAGGCTCCTCCTGGAAATTCCATCGTTCTGCAGGGAGATTTCAATGCTCACATGGACTACAATGGAGATACTTGGAGTGATTGGGAAGAAAGGCCAGCCTGATCTGGCCCTGAGCGGTGATTTGTTATTGGATTTCTGTGCTAATCATGGATTATTCATAACAAACACCATGTTCAACATAAAGGTTTTCATAAGTGTACTCAGTACCGGAGCACCCTTAGCCAAAGATCAATGATTGATTTTTTTAAATTGTGTCCTCAGATTGGTGGCCGTAAGTTTAGGACACTCGGCTGAAGAGCTGTCAACTGATCACCACCTGGTGGTGAGTTGGATCAGATAGCGGGGTAGACTGCCGAACAGACCTCGGAAACCTAAATGTGCTGTGAGGGTTGACTGAGAATGTTTGGCAGAGGGACCCTATCCAGATTTTCAACTCACACCTCCAGTAGAGCTTTTCCTGTATCTCAGGGAAGCTGGGGACATGGAGTCCAAGTAGACCCTGTTCAAAGTATCAATTGTAGAAGCAGCTGCCACGAGCTATGGCCTAAAGGTTGTCGGTGCCAGTCCTGCCGGCAACCCAAGAACCGGTTGGCGGACCTCAGCGGTGAGGGAGGTCGTTAAGCTGAAGAAGGTGGCCTTTCGGACGTGGTTAGCTCAGGGGACTCCTACCTTGGCAGACCGGTATCAAAAGGCTAGAAGGGCTGCAGCAGCGGTGGTTGCAGACGCAAAAACTAAAGCTTGAGAGTAGTTTGGGGAGGCTATGGAGAAGGACTTTTGGGTGACCTCAAAGAGGTTCTGGAAAACCGTCAGATGACTCAGGAAGGGAAAGCAGGGCTTTGGCCAGGCTGTTTTCAACAGGGGTGGGGAACTGAGGATACTGTCTGATGGTGGAAGGAGCACTTAGATTCAGGAGCCCATCAAACAGACATGTCCACCATTTAGGAGGCAGCGACGGAGGACTCAAGTGAATCATTGCCTGTTTCCCTGGTGGAAGTCACGGGGGTGGTCAAAAAGCTCCGCAGAGGCAAGTTACCAGGGACGGACGAGATTTGTCCAGAGATGCTGAGGGCCCTGGATGTTGGTGGGCTGTCACAGTTGACACACCTGTTCAACAATGCATGGATATCGGGGTACAGCACCAAAGGACTGGCAAATTGGGGTCGTGGTTCCCATTTTCAAAAAAGGGGACTGGAGGATGTGCTCCAATTCTAGGGGGATCACACTACTCTGCCTCCCAGAAAATGTCAATGCCAGGGTGCTGGAAAGGAGACTCCTCCCAACTGTCAAACCTTGGATTCAGGAGGAGCAATGTGGGCTCCGTCCTGGCAGTGGAACAGTCGACTAACTTTTTACCCTCGCGCGGATACTAGACGTGTTTGCCCTCTCCAGTCTATATGCATTTTGTGGTCTTGGTGAAGGGTCATTCCATGGTAAGTGGAAATGCTTACGGTTCCTTTTGGGCCATCATGGTCTCAGATTTTTCTCTAACTTTGAATATTTGTTCATTTGTACTCAAATGATGGGGATCTCCAATTTTTTCACAAAGGGCCTACTGGTATAGATGTTATGGGCCTCTGAAAAAATTGCCTGTAGGGGGCACTTTTCAAAACATGCAGTACAAAAAGTCATACCTTTCATTCTATAACAGATACAGATCTGGAAGGTGGCTTGATCCTTGACATGAAAGTTGCCCTCAGATGACAATCTTAAAGGGTCCTTGTATCAGTGGTGACTGCCATGGAAATTAAGGTCAAAGTTGGGGTTGACAAAAATATTTTCCACTTTTTCATACCTAATTACTCTCTAATAGTAGGAAGGAGTGATCAACTAATGCCAGGAACCTTTTATTTCAGGTAGATTCTTGCAATTTCTATTAAAATCAAAAAAACTTTGTAGTTATTCAAATTAACCTTTTCAAAGTTTGTCACAACTGAAAAGAGCCCAAGTTTAAAAGATCCATTACCTGGTATTTACACCCTTTAAAAATAAGTGATTTGGGTCTAAAACATTATGTTTTGCGGTAATTTGCAAAAATTATGCAACATTTATATTTATTTTGCCCTTATTACCAAGCCAATCTTGCTCTCGCAAGAAAATTTCGAGATTTCGACTCGGCCGGAAGATAGAGGCATGGCTGGGCAGTGGGGGTGGTGTGAGAGAAGAGGGTGGGAGGAGGGAGGAGTGGCTTGAAAGCGCAGCCATAGCAACGCGTGCATAGTAACACAACGTGTGACCTCACCATGTCTGAATCTATCGACCACTCTGGGTGGCTTTAATGTGCTCCAGCCATCTGAAAGTGATGCACTGAGCCCTGCATGAGATGTACTAGCGAAATAGCTTAAAACAGGGGGAATATAAATGTCACATGCAAGCTAACATTAGTACATCTAAGTTCCGTGATCAAATAATCAAGAGTAACCAGCTACAATGAGACTGCATGAAAAGGCAATAATATACAGCCATCCATCTACAAATGAACAGAATGTGCGAGTTTAATGCTGGCCTAAATTAACTGACCAAGCTAACTTTAGCTTTTTGCGAGTAGAATTTTAGCTATGTTTGAAGCTTTATTTTGCCTGCTTAACAACATCATAGCATAGTGTTTTGACCTCTATAGATTCCTTAGTGTCATATGATGTGTGTATCTTCACTGTAGCTGAAAGGAAGCCCGCTACAGCTACAGAAATATGGCGTGTCAAGTAAGCCCTCGAGCTGTGAGGGAAACGTTTATGTATTGGGAACAACCTAATGTTCGTACATCTAAGTTCCATGATCAAGAGTAACACACTGCATTTGGACACCATGAAAAGACAATATAGTTACAGCAACCCATCAACAAATTAACAGAATGTGCTCGATTATTGCTGGCCTAAATTAACTTGGCTAGCTAATGTTACCTTTCTGCTAGCGGAAATTTAACGTGTTGGGAGTGTTATTTCGCCTGCTTACCGACATCATAGCATAGTGTTTTTGACATCTATAGATTCCTTAGCTTGTCTAGTTTCATATGATGTGTGTATCTTCACTGGAGCTGAAAGTGAGCCCACTACAGCCATGGAAATATGGCATGTCACACAAGCCTGTTTTGTGTGCAACTGAAACTCAGGGATTATTTATGCCAGATCTCTCAAACTTTGCAGCATAGTATCCGTTTGTTGACTACAAATAGCACTCACTTATACATCTATAACACAATAACAGAACATGTGAATTAGCATCAAATAGGAAGAGTGCACTTGTTAAAACCCATCCCATTGCTGGGATGAGTTGTAACACCGGGTGGGGATAGATGTAACACTGAGAGGTAATCTGCTGAAATTAAATATTCTAAATTCAATTTCTGCAAGCACTTTTGAAGAATAAAGATTTATTATTATCTACAAGCTGAACCATTTTAAGTAAACAAAAATCAAAGTTCCTCAAAAACTTTAATTCAGAGCAAAACAACTGCTGCATGTATGTTTGCATGAGTGAATATTTGCATGCATGTGTGTAAGTAGAGGTGCGTGTGTTTGTATTTGCACGTGTGTAGGTATCAGCGTGTGTGTGTGTGTTTGTGGTTATTGGTGTGTGAGAGTGTGTGTGTATGTCCCGGACTATTTTTTCACTCACTGTTACAGTTGTGGCAAATCTAGGTGGCTGCCCCTGGGATAGGTGGCTACCCCCACCCCAGGCAGCCATTACATGGTTAGCTTTTTAAGCATGTGGGTTTAAAGTTAGCATGAATGTCAAGTACCTGATTAAACTATTTAAACTGCTGTTTTAGGTATAATAAATCAAATAATTGTTTCTACAACACAATGAACACAAGACAAACTAGAAAAGCACTCAGAGAGCGCAGAACGATGCACTCAGAGAGTGCAGGGCGATTGGAACTCCGGCCCATTGGAAAGACTTGAAATCCTGAAATTTGGCATATATCTCGGCAGTACTTTGGCCTAGATATGGCAAAATTTAATCACCTCTTCCCACCTACCCTGAAAATTTCGTGAAAATTCGGCCATAAGTTTTTGAGTTATGTTGTACACAAACAAACCAACAAACAAACGGCACCGAAAACATATACCTCCTCGGCGGAGGTTAGAAAATAATTTTCATGAAAAATTTAACTTTCTTACCTGAAAATCAGTTTTTTGGTTATAAAATCCACAAAGTTGCACACAGAGATATGCCATTTCTCTTGTGAACTCAAAAAGGAAGTAGGGAGTGTCCTATATTGATGACATCACTGCATCGATTTCTGATTGGTCAAAAAGACAGTGTTACATTTTACCCAATGTTACTACACTCCCTGGTCTCCCCTACCCTGTATGTAATAGAACTGCAGGTAAACCTAATTTTCAGTAATCTGTTATTGGAGTTGAACAACTTCAGAGGACACCATTAACTAAGTGTTGCCTTACCGAGAGTAGTTGCTAAGAACCCTTGAGCCATGAATTTGCCTCATTTAAGAGACACATTACCTTAACAAGACTACCAGCCATATTCACCTACCAAGGTTGACGTTACATCCGTAACTGTATCCTCGATAATATGGTTTTGTGTCCACGCATTGTCCGCGTCCGGAGACATTTCTGTGAGCATTCTACAGGTGACAACTTGAAACTTAGAGGGGCTCAGCCTCTCCCCCCCCCCCCCATTTATCATCTAATAGAAAAATATCTTCATGTCAAATACCTCGAGAACGTCTTATGGTCTGTAGTTGTGAAAATGTCTGTTCCTATTAATAACTTACAAACAAATACCCATGAATAATTGTTTTAATTATTTTCATGTGTACAATACATAGGCTATAGGCCCCTTCCCCCATTCTGATGTGCTTCCACTGCCCCTGATAACATTTCAACTGTAACATTATCTAACGCTAAGCACAAGACCCCCCCCCCCCCTATATTGCTGAACTGCTCTACACTGATTCTTTCTTCTATTTCTTAATTTCAGTCGTTCATATGCATTGCCGTGTGGCATATGTACAGGAAAAACCTTCCTGATCAAGCAAAATTCCTGATGGAAAAAACCTCAATTGTAGGCCAGCTCCCTTTTGTCCACAAATGGCAATTTAATATCTAAAATATATTGAGAAAAAAAAACTGCTTAAATCTAGATTTAAGAATTAATTAAAACCGCAAGCGGTGTTATGGCCCGTGCCCTCCCTGTCATGGTTTGGGAGCCTTGTAGGCTCCTTTTGTTACTCTCGTCCGGGACGATATCGTTTCGCTCACCATCGGATTCCTTAGCCAGTTGGCATTGATTGGGGGCGTCGCCCGGACTCTATTTAAGCTCCTGCCTTTCCTCGTTCGGGTTGCTGGAGTGTCAGTATGCTGTTGACGCTTAAGCCGTTAAGGTTGTTTGAGAATAGAGATTAGGCAGGAATTTAGCTGCTTTATATTATTAATGTGAGAAGCGAGAGTATAGGCAGGTTTTTTAGCTGCCTGGTATTTTGTTTTGAGCTCGCCTGTTGACTCCCACGGTCAGGCGTTAGGCCCGTGGGTAGCGCGAGCCGATATATTTCCTTTTGTTCAAGTTTAGCACTTTGGTGCATCTATCTTTTATTTCTAGCCACTGCTCCTGGCGTCCTACACCTCCACGCCATTACAGTACACTCCAGCCACAATGGAGACGTCAGCGGTGGCCGATATTAAGAGAGCTATTGCCAGTCAGCAGGAGATGTTGGCTGGATTTGCGAATTCACTTTCTGTGCTGATCAATCAGCGCTCTGAACTGGCTGATAGGCTGCACGTGCAGGAGACGGCGCTGCAGAACCAGCAGAGCGTCCTGTTAGAATTATCAGAGAGTATTAAACCTCTAACGTCACAGGCTCCACAACGTTTTGCACAAGCACAACCCATACATTTTCCCCGAGAGCCAAAGTTACAACTCCCCCAAAGATACAGTGGCGAGGCTGGAAAGTGTAGGGATTTTATTGCCCAGTGTGAGATATTTTTTAAAGCTCAGCCGTCACGTTTTGTTAATGAGGACTCTCGAGTTGCCTTTATATTGTCCTTGTTGGCTGGCACAGCGCTCAATTGGGTCGGTCCACTAATTAGAGCTAACTCACCGGTTGTTAATTCGGTAGAGGCTCTTGTCAGGGAGATGGTTTCTGTTTTTGATCAGGACATTTGCGGCCAAGACGCAGCTACGCGTTTAATGCACTTGAGACAGGGCAAGGAAAGCGCAGCTGAGTTTTCGATTACATTTCGTTCTCTGGCCACAGAAACAGGCTGGCCAGAGACTCCTCTGATGACAGTTTTTAGCCATGCTCTTACGGAGGAGATTAAGGATGTACTGGCTACGTTAGAACCCTGCTCAACTTTAGACTCCTTAGTTCGTACTGCTGTGCGAATTGACAATCGCATACGCGAACGCAGCCGGGAGAGACTGAATAAATCTCCGCTGGCTGACAATGGTATTAAGATTGCTAAAGGCGATTGTTCATCTCCTAGTTCACCCATTAAGGATTCTACCTTAGTTGAGCCCATGCAAGTTGATGGTTCGTTTAACCGTCAGTCTAAAAGACCCATTAGCAGAAAAATAATCTGCTTTTATTGTTACAAACCGGGTCATACACGTCCACAGTGCCCTAAACTACGGGGAAACGAAAAGCCCCTCTAGCGATTCAGGGGACGCTAGAGGGGCAGACCCAACTTCCCTTCCGAACACTTATCCCCGTAGAAATTACTGTGGGGAGTAAAAGATTTACCATTGAAGCGTTCGTTGACTCGGGCGCAGTGGACTGCTTCATGGATTTTCAGTGGGCTAGGAGACACGCCGTCCCCACTGTTGCTCTTTCACAATCGCGTTCGGTCAGAACTTTGGACGGTCGCCCGCTTGGAACGGGAGTTATAACCGAGGTGTCTGAACCATTAGAGATGTTCATCTCTTTTGGTAGTCATTCGGAGGAGGTTCGATTTTTCATTATCAAATCTCCCACTTTCCCTATAGTCTTGGGGCATTCGTGGTTACGGGAGCATGAGCCTTGTATCAGCTGGGGGAGACAGACTAATCCCATCGTTCGCTGGGGTCCCAAGTGTAGCACTCATTGTAGAACCAGGGATAATGGTTCTTTCGGACGTGAGGCTATGGGTCAGGCTGACACCGATAGCGAGTTTGAGGAGGTTATTACTCCGTACCCTCCTAGATTGGAAGAAGGGGCAGAGGAGGGGTTAGAATGGGATCCTCAATTTGACTGGCGAGAGCCAGAGGATGATAACTTTTTGGAGAATTTCAGCGATGTGGAATCAGTCACGGATTCATTAGACTCTGACCAGGGTAAAGAATTTGGGGCTACCCTGAACTTCGACTTGCCTCCGAATGTTCCTAAGGATTACGCCGATTTGGCTGAGGTATTCAGTAAACAACGAGCCTCTACGTTACCCCCGCATCGTCCGTACGACTGCGAGATTAACCTATATCCTGGGACAACTCCACCTAGGGGTTCGCTGTATTCGCTGTCAGGACCTGAGCGTAAGGCTATGCGAGAGTATATCCAGGAGGCTCTCGCCAATGGTTTTATACGGCCGTCTACGTCCCCTGCCGGAGCGGGATTCTTTTTCGTTGGGAAGAAGGATGGTGGGCTGAGACCCTGTATTGATTACAGGGGTTTAAATAAGATCACTGTTAAAAACCGATATCCCCTTCCATTAATGAGTTCCGCGTTTGAACGTCTACAGGAGGCATCATTCTTTACGAAGCTAGATCTTCGCAACGCTTATAACTTGATTCGCATTCGGGAGGGAGACGAATGGAAAACGGCTTTTAACACGCATGACGGGCACTACGAATATCGGGTCTTGCCGTTCGGGCTGGTTAACGCGCCCTCGGTGTTCCAGGCATTTGTTAATGACGTGCTCAGAGAGATGTTGGAGAGATTCGTCTTCGTTTATCTCGACGATATTTTGATATTTTCTTCAACACTGTCTGAGCACAAACAACACGTCAGACGTGTACTGGCAGCCCTGCTCCGTGCCAAACTTTTCGTTAAAGCCGAGAAATGTGTTTTCCACGCCCAGACTGTCTCCTTTTTGGGCTTCATTGTGTCTAAGGGTTCGGTGCGGATGGACCCAGACAAGGTGGCTGCGGTCAGAAATTGGCCTGCGCCGCAGAGTGTTAAAGAGGTCCAACGCTTTCTAGGCTTTGCAAACTTTTATAGGAGGTTTATTCGTAATTTCAGCGCGGTTGCTGCCCCCATTATTGCGCTCACTAAAAAGAATACCTCCTCAGCGTTTTTGTGGTCCCCTGCAGCAGACGCAGCTTTTCAGGAATTGAAGAAACGTTTTAGCTCGGAGCCGATTTTGGTTTTGCCCGATCCCTCCCTCCCATTTGTCGTTGAGGTAGATGCTTCCGAGGTGGGCGTGGGTGCTATTCTGTCCCAGCGCCCACGTTGGGATAATAAGATTCACCCGTGTGCGTATTTCTCCCGGTCTTTGTCCGCCGCCGAACGTAATTATAGTATTGGTGACCGGGAGTTATTAGCGGTCAAGCTGGCGCTCGAGGAGTGGCGCCACTGGTTGGAGGGAGCTGAGCACCCTTTTGTGGTTTGGACTGATCATAAAAACCTCCAATATATTCAGCAGACCAAACGGCGTAATTCCCGGCAGGCGCGATGGGCATTGTTTTTTAACCGTTTTGATTTTACGCTTACGTACCGCCCAGGCTCTAAGAATACTAAGCCTGACGCGCTGTCACGTTTGTTTGATCGCACTGATAGCGATCCTTCCCCAGAGCCTGTCATTCCTTCGGCCCAGATCGTAGCACCTATTCAGTGGGAGATTGAGGCGGTTGTTCAGGAGGCGTTGAGGTCTGATCCCGGTCCTGGGGGGGAGCCTCCTGGTTGTTTATTTGTCCCACAGGGTGTTAGGTCACAGGTCCTTCAGTGGGGACACTCTTCCCGCTTGGCGGGGCACCCGGGGGCCCATCGGACCAAGCAGTTCCTGGCCCAACGATTTTGGTGGCCGGAGATGATGAAAGATATTCGGGAGTTTGTTGCTGCCTGTTGCGTCTGTTCAAGGAATAAGACTTCCCACCTCCCTCCCGCTGGTTTGCTGCGACCTTTGCCCGTTCCCAGGCGCCCTTGGTCGCATATTGCTTTAGATTTTGTTACGGGGCTGCCTGTTTCTGATGGCAACACGGTTATTCTGGTGGTGGTCGACCGTTTTTCTAAAGCGGCTCATTTTGTCGCACTACCCAAGCTGCCTTCAGCACGGGAGACAGCGCATCTTGTGGTCAACAATGTGTTCCGGTTGCATGGGCTCCCGCAGGATGTTGTTTCTGACCGAGGCCCGCAGTTTACGGCCAGATTTTGGCAGGGGTTTTGTAAACAGTTGGGGGCCACTGTTAGCCTCTCTTCAGGGTTTCACCCTGAGACCAACGGGCAGACGGAACGTACTAATCAGTCTCTCGAGAACACTCTCCGATGTTTGGCGGCAGATAACCCCTCATCTTGGAGTCGATTTTTAGCTTGGGCCGAGTATTCTCATAACTCGTTGTGTAATTCCTCCACGGGGCTTTCCCCGTTTGAAGCCCAAGTGGGTTATCAACCTCCACTTTTCCCAGAGACTGAGAACAATTCCGAGATTCCCTCAGTTAACCACTTCATTCGGCGCTGTCGGTCTGTTTGGACTAAGGTCCGTTCGGCACTGTTGCGCTCGGGGCGCAAACAAAAATCCTTCGCTGATAAAAAGCGTCGTTTGGCTCCGTCCTATCGGGTTGGGCAGAGAGTTTGGCTGTCCACCCGGGATCTCCCGTTGAAGGTGGAGTCCCGTAAACTGGCACCTCGCTATATCGGTCCGTTCAAGATTGTACGGAGGATCAATCCGGTTACGGTCCAGTTGAAGCTCCCGAGATCTCTGCGCATACATCCGGCGTTCCACGTCTCACGGATTAAGCCGGTTAGCACTAGCGTCCTGGCACCCGCAGACACGCCGCCGCCGCCACCGCGCATGCTTGAGGGCGGTCCGGTTTATACCGTGCGCCGCATTTTGGCCGAGAGGCGCGTAGGTCGTGGGGTCCAGTTTTTGGTTGATTGGGAGGGATATGGTCCCGAGGAGCGGTGCTGGGTCCCTTCTCGGGATATTCTGGATCCCTCGCTTATTTCAGATTTTCGTGCGCGGGGTTCCTTGGGGACTTCTGGAGCTGTCCCTTAGAGGGGGGGGTCCTGTCATGGTTTGGGAGCCTTGTAGGCTCCTTTTGTTACTCTCGTCCGGGACGATATCGTTTCGCTCACCATCGGATTCCTTAGCCAGTTGGCATTGATTGGGGGCGTCGCCCGGACTCTATTTAAGCTCCTGCCTTTCCTCGTTCGGGTTGCTGGAGTGTCAGTATGCTGTTGACGCTTAAGCCGTTAAGGTTGTTTGAGAATAGAGATTAGGCAGGAATTTAGCTGCTTTATATTATTAATGTGAGAAGCGAGAGTATAGGCAGGTTTTTTAGCTGCCTGGTATTTTGTTTTGAGCTCGCCTGTTGACTCCCACGGTCAGGCGTTAGGCCCGTGGGTAGCGCGAGCCGATATATTTCCTTTTGTTCAAGTTTAGCACTTTGGTGCATCTATCTTTTATTTCTAGCCACTGCTCCTGGCGTCCTACACCTCCACGCCATTACACTCCCAGCCGATCACCTCCCTTGCGACCGGTGGGGCCGCTCAACAATAAGAGGATAGCATATGCTGTCTTTCAGTGCACAATTTCTAATTCCCAAATTTTTTTTTGAGTATATTTCCACCAATTTCAAAAATAAAGGAGGCGCTGGAAAACCATTTTATGTATCCGTGTTAATCAGGTTGTCATTCTGCACAAATGTTACTCTGTGTCCAACTAAATCCAACATTGTATCCGTGAGATATACATACTTTCATACTTTGTAAAATGGCCGCTTCCTTGTAGGCTCATGAAAGCCACACCCTACATTTTATCAAAAATGTAATTAGTACCTTTTGTCCATAAATGTGTCTAGGTGATTTTAACCAAGTTTGGTGTAAATTGGATGAAAACCCAAGGAGGAGATTTTGAAAGTATGAGGGGTGTAATTTTATATGTCCACGCTTATGCCCAATATGGCTGACTTCCAGTTGGATTTAGAGTGGGCCATAATGTACCAAATTTCTTGTAAGTATTGTAACTATTTAAAAAAAAATTTTTCTCCCATTCAAAAAATGTAGGGGGCGTCAAAGAGCCATTTTGCCATACAGCTACACGAGTTGCATATCATTGTGTTCAGATTGTCATTCCACACAGATTTTACATTGGGTCCAACTCAATCCGAGACTGTATGCATGGGTAGACATACTTTTATACTTCTGAAAATGGCCGCTTCGTTGTAAGCTAATCGCAGCCACAACCAACATTTTATCAAAAATGTAAATAGTAACTTTTGACCATAAATGTCTCTATGTGAGTTTCACCAAGTTTGGTGCAAACTGGATGAAAACCGTAGGAGGAGATGTTGAAAGTATGAGGGGTGTAATTTCATATGTCCATGCTTCCGCCCAACATGGCCGATTTCCTGTTGGGTTTAGGGTGGGGCCATAATGTAATTTTTAGCTTGTCCAACATGGGCTATGTCTCTACCAAATTTCATTTTTCTACGTGGAAAAAAGTTTGGGGTGGGCTCTCATTAGCATAATTTCCAGCATAATTCAGGTCATCTGACATGCCACAGGTGCAAATTCATGATGTGCAACTTTTCCCCAGGGATGGACAGACCCCTTGAACTTGTGACTTTTTCTGTTGTAAGCAACTTTGAACAGGTTAATCAGATAAACTATAATGTTCTGCCTTAATTTTTTTTTTCTAATTTGGCTTCTCCAATCCCACCCAAATCTGGAATGCTGAATTGAGGAATTATGAACAAGGCAAGCTCGTAAGCAACCCCTTGCTGCCAATTCAGGAGAGCGCAGACAATTTGCGGCTGTCCTGCAAAGCACGTGCCTGTCAGCCACTGCTTCCTATACACTCATTGGTTGAATCTTCGCAATTTCAGAACAAGGGCGGAGGATACCCTGACATGAACAGGCTTAGAATCTTCCTGACGAGCGCCCATCTGGCCAACAGGAGGCGCTTGAGCAACGAACAAGGCAACTATTATTTTCCCTTCCAAGCAAGTTCCGTCCCAATTTGCAACCCTGTAGCACAATAACCAATTGTGCGCTACTGTGAACAAGAGTCATCAGAAGATGACATATCCCACCGGTTCCACATAATTCGTGATTTGTGGCAGAGTTTTTGAATTCTGCTGAAGAAAAGGGACAAAGTCCAATTTTTGGGCTGTTTTTGGTATAGAAATGAAAAATTTCGGGCAGAATCGAACTGAAACCCCCAAAAGGCACAACTACAGCATAAGGGTAAGTTCCATACCGAATTTTAAGTTTCTAAGAGGTATAGCTTTTGAGTTCTGTCCCGGAAACGAGACAAAGTCCAATTTTAGGGCTGTTTTTGGTGAAAATTTCCGAAATTATGGGCAGCATGGAACTGAAACCCCAAAAGGCACAACTACGCCATAAGAGTAAGTTCCACAGTAAATTTGAAGTTTGTAAATGATATATTTTTTGAGTTCTGCTCCGGAAATGAAAATGATTACGGATGGACGGACGGATAAATTTTGGGCACCATGATTTCAAAATGCCCAAAAGGCACAATGGGATCACTAGAATAACATGCGTACAAAATATGAAGTTTGTAAGTTGCAGAGTTTTTGAATTCTGCTCTAGAGAAGGGACAAAGTCTAATTTTTGGGCTGTTTTTGGTGTAGAAATCAAAAATTTTGGGCAGAATGGAACTGAAACCCCCAAAAGGCACAACTACACCATAAGAGTAAGTTCCATAGCAAATGTGAAGTTTATAAGTGGCATAGTTTATGAGTTCTGTCCCGGAAACGAGACAAAGTGCAATTTTAGGGCTGTTTTTGGTGGAAATTTCCAAAGTTATGGACAGCATGGAACTGAAACCCCCAAAAGGCACAACTATGCCATAAGAGTAAGTTCCATAGCAAATTTGAAGTTTGTAAGTGGTATAGTTTTTGAGTTCTGCTCCGGAAATGAGAATGATTAAGGACGGACGGACAGACTGACGGACAGGGCGATGACTATATCCCACGGTATTCCATACCGGTGGGATAAAAAGCTACCGACCAATGCCAGCTGGGATGAGGCGGGGATCGAACCAGCGACGTGATAGTCACTTCTGTTTCGCAATGCGATGCTTTATCGAGTGAGCTATCTGGAAGCACCTGCTTTAATTTTTTGATAAATGTCAATAATCTATCTGAAATAAAAAGTTTCTTTTGTCGCTTCTTCAGAATCACCAGTAATTGGTGAGTAATAAGGGTCCAAAAAATCTCAAATTTGTCCAAATTCAAACACAACTTCCATAGCAACAAGAACAGATGCAACCATTGTAAATTATGGTGGTGCTAGAGGAAGCCTCATATGACAAATCCATCCAAACCCCAGATCTGTATCAGAAATAGGGCCAGAGATTAAGGTTTTTCTACAGCATGTTTTAAAAAGCGCCCCCCACAGGCCATTTCTTCAGAGGTCCATAAAACCAATACCAGAGGGCAGTTTGCAAAAAAAAAGATAAGAGATATCCATTATTTCAGCCAAACTGAACAAACGGTCAAAGGTAAAGTAAAATCCAAGATCATGATGGACCAGGTGTGTTTCCACTTGGCATGGAATGACCCAGATGGTATGACTATGTCCCATGAGGTATCCTGTGGGAGTTGCAGCAGGAGTATGGGGTTCCAGAGCCGTTAATTTGAGCCATTTAATCCGGGTACAACCAAAGCCAAAGTTCTTTCCGCATTCTCATCATTAATTCAAACTCATTTCCAGCTGGAGTTGGACTCCGCCACAGGTGAGCCTTGTCACCTATTCTGTTCATGATTTTCATGAACAGGATGTCAAGGTGCAGCTAAGGTTTTTCTAGGGTGTCCAGTTTTGTAGCCTCAGGATTACAACTCTGCTGTTTACAGATGATGTGGTCCTGTTGGCTTCATCATGCTGTGACCTCAAACACACACTGGAGCGGTTCACAGCTGAGTGTGAAGCGGTCGGAATGGAATCATTCCAAATCTGAGGCCATGGTTCTCTCCCAGAAAAAGGTGGATTGTGCCCATTAAGTGAGGGGTGAGTTGTTACCCGAAGAGGGGAAGTTTAAGTATCTCAGGGTCTTGTTCACGAGTGAGGGTAGGATGGAGCGTGAGATTGACAGACGCAGTGAAGTGGGCATTGTACCGGTTGTGGTGAAGGAGCTGAATGCAAATTTGGTCAATCTACATTCCAACCCTCACCTATGGCCTCAAGCTTTGGGTAGTGACCAAAGGAATAAGATTGGGAATACGGTTGAAATGAGCTTTCTCCATAAGGTGGCTGGGCCGACCCTTAGGGATAGGATGAGGAGCTTGGCATCTTAGAATAGCTCAGAGTAGAACCACTGCTCCTCCACATCAAGAGGAGTCAGTTCTGGTGGTTCGAGCATGTAGTCCAGATGCCTCCTGGACACCTCTCTTTAGAGGTTTTCCGGGCATGTCCAACTGGAAGGCGGCCCTGAGGCAGACCCAGGACACGCTGGAAGGACTAAATCTCCCGGCTGGCCTGAGAACGGCTTGGGGTCCCTCAAGCAGAATAGGAGGAAGTGGCTGAGGAGGGGGGCACCTGGGTATCTCTGCTTAGTCTGTTACTCCTCCAACCTGGCCCCAGATAAGCGGTGGAAAATGGATGGATGGATGGATGGATGGATGGAGTCAACAAATTAGTCAATTAGACAGCATCTACGCAGCCTCCTCATTCCCATGCATATATAAAAAAGCACTTTTCCCTCCAAGCAAAATTTGAAATTCTTTCTTCAGCCAAAGTGAAGGACCTATTCTTTAAATCCAACCATGCCTATTAGAAATACAGAGATAATACTATTAAATTATTCGCCAAACAATTATGAGATGTAGCTACCACCCAAAAAAGTCCTCAAATTCAGAACCATTAAGCCTGAAAGCAGATCCCCTATAAATGTAAAAATATTTTAAATATTTCCATGTCTTTCAATACACATCTGAACAAAACCCTCTAGTTCCTTGACCCAGTACGAATACCAAAGATAAGCCCTGATGCAGCTAAGAAGTTGCATCACAACCCATGTGTGTCAATAATTGGTTCCTTCTGTCTTCCAGCAATCTGTGTGTTTTCAGTTTGTCTCCTTTGATTAGTTGTCTTGTCTCTCCCTTGCTTTCAGGCGGTATTATTTAAATGTCTCCCCCTTTTGTGAATGTCCCATCTGTTGAAGTTCATTGTGGTATCAGAGTCTTAGCTGGATTGTCATAGTTCATACCCAAATAAACCTTCCTGTCAGTTTGTGTCTTCTGATATTTAGCTAAGCTGTTCTGTGTGTTTTTGGTAAATTGATGATAAAGAAAAAAGTAATTAGTCTTCAGACTTTTATTAATTTGAACAAGCTCCCAAGCCTTTATATTGGTCCCCAGGAATGGGACCACGTTCTTCTTAATCCATTGTTCTTGCCTGGTCCTCCGAGTCAGTGCATTAGAAAACCTCCAAAGCCTTTATCTGTTGCCAGGATTAGGACTGTGCTTCTGCTTAACCTTTTGGCTCTGCTGTCAAGCAGTCCTGCTCCTACAAGGGGAATTTACTACCTGGCATCGGGCCCGGCGTGGTTACTGGCCTGGTAAAATACAGGCCTCAATCCTATTTATTCATTACCAATTTAGCTGGACTATTCCCCTACAGTTCAAGGAAAGGGCCTTTCCCCCTTCTTTTATTGTATTCCTGTTAATAAATATGCCCTTGTAGATTGTACCCTGAACCTGTACTTGTTTGCTTATCTGGATCCTGACAAGCCCTAAGCTGTATAACCTAGAGCATAAAGTGAACTTCAAGACCCCAGAAACATCAGGGAATTGACATTAGTCATATCTGGAGTAATCACATAGATGTTTCTGTGCTCCAAAATGTATTACAAAGAATGCATGTGACCAAAAAGCAGACTAATGCAACTTAGCATTATAAGCTTGATACTATGGTGGGAATGTTCATGAAGAAATATTATACTGTAAACTATTTCACAATTTGCATGGCAGAGAAGGCCATACTGGTGAAAATGGCATAGCATTCATAATTACCGAGGACAAATGCTGCCACGTAGTTAGAAATTTGTCCTATCCCAACTATTAAGTACAGTGTCGAGAACATAACCCAGGATGTGGAGAAAATCTGCAAGAAAGTGAAGAATGTCTGCAATCCCATAGTTCCGAACAGGACGATTTTCCTCCCAAACCTACAAAACACAAATTCACAACATTTGTCAGAGAGAAAGCCCAATGATCTAATTTTTTAAGTATTCTTGGAGTTCATTGGTTAAAAGCCAGTTTGTATCTTTAAAGCCCTCCTAATGTCATTCCACACCTTTAAGAACTTGGGTAATGCCTAGATATAAAACTGCTTTATAAGGCATGACAGGTTTCCATTAGGGATGCACTGATCAGATATTGACATCGGTCCCAATATTGAAGAAAATTCTAGATCGGGTATCGGTGACAATGGGCCCGGTCCATTCAGTCTGATTCTATGCTGTGCGCTGTGAGTGACGTCATGCGCTAGCAACGCGCCGTACAGAGGCCAGGCAAAAGAGAATAGATTAGTTAAAGAGGCAAAACACTCTGCTTGTTTTAAGCGATTTGGGGGTTAGCTTATTGTAAAGTCGCTCATAAATATTGGTTGCCACGGGTTGCGGTTTTTTGTACTTGTACTGTACAAAGTACAGTTTGGGCATTTGGGCCTGTTGCCAAAGCAGAATCTCTCGCCTCTTAGTGGCATTCATGTTTTTGTGCCGTAGTCAGAAATTATTCAATCAAGGCGCACTGAAGAAATTCAGTCGCGGAATTGAAGTTATTGCGCATTTAGTTAATCAGTTTCACATGCATTACGGTGGATTTCCCTACATGTGACAAAAAATCGATTATGACTCGGGAATTCTCACGCTCGCCTTTACTGAGGGAATGAAAGCAATGAAATAGCATAAAGACGTTTCAAATGGTCTAGGCTACTTTTTGTTTTCGGCTTGTTGCATTAAAAAAATTCTATTTCAGGCTTCTTTGGTCAGATATACCAATACACAAATTATACTGAAGCAGCAGATCTCATGTTGTCAATTTGACTGATTTAAAGAACATTGTTATTCCTTATTAATATTTAATGGATGAAACTGCTTGTGAAAGACAGCTACAGGAGCGAAGTGCACTACCAAGGCATAAAATGAATGTCTCAACTCTTGCTGCACTCAACTTATTTTAAATTTATACCAAGTGCACTTGGCAGATCGTGGTGTACCTGCACCAAGGCTCATGATGCTTGCAATGTATAACGCATTGGTATAATGTCAGCCCAAAGAAGAGAGCTAATTTCACTGATAGCGATAGCTATTGTTTGTTTTTCTCAGTTTCAGCTCCATTATTTTTCATTGGGCGTTCTACTCCTAATTGCACTGACTGAACCAGGAGAGGTTTTGTTATATTTTTTACATGTTGGACCTAGCTAGCGAAACTATTGGTTTATTCTGATGCTTTTGTCATGGATGTTTAATTCCGATTTGCACAAAACCCTTGTCAAGAGCTTCTTGATGTTTATTTTGATTGTCTACCAACCAAGCTAGAGAAGCCATTGGGTTTTTTTTTTCTTATTAATTATTTCACATTGGGTGTTATACTCCTAATTGCACTGACTGAACCAGAAGAGGTTTTGTTATATTTTTTACATGTTTGACCAAGTTTGTGAAGCTATTGGTTTATTTAACACTGCTGTACCGGTCCACAGCTATTAAATAAAAATCTAAATAAGAAATTCAGTACATTTATATCTGTTTATTTGTTTGAAACATTTCTATCTTAATTTTTTTTTTATCAAGTCTGATGTTGCCTTGCACAAAATATTATCCCAGTCATTTCCGAACAATGAGACATACCGTTTGTTAGGCAATTCAGCACTGTTTTTAGGTATTGGTTCGGTATCGGCTAATACTAAACCTCAGATATCGGTATTGGTATCGTAAGTGAAAAAGCGGATCGGTGCATCCCTAGTTTCCATACTATTCTAATAGTTGGTAAAATATGAAACAGCCAATGAGCTCCATACGTTCATACATGTGAAGGGTAGTGAGAGACTCAGTAAGTCAAAAATACCTGTCAGACAGCTGTCCAGAAATGAAGGATCCAGTGAGCACCCCAATGAAAAACAGGGAGGTGGTGAAGGGGACCTTCCATGCATCACTACACACCAGATCCCACTGAGGACAGAGCACATGTTTACTGCTCAAGTTTTAGGGACATCTGCATTAACGCACATTATTATATCTTTCGCTGATGAAACCATGGATGTATTAATAGAACTGGTACTACTAAACTGAAAGCCAGCATATCGAGGGCTGACTGCAATAAACAGTTATGCCCAATACATAAGATCCGTACATAACTGTTTACTGCAGTCGGCCCTTGATATAATACATGAAGCAGCAAAACACAGTACCGTGAATCAGTGTAAGATATTCAAAGTAATGGTAATAAACAACTCAGCTTAGGTGCATCTCGAACATTTTATCCTACGAAAAAGCAAAGCAAGTGTTAGCTACATGCACGCTTATAGGATGTCACCTTCAACAGTCACCAGATACATACCTGTCATTCAACCCAAGTTAACCAACAACAGCTTTTGCTACCTCACTGTTTATTCTGTAACGTTACATAAAAGACAGGCGAAGCAGTCGAGTCGCTATCTAACAAAGCCATTCATCAAATACAATAACTGAAAACACTGGTGTCGTTACACCTGCTCACTTTGCCGACTTGCTAATGACATAAGCCGACAGCACGGAATCTCCTGACCAGTGCTACAGCTTACGAGAACGCTCTGAGAGACAAGGTCCCCTTGGTGTTTGCATAGCCTGAATTAATATTAAAAAAAATATTGTGCGGCCGTGGAAAAGGCCACCGACAATTTATAAGAGAAAAATCAGATTATATATTGATCATTTGCGGTAGTCAAAAAATTTCTTCACGGATCTATTAGAGTTTCAATTGTTCCTTATGGAATAATTTCCTTTTGCCCCCATAGGCTGTCAGGTCACATACCCTTTCGTTCAGTTTCGCTCCACTGCCAGAGGCACTAAATAATTTTTACTTCATAAAATAGATTTATTAGTAGTAAGTAAGAATCCGTGTAGTTCACCCTCTGAAAACCTGCAAATTTTGTGTTCTCGGTGGTGAAACCCCAGGAGTATTTTGCGGTGGTGGCGCAGTGATCTCTGTTGTGGACGTAGTGCCATTGGGTCTGGAGTGGTGTGATTTTGGTCACATGAGCAAATCAGGTAGCAGCTTTCTCCTCACCATAACAACAAGATATCAACAACACCATAACAACAAGATATCAACAATGGCGACGACAACATCGGAGAGCGAAGAAGACAGAGAGGATAAAAAAGTTAGAAAAAAGTGCAGAAAGTGGGAAATAAACGATGTTATATGCATCAGTTAAGAATGAGGACGTCTTGGACTTTACTTATCAACGGTGGGACACGTACAGAACCGGCTTGAGGAAGTGGCTTTGTCTTCATGATGCAAACAAGGATCTTGCAGAAATTTACAAACATTGCTTGGATATAAATTTTTACCAATAAAAAGAAATTGTTGAAGGCTGAGAATAAATCCGCACAGGCGGGGGGAGAGCCATCTGCAGCCGCGAGCCATTCAGCCCCCCCACCCGAGAGTACAAGTGAAGTTGCAGAAGCGTCTGGAACTCCCCGAAAAAATCTTTGTTCCCGTTCAGGTTTGCCCATTGCTTCTGCTTGGCCCGGTCCTTCCAGCCATATGCATCATTTGTAAAAAAATTTCAAAGTATGCTCGTCTAGGATCAGAAGGCAAACGGCAGAGGGATCATCTCGCCAAAGCAAAAACATTGTCGGCAGGTGGAACTCTTTCCCTTTCTTGCTTGATGTACAGCTTAAGTTGTTCAACAGTCCGGGGTCTCCGTTGTCATATTTTACGCTTCATAATGCGCCACACATTTTCAATGGGAGACAGGTCTGGACTACAGGCAGGCCAGTCTAGTACCAGCACTTTTTTACTACGGAGCCATGCTGTTGTAACACATGCAGAATGTGGCTTGGCATTGTCTTGCTGAAATAAGCAGGGGCGTCCATGAAAAATACGTTGCTTGGATGACAACATATGTTGCTCCAAAACCTGTATGTACCTTTCAGCATTAATGGTGCCTTCACATATGTGTAAGTTGCCCATGCCTTGGGCACAAATACACCCCCATACCATCACAGATGCTGGCTTTTGAACTTTGCGCCTATAACAGTCCAGATGGTTCTTTTCCTCTTTGGTCCGGAGGACACAACGTCCACAGTTTCCAAAAACAATTTGAAATGTGGACTCGTCAGACCACAGAACACTTTTCCACTTTGCATCAGTCCATCTTAGATGAGCTTGGTCCCAGCGAAGCCGGCGGCGTTTCTGGGTGCTGTTGATAAATGGCTTTCGCTTTGCATTGTAGAGTTTTAACTTGCACTTGCAGATGTAGCGACGAACTATAGTTACTGACAGTGGTTTTCTGAAGTGTTCCTGAGCCCATGTGGTGATGTCCTTTACACACTGATGTCGGTTTTTGATGCAGTACCGCCTCAGGGATCGAAGGTCACGGGCATTCAATGTCGGTTTTCAGTCTTGTTGCTTACGTGCAGTGATTTCACCAGATTCTCTGAGCCTTTTGACGATATTACGGACCGTAGGTGATGAAATCCCTAAATGCAATAGCTCATTGAGGAATGTTGTTTTTAAACTGTTCGACAATCAGCTCACACATTTGTTCACTAAGTGGTGACCCTCACCCCATCCTTGTTTGTGAATGACTGAGCATTTCAGGGAAGCTGCTTTTATACCCAATCATGGCACCCACCTGTTCCCAATTAGCCCGTTCACCTGTGGGATGTTCCAAATAAGTGTTTGATGAGCATTCCTCAACTCTCTCAGTCTTTTTTGCCACTTGTGCCAGCTTTTTTGAAACATGTTGCAGGCATCAAATTCCAAATGAGCTAATATTTGCAAAAAATTACAAAGTTTACCTGTTCAAACATTAAGTAACTTGTCTTTGCAGTGTATTCAATTGAATATAGGTTGAAAAGGATTTGCAAATCATTGTATTCTGTTTTTATTTACGATTTACACAACATGCCAACTTCACTGGTTTTGGGTTTTGTATTTTCATCTAGTCCATTTTGCCTTGTTCCAGTTTTGTGGTGCATGGTTGTATTTTCAGCCATGTTTGGCCAATGTGTGCTGCTTCTTGTGTACCTTTCATTACATAGTAGGTTGTGAACTGTTTTTATATATGAAACATAAGCTTTTAGCTAAATGTAACATATGTGCTTCATGTGCTGGTATCACTTCTAGTTGAAGTGTTTTTTTGCACAAATTTGCTACATTTAATGATCTAAATTCACATATGAGTATACTAAACCACTAATACTTGTTTCTGATGTTAGGTACATGTATTTATGATATCTGAGAAAGATTTTGTGTTGCCAAATTTAATGTAAGACATTTTACAACCAAAAACTGCAGCACAAGATTTTCGTTTTTTGTTATTTACCTCTATATATGTTTCTGGCTTGTGACCAAATTGGTGCAGGGGAACCTTGGGTGAACTTTTAACCCAAAGTTCAGAAGGGTATTATCTATCAAAAAATGCATTGAACAAGTAGTACCCAGACTAGGCACTTTTTTGGGGTCCACTCCAAGGCCTACCATGGCATAACGTCACTTGCGATCAGCTTGACCGCAAAGTCCTTGTCGGCGAGTGCTTATCTCTGCACGTATAGAGCTACAACCAAGTAAAAACACATTTGTTCGCGCATTGCTAAACAACAGTTTTAAGCGTTCGTTACAAAAAACCTTTAATATTTTACTACACTCACTCTAGGTAAGCAGATGTTTAGCTGTAGCCCACTTGCGTAATCAAGCGGTCAGGCGGAGTTGACCACGTTTAATTGTTCAGCAAGTTACTTGCAGAATGCATTAGGGGAAGTAGGTGTATATTTAGCAGTGTGTCTCGACCACTTGTAGATGCAAAATTACTAACAGAAGACACGGTCGTTAAAATTTAACATCGGATGAGGCGGTCCGCAGTGTAATGAAATATCGCCTTTCTCGGTATTGCATGGGTTGATAAAAAATGTGGCACTCTGCTGTTAAATAGGCTATTAAAAGCGTGTGGCACAGTCGACAGGTATACAATTTTTAACAACGTCGATTTAAATGCAGCAAACACGCGTCCAGATGAATGATTGTCGTATTACTTATCAGGTGCTGCTTGTTCTCTAAGAAGTGTGGAGTGCTCTCGATTTGCGCCACTGCCAACACCATAAAGTGCAATAACAGCATTCTTTCCAGACTGCACAAGAAGAAACGTCAAAGATTAAAAAAGAGCTCTGGCGGCGAATGAAAAATAAAACTAAATCTGCAGATTGAGCCCGGAAAATTGATGCACTGAAAACAGGTGGTGACACCTTCCCATTATTAAAACATGCCCATAAGCGTAGCTTATTCTTTAGTCATATATGACAAAAATTAAGCACGTTCTAGGAACTGTTTATCCTTTTTATTCACGTAAAGGAGATAAGCACCTTTCGTAGTTATGAGCCTGTATGTTTACGTGGTTTCAGTAGCTTTAGTCGCGATAAACGCCGGCTTTTAGTCACTGTAAATGCCAGCTTCTAAAGTCTCCCCACCAGCTTCACCACCACTAAAAGCCGGTGGGTAGGCTTCAAAAGCCTGAAGCTGAAACCAAGTAAACATACAGTTCCACCTGTAACAATGAGAATGTAGTATTTTAGCAAGATCTACTATTATGTTTCTTATGGTAACAAGCAACACTGTGTAACAAAACTGAATGAAAAGTTGTGTTTCGGCTAATTTTGGCAGCATAGCAGGCTGACTTGTCGAGGAGAAATTTCAGCGTCCTTTAGAAAATCTTTCTCCTTCATTAGCTCCTTCCACCTGGGGAAGGCTAGCCTGATGTTCACCCTTGTTTTCTTGAGCGAGCTGGTCGCGCTGCCTTCTCAATTCTTTTTCTTTTTTTTTCCTTTTTTCGCGGATGAGGATTCGGTCTCCTGTGCTGCTGCTGCATATGTATGGTCCTGCAATATGCTGCAGTGGTACTGATTTTCAATGTCGCCACGATAGCCTCGCTTTCTGATTTCCTCCGGTGTCTCAATCACTGCACTGGCTGGCAGGGCAAACGCGGATTTATTCCGCGTTTGGTGCTATTTGTCCCTTGCTGGCAGCAACAGTTTCAAGATGGCTGACTGTCATGGCGCTCCCCTACCAGCTTACCCGCCCAATGTAGAAACAAGTCTAAAATTCTTAGTTTACGAGAATATATCAGATTATTAGCGGAGGTCATAATACACCCATGATGATATATATATGAGTGCAGACTTAGATTTTGGCAAATAAAAAAATGTAAATGTTACACATTGTCCCTTTAATTAAATGATTCTTAAAATTAATTGTATCATGCTTGCCCAGACGGATTGATTGCGGCCACTTAATTGGCCGCTAATAGGGCTTTTCCACTAGCACCTACTTTTGTACTTGGCTCTACTCGACTCGACTCTACTCGGTTTTTCATTAGGTGGTAGTTGTTTGGTACCCACTCGGGTTCCAAGCGAACTGAGTACAGCCGAAAATGACGTCAACTAATTGCAGTTTTTTTCTTTTTCTGTAGTTTAAAAACCATCACCGACCGACCCTGATTCTTAAAACAGAGTTGGGTTATGCACAACAAAGATATTTTTAAGGATGGATCAGGGAGTGATGCTTGCTGTAATGACCCCGCCCACGTTAAGGTGGTACTCAATTGTAATGGAAAACAACCGAAACAGGATAGAGTCGAGGCGAGTAGTGCTAAAACTGTGTCATGGAAAAACGGCGTAAGTGGGACTGCAGTAAACAAGAGAAATGTAAACTCTAACATGCCATATCCAGGCTACTCAACCCTGAAATTGACATAAAATGTTTTTTTTTTTCATTCAGGGTGGTTATTTAAACAAATTTAGAGTGACATTGGCAAAGCAATTCTTTAAATGTGACCCGCCGTGGTAAAAGGTACCTCATGCTTCGGTAATGAATATGGAATGGAGTATAACCCTAAAAAATCAGTTTGTATGTGTTTTAGTTGAAAAACATCTAAAGGACCAGACATGAAACTATCTGGAAAGTTACTTAGCCGGGTAAATCATATGAAGCATGATATCATATGATATCGTATATCATATCTGTCATGACTTTTCAGAAAAATATGAAATAAACATGAAAAAAGGTGATATGATTGGCTACTACAGCATTCACTCTGCCAATCTTGGACATTCACCAACCAGTGTATTATCTGCAGTATTTAACAGTCAATGCAGTCATTTTTATGGTGTTCAGGCTTGGGACTTGACAGCTCAGTATATACAGCAGTTCTACACAGCATGGAATAGGTGTGTGAGAAGATTACTGGGTTTATCGTATAGGACAAGGAGACGTTATCTTCCAGTCCTGGGAGGACGTCCAAGTGTGACATACCAAATCATAGATAGATTTGTAAAACTTTGCAAAACTATGCAAGGTTTGGGAAATGGCAGAGTTTCTTATATTTATTCAATCGGTATCTCATTAAGTAACTATAATTGGAAAAAAATCTTTATTTAACATGTTGTTTACTGAATTGTGACTTACAAAGTCTACTTAGCTGTGCCAAATCAAGTAATCTAGTCAATATTTGTGATATAGACGATGTAAATGCTAGTGTAATCAAAGAACTTCGAGATTGTGTTGTTAACAACTCCATGACTATTAATAATATGTCACAAGATGAAATCAAGTCAATGCTGGTTCAATTATGTGAAATGTAACTTATACAGTGTTGAAAGTGCAAAACAGTGCTTATCGGGTATATCTACTTTTTGTCAGTTTTATTGTTTTAAATAATCATGTACATGGTGCTTGGCTCTAAACACAGCATATTTTATTATCTGTTTCTTTATTTTTCTTCTTTTTTTGAATCAAATATACCTTCTGAGTATATTGTCTGTACTTTGAAGTGTATTATTAAATATTATTATATTGAGAAAAAACGTGATTTAGATGTCTCGCTCGCCACGTGGACTGTTTACTTTCGCATTTGGAAAACTGCTTCTGATCCACGGGATTTAGCTCCATATACATCATGTGGAATCCCCTCAGTGTCTCGATAAATTTCCATTTCAATACTGCTGACCGGTTTTACTGCTTTCCTGAAGCATAGATTATGTGTTTTTCATCCGATTGCCTCAAAATTCCATGATATCCTCCACATCAGGCACCTGAATATATAAAATTTCTGATCACTATTTTCATTGAATTTTGATGAATTTTAAACCACGCCCTCAAGACTAAACAATGTATCATTTCTTCCTCCACATGAAGAACTTTCTTTTTGCCATGCGCCTATTTTGCTCTGCGAACACAATGAGTAGGCAACTCGCCCACTTGCCCAGCCGCTCTCGCAGCCACTTACCCCATCTCTTCCCCAGTCACTTCCTCCTAACAAGGACAAGGGCACAAGAGGAAGAGCTGCCAGCTTTGTGCCCCTACAGACAATAAAACCGCCAAACATGCCACAAATGCCATGCCTATGTTTGCAAGGCACACTCCATGGTGATTATACATTGCCACTCGTGTGTGAACAGTCTCTCTCTCTCTCTCTCTCTCTCTCTCGTCCGCGCATCTATCCTTGATAGGACATTAATTGTCTTCAATTAACCCTTTAAGGCCTAATGCAAAAATCCCAGCAGAGAATCATGCTGCCGTGTTTATCACAGTAACCTGTATCTGGGCTGAAGCACAGCTTCTTAACTTTCAGGAACAGTTGGAATTTTTTTTTTCTTTTGAGCAAAACTTACAATAATTACGGTACTTTCAAAATTACGAGCATATCTTTGTCAGCAACGACATGTTTGGCGTAAAAGGGTTAATTATGGACAGCCTAACCCTAACCCTACCCCAAACGCTAACCTTAACCAAATTATACCTGACCTCAACCTTAACAAAACCTCAATTCACACCTGACCCCTTACCCCAACCATGACCTCAGAAACGACGTTTTGCCGTATTACGACCAGGCTTTGGTCCCCATTAGGACTACTGGTCCCGACAAGGTCAGCGTTTATACTGGACTGTTCATGTTGACATGGCATTATGGTCTCTATTTTGAATTTGCTTGCTTGTTAGTTTTTTCCAATAAATCTTAGAAATACGTGACTGTTCTTTGTGTAATCACAGCAATTACTGGCGTTAAGCATCAGTTGAAGACATTGTTTCATTGCTGGAAAGGTTTTAAATAAATTAAGTAATGATTTATGGCTTGTGTCAATGTAAGAGCAGTTAAAACAGATCGGTCACATTAGACCGCAAACACTGAAATAAGGGGTGTAGCAACGAACACTGGATGGGGGTTAATGCGGACATTGGCAGGCTATTTGTTGCTCAGTGTATTGTACCGATATCTTGTGTATTGGTCGTATATGGGTCAATGACGTGACAAAGATATTTGCGTCTGAGCGCACTACTTTGGTTTAAAATAATTGTAAATGATTCATAATAAGCATAATATTATTCTACAAAACCTGTTTAATTTGAACATATTTCCAGTTTATCATTAAAATGATATCCATTTTAGAAGAGGCTATTCGCCTCGCGGCGGTTCAGCGCGAAAGATCAAAGAGATCAAAAATAAAATGAAATCTCTTATTGGCTCAACTGCGGGGCAAATAGCAGAAGTGCTTCTCTTATCCATCCCACCGCAATGCGAATAGCTGAACTGCTTATCTTGTTGGCCCCGTTGCGGTACAGGTAGCCTCTCTCTTTGCCCCAATTCACCCCACCTCTGGGCGAATAGCCACTTCCATAGGTAACGTTTTGCCATCTCAAAACATCAAAATGTCAGGTGGCGCATCCGTCCGAGGAGGTTAACAACATTATGTGAAATGTATTAAATACATCATTAAAAATATGAATGAATAAAATATTAATATGGGGGCATAATTTTATATTGAAAACCTTTCAAATAAAGAAAGTTTAATAGTTTAATTGTCCTTAAATTGTTTGGAAAACCAAAATACCCGCCTCCTACAATAAAGAATCCCTAAGTTACTTTTAATACCCAGCTCAGCAACAAAATAGTAATGTTTTAGGCAGAGTAGACACTCTCAGGTATACTTAATAAAAATCACTAAGAGAAAAAGAGGGAAATGGTTTTGTTTAAACTTTTGGTTGCGCCCCCTGACATTTTTTGGCTGGTGTAATTGCAAATACAGTCTACAGCTGTACGAAAACCCTGAAAATGTTGTGCAACCATTAAGACTTGTTTAAACACACTCTTCCAACTTCAAATAAATGTATTCTGTACATTTTTAAAGATTTATATAATTTTTTAAAGGCTTATTCGTAATTGACCCATATATTAGCCCATTACATTCAACATGTTGAGTAGTCTGCGTGCGCTTACTTGCAAAGCTTGACGATCCATCCTAACTACAATAAAAACTTGCAGGCAGGACTCGGCGGGTTCACACTTAATGCTACTGCTTTTAAATTAGACTCGTCGATTACACTCACGGTACACTTTAAAACGATTATATTTTTGAGATGTTCTTCTGTGAATCCTTTCCAGAGACATCAGTCGTGTTTGACTTACCTCAGTCACGATAGTTGAAACATGAATGTCTCGGCGGTACTCCCAGCCATCCATACAGCCTTCTTGTTCTATATCAGTGACATTCACGTCGACCCCAGGCGCGTATCCGTTGTGTGATAGACGTTTTATTACGTCAAGTTTGTATCGAGTGCACTTGCTATATTGCATCTCTCCGTTGTATTCTTTCAGTGGAATAGTATAGTTCCTCCATTCGGCGCTAATATTGACGTTGTAAGGTATCGCGCAGTAATGTGCTGGCGTGTCCGCTAAGAACACAATGGACAAACCTGACAACCCGTTCGGAATAATGCTTAAACATAGGACTAACGTGATCAGTTTTTGAAAAGGTCCCCATTCTCCAAGAAATTCTGTAGCATCATCATAGTCAGTCGCTTGCATTGTAGCCAAAATGAGTTCGGAGCGAGATGGAGCAGAGATTTCAACTTCAGCAGGGTGGGGTTAGGACGGCCCCTTGCAGCTGCTATATAGGGGAGAGCTGGTACGAAAGTTACATTTTTCACATGGACGTCATTTTTAAAGATATCGTTCCAGACTGAAAAAAAAATTCGGAGCGATTAATTACTTTCGTGTCAATCGCTCTGTCAATTTCAGGTGCTAAAACATCACCATATTGACTTCGGCATAGTTTGACGTCGAATGGAAGTTGCGGATTGCTTCTTTCGACCCATCCAGCCGGGATGAAAGTAATGCACATGCAGTGCAAAAGTTACGTGGTCAAATTTACTAGAATCTTTTGAAATTTCTGTCGTTAAAACAGAAGCAAAAACAGCCGGACATTCGTTTTAAACATCTTAATTGGCTTCAAATGTTCCAAAAGTGAACGTGAACATCTTTAATGTGCAAGGTCTATTTACAGAAATTATTCATCACAGTTGTGACAGTTATAATGAGCTGCACCCTCAGTGCATGCCTCATGCGACCACAGCAGACAAAAGATGCACCGAACTCACACTTCTCCAAGCAAAGATGAGGAAAATGTCTCCCCACAAACAAAACATTCATCATCGTTGCCCTGAGAAACTGTGGTTGCGGTGTGTCCACTAAGCCTCGTTTTCTTTGGGAGTTTTGAAGAGGACTGTTTTCTCTGGCCCCTCTGCTGACTCTCCTCCTCCAAAGCAGCTTTCACTGGGGTGTCGGTCAGTATTGCTGTTGACCTGCAACATTCAATGAGATGATAGTCACAATCAACTTGTTTTTCATACAAGTAAGAGAATCAAGACAAATTAAAAATGACACTCTGCTCACCTCTTCTGCCTCTTCTTTTATTTTCTTTCCTCGAGCCAGCCTTTGGATATGGGCAAACCTTTTCTGGGCTGAACCTCTGTACTGGCATGCCACTAGATGATCCTGGAACCACTAGCATACCTGGATAGATGATATTAAAAAAAAAATGCTTGGCAAGGCTCAACATGCACATTTAACCTCTTAAACTGAGACTCACTGCAGCAAAATACCTACAACGCTGCGCTAATTATGTAGCAATACAGTCATATTACACATCAAATGAAACAGGAGAGCCTCTGCTACAAGCACATATAAGTCATTTTTACATACACCAAGCACAAGTCAAACGCCAAGCATATTAATGTTCAAATATCAAAATCCGAGTAGCGTCAGAAAATCAACCCTCTCTCCACATTTCCATGTCTCCCTCTCTGATACTTCATGCTACACAAACAGAGATATACTCTATTCATTTTGGGTATGTCATTTTCAAACAGAAACCTAAAAAAGAGGCTGGGGCTTAAGAGGTTAAAGACACACAGACAGACACAAACTCTCACCATCTACAGGACTGGCTGACTCATGGGGATGCAGCTCAAATGGGCTTGGAGTAGGTTAGTGCCCAGATGGCAAGCACCTCCGCTCCGACTCTGTGCCAACTCCAGCTGATCCGGCTCAGAGCCGGGGCAGATATGGAGTGGAGGAGCTTGCTATCTGGGTGGTGTCTCAAGGGAGCAAGCACTGGTGATGGAGCTGGTGGTGGAGCTGGCACTGGTGATGAAGAGGGTGCTGGTGCTGGTGTAGGTCGGTCACAAAAGCTGGAGCAAAGTCTGTCTCACTGAAAATATCTGAATTCAAGGCCCAGATACCGGTACACTCGAACCCAGATGAAATGCTCCTTGGTGTCGCTGCTTGAGGCAGAGCTTTAGCCACAAGACTTGGGATATTGTAGATGGTCAAAGTTCTTCCAGGGTTCATTGGCATCCAGTTGTCTGCTGCACTGTTAATATAGTGCTTCAGAAGGCCAAAAGCGCTTCGGTCGAGCGGCTGAAGACGATGGGAGCAGTGGGGTGGAAAAGACAGGAGTACAATACCATGTGACTTGCAAAAGTCAATAGCTACCACAGAGAGGTGTGATGCACGATTGTCTAAGAGTAGCAGCAACTTTGACTCTGGGGTCACGCGGGTGTGTCTTGCAAAATGCTGTAAAAAGGCCAAAAAATCTGTCTCCTCCATCCACCCCTATCCATTAGCAGAACCAGTGCAGCCAGGGGGACCATCCCGGATGAAGTGGTCATGGAACTTCTTCCTTGGGAAGATAAAGTAAGGGGGAAAAAGTTGCATTGTGCGTTGGCAGCAAAGGCAATGGTCACTAATATCTCCTCTTTCTCCGGAGGTCACAGCACCAACCTGACGCTGGCCCTTGGTGGCAATGACTTTGTCTGGCACTTGAACTTGTGGTACCTGAAATAATGAGTGAAATGAATTCGTGCTGGTGCAAATCACTGTTACTTTTAAATTTATCTAAATGTAAATTTTTCCCTGTTTCATCCATGTTCCAGATGTCATTTGCCTCAAAATTATAGCGGGTGACGACAGTCTTTAGGTTGTTAAAAAACGCGGTCACATTGGTCTTGTTGAAGCTGGTGGAACGGGACATGCTGGTGGCTTGAGGTCAACGCATGGACAGGGTTTTGTTGCGCTCGAGGAAGGAGGTGAACCAATCCTTCCCTGCCATCTGGTTTTTCTTCCATGAACATGGAGTTTTGAGGCCAATATTTTCGACCAGCTCATATGCAAACTTTCGTACCTAAAGAAAGCATAAAAAAGAGGTTAATTCCCAGATAGCAAGCACCTCCACTCCGGATCTGCCTCGGCTATGTGTCGACTCCAGCTGATCCGGCTCAGAGCCGTGGCAGATCCGGAGCGGAGGTGCTTGCTATATGGCGGTAGTGATGTACCTCTGTCTCGCACCTCTTTTGGACTCAGGCCAAAATATATATCGGCTGCTCTCTTTATATATGCCAGCAGTCTCTTCTCCTGATCTTCTGTGAAGACTCTGTTGTGACCCCTGTACCCCGGGGCCCTGGTCTGCTGCCCTCCTGCCTCTGCCCTCCTCTTGCAGTACCTGAACAGGGTGACATGACAAAAGCCATTCACCTCAGCTGCCTTCCTTATGCTCTCGCCTCTTCGGACATCAAAAAAGGCCCTTGCGTAAACCTCTGGGTCAACCGTTCCTCTCTGGGTAGTTCTGACCCTAACTCTTGGCATTTTCTGTCGGTAAAACATAACACACATTTTTATTGAGCTTTTAAACACGAAATGCGGCCGCATTAGCAGAGAGGGACGAACGTAACTGTTGCTACTTCAATCCTGACGGTGACTCCTGACATTTGAACAAGAATTACTTCCAAATTGGAAAAAATTCTGACATTTCAAACATCATCATATGTTACGGAACTAAATCACCTATCAAATCAAAATGACACATGGAGCGATAAAGACAATCATTAAATTGAAAAAGTTTTGCATTCGTCTGAATTTACTCACCGCTGTGGAAAACAGTCTTCGCGGTCTTGTGCCGCGAGGAAGACTGGACACCTCAAGAATGTTCGCGGGTCTGGAGAGGGACGCAAGCTGCATGTGCTGACCTAGTATGACGCATCGAAGTGCGGATGACTGTGAGTAAATGGCCGTGTTACTTTCGTCCCGAATTACTTACGCACCGGGGCTCCACTACTGTAGCCTAACACACAGAAGTTCGTCCTCACGCTGATCGGTCCGGTTTTTGCCAATTGCGACCACTTGCTGGACTCATTTCTTTCTTTGGCTTTGATTATTCCAAGAAAACCCGCCCATTTAGTAAACCAAGAGAATCTGCGTTTGCACTGGGGTGAAAATACTGGTTGTGAGACATTCTGAGATGACCCACCATTAGCTATATACAGTGGCGTAACTGTCAATGGTGCAGGCGGTGCACTGCACCGGGGGCCGGCAGGTGTAAGCCGGGGTCCGACAAAATATCATGCATAGTGTAGTTAAGGCTAAAGCTTTTCTCTCTCCATCAATTTTCATGGTCATGATTATTATGTCATTCAGCAATAACTCACTACAACCTGCATGTCCCCAGTATAATGCTCACCAGTTGACATATAGGCCTTTGTCATGGTGTTGAATTGTTTTTTTGTTTTTTTTTGCCTTAGGCCTACTGAAATGTTATAAAACTGTAGGCCTGTGTTTTATTAAAATACATATTTGTATCCACTGCTAAATTGCTTTGCTTGCTGTCTTCTGAAGTTCCAAAGGAAAAGGGCTAGCCTGGAAATGCTAATTTGTCCAATGACCTTGTTCCCTGTCATTTGTAATAACTTGTGTTGACGTCGTTTCAATTTCTCCTCAACATTTTAGCAAGAAACAAGTGTTATTATGTAAGGGACAATCAACTCGTAGGTGTGCAATACACCATTTTAAAGGAGGAGACAGCACCTCTGCAAAGTAAATTTCAGCGGAAAGTAGAATACTTTCAACCAGGTAGCACACTGATGCGTGGCAAGCCCAGAGGGAGACGAGGAGGCCGTGCAGGCTGATGTAGCGGCCAGACTACAGGCTTATGTAAAAGCCAGAGTAGATCACTGTCATGAGAAACAACAGCCCAATGTAATTCAGTTATGGAGAGTAGTCCTACAGTTTAAGAAATAATCAGCAATTAAATTAAACTGAAAAACATAAATTATATCATTTTGCAATTTCAGGACATCATCAATATATATGTTTAAAAAAATTTAATGGTGCAGCGATGTCTCAAACTGTCATGTACTCTTTTACAGGCATGGGCACTGAGGTTCTGGAGCTGTCTGCAGAGGATTCCTTGCCATCACCCAGAGTGCAGCTAAATCCTCAAGAAATATTTGGTAAATATACAATTATTTATTCTGAAATCAAAATACTATATATGCATTGTGGATCATTTGGTCATATGCTCTTTGTAGAACAATACTTGGAGAGGCTTTCTGCCATACTGGACTCATGTCCATGTCCTGCTGAGTCTGAGAAAGGTTCAGTATCATTATGGTCTGTTCGGCAGCAGAAAGCCGCAGACTATTGGGAGGAAGCACGGCCCTACCACCTCAGATGCCCTTTGGAGTCTGAGGCTGTCGGTAAGTCAATGTGTTGCCTCTGCCACCAGCCTGCTGTTATAAGTTTGGATATTCATTGATCAAATAATATTATTTATCTATGTACATTAAAAAATAGATAAAATTAAGAAATCTGGTGCTTAGTTTAGTATGACCTCTTGACCCAAAACAAGGGCAATTTTTTCTCTGCTGAGGTGTAGAGTGCCTCCCAGAGGAGTGATTTTGTGGGGACTGTGATGTCACACCAAACGACCACTCCACGACAGGGACAGCATAGTAAATGGCTTTTTTAAAGCCATTTCCCTGTCCATACGCATCTCAAGAGGAGAGGATGACAATATTACACTCAAGAACAAGGTAAGGTCTGACATAAGTCTACCTGTGTAGTCTTCCTGTTCGAGTTCTCATTTATTCTGTCTCTTGCCACCAGTGGCGTTTTTACTTGTAAAAAAAAAATGGTGGGGCACCGGCCACTTAATCGGTAGGCAATTTGAAATATGATATGATTTGTCTCAACCAGGAAGCAAACCTGCACTGCAGCGCTGCACCAGTCATTTTCATAATTAACAGAAGGTTCACTCCGAAAGCACTCCACAGTTAACAGGTGCGGCTTGTTCTCCCCGATTAGGAACAGGTCAGGACTAATAATTTTTCTAAACGGAAGGTTTGTGCAACCCAATTCTCTGTTCTTGTTCCGCAACTGGACTGAATTTAGCCCATGATTTAATCGCTGTTAGATCGCATACGGAGAGAAACCGTGTCTTCGGTTGCCAATTACGATCATTGGAAAACGCGTCAATAAATGAAAATGATTGAGAACTACTCATTGCAGGCAAAAAGGGACGTGTCTCCACACCCCCGCTGACTACGCCACTGTCGGCAAGTAAACATGCCAAAATAAAAATAACCCTTCGTTCTAAAAATTTATAGAGATCGGTAATCAACATGGTATATCGAAATGTTTTCATGACCACAATGACGTTTCATTATGCCTCCTAGAAATATCAAAACGAAGACATTTCAATGATAAACCTCCCTGGTCCGCCGTCTTTGATTTCCTTCACTGGAGGCAGCCATTGAGTCATTGTTATCAGGGCCTCACTTTGAGCACAAGCGCAACGAGGCACGAGCATCAGGCTGTCTGCCCCACCGGTCATCAAATTTGTGCAATCTATATTAATACACCTACAGTCTGAGCATGCCCATTCATGTTTTTCCATGTACAGTACATTGCATTGAGAAAGAGTCCCAGCTTTGCCCCACCTTCTGCGCCTCTGTAGCCAAACTACAGAAGCGAATCAGAAGAATGGCGGCAGCGATGGAGCAACAAACATGAAATAAAGTCCTAACACAAATGATATGCAATTTAGAAATATGCCATATTCCTAAATGACGATTTTATCGAAAATGATAGACATTGAGAATTAAAAATAAAATAATAATAATAAGAATAATAATATCTGTTTGCACATTTTTTTTCTGGTGATGTCATCACCAGTCGCCAGTGCTTGCCACATACAGAATGTTAAGTCATCTGAATTCGCTTTTCTTTTTGACAGTTTACATCTTACCTACTGCGAAAGCACAGCATTGCACCTGCCATCTCCCTAACATCACTTTGTCGGCTGGAAAACTGGTCATCTTGATCACCATCAACGCACAGTGCGCACACGTCACCGAAAGGTTTCCAGAATATCAGCCACATTTCAATACAGTAAATAATTACAGCAACCACTGTTTAATGTAACTATCTGAATCAGCACATAAATTATAGCACCTATATCGATTGTCCTGATGTCAGATCAAAGGCGGTTGGCACGTGTAACTCGACCTGGCTTAATCAACAGTGATGCAAATTAACGGCTTCATATCTTTCTAAGCCAACCACAAATTACTTCGGCATCAGGCAGTGCGTATAATGCTTGCGTTCTATGCTCAGTAAAGCTGCTTGCACACTGGACGCGAAACGAATTTTTCGCACGACTGATTACAGTCAAAGTCAATGCAAAGACGCGATTACCGGACAGGGTTTTAATATCGCTCCATGTCCGAAAGTCATTAAAGTTCAAATTTTTCGAGCATTCCAGGAATTATTAGACGTGCAAACTTGGCCATGTTTGTGTTCGACCTTCACAAAATGCAAATTCATGGCTATCGACTTTTCTTGGTCTTTTTATTCGTCTGTTTTCTTCCGTTGAAGATAGACCGAATAAAGACTGTTGTCTTTCTTTTGAAAATTAGTCAGATAGATCAAACAGATTCACGCTTTATTTCCACAGCAGAGATTAAATAGTGCTTGTAGTCAGTGAGCAAATCAATTCCATGACCATTGACTGTGTGAATAAATTGTCGCATGCACGATCAAGACTGCTCGACGCGAAATGCAAAATACTCCAGGTCCGGCAGCCAACAAAAAGTAAAAATATTGATATGAGAATAGATTTATAACGAAATAAAGAATTAAAATATCTCACCAACAAACAGAACATTCAAAAAAGATCACCCAAAATAAATAAATCGCTGTGTTCATTGGATATTCTGTGGTTAAAATGTTTCTTTTTATTCTTTATTTCTTTATTTATTTATTTCTGAAGCGCTACATTAACAGTGCAGCAAACAAGTGGATGCGAATGAACCTTGGAAGAACTTTGACCATCAACAACATCCCAAGTCTTGTGGCTAAAGCTCTGCCTCAAGCTGCGACACCAAGCAGCATTTCATCTGGGTTCGAGTGTACTGGTATCTGGCCCTTGAATCCAGATATTTTCAGTGAGACAGACTTTGCTCCAGCTTTTGTGACCGACCGTCCTGCACCAGCACCAGCGCCCTCTTCATCACCAGCGCCTGCTCTGTCACCAGCTCCATCACCAGCGCCCTCTTCATCACCAGCGCCTGCTCTGTCACCAGCTCTATCACCAGCACCCTCTTCATCACCAGTGCCTGCTCCCTTGAGACACCACCCAGATAGCAAGCTCCTCCGCTCCGGATCTGCCCCGGCTCTGAGCCGGATCAGCTGGAGTTGGCACAGAGCTGGGGCAGATTGGGAGCGGAGGTGCTTGCCATCTGGGCACCAACATAGTCAGAGCCCATTTGAGCTGCATCCCCATGAGTCAGTCAGTCCTGTAAATGGTGAGAGTTTGTGTCTGTCTGTGTGTCTTTAAATGTGCATGTTGAGCCTTGCCAAGCATTTCTTTAATATCATCTATCCAGGTATGCTAGTGGTTCCAGGATCATCTAGTGGCACACCAGTACAGAGGTTCAGCCCAGAAAAGGTTTACCCATATCCAAAGGCTGGCTTGAGGAAAGAAAATAAAAGAAGAGGCAGAAAGAGGTGAGCATAGTGTCATTTTTAACTCGTCTTGATTCTCTTACTTGTATAAAAACAAGTTGATTCTGACTATAATCTCATTGAATGTTGCAGGTCAACAGCAATACTGATCGACACCCCGGTGAAAGCTGCTTTGGAGGAGGAGACTCAGCAGAGGGGCCAGAGAAAACAGTCCTCTTCAAAACTCCCAAAGAAAACGAGGCTTAGTGGACACAGTGCAACCACAGTTTCTCCGGGCAAAGATGAAGAATGTCTTATTTATGGGAAGACATTTGCCTCTTCTTTGCCTGGAGAAGTGTGGGTGCGGCGCATATTTGTCTGCTGTGGTCACATGAGGCATGCACTGAGGGTGCCACTCATTATATCTGTCACCACTGTGATGAATAATTTCATCCCAGATAGCAAGCTGCTCGCTCCGGATCTGCCCCGGCTCTGAGCCAGATCAGCTGGTGTCGGCACAGAGCCGGGACAGATCTGGAGCGGAGGTGCTTGCTTTCTGGGTTAATTTTTATAAATAGACCTCGCACATTAAAGATGTTCACGTTCACTTTTGGAACATTTGAAGCCAATTAAAATGTTTAAAACGACTGTCTATCTGTTTTTGCTTTTGTTTTAACGACAGAAATTTCAAAAGATTCCAGTAAATTTGTCCACGTTACTTTTGCCCTGCATGTGCATTACTTTCATCCCGGCTGGATGGGTCGAAAGAAGCAATCTGCAACTTCCGTTCAACGTCAAACTATGCCGAAGTCAATATATATGGTGATGTTTTAGCACCTGATATTGATAGAGCACACACGAAATCGCTCCAAATTTTTTTTTTTGGCCTGGAACATTATCTTTTAAAATAACGTCCATGTGAAAAATGTAACTTTCGTACCAGCTCTCCCCTACTCATCTTGAAGAACTGAGCCCTCTTATCAAAACATTCACGTTTAATATCTAAAAGAGTCAGTAGATTTGAAGAAATTAAAAACAATAATCGAATGTCGGACACGGAGTTATATTGAAACCATCCGACTGTCGGTCACGGATATAGAATAAAACCCTGTCAGACTTTTGGACACGGAGACACTGCGTTCCAATCTGTCGTGCAAAAAATTATTTTTGTGTCCAGTGTGCAAGCAGCTTAATACTAGGCTACTATTATTGTCACTGAGGTTTTATCGTTTTTAGTGGGGGAATGGAATACAGCCTGATTGCTATGATCTCGTACTGAGTTAAGATCACATATTGAAAGTAAATGAGTAACGTATCTTGCATTGTTGTCCATGCATGTTAATCCCAAACTTTTAAGCAGCAACAGGGTGTAATAATAGGAACACGCTATCCCTTGTTTCTTTTCCCAATGATGCAGGCAGAAGAAATAAGTGAGCAACCGTTGTATTTCATTCCAACTTCCTAATTTTGAATGATCTGACGTAGTTTCGTTTTGAAATTCCATTCAAATTCGCTAAAGACAATAGTTCGCGAATGCCCTAGCTAGCCAGCTAACTCATATCCGTAATGCTTAATATAGAGGTAAGCAATGCAGAAAACATGCCTGATTGAGCAAAGTAGAATGCAACATTAACACATCATGCAGATATAGGACAGAGGCTTCTATATTCCAACACATTAAAGGTGAGGAGAGGAGCTCATTTGATTGGTGAAGATTAGACTCGGCTGTGAAATTCCATTCAAATTCGCTAAAGGTAATAATTTGCGAATGCCCTAGCTAGCCAGCTAACTCATATCCGTAATGCTTAATATAGAGGTAAGCAATGCAGAAAACATGCTTGATGCAGCAAAGTAGAAGGCAACATTAACACATCATGCAGATATAGGACAGAGGCTTCTATATTCCAACACATTAAAGGTGAGGAGAGGAGCTCATTTGATTGGTGAAGATTAGACTCGGCTGTGTTATACCCAAACACGTCTTCTTTGCCACTTGCGCCGGCAGGAGGGACCGAGGACGGACAAAGGAGTACTTGCGCCAGGCTGCACTGAGCACGAAATTGCAACATATGCCTGGACACATCCTTTTGGCGCGGCGCAGCCCCCATTCACCGCGTTCACAAAGCCCTTTGAGTTTGTACTATCATCAACAAACCCAAAATCAGTGAAGTTGGCATATTGTGTAAATCGTAAATAAAAACAGAATACACTGATTTGCAAATGCTTTTCAACCTATATTCAATTGAATACACTGCAAAGACAAGTTACTTAATGTTCCAACAGGTAAACTTTGTAATTTTTTGCAAATATTAGCTCATTTGGAATTTGATGCCTGCAACGTGTCAAAAAAGCTGGCACAAGTGGCAAAAAAGACTGAGAGAGTTGAGGAATGCTCATCAATCACTTATTTGGAACATCCCACAGGTGAACGGGCTAATTAGGAATAGGTGGGTGCCATGATTGGGTATGAAAGCAGCTTCCCTGAAATGCTCAGTCATTCACAAACAAGGATGGGGTGAGGGTCACCACTTTGTGAACAAATGCGTGAGCTGATTGTCGAACAGTTTAAAAACAACATTCCTCAACAAGCTATTGCAAGAAATTTAGGGATTTCATCACCTACGGTCCGTAATATCGTCAAAAGGTTCAGAGAATCTGCACCTAAGCGACAAGGCCGAAAACCAACATTGAATGCCCGTGACCTTCGATCCCTCAGGTGGTACTGCATCAAAAACCGACATCAGTGTGTAAAGGACATCACCACATGGGCTCAGGAACACTTCAGAAAACCACTGTCAGTAACTACTGTTCGTCGCTACATCTGCAAGTGCAAGTTAAAACCCTATAATGCAAAGCGAAAGCCATTTATCAACAGCACCCAGAAACGCCGCCGGCTTCGCTGGGCCTAAACTCATCTAAGATGGACTGATGCAAAGTGGAAAAGTGTTCTGTGGTCTGACAAGTCCACATTTCAAATTGTTTTTGGAAACTGGACGTCGTGTCCTCCGGACCAAATAGGAAAAGAACCATCTGGACTGTTATAGGCGCAAAGTTCAAAAGCCAGCATCTGTGATGGTATGGGGGTGTATTAGTGCCCAAGGCATGGGCAACTTACACATATGTGAAGGCACCATTAATGCTGAAAGGTACATACAGGTTTTGGAGCAACATATGTTGCCATCCAAGCAACGTCTTTTTCATGGACGCCCCTGCTTATTTCAGCAAGACAATGCCAAGCCACATTCTGCACGTGTTACAACAGCATGGCTTCGTAGTAAAAGAGTGCGGGTACTAGACTGGCCTGCCTGTAGTCCAGACCTGTCTCCCATTGAAAATGTGTGGCACATTATGAAGCGTAAAATACGACAACGGAGACCCCGGACTGTTGAACAACTTAAGCTGTACATCAAGCAAGAATGGGAAAGAGTTCCACCTGAAAAGCTTCAAAAATTGGTCTCCTCAGTTCCCAAACATTTACTGAGTGTCGTTAAAAGGAAAGGCGATGTAACACAGTGGTAAAAAGGCCCCTGTGCCAACTTTTTTTCAATGTGTTGCTGCCTTTAAATTCTAAGTTAATGATTATTTGCAAAAAAAAACAATAAAGTTTTTTAGTTTGAACATTAAACATCTTGTCTTTGCAGTGTATTCAATTGAATATAAGTTGAAAAGGATTTGCAAATCATTGTATTCTGTTTTTATCTACGATTTACTTAACGTGCCACCTTCACTGGTTTTGGGTTTTGTAATATTGTTTATTAATTGCAGAACATAATATAACTCTTCTTATACTAGCACGTGTGGACAGGCTCACTGTGCCTGCAATGGGTTGGAACTGTCGCAAAGACAAGAAACCACACAAGGCCCTCTCCACAAGATACTTGAAGGAATGTTCCGTATTCTTCTTTGTTTTTTCATTATATTTTTGCTCTTGGCCAGAGGTTTAGCATCATAATTTCTAACTGCAAAACATTTCAGAGATCTAAAGGGGCACAAGACGAGGCAGAGAGGCTGTCACAACTTAAGACGGAGCTGCAGTACTCAGGTGCAATGGCAGAACAGTGGATTGGTGAAGTCAAGGAATGGGCAGAGTGGTAAGGACAAAACTGTATACAGTACATGCTTTTTTTGCAGTTCTTTTTTTTTTGCAGTCCCAGAACATCGCACAAAGAAACCCCATATCTGTAACTATCTCATTATTTTTTATATGATCAATCTTGGTCAGTACTTTATTTTATTAAATCTGTTCAAGTTTTAAAATTTTGTCTGTCATCCCTTGCTGTCCGATTTGCTGTAACAAATTTGGGCCATAACACCACTGTATTTCACAACACTTTGCTGAGAACATGAAAGGTGTGGCTGACGCTTCCATTTATTTTGGTCTGAGATGCTGGTGCTCGAGTGTGACGTCAAGTGTATCTGAATGTTTTATATTAGATCCTTTCATGAAAAGTTTTGCCTTACCCATCAAACGTGTTTGATGAGTTGTTGTTGTCTGAAGGCCTGTCTCAATATACATGCAGTAAGTTGTGTTTTCTGTCCTCTCTCTCTCTTGACATGTAGAAGATGGAAGTGGACTCCATTGTCTTCTGACAAGAAGACTCGCTGAAGTGACAGAGCGAATTCAGGTGGTTCTGCAGCAGTATAAGACGGCCGTAGGTCCACAGGCCTCTGTCCTCTTAGATGTGCCTGAAGAAGAGGAATTTGATCATATGGGCTTGAGCAGTCCAGCCACCAGCGAGGATGAAGAAAAGGAGAGAAGATTCAGCCTAGGTAGTGGTGTGGTATTTGTGCTAGGCTTGTGCCGGTTTCCGGTTTAACTGCTCCAGTTGATTTAATTTTCATCAACTGGCTAAAGCAATGAAGAAAAAAAAAAGCACAAATGACTCGCTATTGAAATAATATCAGCAACGTGCCGACGTGTCACGGGGCTATTCATAGTTTTCAGTCTCGTGACTGGGGCAAAGCCCTGGAGGGCAAAACAAACGTTTGAACATGGCAGGCAACGCCGGATCCCCCAAAGAACCTCAGCACAGGAGGGTAACAAATTTTTTCATCTGTCTAAAGGGTTAGGCGAGGTGAGGACATAAAAGAAGACTGCACTGAATCTGATGCTGTAAACTAAAGCATAAATCAGACGGGGACTGACAGCAGCGACAGCGTCAGTTGTAGCTGTATGACACACAGATACGGAGGAATTAACAACAATTAACCAGAGGGAGTTGCCAGAGTTTCCCCAGACAGCAGCAGTAAAGCTGATGGAGGCGTGTGTCAGACCTGCCCTGGTTCTTACAGACCCGCCGGTCAGGCACTCACCTCGGCCGGCTACACTGCCACTGTTTGGGGAAACTCCGGCAGCTTTAACCGGGTCTTGTCAAGAAAAGCAGTGGGACACGGCCACAACTGACGGACCCCGCCCCCCGGATCTGCACAAATCAAACAAACGACTAATAATCTCTAAAAAGTCGGCACATTGCTGATGTCAAGCGAGTCATTAGCGCTTTTTTCTTTTTTCTTCTTCTTCTTGTTTAACCTTGTGTGTATTGGCAGTTAACACAGCATGACTGCAGTTTGATATTTGGCATTAAATCAAACCGACACTTTGAAATTTTTCAAACTGGCTTAAGCCTAGTTTATGCCTCCACACTGGCAATAGCTGTGTGAATGACCAATGAGCTCCCAAGAGCTACTACCAGATTTTGCTCGGTGAGTTTATGTATGAATGCGGCATTGTTTCCTGCAGAGTTTACACAGCTGAGCAAATGGGCATCAGCTGAGCTACCTGTACATTTCCATCACAGAATTATTGATTTACCTACAACTCTCTGCAAAACAGACAATCTGTCATGATTCTGGACTTTGGCCATGTCTTTTATTTTTTGATTTTGCTTATCATACATCTTGGTTTTTCTGTTTATGCCATCTCTATATTCATTGCACTTTGTCACCCCTGTCTTGTGATCAGCATGGTACAGTCCATCCTCCCTGTCTGCGTGCCCACATGCTTCGGGTGATTTCAGTGGCCTCTGGTGTTTCACATTATTACTCCAGTTCTCGGTTACTTCCTTTGCTCTGCTTTCCTTGATTACTAATATACTAACATTTATATTTGGTATTATATTCACTAACCAATCTAACCCATGTACATACTAACTAACGAGCACTTAGGTTAATTTGTAAAGTTGCACCGCCACCAATTACTACTAACGCACTCTTAGCACTCACCCTCTTCTAATCTCCGCCCCTGGCTTTACTTACCCTGTGTCTCCCTGTGCTTTCCGCGAAATCTTTCGAATGAGCTTAATTGCTTTCCTGCTCTCCTTGATATATGCACGTAGAACTCCTTGACCCGAGCCGTTTATCTGTCATAGGCTGTCTGTGAATGCTGTCAAAAGCTGTGCTCGAAATCTCCCCCATCACCTATATGGTGCACTATATAGTGTTGAGTCAAGTCAAGTCAAGTCACATTTATTTATATAGCATAATTAAAACAACATAAGTTGACCCAAAGTGCTTTACAGCAGAGGCAAATGCATGGTCTGTTGGCCATTTTGTAATGTTGTTCAAATTCTTTTCATCCACTATATTGTGGACTATAAAATACCCACAATGCATTGCGAAATTTGAGTGAAGAAGCGATGTACACTACCTTGTACTCCCATGTACTACAATGCAATGCGGTCGTGTTTTTCCAGAGAAGAAAAAGGTGAAGTGCGAGGTGGCTCCAAGGATGTTTTATATTTCACTGGATATACAATTGGAAAATGGCCGCCCATTCATTTCAATGGAAATTGCTCAGTGGCGCAGGTCCATGGGTGGCTCCGCCGCTCAAATGTTCGTGTTCGATTTGTTTACATGATGCTCGGCGCGTCGGCTTACATCATAGGGAAATCCAGCACATTTGCTGACGCAACCCTGTTTAGAAAATTCCGGTCTAGTGTCCGAAATCTCCTTTAGTTATTCCCTTTGTAGTGCACTATATCATAAACACGATGTAGGGAATAGGGATTGAGCGAATGAGTGGATGATTTCGAACACAGCTCATGTCTTAGCGCTTGCCAATTATTGTGTTTTGGACTTCCCCATGTGTATTTCCCTTTATAATTAGTTCTTATCCAATTCACCCGGGCCTGCATAGCATGTGACTTCCCTCTTGTCTGTTTAAGGTCTTCACTGCAGCTTTTACCCTGTCAGAACATTGATCAATTTTCACTAGTGCTATGCCTTTTGATTATTGCTTCTAACTACGACAACTACGGCCTACTGACCGCTTTGAGAAAATGTCATATCATGGTTATTTTTTAAGATATGTGTACATAACTTACTGGGTTCACAGAAATGTACTGGCACTATAATATATTATAATCTTGATAATCTATGGCCATTCTGTCAGTGTGGGGGAGGGGATACAGTTATTGGGGGAAAACTGGGTCTTAATTGGTCCAAATTGAAAAGTTTGACTGTGCATAAGGTATACATCAATATCATGAACACATTTGGCCATTAAATACTCTTTAAAATATGTTTGACTGATTTTTATCCTGATAGCATTAAAAGTTCAATGAGAAATATCACCTCAAAGGGCCATGGCTTGGAGCAAGTTGAAAATAAAACTATGTCATAGGACAACAATGAAGACATTGTTGGAAAGGCCTTGACCTAGAGAGAAACATTTGTCAGTTTGAATATTGTGGGGCATTCCTGCTCCTCAGGGGTGACCTTTGAACCTTGAACCTGAGACATTTCTGAAGGCATATAGGGCAGCAGCAAAATATGCTACAGACATGGGATAAACATTTTTGCAAAGCTCCTGCTACCATACCTGAAGATAAACCATCAGGGGGCGCCATTAAGTAGGGTCAAAACCCAGAAAAACCATGATTTCACCCTTTTACCAATGATAAACATCAAGATTTCTGATCACAATTTCACAAAATATATAAAACACTTTACAACTACAAAACAGGTTAGGGTTGTGATATTAGGGTGTAGAAAACATCTATCCGCTCGGTTGTCATCAGAGAAAGTTTGTCCTTAATATATGAATTTATATCAGGAAAAAATATATGTTACAAAAACAGAAACATATTCATCTATGTATGCTATTTTAGACGTGATTCTAGCCCCTCTCTTTTGCTGACTGAAAAGTGTGTGTTCAATGACAAAACGGATTAAGCAACGTCTCAAAACAGAATTTCCAGGCCTCGTGCCTCGATTTTTTTTTTAATTCTTATTTTTGCTTTAAAGTATTAATATGGCTTATATTAGTTTACATATAATATGGCTTCCAAACCAGAGGTCGCGTGAACCGAATATTTTCCGTCATTGATGGTTTTTTTTTTTAACAATGACGGAATATTTTGAAGGCTGTCCTTCATTCTCAGAATGTAATTCACACCCCCGTCCAATTGGTGGTGGGTGTCAAGTCTCACGCATTCGGCGTTGGGTGGGAAAGCCCGGTTCACATAACGAGTTGACAAGTAGCTTCGTAGGACCACTAACCGAGACTACGGTTGTTTGGCTTACTTTAGCCCAGTAATAACTGAAAGCATTGTTCATTTGCGCACTGTAACTGTGTGTGTGTGTGTGTGTGTGTGTGTGTGGTGTGTGAGTGTGAAATCATTTGTGATGTTTTATAAAGTTCATACAGCAGTAAGTTCGAAAATCTATGCAGTGCTGTATTTAACACAGTTCGCAATGTGTGTCTACATGAATCACTGTCGGCATCAACTAACGTTTAATCTATAAATAATTCTGTTTATTATATTTAAAAAAATAGATGATTATCATTTAAAAAAAAATGAAATTACAATGACTGATAATAATTGATTATGATGGAATTTTTATGCCCCTCTCCTTCAAAATGACGGACAAACAGAAAGTGTAACGCGACCTCTGTTCCAAACAGATATATTAATAGTAAACGTTAGCAGTTGCAGGTAGCTAGCAGTAGCTATTTGGCTAGTGAACATACCCAAAGGAGAGAAAGGTCTCAATACACAACCTGGTATCACACTGTTTCGTGCTCATGATCACAAAAAGTCCCTCAAGCTTCGAAATGGATATTAATATATGACAATTGCGGTTAGGCCTATATAAATACCACATAGCTTAATTATTTACCGAGTGTTTTTAAATTTTTGTTAATAAATTATCATAAAATTCAATATTTGCTTTTGTTTGTTTAGTATTTATGGTACGATAACTTGTTTTATACTGCATGAAAGGCTCTATTAAATGTGATAGCCTCATCAGTGCTGATTCTATAGAGATGCTGCATTTGTAAGTGCAGTGAAAAACAAGCCCACAGAGAGCAAAAATGTGATGGGAGCAGAAAACTCTCAGAAACTCCTTGGGGCTCTGAGAGAACCAACAACCTTTCTTTTACTGGCTGGGCTCTTACCTCTAGGATATCCCGCCTCCCCTGAATGAGGTCATAAAGTGTTAAAACAATTCCCATTTACAAAAAAACTTATCAAGGAAGGATGGGCAGGTGTAGGCTACAATTCAATAACACTCCCATTCAGCCAAACACTTTAGACATGAAACAAACATATGGAAATGGATAAAATACGAGATACAGGGATAAAATGAGACTGCTACTTGGTTCCTATTCAGATAACACTTAGTGAATATTAGACAAATTTGACAGCCACAGTATTGGCGAAGAAACAGCAAGGAAATGGACTTTAAGCACAGCTCCGCTACTTACTGGACTTCAACCAGCTCCTGTTTCCTCTCTGTCATTATCGAACAAACTGATTAATCCAGGTGTGCCTGACCTCAGTAGTCACAACGACAATGGTCAGACACAACTGGATTAATCAATTTGTTCAATAATAACAGACAATAAATAAATGAGCTGATTGAAGTTCAGGAAGTAGTGGAGGTGTATCGAAAGCCAATCGATGAAAACATATTTCAAAATACAGTTGCTGTTGCATCGATATCTAAAAACTCCAGTTTTTGGGGCTATGTTTTACTTGAAAGGGCTATGTGTTTTTTATGGCTAAATTACCTAGCTGAGACAAGATTGTCAATAGTATCGAAGCAGCACACCACAGTTCCATTACAGTTTTGCAGAGGATGCTGCAGTGGTTGTGAAATCATTTTTATTGATTCTGCTAATTATTATTAATTGTTTATCCTTGCTTGCTCTCACTTTGCTTTATCTTCATAGTCTTTAAGGCCTTGGGGTGTTCTCAGGCATGTTTCTGACTAGCTTAGGCCTGCATAACTGTAAGTTTCCATAAATCTGTCCGGTGCGTCATGGCATATAGCCTATCTGGAGTCATGAGGACCTGATGGGCCCATAACAGGGGCAAGATGTTCTTTCTCTCTCTTAGTTTATGTGTTTATAGAAGAAGAAGTACAAGGGAGAAGCTTCGGAATGTGAACGAGATAAGCTGGAGAGGACGGAGGAATCACCTGTCTTCTCTATGAGATGTATATGCATAACTCAGGGGCGGCTTGATGTGGGTTGCATGCGACTGCAAGAGTCTTCCAGATTACATCATGATGTGTAAATCAGCACGGGGGGCGAAGAACATCACAATATTTTCCTGTAAGCCACAGAATCAGAAACTGTGGGGATCCTTGATTTTTGCTGACTTGGACTTTGTATATGAGGATCCTTTTTCTGTAGAGAAAGTAAACTGACTTTGGCTTGGATATTAACTTCTCTGCCTCTAACTGATTTTTTCCTCTGAGTCGTCTGAGTTTCTTTTTGTGAAGGTTATATAAAACCGGGAATATAAAATCAAAATTCCCACAATAGTGGTTCTGTTTGATGTTCATGTTTTTAATAAGAGGCAAGAGTCATCTTGTCCTCTGCTGTCATCTGTACTCTCTGATTAGCCAGGTTAATGAATCAAGGAGTCAGGGAATAAAGATAATTTAATTGTCATTTTACAACACACGTCTGCAAAAATGAAACAAAGAGATGTAGCCCCTTCCATGCTCCTCACGCATAGAACATACATACAGATAATTAAATTTAGAATAAAACAGGAAAATAAAATAAAACAATATATACAGTGGATATAAAAAGTCTACACACCGCTGTTAAGTGCTATGTTTTTGTGATGTAAAAAAAATTAGACCAAAGATTAATCATTTCAGAACTTTTTCCACATTTAATGTGACCTATAACCTGAACAACTTCACTGAAAAACAAACGGAAATCCTTTAGGGGGAAAAAATAAATAAAAAACTTCCAATGACCTGGTTGCAAAAATATGCACACCCTAAATACTTTGTTGAAGCACCTTTTGCTTTTATAACAGCACTCAGTCTTTTTGGGTAGGAGTCTATCAGCATGGCACATCTTGACTTGGCAATATTTGCCCACTCCACTTTGCAAAAACGCTCCAAATCTGTCAGATTGCGAGGGCATCTCCTGTGCACAGCCCTCTTCAGATCACTCCACAGATTTTCAATCGGATTCAGGTCTGGGTTCTTGCTGGGCCATTCCAAAACTTTAATCTTCTTCTGGTGAAGCCATTCTCTTGTTGATTTGGATGTATGCTTTGAGTAGTTGTCGTGCCGAAAGATGAAGTTCCTCTTCATCTTCAGCTTTCTAGCAGAAGCCAGAAGGTTTTGTGCCAACACTGACTGGTATTTGGAACTGTTCATAATTCCCTTTGCCTTGACTAAGGCCCCAGTTCCAGCTGAAGAAAAACAGCCCCAAAGCATGATGCTGCCGCCACCATGCTTCACTGTGGGGATGGTGTTCTTTTGGAGATGTGCAGTGCTGTTTTTGCACCAAACATACCTTTTAGAATTACGGCCAAAAAGTTCAACCTTGGTTTCATCAGACCGTAACACATTTCGTCACGTGCTTTAGGGATACTTCAAATGCATTTTTTGCAAAATGTAGCCAGGCTTGGATGTTTTTCTTCGTAAGAAAAGGCTTCTGTCTTGCCACCTTACCCCACAGCCCGGACATACGAAGAATACGGTAGATTGTTGTCACATGTACTACACAGCCAGTACTTGCCAGGAGTTCCTGCAACTCCTTTAATGTTGCTGTAGGCCTCTTGGCAGCCTTCCTGACCAGTAATCTCCTAATATTTTCATCAATTTTGGAGGGACGTCCAGTTCTCGGCAATGACACTGTTGTGCCATATTTTCTCCACTTGAAGATGGCCGTATTCACTGTGCTCCATGATATGTCTCATGCCTTGGAAATTCTCTTGTACCCTTCTGACTGATACCTTTTAACAATATGATCCCTGTGATGCTTGGGAAGCTCTCTGCTGACCATGGCTTTTGCTGTAAGATCTGACTTAGAAACTGTCAGGGAAAGCCTACTAGAACCGCAGGATTTTATTTGGGGTTAATCAGAGGCACTTTAAATGATGGCAGGTGTGTACTGACTCCAATTTAACAGGAGTTTTAATGTGATTACTTAATTCTGAACACAGCCACATCCACAGTTATACGAAGGTGTGCACACTTGTGCAACTACATTTTTTCCGTTTTTTATCTTTAGTTCCCCTTCCCTAAAAGATTTCACTTTTTTGTTCAATTGAGTTGTACAGGTTATAGGTCACATTCAAAGTGGAAAAACTTCTGAAATGATTTATCTTGGTCTCATTCTTTTACATCACAAAAACATGGCATTTTAACAGGGGTGTGTAGACTTTTTATATCCACTGTACTTCTAAACGCTAATAACACATCAAAATTGTGTCAACTGAAAAAAGCTCAGAATGGGTTTTGATTTCAATCAAATTTAATACGTTTATTTGTTTTGAGGCTAATATCACCAGCTATGTGTGATTGTATAGAACGTAACCAACTGATGCTATGGTAAAAAATTTCAGAGCAATACCTTGAAAAATGTGGATTTTATGCCCACCACAAGCCTGATAAACTATGAAATTTTGCGATGCGAGAAAATCACGTTTTTCTCGCGAAACGAATGCACGGGAGGCGTTCACATGATAAAAATCCACTTAAAAGATAGTTTTTTGGTCTCAAAATCACCTTTTATGAAAGTTTTGAAATATTTTTAACAAAATGAAAAAGAATAAGTCTGAACCTAGCCTTGACCCCTTAACTCAGTGAAACTCCCCCCTGAATAAATAAAGGTGAAGACAAACCAAACTGAGCAAGGCTGCCACTCCACCAAGACCTCTGTTTTGCCCTGTTAAGGAAAATAACCATAAATTTAGTGAGATCATTAGTTCTGTTGGCCTGTAAGTTTGATAGACAAAATTAATTGACGTTATAATTTCCAAATGTTTATGCAAATTACTTGTATACATGAGTAAATTAAACTTAATTAAATGTACAGTATGTGCTTAATGTGCATGCTTTACCTTAGAAATCAGCAAGATCTTAATTCCTACAGTTAACGCCAAATCATGTGTCACTCTGCCTGTCAAACCTGTCTGACTCTTTCCTTCACGTAGTCGCATATTTCATAAGAATCGCGGCCAGCGTGGCAGGTGCAATCTGTCAATATAAAAAACATGTTTTTCACAACAAAACCATATATGCTCATCTACTGGCGTAATGACTGATAGAAATATCTGATAATAACTGCGCTAACTTAGACACAATAGAACTGTGATGAATACCGATGTAAATAATGTTCAGTTCCTACATGGTGGCAGAGGTGAAAACGATCTGTCAGTGCTCTAATCATGACAAAACAATTTTTTCTTCCCTTTGGGTGAAACCCTCTCCTGGCTTTGAAGCACTGTAGGAAAGAAGATTATAGTATTCTCATTCTCAATTAATAAGACATGTTCAGGTATTTTGAACAAACATTCAGGTGGTTCTACCTAACATTCTTAGTACAGTCCTTTTTCTAATTTTACTCAAATAAATTCAAAACTACCTTCATATTGAAAATAAGACCGGCTATGGGGACAGACAGGGTAGTCTATACCAATTCTCTTTTTAAAATAACAGGTGTTTGCCACTAACATGGCAATATCCCCCGTCGCCTCAATTTTATGTGTCTGTACGGACGGACGAACATACGGAAAGACGAACGGACGGAGCCTAATGCTATATCCCCCGCTTTGCACTAATTGCACAGCGGGGGATAATATATAATATTTGAACTCAATCTCTAAAAATATTCTGAGCAAACCTTCCTGCTTCCTCTTGTGTTTCGCAGCTCCATCTTGAAGCACAGTAGAGACAGCAGAGACAACTGTGGGTTTGGAAATTAAATATTACTCATTCAGGCAATTAAGGTGAATTTTTTACATAATTTTTTTGTTGCGCTGAATGCAGTGGAGGGGTTCACATGATAAAAGTCCACTTAAAATATTGTTTTTTGGTCTCAAAATCACCTTCTATGAATGTTTTGAAAGATTTTTAACAAAATGAAAAAGAATATTTTTTTTAAGTCTGATCCTAGCCTTGACCCCTTAACTCAGTGAAACTCCCCCCTGAATAAATAAAGGTGAAGATAAACCAAACTGAGCAAGGCTGCCACTCCACCAAGACCTCTGTTTTGCCCTGTTAAGGAAAATAACCATAAATTTAGTGAGATCATTAGTTCTGTTGGCCTGTAAGTTTGATAGACAAAATTAATTGACGTTATAATTTCCAAATGTTAATGCAAATTACTTGTATACATGAGTAAATTAAACTTAATTAAATGTACAGAATGTGCTTAATATGCATGCTTTACCTTAGAAATCAGCAAGATCTTAATTCCTACAGTTAACCCCACATCACGTGTCACTCTGCCTGTCACACCTGTCTGACTCTTCCCTTCACGTAGTCGCATATTTCATAAGAATCGCGGCCAGTTGATCTTTTGTAAGATCAACAACAACAGATCCTCCACCATAATCCTGAACACTGGCTCCACCCCAGGGCTATGTGCTCAGCCCACTGCTGTACACACTGATGACTTATGACTGCAGAGCTCACCTCAAGAACAACCTTGAGGTGAAGTTCGCAGAGGACACAGCAGTGGTTGGACTCATCACCCACGGAGATGAGATAGCATACAGGCTGGGGGTGGAAGACCTGACACAGTGGTGCGGAGACAACAGCAACAAACATTCAGAAGACCAAGGAGATGGCTGTGGATTTCCGCAGGTCTGGCACTGCCCCGCCTCCTCTCCACATCGATGGAACAGCAGTGGAAATGGTCCCCTCCATCAGGCACCTCAGGGTTGTTGTCCGAATTTTGATATTATATTCCTGGTGTTACCTTCAAAAAGAACTCAGACAGAGACAAAGGTGTTAGTATCCAAGCCAAAGTCAGTTTACTTCATCTGCAGAGAAGGATCCTTGCACACAACAAGTCCCGTCATACAAGGATAAGGACAGGTTCTGATTGTGTGGCTTATGTAGGAAAACATTGTGACGTTCATCTCCCCCCGCGCTGATTTACACATCATGATGTAATCTGGAAGACTCTTGCAGTCGCATGCAACCCACGTCAGGCTGCCCCTGAGTTATGCGTATACATCTCGTAGAGAAGACAGGTGATTCCTCCCTATCTCATCCAAGCTTTATTTTGTACCTCTTCTTCTGTAAACACATAAACTAAGAGAGAAAAAGAACATCTTGCCCCTGTTACGGGCCCATCAGGTCCACATAGCTCCAGATAAGATATATGCCATCAGTGGCGTAGCCAGCGGGTGTGCCAAAACCCGTCCCTTCATGACAGCAATAAGTCCTGGCTAGTTCTCAATCATTTTCCATGATTCACACGTTTTCCAATTATCGTAATTAGCAACTGAAGACATGGTTTCTCTCCATATGTGATCTAACTGCGATGAAATTATGGGCTAAATTCAGTACAGTTGCGGAACAAGAACAGAGAATTGGGTTGCACAAAACCCGTTAAAACAATTTTTAGTCCTGACCTGTTCTCAGTCATTTTCATAATTAACAGAACGTTCACTCCGAGAGCGCTCCGCAGTTAACAGGTGCTGCTTGTTCTCCCCGACAATCATTCATCCGTCTTACCTAATCGGAGAGAACAAGCAGCACCTGTTAACTGTGGAGCGCTCTCGGAGTGAACGTTCTGGTAATTATGAAAATGACTGAGAACAGGTCAGGACTAATAATTGTTTTAAACTGAAGTTTTGCGCAACTCGGATCTTGTTCCGCAACTGTACTTAATTTAGCCCATGATTTTATCGCTGTTATCGCTTATGGAGGGTATCTTCAGTTGCCAATTACGATAATTGGAAAGTGCGTCAATAATGGAAAATGAACTAGCCAGGACTTATTGCTGTCATATAGGGACGTGTTTTGGCACACCCGCTGGCTAAAAATTGAGCCAGTGCATGCAAGGATAAACAATTAATAATTAAGCAAATGAATCAAATTTTAAAAATGATTCCACATTTCCCCCCTGTTTATACACTCAACAAAAATATAAACGCAACACTTTTGTTTTTGCTCCCATTTGTCATGAGATGGACTCAAAGATCTAAAATTCATTCCAGATACACAATATTACCATTTCTCTCAAACATTGTTCACAAATCTGTCTAAATGTGTGATAGTGAGCACTTTTGCGTTGCTGAGACAATCCATCCCACCTCTCAGGTGTGCCACATCAAGATGCTCATCAGACACCATGATTAGTGCAAAGGTGTACCTCTTACAAGACTTACAAGACAAGACTTAATACAGACATAATTCCTGCCTCCCATCCTCCAGGCAGGACCCAGTCCCACCAGGAATCTGCTGATGCTGGTGCAAGGTCTCGCTGTTGTGCATCTGATATATCCTTCAAATGCTGCAAGGCTTGATCAGTCACCCCTCCTGGCTCTTCATTAGCTGGTATGTAGTAGGTACAGTGGGCCCTATAAGCTGACAGACCCACCCCTGTGCTGCTGTCAGCAAATACAATGAGCAGTAGTAGCATCCTGCAATTCCAACTTGGGCACATATTTTTTTTACCACTTAGATCCCCCATTCAGGGCGCAGTGCCAGGCTCGGCCCCTTTCCACAGAGATCTACGCCCGGGCTCCCCCAGGTTGAGAACTCTGCCCTCTGCTTCCCGGTGTCTTCTTTTCAGAGCCCACCGATCACAGAAGCACCACTCACCAGCTGACGCATTTGCTTTGACCGTTTTCACCAGCCTCGCCTGTTCACAGAGGTTGTCTCCAATGCCCCTTTGCCAGGTGTGGGCTGTCACCCACATACCACTTGTTGACCACAACATTACATGCGACAAACACGCCCAGTTTAGACATTACGTCCCTCCCCAGGAGGTTTACTGGGCACTGTGTGGACACTATTACAGAGCAGAGTGTTGCAATTCCCTCAGGCTCCTCAAATTTGAGTTCCTCTGTTGCTACGCTGTTCCGTTGCCCCATTCGCAGCATTAGTTTATATCATGTAGTTCTGAGCCTATGTGGAAAAATCACTCTTACTTTTCTGATAACAGCTTGACATGCCCACGTGTCACACAGAAAAGAAATTGGTGTGTCATTTACACTCAGGGTTTTCCAAGCACTCGTTGGTGCAGCCATTAATGCAAACAATTTAATTTCATCATAGGGAAATGGCTCCCCAGATGCTAACCCTTCCCCCAGGGCGGTTAGTCATTCCGAATTGTTCCCGTCGCTTATTTGTGGATACCCACACAAAATCAATAGTTTCCCCTGGCACCCCTAGGTTACCCCCACAAACCCTGTGCCATTTCCTTCGACACATCGACTATATTAAGTGGGGGTAAACTGGGGTCGATTAAAACTAATCTATTACGTGCAGTAGACACTGCCATGGCACATTTAACTATACTGTTCACATTCATTGTAGGCGCAACATATGTTTAAAAATGAACAGACACAGGGAGAGATAAGCCATTTTATTAAACCCCCTTTTTTTTTTGAATAAGTCCGGAGTCTCTACTGACTTGGAGCGTAAAAAAACTCTTCACCGGGTTTGAGACGGGTGGGCTCTATATGCCACGCCCCCCTTTGTAACCGGACTCCCTCCAAGTCTATCCTGACTCACCCAGATGTACTTACACACCCGCTGGAGGAGGAGACACCACCTTACAATGTGACTGATGTATCCACGTCTCCCTCTCCTGGATTTTTACCGCAGTCAGTGTGGTCAGGAGCACTTGATATGGGCCCTTCCATGCTGGGTCACTCCACTTCCGCTTTTTACTGACACTCCGCACTAGGATCCAATCTCCAGGCTTTATCTCACCAGGCAGCAGCTCCGCTACTGATCTGGGAGGAAGCACATTTTGAATCTCACTTTTGTTAGTCAAGATTCTATTCATATACTCTGCCAGAGTCGCTTCTTCTTCTCTGCAATAAATGTGGTAACTCAAGAGGTTTCCCATGTATTACTTCATAAGGTGACAACCCCAATCCTTGCTGTGGTGTTATACTCATACTAGTTAATGCCAACGGCAGACATGCAACCCAGTTCCATTTAGTATCATCTTATGGCTTTTCGCAATATTGCTTTTAAGGTCCCATTAATCCTTTCTGCCAATCCCGCTGATTGTGGATGATATGCTCAGTGATTTTTCAATTCTATTCCAAATTTTACTCCCAAACGAACCAGTACTTCATTTCTAAATTCTGGCCCATTATCACAATATAACGCTTTTGGAATCCCCCACCTAGGAATTATTTCCCTACACAAAACTTCAGCAACTGTAATTGCATCTATAGCTGTGGCTGGGAAGGCCTCTAGCCACCTAGAAAGGAGTCATACCAATACCAACACATATCTCTTCCCTTCACATGGTGTTAAGTGTATTAAAAAAATTTTAGTATAGAAGTGAGAGTACTTTGATCGATAATTAACCCCTTGATCCCTCCTCTTGGTACATGGCAATGGCCATGCACTAAACCTACAGCAATATGGAAAAGGGATTTTGGTAATATAGGCTTTCCATTGGGTCCTACCCTCCCGTCAGTGAATAGTGTTCCATGTGATGTCCATTGACGTTTTTCTTGTGGGGGAGCAGCATCATGCTCTACTCGCTGCAGGCCACATGAAATTGAGTCCTCAGATTGGTCCTCAGATTGGAGAATACATTTTTATTTTTTATTTTTTCCTCTCAATGTTGTGTTCTGGCCTTTGGCCAGGACAGCATTTATGGTTTTAACAGTGTCATGTTTCAAGATTCCATAGTTCATAGTTTCATGGTTCATAGTTCATGTCAGTTTTTGCATTTCATGTTTCGCATTCCATGTTTTTACTTTTCCATGTTTTTGTTTTTGCCAGGTCTGCCATGCCACTCCACCGCTTGTCTGCGTTCCGCCCCGTGCCTTCGTTGTTGCACTTTTCAGAGCTCTGGTTGGCTTTGGTATTTCCCCTTCCTTCTGTGCTGTGCTGATTCAGGGCTCTCTAAGCTTAATTGGCAATTAACTGTTTTTAAGTTACTAACATTTACTAACACTCACTGGGTTGGTGTAATTCTTAGATAGGCACATTACTAATACTACTAATTTAGACAGGGAGTTTATTGTCATGATTCCTGCTTTGCTATTTCAAGATCTTGCTGTGCTTTTCTGTTCTGAACATTCATGCTTGCTTCCAGGCTGCATACTTAATTGGTACTTAAGCTGAGCACGCTCATTCTCTTAATGAGCAGGTCATGTCATCCAATCTCAGTCCATGTCTTGATCTTGCCATGCCTCTTGTTTCTCTCTCTCCAGGTGTTACCCCTCATGTCATGATTTCCAAGCCTTTATCTGGATGCGGTGGAAGTTGGCTGGCAGACAGTGTCTCAAGTTTTGTTTCTCGCGGCTCGTTTAGCCAAGTTCTTGTCAAGTTCCCTAGTATTTGTCCTAGCCTCTCGTCTTGTTTTGTGTATATATATTTAGTCTTGTTATTTACTTTTCTTGATCTTCTTGCCTGGAGTTTCCAGTGCCTTTTGTTTTCTGTCATTTGCATTCTTTGTTTTGTAGCTCTGTGTAGCTTACCTTAGTTTGTTTTTTGCAACCCTTTGGGCCAAGTTTTTTGTTGGCCCTCGTGCCTGTTTTGTTTTGGTTTATAAATAAATCCTCATTCCCTTTTCCCGCATCTGGTGTCAACTGATTCCATATCACTCAATGAATTATGATTAAGCAATCCACCTCAGTCTAGGGTTCTAAAAGCATGGAGGAAATGCACAGTCAGGGCTTATTAAAGCCCCAACCATTTTTACATTTTCCCACATCATCAGCAGAACTGGGTGGAGTTATTTTAGACTATGTTACAATTTGCAAAAAAAAAAAAAAATTATACTTACAGAAATGGCTACATATTTAATATTATTTTTCACTTGGGCTCCTAGCACATAAAGGTAGATCCTTTTATTTTCCTGACTTATTCAAAAATAAATGTTGAACTCGCAAGCAAAGTAAAATTTGATCACATTACTAGTGGACTATTTCAATTATATGGAGGTCCACCTTTTGAATTTAGTGTTGTATTAATACTTCAAATAGTATTTCCCCCAATCTATTTTAAAAGGTACACTTTTAAGCTGAAACCCCATAGTTGAATCCCCAGCTGGCCAGCTCATTACTTATCTTCAGCAGTGCTCTCTGTGGAAAAGTTCCAAGAGGAGTTAGAGACAAACAATAATGAACAATTTTGTTTGAACTCAACTCATTCGGATCCTTTTCTGTAAAAGTTAAATAACAGATTAAGGTTATCAGCCACTCAGTTCCTTCGCCATGAAGACACTCGATTCCATTCTCTGACTTCTGTATGTCGACCTTTCACCTCTCTGTGCTCACTTATCTGCTTCAGTCAGTAGGGCTCCATTCGCTGCATTGCGCTTCCCCATCTAAAGATCCATCAAGTCTCTAATCCCACAACTGTTCATTTGACTTTTTAGATATTAATTTAATATGTACCATTAATTTTCATATTATATTTTATATTTACTGGCACTTTTCTGATAATTAATTTTTTTTTTTTTTCCTTCAGATAGCAATTGCAATTTTTCAATGCTTGATTGAAAAACCTCTGCATCAACTGAATTTGGCATACAGTCTCTTATTGTATACAGTGCTAACAAGTACTTTGGCAAATTTTGAAAACACTGTGTTATTCTTGTTTCTACTTTTCCTTCATTTTCTTTTCAGAGATGTGCTTCTAGCACACCAATCTCACACAGCCTAATTATTTACAGAAAAGTGCTCAGATTTTCTAGCTCTTTAAAAATATTTAACAAATTAAAATAGTGTAATTACGTCATGCTCATAGAAGATATCACTGGTAGTTTTCTCTGCAATGTATTACTACCACCAAATATAAGAGGATTTAAATATTCACTTTGTCCTATATCTTAAAGAAATTCAGTTAGCCACAACATGAGAAACACTTGTCCATGTTTGTATAATTTACATTCAATTGTTACTTCATCTAAACTTCCCTCTGTTTATAGTTACCGATCGTTTAAGAGGGGTTAGCATTTATTTTATCAAGAAATAGGGACTTTTGCTTGATTTCATAAGGAATAATTATTTTGTTTGCTTCAGCAACTTTGTCCTTTTACAACTCCACAGTCATTAAAATGGCTTAACTCCTACAAATTTGCACTGCTGATATACACTTTTTTCTGAGAATTTTCACTTTTTACCAATCCTGTAATTATAGTAAGGATTCCATGAAATATTGTAAATATTGGCTAATCAACAGGCACCTTAAATTATTCTTGAATAAATGCTAATTTCATTGAAGACATCTATATCAGCACTTCATGGAATGGAATGATAACTGTATTCAATCTAACAAAGACAGAACTTATGAATATGCCAGCAAAGCAGATGTTTACAGACACTCACAGAGTTAGGTTCATTCACATTGATTTCCACACAGACACGCAATCTGAGCTCAGAGCACATACACACAAAAACACACACACACACACACACACACACACACACACACACACACGCACACACACACACACACACACACACACACACACACACACACACACCTCAGTGCACTTATCTCTCACATTCATTCACATTGGAAAAGATCCAAGGCTCTAATTTTCTTATGATCTGACACCATTGTTGCTTCGATAACATACCCAGACAATGCTCTATTTCAACTGAACCCAAATTCCTTTACCCACAATGATTCCCAGAATCATTATGTCAGTGTTCTACACACTCCTCAGTCTCAGACCCACAATGATTCGCTGAACCATTATGTCAACTTTCAACAAGTTGCCCAGTCTCAGTCAAAGTCACGTCAATATTTGTCCCAGAACTGCAGTCCTTACAAGAACGACAACAACAACAACCCCTTACTGTTCATACGTCCCATAATTGGCAATATTAATTCCTCTGTCTCACACAGCAACTAAGCCGAATTCAGTAAAAATTCCGTCACTCACCCGCACCTCCACCACAATCTTTGGAGAACCTCCCGTTTCTGACCTCCTACACGCCCCAGAAAGGGCCTTCACAATCACCCCAGGCTGCCATCTTTCCACAACGTTCCCTGGACGACCGTGCACACAGTTTTCAGTCGGCGCCGATTCTCCAGGGAGTGCAGGTGAGATACTGGAATTCCGGACGTAGCCCCCAGTGTTGTAGGAATTTTGATTTTATATTCCTGGTGTTACCTTCAAAAAGAACTCAGACAGAGACAAAGGAGTTAATATCCAGTGCAAGCAAGGATAAACAATGAATAATAAAGCAAATGAATCAAATATTAAAAATGATTCCACAGGGTACGCCTGACCAACACCCTCACCTCGCACACCAACACCATAGCTATAATAAAAAAAGCCCATCAATGTCTCTACTTCCTGAGGAAGCTGAAGAGGGCAGGACTGGATGCTGACCTCCTCAGATACTTCTACAGCTGTGTGGTGGAGAGTCATGACATCCTGCCTCACTGTGTGCTATGGAGGCTGCACTGCGGCAGAGAGGGAGGCGTTGCAGAGGGGTGTAAAGTCTGCACAGAGGACCATCGGGTACAGCTTATTACCATTCGGGGACATCTACACCACCAGGTGCAGGGAGAAAGCCGCCTGCATCCTCAATGACTCCACCCAGCCTGCACACAAACTGTTCACCCCCCAACCCTCTGGTAGGAGGCTGCGCTGCATCCAGGCAAAAACATACAGACTGAAAAACAGCTTCTACCCGGATGCAGTCAGACTGCTGAACTGCTCTGCCCCCCATATATTACAACACAAATCAGACTATAAATCATCAATAGTTTTTCCAATCATTACAAAACTCACAGGATATGTCCACATAAAAACCTGAAACATAGCCTGAAAGTTTCAATCAAATCGACCAGCAGGGGGCATCATAAATGCACAAAATAGCCTAACATAACACAAATCAGACTATACATCATAAGCTGTTGGTCCAATCATTACACTGGCAAAATGGATCCACATAAATACCTGAAACATACTCTGAAAGTGGTTTTTGTCCCCCGCCGCCACAATAGCGAGCGGAGCAGGGAGCATAGTATTTAGCTCCGTCCGTCCGTCCATCATGTCCTGTTTGTTCTGAACGCGATATATCAAGAATAGTTTGACTGATTCCATTAATCTTTGGTGCTAAGGTAGATTGATGTGATACGCCGACCCCAGTAGATTTCCGCGACCTTGGCATTATTCTCAATGTCATTACGATCATTTGACCACTTACAAATTCCTTGTCAACATGATATCTCAAGAACGGTTTGACCGATTCCATTCATCTTTGGTGTAAAGGTATATGAGGGACGGGGGACATAGTATTCAGCTCCATCCGTCCGCACGTCCCGTCCCGTCTGTTGTGAACATGATATCTCAAGAACTGTTTGACTGATTCTATTCGTCTATGGCGTCAAAGTACATTAGGGGCGGGGGACACTGTATTCAGCTCCGTCTGGCCGTCCGTCATGTTCTGTTTGTTGTGAACGTGATATCTCAAGAACGCTTTGACCGATTCCATTCATCTTTTGGTGTTAAGGTGTATTACGGGAGTGCTCACAGCCTACTCGATTTACGTGACCTTGCCATTATTCTCAAAGTCATTACGACCATTTGACCGCTTACAAATACCTTGTCAACATGATATCTCAAGAACGGTTAGACTGATTCCATTCATCTTTGGTGTCAAGGAGTATTAGGGGCAGGGGGCATAGTATTCAGCTCCATCAGTCCATCCGTCCGGCCGTCTTTCCGTCTCGTCCCGTTTGTTGTGAATGCAAAATCTCGGGAACGCTTTGACCGATTTTTTTTCTCATCTTTGGCTTCAATGTGTAATTTTGTGATATGCCGACCTCAGTCGATTTCAGTCACCTGGCGGGGGACATGGCCACGTTTTGTGGCAACACTTGTTAATTAAGCTGTTAAAGCTTTCAACTACTTTTTTGGCTTGAACCCCAGAATTGCTGCTTGGGGCTATATTTTATTCTATTATGCTCTTATTTATTTTATTTATTTATTCTGTTCACGCCACATACACCAAGACCTGGAGTAACTGTCTTTCATTCTTAATATGTCACATGGTCTGCATGAAAATAAAGTTGAGTCTGAGTCTAAGTCTGGCTGACAGGAAGTCAGGAAGATGAGCCTGTTATTGGGCGTCCTGTGGGCTAGTTTTTCTGCATCCTTTAGAGATGGAATGTGCCTGATTTTTGCAGCATTCCATAGGAGAACAAGGCAGTCCTTGAAATGTGTTTAATGTGGGAGTCAAAGGACAGATCCCGATGAAAGATAACTCTCAGACTCCGTAAGGTGGCGCAGGCAGCCAGGGCAATGCCATTAAGAGTAGCAATATTATTAAATAATGAATCGTTGTGTCTAGGTTCAGACTGCAGGTCATACTACTCAATTCAGATTTTTGCTCAGATACAATTTTTCTGTTTGGTTGTTCACATTATTTTTTAAAAATGTGTCCTTTATCAGATTCTAGTGTGAACTGACCATGGTTCTGAACTGACCCACATGTGCTGAAGAACAGCAACAGTACGTGGCTATACAGTTGCTTAGCAACACACAGAAGTAAACATGTAAACATGGGGGCTACTGGAGTCCATATTTACAGTTAAGTCATGAGCAAATGATAGGACGAGGTGAAAGAGAGCCAAACTTTTCATTCTAGCTTTTTGTAGAGTAATGGCTGCTGCTTCTGTACGGAGGTGTGCGTGGATGCAGAGTCGGAGCCAGGAGCCAAATTTCAGGATGTCAAGGGCCACTTTTAACACATCTGTCAGCGCCTCTCCACGAGACTCTCATGTCAAGACACTCAGTGACCCATCTCCTTGAGAAAGTGATCCAAGTGACATAAAAGTCGCATGAATGCTGATTTGACAGTTCTAAACTGAGGGCGTATTGCAAAATATACCACATACTTCCGTGGTCCAAATCTGATTTGAAAAGACCAGATTCCATGTGTTTTCTGCTCTTCACACCTGTTATGAAACAATCATATGTGAGTCACATATGACTGATATGATTTGAGTCACTTTTGCCTGCAGTCTGGACATAGTCAAAGGGGATTACGGCCAAGACGTTGGGTGAGTTTAGAGGCAGAAAACCGCAGGTCATCCATGTCTTTATGTTCTTAAGATACAATTAAGTTTTCTTAGTGTCACATGTACAGTGGTACCATGCACCCTTTGATTATAAAATCTTTTCTCCTTCCCTGGCCCTTCCTTGTCCAGGGGTGACTCCTCCACCTGCGGTTCCACCTCCTCCACCTGCCTCTCCATCTCCTTCACTTGTCACTCCAGCTCCTCCACCTGTGCGATGCCCATTGCCATCTAAGATGACATAAGATAACACCCACTCCTTGGGAAAATTCATGTCTCGCAGCACCAGAAATAAAACCGTGCAACCGATCAGGTGAAAAAGAGATCGTATACACAACTATAAACAAACATGAAAATAGGTTAGTACTTCTGCAGCTGATTAGTAATTACCATATTGTAATTTGTAGAATAATATATTAAAAATATATATGTTGTATAGCGATATATTCCAGTACATCTTCGCCTGTGTGGTCCCCCTGTCCGGCACCTAAGTGGCCACAGAGCGCCCCACATGACTGCTGGGGTCGCAGGGAATAAGATGGACAGTTATCATCTCCTTTCTCTCCGCCCCGGTGGCATAAGGGGTCCAGCCTGTGGTTTGAAAAGTGTTGCTCACAAAAAGCCATGGGTAATTGCAAATGGCAACAGAGTCACAATGGCAATAGCTCCACACTGAACATGAACGTGGTAGAAAAATAACAAGATGCAATTAGTATTTTGGTAAACAAAGGTGAGGGTGCGTGGAATTTATAAAAAAGTCAAAAATCATACCTTCACACGCATATTCATGAATGGAGCCCATTTTTTTTAATGGACTCCATAGCAAACGGAGCCAAGGTGCAGCGACGAGTAAAAACCTGTACCTTGTGCTTCGTTTTAGCTGCTTTGCCCAGAAGGAGGAAAGGCTTGTATCCAGCAGCCTGAAGTTTTTCAAGATGCAATGACATTACGCCATGTTAATGTATTGACTATTGTATTCAATCAAGAAGATGCAACTATTACATCCAATCGTGATTGTGACAGTTAGATGTTAAACTGAGGTAGTCTCAGATGTCTACATACCATGACAACCATCTCGTCCTTTATCTGGGATGTATTGTGGTTTTTTTCCAGAAGACACCCTCTCCTCCCGCTTTTCATCAAATTTTTCTGATGCCTTTTTCAGGCGTGGCTCACTGGGCTGCTCCTTGCACTTTTTGGCAGTATTCCCCGCAGGCATCACTACAACAGACTAACACAGACAGAAACGCCAATGAGAAATCCTTATTTGAAGCTGCTGGGAGAAGAAAGTAAATCACTAAAAACAAACTATTTTAAAGTATTATTATTATGATTATCAAACAATTACACATCAACTATAGTGACCAAGATTACATAAATTGCTTTTCATAATGGACAAAACCATGCTGAGTATGATACTTGATACTGAAGAACAAAATAAACTCATACATACTCATACTCATACATAACACCTCCCCTCTTTAAGAAAAGAAAGGTTTGCTAAAAGCTTTCTTTTGTTAAAATTAACACAGTTTTATAATCAGTATAATCTTGAACTTTACACAAAAGTATCATTGATTATTATAACAATCGTATACATAACAACCAATGCAAATTTCACAATCAAATAGAGATGTCAAATTACATTTTTCACAATCAATCACAATTCAGAGGGTTCCAACTCTGGGCCGTGATAAGTCTGACTTTAGTGCAAAACGGTGTGAGATTCTCAACAAGGCTTCTCTTGATCTCACTCTTTTGGTGATTGAGTTTACACAACAAGAACTAGTCAATATACAATCCCAGTTGTCACAAACCAAGGCCACCATTGAGGAGTCCCATGGTATGTCCCCTTTTCAAGAACAAGAACTTGCATTTAAACCGACTCTGGAGAGCTATCATGCAGACCTCCAGCAAATGAAAATGCACAAGTTTTAAAGGGATACAATTGATTATAGAGATGAGAAAGTATACCCTTGGATACATCAAAAATCTACTACCATTCCAAAAGAGTCTGGTTTCAAGATCAACCATCTCACACTTCAGGCTCGAGTGCCGAAAGTGATGGGGATTTTTTGGGCGGGGACTCCTCCGACGACAATCGACGACCCAGGTACACCCTCCGCGAAAGAAGACCCGTAGGGGGAGGCGAGGCTCACAAACTCAACTCAAACTCAAGGGGGTGCTGAGACACGTCCCTTTTTGACTGCCATTAGTAGTTCTCAATCATTTTCATTTATTGACGCTTTTTCCCATTATCGTAATTGGCAACCGAAGACACGGTTTCTCTCCGTATGCGATCAAACAGCGATTAAATCATGGGCTAAATTCAGTATAGTTGCGGAAAACGAACAAAGAATTGGGTTGCACAAAACTTCCGTTTAAAATATTTATTAGTCCTGACCTGTTCTCAGTTATTTTCATAATTAACAGAAGTTTCACTCTGAGAGCACTCCACAGTTAACAGGTGCAACTTGTTCTCCCCGATTAGGAACAGGTCAGGACTAATAATTGTTCTAAACGGAAGTTTTGTGCAACCCAATTCTCTGTTCTTGTTCCGCCACTGTGCTGAATTTAGCCCATGATTTAATCGCGGTTAGATCGCATACAGAGAGAAACCATGTCTTCAGTTGCCTAATACGATAATTGTAAACCGTCTCAATTGATGAAAATGATTGAAAACTACTAATTGCAGTCAAAAAGGGATGGGTCTCAGCACCCTCACTGACTACGCCACTGTTGGAGAGAGTCCATTAAGTTTACATTTCATGTTGACCCTGCACAGCATGGCCGGATTATCCATACAGGGGCTTCATGCTGGGAGGGGCATCACATGATTCACCATTCCTCAGTTTTTTTTGTTGTTTTTTTTAATCGAAAGAGATGCGTATGTAAAATTTGAATTTGTTCTGTAATGTGAAAAAAAAAGTCACTAGATGGCGGTATTGACTTGCCAGTTTGGAGCTAGGTTTTGGGCATGTCCTGGGCATGTCTGAGAGGGAAAGTCCCAGAGAATTGAAAAGTCTAAAAGGTGGAAGGGGGCTGCAAAAGAGTATATAAGGAGAAAAATTGATAGAGTAAAGTAGTAGGAGAAATTGCAAGGAGAAGTATACATTTGACCAGACCTGTCACTCTTCTCAAGACCTGTGAAGTTTTTTTGTGGATTTTTGCCTATGTTGGAGCATTTTCCTGTCCCAGGACATCACCAAGCAACCCCATCTCAGGGGTCAGTGAATATTTTTTCTTGTATAAGTCAATCTTGGTCGATAGTAAAAATTGTAGGTTAGTTGTCGGTCTTTGTTTAATTAAATCTGTTTCAGTCTTAAAAATTTTATCTGTCATCCCTTGCTGTCTTATATGTCATAACAAATTGGGGCCATAACAAATTGGGGGCTCAAGTCCAGGATAGACTATTGTGTGAGTCATTTATTGAAAATCTAACATTTCAAATATATTATATAGAAAGATAAACAGCAGTAGATGATTTCTTGGCATCACCAACCGTAGAGGTTTTGAAGTCTTTTAAAAAGACAGAACTGCTAGAAATATGCAGACAGTAAGAGCTGACAGAGGTAAAACCAGCCATGCGAAAAGCAAGACTGGCTAGAGAGATTGTTGAATATTACATTGATGAAAATGTGTTTGTACCAGGAGATCTGGAACAGTTTCCGGTGGAAAATCCAAATGTAGAAATGGAACTAAAATTAAAAATGCTAGAGATTGAAAGAGAAGAAAAAAAAGAGAATTTGAGAGGGCAGAAAGAGAGAAAGAAAGTGAGGAAAAAGAAAGAGAATTTGAGAGAAAGAGGAAAGAGCAGAAAGAGAGAGATTTTGATTTACAGAAGTTAGACCGAGAAGAAAGGCTCCAAATGGAGCAACTACAACTTAAAATGGAAGCGGAGTACAAATTTCATGCTAGCTAGGAGGTGAAACTGGTGCCTCCATTCTCCAAGAAGGAGGTTGATAAGTATTTCCAATGTTTTGAAAAGGTAGCTAAGAGTCACCAGTGGCCAAAGGAAAGGGTAAACCTCAACAAGCATACTCGACTTTGTCTGCAGATGATTCCTCTGATTATGAGGTTGTCAAAAAGGTTATTTTGAGAGCTTATGAGTTGGTTCCAGAGGCTTACCGACAGAAATTCAGTGGTCTGAAGAAATCTGACAATCAGACTTATGTGGAATTTGCAAATGAAAAGAAGGGTTGCTTTGAGCGCTAAAAGAGATGGTGTTAGTTAAGGAATTCAAGAACTGTGTTAAGGATGATATTAAGACCTACCTTAATGACAGGCACGAATACGTTCTCACACATAAGTACAAATTTCAGTCTCGCAGAAACAATAGATGGTCCCAATTTCAGAAGAAAGGTAACGCTGATACCGAAGATTCCTCACCCAAAGACAAACACAAATCTGGTGATGGTGCTCAGATATCCAATCAGTGATCTGATCAAAGTGTGAAAGCTGACAGTGACAAAAGTCGTCTAGTTTGCAAGTATTGCAAGAAATCTGGTCATGTTACAACTAACTGCTGGTTCCTTAAAGCCAAGAAAGAAAAAGAAAAGGATACCAAACCCAATGCCTTTGTGAAGACAAGGTTAGAAACCCCTGTAGTAGATGACTGCTCCTTGTGGGGCAAAGAAGCCTGATACTGCTGACTTTGTGAGGGAGGGATTTCTTCCATTTGTGTCAGAGGGATTTGTGGCTCTGAATGAGCAGTCTCCTCCTGTTCCCATATATATCCTACGGGATACCGGAGCTTCTCAGTCACTTTTGTTGATGGACTCCTTGGAGTTACGTGATGAGACCGCTTCTGGGGATTTCATACTTGTACAAGGTATTGAAGGGAGGACTGTATCTGTACCTCTGCGCTCTGTATTCTTGAAGTCAGATTTAGTTACAGGACAGGTAAAGGTGGGACTTATGTCAAGTCTACCTATCAAGAGTGTTTCTCTGTAGCTAGGCAATGACTTGGCTGGGGGCAATGTAGTTCCCGCTGTTCATCTTACTTCACAGCCGAGCACTGAAGATGGCGATGAAGACTCATCTCTGTATCCTTCCTGTGCAGTGACCCGTGCTATGGCCAAGAAGGCTCAAGAAGAAAATGATGTGGTATCCTCCAGCACATTGAATAGTCATGACTCAGGTGGTTAGCCTCATGACTCTGTTCGGCCTACTATGGTTTCTCCGTTTGAGGACTTATCAGACACTTTTTTCAGTTCTCTGTTCAGCCAGCCAGATGGGTCTGGTGATTCTGATGTGTTTGGAGACTTATCTCTGTCCAGAAAGCGGTTGATTCAGGAGGAAACCAATGATCCTGAAATTTGTGTACCCAAGGAGAGAGCCCTTCCTGATGAAGAAATAGACGCAGTTCCAGTTGGGAAATCTCAAGGATGGAGTGTTGATGCGGAAGTAGTGCCCTCCTGATATCCCTGCCAATGCAGATTGGGCAGTGGTCAAGCAAATTGTTGTTCCGAAGGTCTACAGGAATGAGATCTTAACAGTGGCTCATAGTTTATTTTTAGGAGGTCATCTTGGTGTTAACAAGACTGTTGATAAGATCATGAAACACTTTTTCTGGCCTGCGCTTCGGAAAGATGTTTCCAACTTTTGCTAAACCTGTCACACTTGTCAGGTAGTTGGAAAACACCAGTTAGACCCACCTGTAGCTCCATTGCAGCCTATCCCAGCATTTGGGGGGCCCTTCTTTAAGGTCATTGTTGATTAAGTTAGTCCATTACCCAAGACTAGATCTGTAAATCAGTACTTGTTGACAATCATCTGAGCATCTACCAGATTCCCTGAAGCCATACCTCTACGCAACATCAAGGCAACTGCAATCTCGAAGGCTTTGATAAAGTTCTTCATGATTTTTGGCCTTCCCAGGGAAATTCAGTCACACTAAGGTAGCAATTTCACTTTCGGATTGTTTCAGCAGGTTGTGTATGAACTAGGTGCAAAGCAGATTCTTTCTAGTGCCTATCATCCAGAGAGTCAGGGTGCCTTAGAGCAGTTTCATTCCACTCTCAAGACAATGATGAGGACTTATTGTTATGATCACGAGAAAGACTGGGATGAAGGTGTTCATTTGCTGTTGTTTGCAGCGAGAGAAGCAGTACAGAAGTCTACTGGATTCAGTCCATTTGAGCTAGTGTTTGGCCATGAAGTGAGAGGACCTTTGCTATTGTTGAGTGAACAATGGCAAGAAAAAGAGCCACATATCAGTCTGTTAGACTATGTTAGCAAGTTCAAGGAAAGATTTGCGTGCAGCTTGTGACCTAGCCAAAGAGAACTTGAAATCAAGTCAGGGAAAAATGAAAACTTGGTATGATCATAAGGCTAGAAGCCGTGAGTTTAAACCAGGAGACAAGGTTCTTGTGTGGTTTCCTTTGCAGTCCAATCCATTGCAGGCTAGATTTCATAGTCTGTATGAAATTCTGACAAAACTCAATGATCTCAATTACATTGTGAAGACTCCAGATGGGAGAAAGCCGAAACAGTTGTGTCACATTAACATGCTGAAGCCTTATCATGATAGAAATGCTAGGGTTGCAGCTGTTAATTCAGATCCTCCAATGGCCGAGATTTGTGAAAATGAGGGGGAGTTTCAAGATGATGAACCTAGAATTAAAGCTGAAGTTCTTTCATGTAAATTGTCAAACTATGAAGTGTTGCAAAATCTTGATGTAAAACCCCAGCACTTAGAACCCTTACAGAGAGATCAGTTTGAGAGGTTGATCAAGAAATATGAGGATCTGTATCCTGATGTTCCAAAGAGAGTTTCTATAGCCTCTCATGATGTAGATGTTGGTGATGCCAAACCAATTAAACAGCATCCGTACCGGATGAATCCTGAAAAGAGAAAGATTGCTGAGAAAGAGGTTGAGTACATGATAGACCATGATATTATCAGACCCTCCAACTCAGATTGGAGTTCACCCTGTGTGCTAGTTCCAAAACCTGATGGAAGTACTAGATTCTGTACAGATTATTGCAAAGTCAATGCTGTAACTAGAACTGATGTGTTTCCAATACCTAGGATTGATGATCGATAGAGTAGAGCAAGCAAAGTTTCTGACCAAGATTGATTTATTGAAGGGTTATTGGTGTGCCTTTAACTGAGAGGGCCAAGAGCATCTCTGCTTTTGCCAGACCATCTGGGTTGTACCAGTATGAAGTCCTACCCTTTGGCATGAAAAATGCCCCAGCCACGTTCCAAAGGATGATACAGTCTACAATCGCCGGATTGCCACACACGGGTGGGTACATCGACGACCTGATCACATGGAGTGACTCCTGGGAAGAACATCTGAAAGATGTAGAGACATTGTTCCAGCGCCTGACCCAGGCTAACCTGACTGTTAACCTAAACAAGAGTGACTTTGGTTGTGCTACTGTCACCTATCTTGGCTACGTCATAGGCCAGGGTAAGGTGGCACCCATAAATGCTAAAGTCCAAGCCATCATGGACTTTCCAGTTCCTGACAACAAAAAAGCTTTGTGCCCCTTCCTTGGAATGATCGGGTACTGCCACAAGTTCTGCAAGAACTTTGCTGAGATTGCTCTCAGTCTAACTAACCAACTGAAGAAAGGCGTAAAGTTCACTTGGGATGATGCATGCCAGAGAGCCTTCAATCGCCTGAAGTCTCTGCTGTGTCACTTCCCCGTGCTCAAATCTCCTGACTTCAACAAATCGTTCTCCGTTGCGGTCGATGCTAGCCACCAAGCTTGTGGATCTGTGCTCCTACAGAGAAGTGACTCTGATGACATTGAGCATCCCGTGGCATACTTCTCCAGGAAGTTCAATCGCCACCAAAGGAACTATTCCACAATAGAGAAGGAGCTGTTGGCTCTGGTTCTATCTTTACAACACTTTGAGGTTTATGTTTGTACTGGGCAAAAGCCAATGATTGTGTACTCTGACCACAATGAGTTAATGTTTTTGAGTAAGATAAAAAACAAGAATCGGAGACTGTTGAATTGGAGTTTGATTTGACAGGAGATTGACTTGGAAATTAAGCATGTAAAGGGTACTGACAATGTAATTGCTGATTGCTTATCCCGTGGTTGAGTATGTATATATATCACGCGTTTATTCGAATATTGTATTACATGTATATAAAGACAAGTGTCCACTTAACCATTTTGTATTGCCTTTATGAGTCAAAATTTTTCCTTTTTGGAATGGAGGTGTAATGTGAATAGAGGCCACTAGATGGCAGGATTTACCTTTTTTTGTTAAGCCCAGTCTGGAGATAGGTTTGGGCATGTTTTAGGCATGTCTGGGACAAGTCCCAGAGAAAAATTTTTAAAAAGCCTAAAAGGTGGGAGGGGTCTGCAAAAGAGTATATAAGGAGTGAAATTGAGACAGTAAAGTAGTAGGAGAAATTGCAAGGAGAAGGATACATGTGACCAGACCTGTCATTCTGTTTAAGACCTGTGAAGCTTATAGTGGATTTTTGCCTGTGTTAGAGCATTTTCCTCACCCAGGACATCACCAAGGAACCCAAACAAAAGGGACTGTAAATATTTCAGTTTTTCTTGTTGATCAATCTTGGTCATTAGATTAGTCAGTCGATTAGTTAGTTGTTAGTTGTCTTTGTTAATTAAATGTGTTTAAGTTTTAAAATTGTGTCTGTCATCCCTTGCTGTTGTGGATGTTGTAAATGTAATAACAAATTGGGGCCATTACAATATTATCAATCTTGGTCAGTGCTTTATTTTATTAAATCAGTTCAAGTTTTTAAATTTTGTCCGTCATCCCTTGCTGTCCGATTTGCAATAACAAATTCGGGTCATAACAGATTAAACGTGAATCTTTCTACCTCATTCAACATTATTAATTCTGATGTACCAGCATTGTCATATAGCAACCCTCCACCCTTCGTTACAAGTTTGCCATGACATCATCGTGTAAATTCATTTTAGGCCTCCAGGGACACTCAAAGACCACATATGGGCCTCCCAAACCTTGGGTTCACGTGAAGTTCAGTAAGTTATCTGGGGCCATTGATGGTTCCAGAACACTCGAGTACGCATGCCCAAATAATGACACCACCTGTCTGTTGACTTCCAGTGTGGTTATTCTGAAAGATTAGCTCATCTAGCCGGCCTTGAGCAGCTTGCAGGAAGCTTATTATTCTGGTTTTCTGACAGCTTGATGAATTTTTGCCTTTTCTGAGCTCCACACTTTTACAGCAGTTTAAAAGGCCTGGCTCAGTTCTTTCTGTTGTACTGTGATTATGGCAATACCTTGATTTTAGAGTATTTAAGAATATTTTCCCCACCACACTGCCTATTAGTAACATTCCTCCTTGGTTCTTCCCCAGAACAGCTGTAGATTTAAATATTATGGAAGTTAAGAAAGAATGGGTAGAATGTGAAAAAGGCCCACGGCAAGTAATTTTATTTGGAGCATATTCTGTATTTATAAACCTCCGCCGAGGAGGTATATGTTTTCGGTGCCGTTTATTTGTTGGTTTGTTTGTTGGTTTGATTGTGTACAACATTACTCAAAGACTTATGGCCGGATTTTGACGAAATTTTCAGGGTAGGTGGGTATTAAGTCAAGGAAGAGGTGATTACATTTTGGCATATCTAGGCCAATATACTGCTGAGATATACGCCAAAGTTCAAGATTTCAAGTCTTTCCAATGGGCCGGGGTTCCAATCGCCGTGCTTTTGGCTTCGCTGTCCCCTGGTGGTGGTTCTGCGCTCTCTGAGTGCTTTTCTAGTCTAGATATGAATACAGATGGGTCCAAAGATGACAAAGGAACTATAGGTGTAGGAGTACACATACCATCAAAAAATGTTAGCATTGGGAAAAGATTTCCTGAACAAGTGTCAGTCTACAATGCAGAAATGATGGCTTTTATTATAGGATTGCAGTGGGTGGAGGAATTTAAACCAGATAAAGTAGTATGTTGTGTTAATTCTGCAGCACCCCTTCGCAGCATCCAAAATTTAAAGGCTAATAGGAGACAAAGTTATCACATTGGATTTAAGAGCCAGTTTTTATAAGAGTCAGGCAGATTTCTTTTAGAGGATGATTCCTGCTGCAAATCACTACTTTTGGTAATTATGCACATTTTCCCAGGGGTTGTGTGGCCTTAAGTCGGCCAACCTATTATTTGGATGAAAATTACAACGGCTGACTTAGGGCGCAAAAGTATGGGGGGCGCATTTGCTGCAGAAAGGTGAAATGACCACATTTTCACACAGCGATTTCTTTATGTCCCCTTAGTCAAAATTAATTAAATATGGCTCACGTTGTCACTGAGCATCTCTAGTGTCAGTGGTAAAAACAGTTCCATGGCTGGTTTCAGAATTAACCCTTTTTGCCCCATTTTTGTTGGGCCACTTCACAAAAAAGCCTAATATGGTAAACTGGGAACTTTCTTCGACTTTCATGAAACTTGCAGGATTTGGCGCCTTTACTGGGAGACCCTGGGACCCTTGCCCTTTACTCACCTCACCTAGTGTAAAGGCATCCCCGTCCAGAACCGGTCAAAGGACACCTATTGGTGATCGCTTACACCAACATTGATTTCATCATAGAAATCTTAGAACTGACTTGATTTGATTGTAAAACCGTTTGAATACATAGCAAAAAAAAAAAAAACTAAAGGCAGGTTTAGCTTCATGGGTTCTTGTGAAATATGTACAACAAATTTTATGAAAATCAAATAAACTGTTTATGAGACACAAGGTTATTTGAAAGTGCTACTTTTTGCAGTTGAGTTTCAATTTTGCCACCAAGGGGTGGCCTATACACAAAGTGGCTTGCCACACTGCACTCAAACATACAGAACACCTTTCTCCCAGTTCAGGAAGCAAATCCTGCAAGTTTCATGAAAATCGGAGAAAATTCCCAGTTTACCATATTTAGCTTTTTCGTGAAGTGGACCAAGAAAAACGGTGCAAAAAGGGAAATACCGAAACGATCCACAAAACTCTCTTTATCACTGACACTCGAGATGCTGAGTGTCAACATGAGCCATATTTAATCACTTTTGACTTAGGGCACGTGGAGAAATCGCCGTGTGCAAATGTGGTCACTTCACCTTTCGGCAGCAAAAAGTGACCCCTATACTTGAGTCTTGAGTGACCCATACCGCCTTGAGTCAGCTGCCGTGATTTTCATCCAAATCAAAGTAAGAAGTCCTAACCTATAATGACATGCATAAAATACCTTGGCAGACTTAGGGCGCAAGCCACACAACCCCTGAGAAAATGTGCATAATTGCAAAAAGTGGTGATTTGCTGCACCACCTGTGGGCTGCGCCCTTAGTCAGCCGCCAAAATTTTCACATTTTTCGAGCGTCGATACTCAGTAGACTTGCACAAATTACAATCAATTTGGCTCACTCAGGGCGCACAGAAATACAAGCATTCAAAAACCTAAGTTTGGTGATTTTGCCATTTTGGCTTATTTTGACCACAATATTCCTGGACCCCCTAAAAAAACAGACCCTATTAAGGTTTGAAAATGCGATTTTTGTTTGTTTCTTACATGCTTCTATCAATTAAAATTTTCGGATAAATCCGAAGGAGTCATGAATCACCGCCTGCCTGACTTTTATAAAAACTGGGTCTTCATCAGTTGAGTGTTTTTTCCTATAATTCATATGACATGAAATGGCTCAGTCGAACACGATACATACTTCGGTCCACTTGGTGGCGGTATGCACCTATAAAATCAGCAGTTTATATCAATTACCAAAAGAAGAAGAGAAGAAGAAGAGAAGAAGAAGAAGAAGAAGGTCACGTGCGTGCTAAAAACATGGATGCTTCAAACTAGGGCAAGTGTGATCGGGTTATTAGCAAGTCCAAAGTTGGCAAGCTTACATCTTTGGGCTGATTGTCGGCTTGACGCAGCTTTGGCATAAGTTAAAAAAATGTCATGCTTTTGTAAAGCAAGTGAACACAGTGGACTTTTTCGACGTTGTAGACGAAGAAAATTATCGTTTCTTCTATATAGCTGCTAACTGTACAAACAGTACGGTGTGAACAACGCTTTGTTCGGCCGTAACTCACTCAATTCGAATGACAGGTGACGCATCGTGAACCACTGGCTGGTATCGAAAACGACATGCCGCGGAAAAAGCGCACTCGAAGAAAAGATGACGACGACGACGATGCGTTTCCCAGCAAGCGAGGACGCACAGATAATGATGAACTGCTGGTGATTTCTGACAGCGACACCGAGGTAGCTAGCTAGCTAAATTGGCTAACTTTGACAACGGTCTGACTGGCGATCTGAACGTTGGTTACTGAGTTCTGTATACAACGAGTGAATTGTCCTAACAACACAAGAGGAAGTCTTGCTAGATAACCGTGTTGATTTTGCTAGTGTGAATCAGCAAATGCATTTATCTGTCGTGAATTAAGGCTTATAAACCCTACGGACTGGGAAGGGGAGCTAATGGACTTGATGGAGACCTCTTCCAATTTCATCTAAAATTTTACAGTTGACTATTGCGTTAACGTTACTTTAATATACGAAGTTATCATCCACGCAGTTGCCTTTGCCTTCATTGTTAAGAGTTAATTTTTGCAGTTTTAAAGCTTAATTAATTGATTGAAATGCGGGAATGTCAGTTGCGAGTGAACGTTATTGCCTTTGCCCATAGGAAGGAGAGTGTAAACAAACGGAGAGAGAAACTCGTTTGCGTGGGAGAGAGAGCCGAACTCAGCAAAGAGGTACGATTCGAAATCTGTATCAGCAGTTAATAATAATTAAATCGTGGAGTGTCAGTCCTTCTGCATGAAACACAGTCCGAGCTTGAGAGGAGACTGCTATTGTCCGGATAACATTGATGGAAAGTGGGGTGGTGGAAGTGGCGGTTTGCATGAGAGATGGTGGCGGAGTTGGTGGTTAGTTAGGTCAAGGCACCCCAGTGGATTTCAGTGATGAAATGTTGTTCGTCTGCAGAGTTGACGGAAGATGAGATGCTGGAGTTGGCGGTGAAACTGAGTGAGAAGGAGGCCGGGAATGCTGCGCTCAGGCAGCAGCAGGAGGAGGAGGAGATGCGGCTCGCCATCGCGCAAAGTCTGCATGTATGGTGCTTCTTCGTGAATACTGCAATTTTATTTTATCTTTGCCATAGTTGACTCTAATACTTGCAGGTAATACCCAAAACTTTGGAACTCATGGTTTTCAAAGTTAAAAACATAGTAGATTAATATTACTAATGATAATTATAGTAATAATAATTGTTATAATTCTAATTACTCAGAACTGATTAACCCATTGAATACAAGCGCTGTTTTTCCACTTAACGCACGTCAAATTTCAGGATTGAATACTCCTAAAATGGGAGCATTGTAGAGACTTTCTGAACTGTTTATCAATTAATCAGACGTGTTTATTTGCACGTAATTTTATTTGTATCACTATCACAAAGATGCTTTATTGAGTGGCAGAAGTGCTCATGTCTGCCTTAAATCCTCAAAATTGGAAATTATTTGAGGAGGGGACCCTGTAACAGCAATGGGGAAAACCTTGTCATTGGGGGTAAATGGCTGAATGCTTGGTACGCAAATTTGGGGCCAGTTTCTGCAAATCGCGTTGCCTTCCATTGGAAGACTCTCTTCCATGTTCTGTCTCCCGGGGTGGCACTGCAGCGTGCAGTTGAAAGTTGAGCTGAGCTCTGCTCTACTCACTTGCCTACACGTGCATCAGTTGTGCACAAGCATGCCAGTTTTCGCGAGCAAGGGCTTGCTTTGCCGCTTTGCTGAGGTGGACCTGGCGGAAAATTACTTGTCACCCCCCTTTTGTTAAAAATGAATGACATACTTGCAAATTTGCTTACCATGTATCTTGCCCATGGATCATTTAAGGAACCTGGCTGTATTGGGGGAGCCCATTTCCTGCTGGCTGTATGTCATGTCCTGTATGCATTACAATCAGATGTGAGCAAAATTCATTTGTGGTTGGGGTAGTCTTTTGTTAGACTCTGCTACTTTACGTCGCTTCATACACAGTCTGGCCAGTTCGTCATTGACAAGTGTTTACTTCCTGCTGGGTGGGCGCTTGTCTGAAGTTTAAAATCATTGGTGTACCCCTAAACTAATCACCAACGTTAAGGTCTATCCATATGAAATTATCCAAAATCACCATAGCTCCCCTGGTGATGGATTTTGATATATTTTGTAACCTGTGGTGATAGAAGTAAAATGCAGTTGGTTTCAGGTCAAAATCTTAATCAGTTTTGATTTTAGAGGGGTTTGAAAAAGGGGGCATGTCCGCGTTTACCCTCTGTGTGCCATATGTAGCCATGGCTAGCAATCAAAAACTAAGATAGCTGTTTCATTTTTTCAGAACTTGTTTATTCTCAAAGTTTATGAAAAATGTATAATTGAGGAGATTAACCTCCTGGTGGCCATGCAATAATTGACCAAAAACCAGAAATTTGCTGAACCGTTCCTAAAATAAGCTGAATTTAAACCAACAAGCCTCATGATTTGCCAAATGAAATTTGGCAGTGTGATAGCGCCTACAAAGGGCTTCCTAGGGAAGCTAAGAGTTGCTCCATATCTTCGTTGGGAATGGCCCAGTATTAACCCCTGGGCCATTCGCCGGTCAATTTCGCCGGACACGCTCATTTGGTTCCCTCTTTTGAGCATGTGGGCACGCTCGGGTATTTGATTTCTTAGTCTTAAATGAAAGGACTGTATGAATACTTCAAATTAAACCCAATGCCAACTTCTAACTACGTGGCCTGATGGTAAAACAAGGGCCCTCGTTATGGAAATTTTCAGTTACCGAACCTTGTGAAAATGTACATGACGATGTAGGTAAATGTACAGAAGGTGTAGGATATACTTTGGTATATCAATGGAATACTCTCATAAGTTACCAAATGTCATTAAATATCATTTAAATTGATGTTTTATAATGAAGTAATTTTGGTAAGCAGAAAAACTGCTCAAATTCTGTATGCCAACCCCGTGAAAATAGCCGTGGCCTTAGTTGAAAGCCAGTGAAAGCCCCCTGAACCACTCTTCGATATTTTCTCTTTCGCCCGGTTGAATGATGTAACTCCTAGCAATGCCAATAGTCATAGGGGCATCAATTCCTAACAAAATATGATGTAGTGTTACCCAGCAAACATCTTGCCTAGCAGGCTAATGAAAGTTGGAGGCGGAGCCATTTGGATTCATGAAAGAGACTTTAACATCTTGGTTTTCTTACGACATGTCTAAGATGTTCGCCAGCCTCCACTGGCCATCATATGGGCAGGCCAGGCTCTCTCACATGCACCACATCACACATTAAACATAAGATTTAAACAAAAGGAGTTAGTTTTTTTTTTTCTGTACCAGGTACTTGAGACTCACCGTGCATAGGTTTCCTTGAGACAGTCATTTGTACATTTCTTTAAAATGCTAATAGTACAGGGTTGAAGAGAGGATTAAGTAGCAGGCTCCATCGTTTTCAGAAAACATTCTAATTAGTGCAGTGGTGCCACCTTTTAAGAAAAAAAAAAAAAAAACAAGATGTGACTTAGACCTTGTCCTCACGTAGCCGGGTATCTACTAAATCAAAGATATTTTCCTCCGTTTTGACCTGTCATCCACATGACAACGCATCAAAAACGAATGTTTAAAAAAACCCCAGGCAAAGTGATGATTTTTGAAAACTCCGTTTATGCATTTGCGTGTAGACAGAGAACTCGAGTTTTGGGTTTTCGAACGTCACAACCTGCGCCAAAATGACAACAAATCTGCTCTGACGTCACACGTGCGACCTTTGTTTACAGCAGAAGCATGGACAAAGAGTAATGGATCGGAGTGGTGCCTTGAAAGCTGTGATAGCGTTAATTATTGTGCAGGCGCTTTATACATGTTTAATTTTAGAAGCCCAACTACTGCTCCAAGAGCACAGGCGACGGACAACATTGCGGTCGGTGTGACGCCAACAGAGGGCTATTCTGATGTGATTGGGTAGGATTTGGGGAAATAATGCCATCTACAGATTTGGAGCCTTATTGAAAACGCAGATGTTGTTTTTTATAAACGGAGGGGGGGAAATGTTCGTTTTTAAACATACCCGGCTACGTGTGTACATGGCCTGAAAGGAGGGGCTTCAGTTCATCTTGTTTGGCTGGTGTAGTACAGAAAAGGGTTAAAATGGAACCAAAGGCAATTTAACTGCTTTTTTCATGTCAAAACTTCACTATAAGTGATATTTAATGACATTTGGTAACTTCTGAGAGCATTCCATTGATACATCAAAGAATATCCTACACCTTCTGTACATTACATACATGTCATGTACATTTTGACAAGGTTCGGTCACTGAAAATTACCCATGAAGAGGACCCTTGTTTTCCCATCAGGCCATCTAGTTAGAGGTTGGCATTGGGTTTAATTTGAAGTACTCATCAAGTCTTTTCATTTCAGACTAAGAAATCAAATACCAAAGTGTGCCCACATGCTCAAAAGGGGGCGCCAAATGGGTGTCTGGCGAAATTCACCGGACTGGGGTTAATACTGGGCCATTCCCAATGAGGATATGGAGCAACTCTTGGCTTCCCTAGGAAGCAGTTTGTGGGTGCTATCACACTGCCAAATTTCATTTGGCAAATCATGAGGCATGTTGGTTAAAATGCAGCATGACCGCTGCCAGATAGCTCACTCGATAAAGCATCGCGTTGCGAAGCAGAAGTGACTATCACGTTGGGGTTTCGAGCCCCGCTACATGCCAGCCGGCAGTGGTCGGCAGCTTTTTCAGAGTAGCGCACAATTGGCGATAGCGCTACAGGGTTGCAAATTGGGAAGGGACTGTCAGTAAGGGAAAATAATATACTCAGCAACAAAAGTTTCTGTGACACCATTTATGTGTATGTTATAAATGACACGCAAAGATCTCAATGCAATCAATATGTTTATTTAACAGGAGAAACACTGACTTTTCAGTGCCAACGTCACTCAAAACGAAAAATGTCATTTTCATGCGTCATGAAGCACTTGTCTGACGTCTAACCAATTGTGACCTTCACACTTCAATACCGGGTGTGACTTCCTCGTGCCATGATGCAAGCAACGCATCTCCGGCGCATGGACCGAATCAGATGTGCCAGAAATTGCTGTGGGATGTCATTCCAAACCTGACGTAGACGTTGTCGCAATTCCTGGAGTGTAGCTGGCGGGTTATCCAACCGCCGCAAACGTCGATCCATCTCGTCCCAAAGATGCTCGATTGGGGACATGTCTGGGGATCTGGCTGGCCATGGCTGGACATTGACATGTTGTTGCATCAGATACTGCTGTACAATCCTTGCAACGTGTGGTCTGGCGTTATCATGTTGCAGCGTTATTCCGAGACCATGTTGCATCAAAAACGGTACCACCAATGGCCGTAGCACTTCATCGCGATATCTTTGACCTGTCAGATTTCCATCAATAACAAGCCAATCTGTTCTGTTTCTAGCCGTGATCCCTCCCCAAATCATGACACTACCACCTCCAAAACGATCAAATTCCTGAACACAGTTGTTGGCATAACGTTCTCTACGTCGACGGTATACACGTAAACGACCATCACATCGGTTAAGCATGAATCTTGATTCATCAGTGAAGAGTACAAGATCCCACTGACGTTGGATCCACCGTCGATGTTGTTGTGCCCACTGTAGACGCAGTCGTAGGTGTTGTACTGTGAGTATTGGACGTCTTGCTGGCCGACGTGGGACAATGCCAAAATGACGGAGACGGCGACGGATTGTCTGTGCAGACAGTCGCCTCAAACCAGGTATCGTTCTTGCAGTTATGGTTGCAGGTTGGAATCGATTTCGGAGATGGGTTGTTCGAATCCAGCTGTCCTGTCTGGGAGTGGTTACTCGTGGACGGCCGCTGCGAGGACGGTCTCTGACATGTCTTGTCTGCTGATGACGCTGCCATAAGTTCCAAATGGTGTTTCGGTGGACATTCAGGCGATGAGCAACTTCCCTCTGCGAGGTTCCGGATTCAATCATCCCAATGGCCCTCCACCGATCATTTTCAGACAGTCTTGGCATTTAGAGGGTAGAGTTCCTGATCCGAAATGGCTGTGTTTTCGATAAGTGATGCTTCCGTCGTTCATCAGGCACAATGTGAACATTACAAAAATTCTCCTCTTTTATTGCCATCCACAAGCATGATTTACGCACATTTTCACGTGCAAAGTCATTTTCTCGCATTTTCATGATTTCCATGTCAATGTTGTGTTTACGTGTACTGTTTCAGTCTGATATCACCATGTATGACAATTTCATTATTGCGTTATGAAAAATAATTAACAATATTGGTGTCACAGAAACTTTTGTTGCTGAGTATAGTTGCCTTGTTCGTCGCTCAAGCGCCTCCTGTTGGCCAGGCGGGCACTTGTCGGAAAAATTCTAAGCCTGGTCATGCCTGGGTATCCTCTGCCCTTGTTCTGAACTTGGAAAGATTCCACCAATGAGTGTTTAAGAATCGGTGGCTGACAGGCGCATGCTTCGTAGGAGAGCCGCAAACTGTCTTCACTCTCCTGAATTGGCAGCAAGGGGTCGCATACGAGCAAGCCTTGTACATAGTTCACCAATTGGGCATTCCAGATTCGGGTGGGATTGGTTAATTATTGCATGGCCACCAGGGGGTTAATCTGCTCAATTATACATTTTTCATAAACTTCAAGACAGGGTAAACAAGTTTTGAAAAAATGAAGCAGCTACCTATCTTAGTTCTTGATTGTTAGCCATCTTAAGATGGCTACAAATGGCACACAGAGGGTTAATGTGGACACGCCCCCTTTTTCAAACCCCTCTGAAATCAAAACGGAGTAAGATTTTGACCTGAAACCAATTGCATTTTACTTCTATCACCACAGGTTACAAAATATATCTAAATCAAGCAAATATGACACCATAATCAGGGGAGCTCTGGTGATTTCAAATGGATTGACCCTCTGGTGATGATGTATGTTATACTCCGGCTCAGCCGCCTAGTACTTCCGCTGGAAACTACAGTCCTTCATACCAGGAATACAGCGAAAACGAACTGATCAGTACATTAAAGTTAATACTGTACCCATACATATGCCCATCTACCAAATTTTAGCCCTCACTCATTCACTTTAAAGGTGCTCTTTCCGTTCTCCTTACAAGAAACAAACTGTTGAGCTATCCTTTTTCCTCCAGATGCTGCTGCTGTTAAAAAAAAATGTAAGAGACCCGAAACCAACAGCAGAATCGACGAGAATAACGCATTATTTACATCAGGAAGAAATCTGCGTTGACACGAGAACTGAACCGTTAACCATACTTGTGCTAACATCATACCGGGCTCGCCATCTAATTTTATAGCAACACAGTTTGGCTCTAAGCATTTGGCTGTCTCAGACAGCCATTTCATTCATGGATAATGACAACATAACACTGAGACAGCGAATTGGTCTTGTGACACGAACAAAAACACTGCTTTCTAAAAGTTTGTTGCTAACTTAAACGGTGTGAAATTCGCGGGCAATGTAACACTAGAAGCTACAAGCTAGCTGAGGTGATTCGGCTGTCTCTCACTGAAATGGACAGGGTGCCTATTTCATGACGGCTATTCAGTAGCTATGACAATCTGTGGGGAGTAGCGCTACAACATCATTTCCATTCAAAAAACTATCTAAACATTCGTCTTGTGGCTATAAGTCGCTGATACCCGGGATTTTCTCCAAGACAGAGCGAATGGCTGCCCGTGTATCTATGTCTGTGGCCATTGTTGATTTCGGAGACTGCAAACTTGGCGCAGCTGCTGTATCATGGCTCTTGGCCACGCCCTCTGTTCGTTGGTTGGTCCGGCGGACTTTCTGCTGAGGTAAATGAGGCAGAGCCCCGAGTGACCAGACTGAGTACTGAAGCAAAATGAAATTAAGCAGAAGTATGAAGGCTGGAGGTGCCAGGCTAGTCTTTTATAGCTTTATTTTAAAATTTGTCTGGATTTGCATATCTTAGTAATTACTGTCATTTTCTGATGCAGGCTAATGGTGAGCTGGCAAACAGTGGTGACTGTGAGTTGTTGCCATTGGTGATGACACCAGTTGGAGGGTCGCAGCCCTTGGCTGACCAGAGCCCTACACCAGGCTCAGAGAGCCCTGTGTTCCCTCCTCAACAGAAGTCTGCGTTTATAAGCCTTAACAAGAGGAAAGAGCAACAGTTGGAGGACCTGTACACAACAGCCACCGCTGTGGGCGTGACCAATCCTGACAGCCAATCCTCAGTACCACTTGAGTCTCTGCCAGTCACTGCAGAGACTCCTGCTCAAGCTCTGCCAGAGGTAGGCATACATTCTGACTCCCATTTTCACCTCTTTGCTATGTCATGCATCTTTGAAGGAGAGTAATGCATGTGGCTCAAGCCATTTTATTAGTTAGGTTGGAACAAGTGTGTCATTGGATGTATGCTCCATATTTTCTGTCGAAAGATGGACCATACAAGTATTAAAATTGTCGATTTCCAACATCGTTCTGGACTTTTAGACAAAAACAGAAAATGTAGGCCTGAAAACGTCTGATTGCTTGAAAGCATGGAAGCCTTCTCTCAGGGCAACTGAAGATAAGAGAAATGAGACATATAACATGATAGTTGTCTGCATTAATTATCTTTTTTTTTTTTTTTTTAGCTGTCCTTCATATTACCTTTCCTCCATCTTTTCTGACCTCTCATATTGGCTACACTCCTTTTGTCCCCCCCTTCATGTAAGCTGACTTTTGTGTTTGCTATCCTCAGTGTTTATGTTCTTAATGCTAGCCATTTCTACACGTCGGCTATTCTTTGTGCTACCCCTCTCCCATGTTAACTGTTCTCCATAATGGCTGTTATCCCAGCTAGCGGTCTTCTGTGCTAGTTGTTCCCCGTCTTGGCTGTCCACCATGCTAGCCATTCACGATGTTGGCTGTCCACATACTAGTAATGATAGTAATAATGGATTTATTTGTATACCACCTTTCTTAGACTCAAGATTGATTTACATGGCACACAAAAATAACTTCAATACAGGGCGGTAGATTCATGACATATAGGATAAAAAGTGCAAAGTGAAATGGTGGGGGGGAGGACATGATCAATAAAATTTAAGAGGGGAGGGAAGACTGATATTACAGTTTGAAAAGGTGGGTCTTAAGTTGTGATTTATATAAATTTCAGAGAGAGTGCGAAGAGTTTGTGTTAATGAGTTCCAGTGTTTGGGAAGAAAGAGGAAACAGAGGACCGAAATGCTAGGACAAGAGTAAGAATTCAAGTGGATGAATTTTGTTCATACTGTAACTTTGTGAGGATTTTAGAAGGCGGGCTAATTAAGAGACTATTACAACAAGTCGACATGGTTGACAACATCCCCCGCCAATCGTGTGCTTCTTATTTTCGAACTCCATCAAGGTCTTTATGGTCTGAAGCTACGCACCAAATTTGGTTGTCATATCTGTAGAAGTTTCTGAGAAAAGTTGTCCCCTTTCTCTCGGACGGACGGATGGACGCACACGCACGGATGGACGGACGGAGGTCAAACCTATATCCCCCTCACAATTCGTGTTGGCGGGGGATAATAATCAATGCGGGAGCTGATGAGGGCTGATCTAGAGTTTTGGCATCTTTGGGGTGAGAATACCATGATGAAGGTGCGTAATGTTGCAGAGGTGGAAAAAGGCAGATTCGACTAGGGTATTGATATGATTTTCAAATGTAAGAGCAGGATCAAAAATGATATGCCAATTGCAGGTAGTTTGAATAGGTCTGATTGGGGCACCATAAATGGGGAAAAAAACACAAGTTGGAGTGTTTATTGACTAGTGGCTTCAAACCAACCAGCAGTAATTGAATTTTATCCATGTTTAGTATAAGAAAGTTTGAGCACATTCACCGTTTTATCACTCATACAAGCTGTTAATGAAGGGGTGATGAAGGTGAAGTGGAACTGGAACTGACGTAAATTTGAGTATCGTCTGCATGGCAATGAAATCTGAGGCCATGTTGATGGATGCCGCCAAAAGGAAGCATATAAGTTATAAATAGTAGAGGCCCAAGAACAAACCCCTGGGGACTACCCTGAGTAAGTGGAACTGTGACGTGTTTGTTATTTTTGATTGAAATGTTATAATATCAGTCAGAAGGCAGGAGATGAACCAGAACCTTGCAGTATCAGAAATTCCCCATGCAGCTAAACAAATGAATCATGTAGAATGGTGTCAAATGTAGTGGTTCGACTGAACAGAAGAATGGTAATGGAACCAGAATCTGCAGCCAGACCTGAGGTCATTAACAACCCTGAGCAGGGCTGCCTCAGTGCTGTGGAGTGAACGATAGCCTAATTGAAAGGGCTAATAAAAGTAATTCATCTTTTAAATGGGCTTGTAACTGGGGCAGATCTGCCCACCACTAAAATTTTGTCTAAGAATGGGAGATTTGAAACTGGTTGATAGCCAGTAGTGGGTTCTGATTCTGAGTTTTTAAGAACAGGAGTTACAACTGCAGTTTTTTATTCTATGGGAACAAAACCAGAAATGAAGCTACTATTTATGAGCTGGAATAGGGGAGAGATTGCAGACAGACAGGCCTTGGGAAGTGATCTTGGGGCTGGATCAAGTTGGCAAGAGGAGGAAGGAAGTGGGGAAGGAACCGGTAGAGGAGCCTGGAGGAAGTTCAGTGGGGAGTGATGAAGGAGGTGTGGAGGAGGAATGCTGGTGAATGGAAAAGAAAAGCGCTGCATATATAATTTGTAGAGGATGGTGGAGGAGTTTATTTTTTGTGGCTTACAGTGTTTTAGTTCTGAAACTTGCTCTGTTAATGAAAGAATAATAACGCAAAGTGCCGGGAGCATTAAGGGCAGATCGGAAATTCAGCAGGTGATCAGCAAAGACGATAGAGTGAACTTTGACGCCAGTTTTCACCGCTCAGCCCTGACTAAGGGGCAGAGGGGTATTGTCGTCACGTGCAATGTCTGTCCGTCCGTCTGTCTGTGTGTCTGTTCATCCCGTAAACTTTTGCGGTGGGAAATGTGAACTGACCTGACCTTAACAAGGGCATATTCCTCTGCAAATGGTTGAATAATAATGACTCCGTACCTCGGCTGGACAGGAAAGAATGAGAGTCTGGAAAAGGGGAACCCTGAATAGTTTCAGGAAAAGAAAGGGGATCAACAGATCGGATATTACAGCAGGACACTATGGGATTTTCTTTAGTCCCAAGTAGGGGGAAATTGATATTAAATTTAGTTCGGCAGTGATCTGAAGTACCCATCTCAGATCCAAGAATGGAAAAATTTTTAAAGCCAGAGGAGCAAATTAGGTCAAGTGTATGACCATATATTGACATGTTGGGAAAATAACGTGTTGTAAGATCAAAACATTTAAGTGAGAACTAGCGATCATTAGCAGATGAACAATCCATGTCAACATGCACATTAAAACCACCAAGTTAAATATCAGGGGAGGATGCAGCAGATGCAATTGTTAAAAATTCTTGCAATTCAGAGAAAAAGCTAAATATCAATTTAGGTCTGTACACTAATGTAACAACTGAACAGAGCCAGTTCCTTTCACGGCAAGATACTCAAGGGATGTAACTTCATGAAAGTCCAATACTTAAGTTGTTAGATTATCACAAACTACAGCATCCAGTCCACCAACCCTACCTGTTCCACAGGGCTTCAATACATGATGAAGTCCATGAGGAGCCAATAAGTTTAGCTCAATGAAATTGCCTGGTGTTTGCCAAGTTTCAGTGAGAAACGGCATGTCCCAGTTTTCTTGCATGACAGGTCATTTTGTTGCTTTATCAATGGGAGACCTGCAATTTAAAAGGGCATCGGTTGAAACGGCGTAAGGAGACCGTATGACTTGTCTCTGGGAAACGATCACAAGAGCTGAGGATTGATAGCACGAATTGAGGGGGGTTCCGCTCGGTCGCAACTGTTCGATAACCAGATATAGGGGATAGCTGAGGTTGGAGTGCGATGTTCAAAACAGTGTGACCTTCTAAAATGAGGAGAATAGCACGGATGACGGGCAATTCCAAGACCCTTGCAATTCGTGACACCCATGGCTTGCCTCCCCGTCCTGTTGTCATCCATTAATATTGATGCTACTGGCATTTCCGATGGGCGTTAAAAAACTTTCGGCGTTTGACGGTGCACTTCGGTTCGGCGCCAGTGGGTGTTCGGCTTAACACTTTGATCAAGCTTAAATATGTGAAATTTAATACCCGGTTTAATTTTGGTTGATGTTATTTACAATAATTTTCTAATGGTGCCATTAATTGTGGAACCTTGATTTGGAGGAAATTGATTGATACAGTATTTCTCACAGTGGTATTTCGAGTTCCTCAATAAATATATATGTTATTTAGAATTTTTTTTAAAAAGTATTGTTTGTGCATTGCCAGTTGGCGGTGCCAGTAATTTTTGAGTTTACATAATGCATGTAAACCACTAACCCACATGCAATGAGCCTGACTCAGCATGGACTATCCCTAGTTATCTGCAAGGAAGATATCTTAACCAGCCAAACAACTGCCAACGCTGCCAGCAGAAAGAGTGAAGGTTCACTCACCAGCTGTGCTGAGCGGATAGAGACACGGGAGGAGAACCAGCCAGCAGTGGGCCTGTTGGAGCAGAGAAGACCAGCCCTCAGCATAAGCAGCAGTGGTCAATCCATTTTGGGAGACCGGAAGCCGCAAACGGCGTGGATCTTCGGCAGTAAAGCCAGTGTAGGGAAACGCAAAAAAAGACGAAAGACCAAAATAAAAGGGGGTCCTCATTGAGAATCGGCAGCCAAACGGGCACAGTGTACTCTCGCGGACAACTAAGCTCAAACTGGAGCCGGCTGTCTGGACGGAAAAGGTCAAGTCAGCCAAGTCGAGAGCTGACAAAGCTATGCTTTGTGGTCGCGATCGTCCATGTTACATGGCTTTTGTGTCAGATCTCCTCCATGGTTGCGGTCTCCTTTTTTCTCTCTTGTTCTGTACTCACTTCTCCTTTCTGCTGTGACAGGTGGACTCTTCCCGAGGGATCTTCCTATCCTCAGACTCCGATCGTGAATCTCAGGGCTCCTCTGCAGTTTCAACTTCTCAGGCTCGGGGGCGCTCTCCTGTTTTCCCTCGCTGTTCCCCCCTTAGGCCTGTGCTGTGTGTGGAGAAACTGAACCTGCCTCTGGAACAGGAATGTCACTCCGCCGGTTTTGTGCGCTGTTCGCCAAAAGTTTCATCGGAAACGCCATCAAAAAACTCGACGTCCTCTCTGTGTTTAACCGCCAAACCCCCAGGGAGCCCAGTCTTCCCTGGCTTGGAGACAAGGGAGAACTGGCAGCACTCCGAAGGGGCTCAAAATTTTCCAGAAAAGGTTACAGGCGCAGAGCTAATTCCACTCACAGATGAAGGGACCTCTGAAAACTTGGTCTGTGGTGAAGGCAGTTTGCTTGAGAGTCAGGGTTTCCCTGAGGTGACTCATGAATCCAAACTGGTGCCTTCAGATCTGAGAGCTTCATCTTTGGAATGTGTGCATCAAGATGGGAACAGAAATCATGTAAGACTGAGCCACTGCGCCTCTGTTGTCTATTTGTCTATATTAAGGATCCCCATTAGCTGATGCCTAGTCAATTAGCTAATCTTAGGGTCCACACATGACATAACGCATTGCATAATATTCTTTATTGCAATAACATGCATATTTTGGGTAGAATACTAATTGATTCAAGGCAGATTTAACCAGCTAATCCAAAATGTGAGCAAGAATTAGCCAGCCAATGCAAAATGTGAGCCAGAGTTAGTCAGCTAGCACAGACGGTGACCCAGACATCCTCAGCTAATATGAAGCCTGTGCCTAAGTTACTCCACTAACACAAGATGTGAGGCAGTTACCCAGCTAACACACAATGTGAGCTGATTATGCAGCTAACGGGAAATGTGAGACAGAACTGGCCAGCTTTGGTTGGCCAGCTGACAGTGAAACATGCAACAGAGTTCGCCCCCTATCCTCGCATAATACTGAGTTGACCAGCTAAGACAAAACCTTCTTGCATTGTTTCTGCCATGTTGAAAGACATGTGGCAAACTGAAAATCGTATCGATTGGGTGCCAAGTGATGCGAGGGAAAATTATAAATGAGATATTTTGCTCAGTCTACCATTGACCTCAATACAGTGAAACAGCTGCCTGTACTCTTAAGTGTTTTTTGTTGCCAATAGAGGTCGTTAATTCTCCGACCGGGAAGTAGGATCTTTTGCTTGATCTTGTTAATGAGGAATATCTTTGGTATAAGTCTACGCCAACACTTGCTAGATAATGTCCTGACAGGCTCTTTTAATTGCTCGCACATGCTATTAGCAACAACATGGTCTATAAGGTCCATCAAGTGAAGCCTGTATGTAACTACAAGGCACTTGGAGAGTGCATTACCTCAGCCGTTGTATTATCAATGAACGTGAATGAGTCATAACAGTGTCGTTTTATACGTGCGGAGAAATTAAATTTCGGATCCAATTCCAAAATGTTAACCCTTTCTCCTGAAACAGTATCTATCTATCTTACAAAATGTCATCGACATCCATCCATACTGTTTTGACACGTTCCGTTAACTGATAAACGAACGAACAACCCAACAGACGGCGGTAATATTTTTTACCTCCTGGCAGAGGCGCATAAGGAACGCGTGCCTCAAGCAGTTCTCGATTGCAATTCTCCCCGTAGATACTAGATGGGAGTAAAATATTCAGAATCTCGCCTTTTCTATCTGTCACCTTTAAGTGGCAATCATCCAATTTTGCTCGCAAGTGGCAGATCCCAGTCTTCATGTGGGGTGTGGAATCTGAAAGCCTGATGGACAGAACTGCTTTACTCAACTGGATAAATAAATCAATCAGTTAATTATTAAAAGTTTCTGTTAAAATGGCAAAATAATGCGAAGGGTAAAGTGATTATTTTGAATTTTATGGTTGGTTCAAAAAGCTTGAACAATTAGAATTTTAGGTATTTGACTGACTTATCGCCCCCATTTTTCACCCTGTTGCTGTCTACAATCTGGCTTGATGCCAGTTTTGAAGGGAAAGCTAATCTGACTGATTACAATATAGAGTTGAAACTATGTTAATCAAACTTCCCGGGGTACCTGGTACAGGATTCCTAATTTTTTTCCTTAAAACTATGACTGGCAATGTTCAGATCCTTCTTCCGCGAGTCTCTATGGCTCATCCTTCAAAAAATAGGGCAATTCATGTCTTTTCATCAAGTGAAAAACTGGAAAATACCTTTGGAGTGAAAGGTCTACCTGAAACCCTGTTTTAACCCTATAATGCCCCCTGTATCATACATGATACCCCAAATTTGAAGGACTATGTCCACCTGGTGAGATGCAACTCAACCACGACTGCTCACTGTATCATATCTGATACACAGTGCTGCTACTTGGAAGGTTGAAGTGAGATTACAGGAGTCTCTCCCCTAGTCACTCACTTCAAGGTAGTAGCTCCCATGTGAATGGGAATTCATGAATTTCCTTGGACTTTGGCAGTGAAGTTCGGCATTCCAAGGCAAACATTACACTAAAACCTATTCTTATACATGTTGAGGGATCGCTATAGATAGTAGAGAGCATATAAATAATTTGAAATTGAGTGTTGAGTTTTGGAGGGGTGCTGATTTTTGGCTGTATCAGATATGATGCTCCTGGAATTGAAAGAAGTTCTGTTCAGTGTGCTGTGACAAAACCTTGTGATGAACAGTGGATCTGAATACTACCCTTCAATACTTCAAAAATAATAGTGAGTCAAATTTTTCCTATAATGATGTCTGTGTCTGGGCATTATAGGGTTAAGTATTATGTGTTTTTATTTCTTTGGTCCTCCTTGTATTTTTCCTAATGGCTGGATTCCAATCAGGTGCTGAACCAGGAGCAGCTCTGTCAGGGAACCATAGACGCCACAAACAGCCCATCAACAGCTGGTAACGCTCTCTCTGCTAGATATTGATGTATCATTGTTGCCGATGATGTTTGAGTGGCTGTGTCTTTGGTTTGGTCTCTCATTTGTTCTTATTTCGCTACACCATTGTCACCGCATGTAAAGTAGCTTTCTCTAAATCAATTGAACACCTGCCAGGACAAATATTTACCCTGCTGATGTTTGCGGAGAAAACATGAAGCCTTATTAATGCCATTTGAAAAGGAACAACAGTGACTGCAAATCAAATATAAAGTGCTTCTCTCTTTGTTGATAGCAGCCAAGCTGTGTTTAGTGGATTAGTTGAGCTCTACCCCTCTGTAGGCCGGTCGTTGTCGGAGCGCAATGCCGGGGGTGCCCTCATGGGGGCGATGCAGCCACAACATGATTTCCCAACCCAGATGACCCTGCACTGGTCTGACGGTGATGATGAGGAAGATGCTGCAAAGGTAATTGCCTCCGCCAACAAAGCTAGGGTGGAGGTAATGTTTTCTCCCCCGTTTGTCTGTCTGTCTGTCTGTTTGGGAACAACGTAACTCAAAAAGTAATGCAAGGTTTTGTCTGAAGTTTTGTGGGTGCATTGCTATTACATCAGGGATGGACCCTATTGATTTTCACCACGATCACTGCAACAATATGGCCGCCACGGCGGCCATCTTGAAATCCTATCACACGCGATAACTCAACTTTGCTCCCACTCACGCACATTTGGATTGTGCTGTCTTGGCGGAGGTTTGCACTCTACGAGTGCCTCTAGTACTATTTTGATATCAAAATTACCACACAAAATTTTTTTTAAACATGGGCAAACCTGTTAAAGATTGTGGATTAAGTCCTTTCTCCATTGCCAGCAGGCAAGTTTGCCTCTATTTTTCTGGTGCATCGCATTTGATGCCCAGACAGGTTTGGTGAACAGTGAAAAGCAGACTGGACGTGAGTGACTGTGTCACAGTGGTTACTTTTTAATATAATTCACTCTCTCTCCACCCCAATCATCGTTGCAGGATGCCATGAACAAAATCGCTGTTGTACGTTCTTCCCATAAACTGTATAAAACGATGAATTATGTTCTTGGCAATTTGCGTTCAGAACTTGGTGGCCCCTCATCGCATTGAGCCAGAAACTGGGTGAAATTCGCCCGAGCGTCACGTTTCCATCACTGTCGATCGGTGTTGGAGCCGATGAATACCTGTGACGACTGCAGATTCCTTTGGCCTGGGAATGTACTCTCAACCACTTTAGACAAAAGTCAGATGTTTGTGTGTGTTTGTGGGTTTTTGTCCCCAGAGTAAGAGTAAATGCCCACTGTCCCTGCTCTGGCTGTACTGGACTCAGACAGACGTGGCAAGCCGTGCTCAGAGCTTCCATATAGGTATAGGTCCATATAGGCTTCCTTATTATTAGTTATTTTACTTGGAAATATTTTATGGCCAAGTCAAAAGTACTTTTATTTTGAATTTTTTCTTTATGCTTCAATTTCTTAGTTGTCATTTCATTTAAATTCTGAGCTGTCAAAACAGTTTTGGCTTCACCTTATTTAAGAACTAAATGCCCCTCGCTGAATTTACACACGAGACACTACTTAAATTCACAATTGAACGTTATCTCATGATAAGGCGTATAACGGGCTACTAACGACATTTATCATGCCATGTCTACATAAATTCACTCTTTTCATGCACCATTTAACGGTTCCCATAAAACACCGAACGTAATGATTCAAACGTAGTGATTTCGCTGTAAGGTCATGTATTGTCTTTGCACCGTATGAATCAGCAGAAGTAAATGCTACGCTAAAAGCAGGAAAAGCACTGTGTTAGCATGCAAAATGACTGAAGGATGATTGGCGTATTTTTCTTATGCAATTTGGTATTGCCAGGCAAAAAGTAAAAAATAAAAAAATCACTTGGCACTGTGAGATTTATCAAGACTTTCATTACTTTGCAAACTTCTCAACAAATAATGTGGAGCCTTTATCATCCTCTTTTTAGGTAAAGCGTTCCATACTTCTTTTGGGCTTTTTTCTTTTAAAGGCATTCTGGATTGTTTTGTTGGCCTTCCTGTGATTAAACACTGACAACCCCCAGTGCTGTTTTCTCCTTGCCACAGCAAAAGGTTAAACCCCAATCTTGGTACCTTGTGACAACCTTTTCATTATCATCTCCGCGCTTCCGAAAAGTGTGGAGATCTTGTCACACAGTTTGGCATCTGTCTCTCTGAAAGAGTAACTGCTCCTAGGCCGCTGGACCAATCAACCTGAAACTTTAGTGTATGTCTGTAAGGTAGTGACCCAGACGTGGGTGCACAATGCGTTTAGAATTTAAATTCATTTCCTCTTCTGGCCACCAGGGGGCTTTTTGTCAAAATTGGCCATAAGTTCCTTTTGCATTGAGCTAGGATGCTCAGATTTTTATGGGAGGTGTCCGGGATGACCCCTCATCACACGTATTTTGGATTTTGCCTAATTTTGACTGTTTTCTAGGTCAAATGGCATCAGCTCTGCCGATTATCGGAAAGTGCGGCATGCTTTGGTATTATTATTCAATGTAGATGGCTGCAAATTGGTATGGATATGTAGATAATTTGCAGAGCCATAATGCTCAGATTTGTGCGTATGGTGACTCTTCATCTCATATCAAAGCACTTTGCGATTTCACCTACTTTTCAATGTTTTCTGGGTCATGTACGCATTCTGCCTATGGAAACTGTCTTTAATTTTTGGCATCATTTTCAAAATGGTTGTGTTAATCTAACAAGGTGACATGAACTTCTACGGTGATTAATGGCTGTGGTCCAATTCCTTATTTGGCAATCAAAATATTCTCTTGATTTACTGTTGTTTTTAGGTATGACTTGAAAGGCCTAGTGATTACTATTGTTGCCTTCTGGTGCCATGCATAAGGCCAGGAATTCCTTTCCAATGCCAGATTGGCTTTTCATGAATGAAATCCTCACTCATTACAATGTCATTGGGGTGGGCTGAGGAAATCACACTTCTGAAAAGAATGTCATGACTGTCCAATTTGAATAAACTAGACATTAAAAAATTTTAGGCTATTTTTTCAACGCACCATATAATGTAGGCCTAGGCGTATTTTTTCCCAAACTGTGCAAAAACAAAATCGCGTCAACAGTGCCAGGGTTTAAGCGATTACGGCAAGCTTCCTGGACACGGCCAGCCGAACTGAAGGTTCGCTCGCTTGTTGCGCTAGTTGCTGGGACGCAGAGGACTGCTTTGGCCACCATGGAGTTTTACACGATTATTCTTTGTCTCATGGAATGGTTATTAATGAGAGCAAGACTAAGTTTATGACCATACATGCTCCAGTAATGATAAGTTACCTATTCTTTTGAGTGATGTGTATAGAATGGTGTTATAGAAATGTATATCAAAGAAGTGTCTTTACTGCCGATGGCAGCACACGCTCTGCTGTTAGAGAACACGTAGCTGATAAACGGAAGCATCTCAACAAGTTGATTCTATTTTTGAATAAGAATCGTGATATGCCTTTCTCTGTAAAGTGGCGAAAAATGTTTTGTCTGTGTTGTTTGGACCCACAGGTCAATAAAATCACTACTACTATATAATATTTTGGTGCTAACTGCTGAACGATTTATAAGATGAGCTATCATTCAACCTTAAGATCCTTAGTCTAACCGTTGAAGATTAAGCCGCACCAGTGAGTGTGAGTACATCGACAGTCGAGAGTAGGAAGAGGGAGAGGTACAATTGGCATTCTATTCTGCTTAAGGTAGCGTCACATCGTTTGACAAGAGCGTATTATCTAGGCTGTATGTCTAGAGCCCTCAAGTGGCCGATAGCCTATTTTACTTTTTATTCTCAATTTCGTGGGAATTAGACGTCGCCACTGCCCAACCCGCCCGCACCCACCAAATGTTAAAATATTGACCCGCCCCACGCGACCCGCGCATCACTACTGTTTACTCTACAAATATCACATTTGGATGTACATTGAGCTGTACAATACTCCCTTTTATTTTACAATTCTCATTTCAAATTGAAGAGTAATTTATGCCCTCAACAGACACTCAAAAACTACTCTAACCAACTGTATCACATTGCTATAACTCTGATCAGTATCAGTGCTTTGTCATTGCAATAAGCAGATTATCATTTGTTCTGCAGAATACCAGTTCAGTGAATTGCCCTGTGACACATTATTACTGCTACCATAACAGCGCTCCGCCGCTGCTGCATGAATGTAGGAGAGACGCTAAAATAGTGTCTGGGCATGAACCCCAAAACCGTTCAGTATTTCACTCCAAAATGCTATATATGGGTACGCCTTATTGTGCAAGAGCCTTTTCAGACTTTTGTCCATCCTCCTGTCTGTCCGTCCATCCATCAGCTGAGTTGTGTTTCCAGGTCTGATGACAGTCCATCAATCAAAAGAAACTCGCACACCAAAATAGCCAATGCAAAAAAAAATTGGGTTTTATTCCATAAAAAAGTGCTACCGAAGTGCGTGCAGTGCAAAACGTTTTCGGTCACAATCAGACCATCCTCAGTGCAAATAGAAAATGGGAAGAGACGCCCTTATATAGACTGCGTCTAGTTGACGGCAGACTTGTCAATCAAACAGCCTAGTTAGGTTGGAGTGTTACCCTGACATTTTAGAGGGCACCATCCACCTAGTGGTGGTTAACAGACAAAGATCACGGTAAATATACAATAAAGAAAAATGGATAAGAAAATGGGAAAAAAAACTAAAAGTAAATATATAAATAGATTAAATACATTGTAGTGGTACATATGCAAACATGGAGAGTATCATACTATAATTTGAGAAACGATTGTCTGTTTGTCTGTCTGTCTGTTTGTTCCCCTACTCCTCCGAGGTCCTCGAACAGATCTTCACCAAACTTGGTGGGTCTATGTAGGTTGTCCCTGGAATTGTCCTTGAGGGGTTAGTTTTTTGAAAGGTCCAGGTCACTGGGGTCAAAGGTCAATTTTTCCCATCTCCCTAGACAGATTTTCATGAAAGTTGGTATGTGGACGTAGGTTGCATAAGAAATGACCGCCAGAGGTCCGTTCCGTCGAAGGTCAAGGTCACGAGGGTCAAAGGTCAAACCGTAGGTCGTCACGAGAAATCAAGGTCACTGGGGTCAAAAGGAAATGGACAGTTTCCTGACAAACAAGGCACATACACAGTCAATGTTGTCTACAGAGAAATCCTCAACTAACCAGTAAGCTCCAACCAACTTTGCCTACTTTGGACACTCCACCACCCCCATGCCAGACAAAACTCCCCTTCCTCTTGGGGATAAGGGTGTGGCATAGCCCTTTACAAATGTAACTGCTATATTTCCATCTCGATGCTCGCACAGTCGAAATTATTCTCGCCACGGTTAATTCACTAGTTAATGTGAATTTAAGAGAATCATAACCAGAAACCAATGCCAGTGTGCAAAAGACAAAATGGACCTACAGAAAACATGTTAAATCAAAATCATCATTTAAACCTTGAGGGTGCAGAGTTCTTAAATATCCACCGCGCTTCGCACTGGAGAAGAGCAGTGCAACCGTCGATGCCCATAAACTTTAAGTCAGACGCTGGGTGGTTAGCTTGAGAAAAGTGTTGCGCAACCGGAGACTTTGGGTCCTTTCTAAATAAGATAAATAAATAAAAAATAACCCAATTATTTTTTGTATTGGCTATTTTGGTGTGCGAGTTTCTTTTCATTGATGGACTGATTACGCTTTTGGAACCTACGCACCCACCAGGCCTGGAGTCTTTGGCGCGACACCCTATTTGCTTAACACCTGGTCTGATTACAGCCATTTCTTGGTGCAGGATCGGAGTATTTCATGCTTGTTAGTGACTTTAAATTGGTAGTAGGTATGAGTGAGTGAACGGCGTGTGACCTCCTTACTAGGTTATGCTGCAAGAGTGTGAATGTGAGACAATATAAACTTTTAGTAAAGTGCTGAACGTGTTGCTAAAAATTAGGACGACCACTTAGCTCAAAAATGAAACATGGCAGGTTTTTCACACTCTGATCCTTTTGCTTTCAACCTCTGTTGACAGGTAACTTGTGATGTGTTGTTTTTATGTAGTTTTAATAATACTAATCTCTGTTTCTCAGTTTTGATTCTCTCCATGCTGACTTGGGTCATTCTTTGTGTCTCCATAACAGGAGGAAGAATGCTCCATCGTGCCTCAGACCCCAAGTCCTGTGGGATCCCAGAGTGCTGTTTATGAGCAGGGCGGCTACTCGGACTCTGAGTCCCTCCTGAAACACGTGCCTGGCTCCGTCCGTAGCCCGGTCTTCCCCCGGGAGGTTGTTGGTTTAAAACCCAGTGTCTCCCGAAAGCCTGCATCTCCCCTGAGAACCCCCATCCCTGTTTCAAAAGTGGGTGTGGGCAGGGCTAGAAGCGTCCGCAGGAAGTTACCTTGCGACGACACACACACCGCCAACTCACCCGCGACGCCGTTGAACCAGGAAGTGCCTTCCTCCAGCAGTGGGCAGAGCGTCCGCGCTAGCCCTGCCCTCAAAATGCAGACTACCCCTGATGAGGTGGATCAAGGGGCAGGGACTGTGCAGTACTACTGGGGCGTGCCTTTCTGTCCCAGAGGCCTGCGCCCGGATGAGTACACTCAGGTGATCCTGACCCAGCTGGAGGTGTACGAGAAGGAGCTGAAATCCGCACGGCGGTGCCTGCTTCAGAAGGCCTCTTGGGGGGAGCCAGTGCTCTCCGGGCCCCTCAGCAAGCGGGGCGTCTGCCGTAGGTCTCGGCTCAAACGCGTTCGCCCGGCTCGGCCCCTGCGGAGCGAGGAAGAGGAGGAAGAGGAAGGAGAAGAGTTGCGGGACCCCGGAGAAGTAAAGGAGGGGGGACTGCTGAAAGAATCTGAGAGTGACGGGGAGGACGAACTGGGTGGGACGCAGGAGAGCGCTGCCTCGGGGGTTCCCACGGTGACGCTGCTAGAGGAGGTGTGTGCCGCCGTACAGACATTCCATTCTCCACAAAAACAGGGAGGATTTGATCCGCGCTGGAACTCCATTTTCAGGGGCAGCTCGACATGCAAGGCTTAGTAACAGGTGTTGCTGTACTCGCATCACTGTACATTGATGCTCTCTTCAGTAAATATGGTTGTACACTGCTAATGAATATCACCTAAGACAGGGGTGTCCAATCTTATCCGTAAAGGGCCAGTGTGGGTGCAGGTTTTTGTTCTAGCCAGCAGTGCTACAGCACCTGATTCCACTAATAAACTAATTAGGGGTTTCAATCAGGACCTTGGTGGGTGTTAGTGTTGAGCTCTAACAAAAACCAGCACCCGCACCGGGCCTTTCTGTATAAGATTGGACAATCCTGACCTAAGATCAACTATGACCTGCTATGTGCTGGATTGCAGTGTAATACTGAGTTCGACCACTAGATTGTGCTTTTTTTCCCCCCACTCATTCTCTGACAAATAATTTGGGACTGATTAGCCTTGAACTTTTTTGGTGCTGTATTTAAAAAAAGAAAAAAAAAGCCTAACCAATATGATGCAGAGTGTATAACATCAAAAGTCATGTTTTTTTTTTTTTTTGTGGCAGAAATCACCCGTGGAGTTTGTGCCTGAGGAACCACAAGAAGAATTTACTCAAATGTTGCAGGAGAGGTATGAAGAGTGGAGCGTGCAAACGGATTTACTTAGTGCACCTTCAAATGATTCATCTTTCTCAAGAAATGGCCTTTGCCTGCTAATTATGATTGGTGTGAATGACTTGAGCTTATACATAAGCTGCCAGTTTCTGTTGTTACACCATTGTGATGTTCATGGAACTTTTCAGAGCACTGTTTACATTTTGGAATTTGCTCGCATACCAAGATTTGAATGAACCACATAATTAATTAGAAGCTCCTGTGAGGTGCATAAGCGGTAAAAACGTCATAGGGTTTTTTTCCCTGCAAGGTCTTGATCAAACATGGATCCTGTCACCCTATAGTATGTTAGCAGAAGTGAGGGACAGCTGGACGATGAGCTATACTGTGCACTCTTCCCACAGAAGTCCTGCTGAGTCTGAGACGCAGCTGCTGGAAGTGCCGGGCGAGGAAGAGGAGGGGCAGGAGGAAGACGACATGTGCCCAGGTGTCTCATCTGGCGCAGAATGCTCCTTGGGCCTGTGCATTTCACATAGCTGTTTGATATTTATCTGTCGCTGTCTCGTCACATTGCATCATTCAGTTTAATGGCCTCTGGGGTTTGAACCAGCAACCCTCTGTGTCACCCTTCGTTTTGATGTGTTGTAATGCAGTAGGCGTTTGTGGTTGATGAAGGACAATGGATGATTATGCAATGCACATTGAGGAATCAGGTTTAAAAAAGAATCAATGGGTTTGATCTGCGTGGGCCAGGAGCAAAGTGGGCAACATTTGGCCCTCAGAGCGCCTGACTAGTAGAACTGTTGTAGATATTGTCCAGTTGCATTTATTTGGGCAATTGCGCCGAGCTATGTCCATGCACAGGGTGACAAAGGAACTAAAGGCTGGATTTTAGTGAGACTTGGTGGAATAGCTCGCCCTCTGGCTCTGGGTCTGGAGCAGCAGGGATGTCAGTATATTTTCATGTACTTTGGTTTCTCTCTTTGATCAATTCCTTACAGAGACCCAGATGAGTGAGGATAACACTCTGGATGTGAACATGGAGAGCCCTGCGGACAGCCGGGTAACTGCAGTGCCTCTGAAAACAGCACTTACAGAAGTCAACACATGCTTGTATAGCTGTACGTGTGTGAACATTGGATTGACTAACATTCATTATTTGCAGCCTTTTCCAAGCCCTGACCATAACCAAATTGTACCTAACCCTAACCTTGAGCTAACCCTGACTGTAACCGTCACTGTAACTCAACAAATTAGTCTTAAATCACCGTAATCCTCCGATTAGAATCCTCAAGAATTGGTTTTCACAAGTGTAGCTATACAAGCACTTACACACACACACCAGTGGTGGTTGGTGAACTGTAAATGAGGTTGTTGCAAGTTACGTAGGTGGTCACGTGTTCCCAAAGCAAAATATATTCAAAGGTTGATTGCAGCATAGTGAAAATGGGGAAATCTTGAGCAGTTCAGTTGTCTGGAAAATACGGCAAAATAAGTTTCCATCAATGTCCACAAAATAATGAAGCCCTTTTGAATGAGTGGCTTTTTGAATTAAGAAGAATTGACCCTGGAAAGCTTTACAAACCAACAAAACATTCAGTTCTTTCACTTCGAGAAAAGCTGCTTCACACACCAGAAGTTCACAAGTAAGTTGACGGTGTTGTTTGGTTTTATCATGAAGAAATTAGTGGAAAATATATATTGAAGACAAATATTAACCTTAAGCCTGAATGCCCCCGTAACAGAGGCAGTGACAGGCCCAGCGCTAGAACAGGGAATTGGGGAGGCACAGACATGTCCATTTATAATAATTAAAATAGTCCTAAATAATAATAATGCATCAATTTTATATAGCGCTTTTCTGCTTTCTGGGCACTCAAAGACGCTTCACAAGGATACATTATTCATTCACGCTCTGATGGTGGTAAACTACGTTTTTGTAGCCACAGCTGCCCTGGGGCAGACTGACGGAAGCGTGGCTGCCAGTATGCGCCTACGGCCCCTTCGACCACCACCAAACATTCACACACAGCCATACAATGTTCCTATATATTGCATGTTTTTGTGGGTGGGGGAAACCGGAGTACCCGGAGAAAACCCACGCGAACACGGGGAGAACATGCAAACTCCACACACAAAGGCCCCAGGCTGGATTCGAACCCTCAACCTTCTTGCTGTGAGGCAGCAGTGCTAACCACTGTGCCACCGCGCCGTCCTTTATTGATGCGTTTTCCAATTATTGTAATTGTCAACTGAAGACACGGTTTCTCTCCATATGCCATCTAACAGCGATGAAATCATGGGGTAAATTCAGTAGAACTGAGAATTGGGGTGGACAAAACATCCGTTTTAAACAATTATTAGTCCTGACCTGTTCTCAGTCATTTTCATGATTAACAGAAGGTTCACTCTGAGAGCACTTCACACTTAACAGGTGCTGCTTGTTCTCCCCAATTCGGTAAGACAACAGTCATTCATCTGGACGCATATTTGCTTAATTTAGATCAACGTTATTCAAAATTACTGTCTGTATTGAGTGAAAAAAAAGTGGCCACTCGCCAGTGAAATGGGCTATAAAAAGCATTTGCGCAGGTATGCAATTTTGAATAATGTTAATGTAAATTCAGCAAATGCGCATCTAGATGAATGATTGCCGTCCTACCTAATCGGGGAGAACAGTGAACCTTTTATTAATTATGAAAATGACTGAGAAACTGGTCAGAACTAATAGTTGTTTAAGACGGATGTTTGTCCACCCCAATTCTCAGTTCTATTGAATTTGCCCCATGATTTCATCGCTGTTAGATCACATATGTTGAGAAACCGTGTCTTCAGTTGCCAATTACGATAATTGGAAAACCGGTCAAAAAAGGAAAATAATTGAGAACTAGCCAGGACTATCCTAATTGTCACAAATTGCCCCCCCCCCCCCCAATTCCCTGTTCTAGCGCCGGCGCTAGGCAATGAATTTGCATAATAGAAACAGCATGGTTCCTAATGGCAACCTTGTCATGTGGCATATCCTCTTAAAGCGAAGAAACTCGGAAAAATGTTTGTGATGACAGTTTTTACCTGAACCGAACACAATTCAAGTACCAAGCAAGTAAATAAGCATCTGGCAAAACATTAAATAAAATAAGATCAGTGCCCTATCGCAAGCATTTCTATTGAATTTCTGCTATGCATACAAACAATACCTCAAATGATAAATGATTGTCCACAGATTACAATGATACAAGGCTTGTCATTTTAAATTGACACTACACTCAAAGAACAGCTGGCATACACTTTAAATGCTACAGAGATGAGCAAAAATTTTTCTTACCTTTGATATTTTGTCATAAAAGCTGTTTTTCGTTAAATCTGCGCTTGCTATTGTTTTAGCTAGTCTATCTAAGAGTCTTCTTGCCATTATACTATGCACTGGAAGACCTCAGCAGTATAATCACTTAAATGGTTTGTTTTTTTGTATTTTTGGCATAATTTACTGCTAAATATTCAGCTGTTTTCAAAGCCGGTTTATAACTGAGAATCCTTGCGCCATTATGCTCAAGTTCAAACACAGCACAGCTATAAAAGTGTTAAATCGACAGTGGATATATTTTCTGAGCTAGTGTTGTGGATAAGGCGGAGCATTTGGACCTGAGGTTCAGTATCCGGTTATCCATGCAACCTTTTAGAGTAAGGAAATGCATATATTTTTTTGTATACATAAATAATTAATCGATGCATTCCCATCAAAACCATCTTCCTGGGTCACTTCGGGATCACGTGACTTACACTACGGTTTCTGCATACAGTGCAACGCCTCCATTGGTGAAGCACAGAACATGCCTTGAAAATAATGATTAGTCTTGTGACGAGAAGCATAGTGTCCGTCACAGCAGCGAGGCACTGCCTTCATTTACAAACCGATTGTGTGCAAGTGTTTTGTCTGAGGATGTTTTCATGTCCGTTAATGTTTGCCTTCTTCCAGTTTAAAATATGTTCGGTTAACCATGTCATTCATCATTCATCATCTGTTATTCCTGTTGTTTCAAAGAGCTCTGTAGCATTGAACACAACCGTGGATTTTGCCAGCGCTATTGTTGTCATTACAACATTTAGCAGTTTAAAAACACTCATTTTAAATTTCCTTTGTTTAAATAACCATACATAACCATGTCTAGTCTCTTTACTGTTCCGTTTATTTAGTTTAAAATATTACCACAAATTGTCATCTAGCATAATGTTTGTCTCACCGGTGTCTTGTTTTCTGTTGTAAAGAGATTGACCGGCTTCTAGTTCTGCATTTAAGTTAATACTGCCACTCCCAGGTTAACTGTAAGGAAACTTATTTTTATTTCCCCGGCATATAATGCGGGGGGATATAGCGATCAGTGTGTCCGTCCGTCTGTAATAAAATCGTTTCCGGACCAGAACTCAAACTATACCACTTACAAGCACCAAATTTCGTATGGAGCTTCTCCTTATGGTCTAGTTGTGCCTTTTAGCTTTTTCGGTCCGTCCGTCCGTCCACACAACCTGTAGGTTACACAACCTACAGCCGGGGGGATCCGCCATTGCTAGATGGCTCTTGTATTAATTTCATTGCTGTTTTTCATCTTGGTGACTTGGCCTCCTCATAGCACTTAGGCACAAAATGTGTTTCTGTATTTTTCCAGCTGTTCAGCCGGTGTTTTATGGCTGTTTAAGCGTTTGCGATTGAGTGCTTACCTGAGACACCCCTGTTTCACTGGTATGAATTGGTATGCTCCAATTCCAGGGGCGCGCTCAGGTTCTGCTCAAGTGTTCATAATTCAGTCTTCCAGGAGTGCGTGTCTGGAGTGGACGTAAGTCTGTTAGCTCTCACATTGGTCTCAGTACTAACTAGTGCTAATAGTCTTGATCGAAAGTGGACTTTGTAATTTTTTTTGGACTCGTCAATTTTTTATTTCTTTATAGAAAAGTGTTTTTTTTTTTTCCTTTTCTTTTTTCTTCTCTTTTTTTTAATTATTACGCCTTAAGGGCCTATTTTTGTGAGAGAATAAAATTTTCACACCTTCAACCTATCCTCCATTGTCCTCCTGAGAGTTTTTCCATCGAGCTCAGTCCACATCGACGCGTCTACCTTTAACAGGTCTTGACCTGTTTTCGTCTGTTTTTACGAGTAAAAGCACATTCTAGTTAAAATTGACATTATGTGAATCCTGAAAATACTTGTGACCATCAGGTGAAGCCGGTCTCCTCATTAAAGCTGCTGTAAGTGATGTATTTTTGTTTAAAAAAAAAAAGTGTTAAATAGCTTCACATTCCGACAGATCATTGATTTAGAGTGGCTGGTCTGTGACACAGGTCTCTCAGTCACTCTTCTCTTCATTGAAGCATGTAGTCACCCGCTGCCTCTATCCAATAGGTGAGAGAGCACCACAAAGAGGCAGTCCTTTCATGTTAGCTAGCTTGCTAAATAACATTAAGTGACCGTAAATGAACGATTTACTGTTTTCTATGATTTCTGTTATGTGCATAAGATGTGATTAATTGACAAAATAATAGCTATTCGCTGTGATCCATTCATTTTTAGGTATGTAGCTAGCTAGCTGAGGGTAGCCTGCTGAGTAGTAACGGTTGCACAAAGATGGCCAATGGCAATTTAGGTCACTGATCGGCTTCCATCTAGATACGTTGTGAACGTTTGCTAAACTGTGGTACCCTATTGGCTGGGAAGAAAATCGCGGGGCACTCACCCGTTTTTGTAGGGGATATGTAGTTTGCAAAGGTGGACTACAAACTAGACTACAAGTGCAAAAGCATATAATTTTTTGTTCACAAACAACAAATTTGACGTGATCATTTGCATCCATATAACCTGTAGGCTAATCTCGGAGAGAATCGGCTCATGAAATTAACACGAGTTGAGGAATGTCGCAAAGTGTCCTAACCCCATTATAAATGTCCATAGAGATTTTACTTTCGGCACCAGAAGCAAAGTAGCTGTGACGTCATCACCTCACTAATCTGTTTAGGGATGGCGTCATGCCATGAGCTGTTGGTGTGGCTGTAGGACACAAGCTAGTTTTAGCAAAAAGCCGTTCATACAGAAGTTTCTGTATGGATGTAGTGTGTCGTTAAGCCATTTTTTCAGGGTGGCCTCCACTCGACAATCTCCGAGAGTGCTTGTTTATATTGTTATTACGGGTCTGAGGTAACTGAGCCGCTGCCGTGGTTGATTCTCTTCATCTCTGCCTCTCTCGGAAACTGATGCATGTTTGTATGCGGCTTGGGTATAGGGGGCGGAGACTGCTGACTTCAGCAACGGAGAGGAAGCTAGCTAAAATGACCAAACCCGTCACAATAGCTTTACGGTAAGACCAGAACTAATAAGTCCTGATCTTTTATCAATCATTTTCCACGATTGACGCGTTTTCCATTGATCAAAATAAACCCTTGGCAGTTTAATCCCCAGCTTTCTTCTTGATGGAATATTGCAGTTATTAACCCCATGAAACGGGTCTATCAGGCACTGCTGCTGTATTTAAGCACATCGAACTTCAGGTCCATTTTCAGTTCTTGCCGAGATCCCAGGTTTTCAACGATCCCAAATATGTCCTGTTGAGTTGGAGGGAAATTGTGGATAAAATGTGCACTTGATCTTGTTGCCATATTGTTCACTTACCCTTGCCCTTTTGTTATTGGTTTAGATCTGTAACAATCTGTAACAATGGAAAGTGTTCTGTCACTTACTGTTAGCACTTGTACTCGTCTCCTAGGAGCTCTGCACTTTTGTACTGATCCTGCGCACTTTTGTACGTCGCTCTGGATAAGAGCGTCTGCTAAGAACCTGTAATGTAATGTAATGTAAATGATGTACCAGATCAAGATTCTTTCCATTTTAAGTTATGCTGTGGCCATCAAACTAGGGACACCAAGTTTTTAATTTTTCTCTCAACTGAAGTCTCATGTACCATAGCTTCAGTGAAGCGATGCAACCAGCAGATGCAGAATGTGTATGTGGTATGTCTTACTATTTGACTTTTTTTTTTAATGTTGAATCTACGAAAGGGAGAACTTAAGTGGACAAAGCCAGAGTTTAAGGGGTTAAATAATAAAAAAATTTCAAGGGAAAACTACTAGGTTTACTTCAGTGTTTGCTTCAAGCACGTGCTCCATCTAATCCTGGCTACATGATCGTTTAATTGCATCAAAGTCTGTGAAATTGGCAACAAATTTAAATATCTGGAAATGAGTAACGTTCATTGAAATGTGCTTCACCAATCACAAATGTTCAATTTTTTTCTGTGCTTCACCAATTTCTAGCTCACCAGCTGCAACCCACACACACACACACACACACACACACACACACACACACCTCACACATTAACAGACATGAGTGACACTGCGGCCACATGCATGTACATGCTCATACAAGCAGCCCTGACAGTCCAGCGCTATTCTGTCACAGACACACACACGTTTGGGCATGCTTTCACACGTACAGCACTGACACTCCTGCCACACACACACACACACACACACACGTACTCACACATCAAACTCCCAAATGCGCATACACACACTGCACCGACACGCACAGCTTCCACTGGCGCCATATTAGTTGTTTCATTGCTCTGGTCAGCCCTGACCAGCATATGCTGCCGATGAACTATTGATGTCCCGCGCTGCAGCCGGGGCCGGAGTCGGAGATGGAGGTGGAGCAGGAGGATCTGGGAGGAGGGGTAGTGCAAAGCCTGCCCCCAGAAGCAGGAGGAGGTGTAGCAGAGGAGGCGTGTATGGAGTTGGAGGTCTCGCAGAGCAGTGGTGGAGACACGGTGGAGTGCCCCATGTGCATGCGCGCGTTCCCGGGGTCGCAGATCGAGGTGCATGCCGCATACTGCGATGGGGCATCAGAGCCCAGCGGTCCAAGGGAGGAGAGCGACTCGCAAGGTTTGTCTGAGAGTCAGTTGTGTTACATTATGCTGCATTACATTACAGTATTTAGCATTACATGGTTACATTTTCTCATATTCAGCTTCAGAACATTGAGTTGGATTACATTCATATGACATAAAAGATCATTTGTCATGTCACCAAGTGCACAGCCTATTAGCCATTACAAGACATTTTAACACCTGTCCTTTGTGCTTTGTGACATCAAAAGGGGTAGAGACCACCCAGAATAATGAAGGAACTGATTCACTGTATCGCTGAAGTTCACCCAAGGTCTGTGGTGTTGCATTCCATCATATTGAGTCTAAATCACATGACATGAAGTTGCTTGGTGTGACATAAGCTGGGCAACATACCAGAAAGTCACTGTGGCTTTAGAGAGGCATGGAACCATTGACATCATGTTTGCTGGCCGTTAGGTGCAGGATGTGGACCCATACATACCCCTTTTCCACCAAAAAGAACCTGGTGCTAGTGCCAGTGCTTAGTTGGTTCAACCCACAGACCTCCCAAGAACCTGTTTGCTTTTCCATTGCCTAGGAGCCAAATCAGAGCCACGCAATTACGTCACCGTATAATGTCAGTACGTCACTGCTTACTGATGGGCTTGCCAGAATCACTACGGCCTGATTTGTTTAGCAATGAAGTGTGAGTGACTGGAATTATTTTTTGTCTCTCTTCGGTAATAGGACCGGATCTGTCAGGTTATTTGGATGGGAAATGGACATCTTATTCTTGCATGAACACATAAATATTGGGTTTAACTGATTTCCACTGAGTGCTACACTTAGTCCTAATGAGCGAAAATGCCACAGCTCTTTGAAAAACCCAATTTGGGGCTTACCATAGAGCATAGGATGAGCTGAGTCTGAATACTTTTAATCATCATCGCGCAGTTTTGTCTCGATGTAAATTTTGTAGCCAAGTCGACCTTTGTATTTGGGTCATTCCATGTTAAATCAACCGAATTTTAGGAACTTGCCCACCAAAAAAAAATTAATTTTTATTATATAAATCTTCCACTGTGGGGAATATATCTGGTGTTAAATGGTGAAATAATTAAGCTCAATTATTGCCAGTTCCTGAGATTTAGCTTCTTTTGGGGAGGGGGGGGTCAGTTTTAAGAAAATCGCCATCATTTTGGAGTAAGTCTGAGGGCCCGAGACATGCATTTACAGAGCAAACGGAACCATTAGTTTTTTCATCAGAATAGTTGCTGAACTCTTGGCTTAAGTTACTTTTCTTTACTCCGTGTGTTTAGTATACCGTTACTGTGGCCTGAAAAAAGTAAAAAACACCAATCATACTAATTATTTCCAAAATTAATGCATTTATTATTCTGTTACTAATTTAGATTGAGCCCTGAGACTTGGTATGCAAACTGTCATCAGCAGTCATAAGACACTTTTTATCAAGGCTCCCGGCATTTGCGATGATAAATTTATCCTGCGAGTGCACTAGTGCCCTGTCATGCTACTAAAGAAGATAAACCCGGCCTGACAGAACGAGAGGTTATATTACCATACCGCCCTGATGTAATCGGTGCTTGGCTCAAGACCAGCAAGAAGTTGGTGCTGCTCTGGCAGCAGTTCTGAGAGCGAAGAGCTGGTGCTTAGGCTGTGGAAAAGCAAAGAACTGGTACCAAGTCAGGCTCTGGCTCTGAATTAGCACTGGAACCAGCTTGGTGGAAAAGGGGCAACAGACACTATTAGCCATGAGTCCTTGGGGAATAACAAGGAAGTTTGGTTGTTAACAGGTTTATGTTAATAGATTGCCAGTTTCATGACAACATCCAAACTCAGTCGTGATGACTGACTTGCCTAGCTTTGCCAGTCTATTGGAGTGAAACAAAGGTTGTGAGCTCTCACTGTCAGCTTTCGCATTAGTTACAAGTTGATTGCTATTTTTCTACAAAATTGCTATGAGTGCTCAGTGACTTTGGCCCATATTTTCTGTGACCCAGCCCTTGGGACAATTATGACCGTGCTGGAGCGTTTTGAAATGCCGTCACTGTTGTAAATGTTTTTGGCCTTCATGATATGTTCATTTCTTCAGCAAGCACTCTGATCCTTTGTGATGCAGCTGGACCTGAGAGCATCTGCCTGAATAATGTAGTGCCGCACCTACAGACAGCCATTTTACTAGTGGTGGGACACGATTAAAAAACTATCTAATTAATTGGAGGCTTTATATTAATTCATCTCGATTAACCACATTTTTATCAAATAACAATATTTGACTCAATAAGAGAGGTTTTTCAATGCAAATAAATTTTGGTTGACTTCTGAATCAATGAATAGACATAGACCTGAACTTTAACAACAAAAATGTTCATTTTTCATCTATATTTATCCGTGTATTTTTCATCTGAAGGGGAGGGGTATTGTTTTCTGTTGCATTGGTCCATTTTTCTGTTATTCTTTGTCTGCCAGCAGTTTAAAGTGGTTTCACACAAAATACTCAGGAAAGGTTTGCAGTGGTTCAAGGATCATCTTATTAAAGTTTGGATCTAATTGGGTCAAGGTCACCGAAAAATATACTTTTATCACAATTTCTTCAAATTTGCTCCAGAAAACTCCTGCCTGGATTCAAAAACTCAGACATCTTTTTCTCAGGAGACCTAACGTGAGATTCTTGGGTTTTGAACATGCCCCAGCTCTGTCAGGTGATGATTTTCACAAAATGGCACTGCACCATCCCTTCTCATAAGCTGAATTTCTGACGAGCAGCTGTGATTGGACGGTGTGTTATCTCCCATCTGGCTCTGTGGATGGGTGCAATGGGTTGCACTACCGCCTCACAGTAAGAAGGTCACGAGTTCGAATCTGGCCTGGGTCCTTCCTGTAAGAATGCCTCTCCTTGTGTTTCCGTGGCCTTCCTCCGGGCACACCGTATTCCTCCCACAGGCCAGGGACATGCATATCAGGCCAATTGGAGACTCTAAATTGTCCATGTGAGTGTGTTGGCGAATGTTGAGTGCGCCCTGAGATGGACCGGCGAGCTGTCTGCTGGAATAGGCTCAAGCTCCCCTGCGACCCTGTGAGGAAGAGGCAGATGTGGATGGTTCTGTGGATCTAGTTAGCCAAGTTCCCTCGTCCTCTAACCATGTAGCCTGATTTCTAATTTGTCATGCGACCATTTCAACAAATTTCGTGTGAGAGAAAGGACAGTGCCGCTTGACATATTTTGCATTCATTTTTCAATTAAGGCGCTGTGTTGTTTCTGTGGTAATATAACCCTGTTCTGATTTGTGATGACTTGGCTGTGCCATTAAAATGATGAAAACAAGAAATGGGTCTGCACGACTGTGAATTTCAGTTTTTCATGATCTGCCTGTCTGATCAATACAGGACAGTAAAGTACATTGTTTAGTTCCAAGTACATAGGGGTGTGAGGCCCTATCTTTTCTGCCCCCCCCCCCCAGTTAAAAATGTGCAATTCTGCTCATGTGAAACTTGTCACAAGGGTTTTGTGACAGAGTATAAATCAAGCTTGAGTGAGTGTAAAACTGTCGTTTGCAGCCATGATTTTGCGGAAAAGCACTCGCAGAACTGAACCTGCGGATGAGAATCTCCCCAGCTCCTCTAAACCTAGCAAGTAAGTAGGAACGAGCTCCCCAGCGTATCAGATCTGATATGTAGTTTTTTTTTTTTGTCCAGATCGGTATAATCCTGGATTTGTTATTCCCCTTTTTTTGTTCTCAGTGATATTTATTTTATTTTATAAGAAAATATTTGTGGACATTACGCTTGGCCTGAACGCAGCATGTTCTGTGTCATCACTATGGTGGCTTATTATAACTGGAAGGACGTTGCACCCAGTATCGAGACAGGCCGGTAATACCAGTTTGGTTGGGGCTGGTCATAGTAATTGTGACCAGCAGTTATTTCTAACCACAATTATCCTATGTACTGAAATGCTTAAATTATTTGAGTATGTCAATGTATTGACTTGGATGAGCCTTTTATCTTTTCTCGGGGGGGGGGGTCCTCCGAATGATGATTGTGCTCAGTTGTTGTGTTCCATTTCCTGTTCAGAGCGACCCATCGGGAGAAGTGCTACCTGTGTCAGGGCCTTTTCCCTGCGAGGGAGTACCAAAGCCATGTGGAGGACTGCCTCCGCCAGAAATCCTCCAACACCAATCAGGTAGTGATATTTTTATTATGCTCATTCCATAGGAACAGTGCGCATTGACCATCAATGGAGTGGGTGTGGCAGATTTAGCCGGCTGAACCATCTGTAGTCCTTCACCCGGGCAAACTGTTACTGCTACTTGAGTATTGCTACATGGGTGGTTTACTGTATGTTTGGGTAAGTTTGTATTGGAGTTGGAGCATTGCTATTTTGGTTTGAGTATAGCTGTGTTGGCATCTGAGTGTGGCTGTTTTGGCTTCGGAGTTTGACTGTACAAGTGTTTGAGCTTAGCTGTAGAAGAGTTAGTCTGAGTATGGCTGTATTAGAGGTTGACTTTGTGTATCTGTTTTTGAGTTTGGCTGTTAGCATTTGAGTATTGCTGTATTTGGGGTTGAGTATAGCTGTTTTGGTGTTCGATTTTGAGTGGCTGTATTTCTATTGGAGTACAGCTATAATAGTGTTTTTGTGTGGCTCTTGGGGGTTGGGTATGGCTGTGTTAGCATTTGAGTATGGCTTTGTTAGCATCTGTGTATGGCTGTATTTGGGTTTTTATCCCACCGGTATGGAATACAGTAGGATATAGTCATTGCCCTGTCCGTCCGTCCGTAATCATTCTCGTTTCCAGGACAGAACTCAAAATTATTCCACTTACAAACTTCACATTTGCTATGGAACTTACTCTTATGGTGCAGTTGTGCCTTTTGGGGGTTTCAGTTCCATTTTGCCCATAATTTTGGAAATTTTCTCCAAAAACAGCCCTAAAATTGGACTTTGTCCCTTCTCTAGAGCAGAATTCAAAAACTCTGCCACTAACAAACTTCATGTTTTGTACGCATGTTATTCTAGTGATCCCATTGTGCCTTTTGGGCATTTTGAAATCATGGTGCCCAAAATTTATCCGTCCGTCCGTCCATAATCATTTTCATTTCCGGAGCAGAACTCAAAAAATATACCACTTACAAACTTCAAATTTGCTATGGAACTTACTCTTATGGTGTAGTTGTGCCTTTTTGGGGTTTCAGTTCCATGCTGCCCATAATTTTGGAAATTTTCACCAAAAACAGCCCTAAAATTGGACTTTGTCTCGTTTCCGGGACAGAAATCAAAAAACTATGCCACTTAGAAACTTCATATTCGGTATGGAACTTACCCTTATGCTGTAGTTGCGCCTTTTGGGGGTTTCAGTTCCATTCTGCCCAAAATTTTTCATTTCTATACCAAAAACAGCCCAAAAATTGGACTTTGTCCCTTTTCTATTGCAGAATTCAAAAACTCTGCCACAAATCACAAATTATGTGGATGTCATCTTCTGATGACTCTTGTTCCTCTTAACCCGAGTTCTCTCTCTCGCAGGGAACAAAGGGTTTGCTGACGGCCTTGGAGCATTCAGAACAGCAGAACTCTGGTATGACGGTGCTTCTGCTGTCCCCCTGCTGGAGAGACTGCGGCATTACTCATTAGCATTTCAGTCCAGATTACTATTAAAGCAATTCTTACCTTTCTGGCAATTTTACACTTTTCTTTTGTAATCTTAAAATGCCCATAATAAGCGTATGGCACACTAAAATGTAACCGAAATCCACCAGGTGTTGAAACTCTTCTATATTCAATTCTCATATATTTCTGAGAAAAGTCTGACCTATCATTTCCTTCGGTCCGAATAAAATGATTTGCTCAGGTTTCTGTCTGTCATCTGTCGCAGCGCCTCTTCTAGTTGCCTACCGCTGTCACTGTTTGCAAGTCGCGTGCCTCTCTGGCAGAAAAAAAACAAAGCATTCGACTGTAAACAAACGGGTGCTGAAACGTTATAATTGCAATAACGTTAATGGTAGTTCGTCAGACTAGTTTTCACTTATCGGTGCCTCTGAATCTGACTCCATTGACCCGTTTCTCTCTCTTACAAAAAAAAAATATTGTGAGCGGCGCGAGTGAAACGGATCAATCGAGTCTGATTCAGAGGCACCGATAAGTGAAAACTAACCAACAGTAATTAAAAAATATTCAGTTCTATATGTGGTATAAAATAAAATGCCCACGTAATGTTAAGTTACCTTTGTAGTCTGACGAACTATTAGTTATATATTTTTTTTTTCATAGGAAAAGTCTGGTAATCGGGGGAAGAGGGTGGGACTTTGGAGGGAGGCGGAGTTGTTCAGATTCAAATTTTTACTAAGTTCTGTGCGACTTGCCAGAAAAGTAAGAGTTGCTTTCAGGAGATTACACCATTTTACTTTAACTTCATATCAGACTTCCCCTGTATACTTAATCCTCTGTAGGGAGTCTTTACGTATTTGAACCATGATGGAATTTCGAAGGGCTGGAAATCCTGTGTTTGTTTCAGCATCAATGCATGTATGCTGAAATTAAAGTTTGTTGTCTGAAGTTAAATTTGAGGGCACTTACATCATATAGAACTAGACATACAGGAATTACAGCACTTATTATTGATGCTCAGTATGTACTAATGGACCTTGATGAGAAATTTCTGAAAGTTTTATTATCTAAGAAACTTGCGTCTTATCAATTCCTGGATTGCCTTGAAGCATCCAAATCAATGTTTTTACCTCATGTAATCAGATATGTGCAGTTAATACTGTAAAATGCAGGCATTGTAAAGGAAACATGGTTTTATATTTTAACACAGAGGCTGGGCCGTCCCGCTCGTCATTCAGAAAGAACCTGCACAGGTACCCCTCCATCCAGCGTCACATCACTCACTGCAAATGTTAGACTTTATTAAAGAGAATATTTGATACAGCTATTTCATTCACTCGACCTTATTCCTAGGGTTTGGCTGTTCTGAGATTTATTAGATTTTTGGGAAAGTGATCGGCGTAGTGTTTTTATTGCATGTTAAAAGTATACCCTTGAGAAAAAAATCTGGGATATGATGGTGAAAAATCCTTGGGAAAGAGTCAGAGGCCACATTGCAAGTTGGAGCTATTTTCTACTGTTATAGATTTATGGGTTCGTTGTGGGCTGATATTGGGTGGAATTGTCCCTTAAATAGAGGGGGTCAAAAAAAATCTCAGCAGCACCCCCTCAGAAATGGGTTGAACTTTGAAGTCTCTAAACCACAATTAAAAGAACATCTAAAAAGGTGTTTCCTATTTTGAACACTCAATATTACCATGTTCCTGCTGAAGAGGTCTAACCCGCAGCACTGAACTTGGTTAGTGTCCAAAGCGAGATGAGACTAACAGAGTTACAGCGGAGCCAAATAGTTGGTCAAGACTGGCCGGATGCAACGGGCACAAAAATGTCGGAAGTATTTTAGATGGTAAAGGGAACAATGTCAGAAATTATGATGGCACTGTGTACTGAACGCGAAAGACCGCAATAGCAAAAAAAACAAATGTGGCTGCAAGCCAAAGCTCACTTAGTGACAGGCGGATACTTGTGTGGTAGAAATTCTTATTTCATAGTGTGTACCTCCTGAACTGTAGGTGTCGCTGTTTATATAAGGATTTACTTACAGTAACCTGCTGACCCTTACTCTTTGTTTACTGTAACTCCTCTCCTCCTGTTGTGAATAAGATCTGGGGTCACCCCTGTTTCTAGGAGGTCTCCACCTAGGACTTTTGTCTGTACTAGTGTGGCTTCCCGTGCACGTATAAACTAATATCAACTGCCTTTGACTGAGTGTGTTATTACTTATTGCTTACAATACTTAAAATACACAACGCAGAAGGGGAAATCCCCCACACTTGGCTTGATAGCTGCAAATAATTCCAGAACTACAGCTGAAAAATAACCACCGAGTCGAATCAATCCATTTCTTAACAAGTCTCAACAAAAACAGCAAGGTAAATGCTTCCCAAACCTTAGTAATGTTGATGCAAGTGTTCGACGTTTGGAGTATGATTTACCTGCATATGTTTACTAGTTTGTCACTGCAGATACTTGATTCCTGCATTTACCTTCATTTCAGTCGCTCCGGCGCTGCTGAAGCATCAGGGGGCATGACCTACGCAGTCAGTGACTCTCCAATCAAGTCCTTCACTCCAATCTCTGAAGCGCCGGACTGCCTGGTGGACTTCAAGCGGCAGTTCTCGGCCAAGCCCACCCAAAAACTGAGCCGGAAGAGGAAGTTTCGCCGATAGCTTTTTCTCAAACAAAAGTACTGACCAGATTTTTTTTTTTTTTTTTTTTTAAATCAACTGCATTTTCTAAGTCGCTGTGTTTCATACATTTATTTAATATGCAATTAAATAATTCTGACATTTCATTGAAATTGTGTCTTCTAATTATTTTTTTTTACTTGGGTGTGGATGAGATGTCAGAAGTGAACGGTAGCATTAAACCATTTAGCCTCATTTCTAGAGCCCAGGACAGCAGAGCCTGTTTTGCTTAATCTAAGAATCTGTCGTCTGCAAGACATTGCAAAATGATTGTGGAATTTGCATTTGTGGTGTTGCAAAGACAACCTATTGCTAACTTGAGGTGCTGTGAATGGACCAGTGTCCACTTGTGGGTGGTGTGTTCTATTGTTATATGTTAGAAAGCTTGATCCTTTAATCTGACAAGGTGAACTCCAAATCTCCTTCAGTTTTGTTGCCTTCTCAACTGTTTTCCTTGGATGTGCCTTGTCTTAATATGTATGTTCATTTGCTCATTTGGATTTTTCCTCAGTCTTCTTAAACTTTCCTGTGTTCATGTCAGCAAAAAGTGAGAATGGTCCACCGAATTATTTCTGCTGTGAAATCAGATGAAGCCTGTTGGTGGGTGAAATCCTCCAAAATAATACCCCACCCCCCACCCCACCCCACCCCCGGAGATGTATCCCATAATGTGACACAATGATGTTGCATGCCTTCACATGCCACTATTGGGACCTAGTCGTTAGCCATGGAGTTTAAAGTGACGGTTAAGTAACCCCGAGGTCGGTTGACCAATCTTGGGCGGTACCCGAAGACCACGAGACGGGACGAAACTTCAGAAACTTCCTTCCTTCTCCAGATGCAAGTGTTCGGGTGAGGGTGTAATTCATGAGGCGTTATCTAGGAGGAAAGCGCAAAATCATTTTGGCGGAGCTCCTGAATCAGGGGGCCTTCATGGGTAATGCAGGACCAGTGTTGCGTTACGAGGGTTTATAACTCCTGATTGTATTGTTTTGCTCAGCCAGTAGTTTCTGTATGCTCATGTAAGGGTAATGAATATTCATGAGTGTTTGTAAACATAATGACTTGAGACTGAGAACACCATAGATTCTTCCATCTAGAGGGTTCTACTGACTAGCTCTATCACCTTCAAGATTCTTTGTGTTGTCAGTCAGGATTCTACACATACATTTTTCTTCTAAAGCTAGACCGGCTGATTGCAATTGGACTTTGGATTACAGATTTTTTTGATACGGACTTTGTGGTGATTAGGATCACCACTCCAGAGACGTAAGATACCAGTGGATTTTCACCATCGTCGTGAGAACATCGCAAGGACGGACAGTTAGAGGACAGCATTTTTATCTTTAATGTAATAATTTCATTACCCATTCCTATACAATTGTAATTGCTACGTTCATTCGCTCAGTTATTTAATAAATCGTTTGAATTCAATCCTTCTTCTAAATTGGAATCTTCCAGAAATATCTGGAACACGAAACTGTCCGTAACACCAGTGCAAGCCTTGCTTATAAGTCCATGTTTTCAACCTTGTTCCAAAGAAATAGCACTGGCTTTCCATAGCAGATAATGTGATGTTCTGTACACTGCTGCAGGACTGCACTTGGCCGAAGGAGGGCTGTTTTTTGATGAAAGTGCGTCTCTGCGCTGCGGATGATTCGCCATAAGTTTTAATAAATCCAACTATCACGAGAGGAGTGACCGAAAAGATAGTTTGGGCTTTCGGTAAAGAATCCATGCTATAACTGCCTCCTCCTGCTGGACACGATTCAGGATTGGGTGATGGTCCTCCCAGCATGGCTACTGCCTACCTCAGACATTTGGTGACCAGTTAGTCCAGTGGTCCTGGTCCTGACACCCCACTGTGTATGCTTATTTTTGTTCTGACCACAGTTGCAATCTTTGGACTTAAACAAGCTGTTGATTTGCCTACATTTGGTGTATTCATATTTAGAGCAGTTATTTGTCCTCTTAAGCCACATTTTTAAAAATTTACACATGCCATGAAGAATTAAAATTTCATATCCACAATGAGATATGTGAGAAACCAGTATGAATTACTGCTGAGAGAAACAATTTTACCCAGCCTGTAATCAATAGGTTCCTCATTGGTGAAACTGTCAACACATGGTTGCAAAAAACCAACAATTTATTTGGCAAACAGTAAAGTCACACCTGTTTCGTTTCGTGTTCATTTTATTAAATTCAGGCAAATTATTTTGAAAGAACTTAAAACACCTGTGTTCAACAACCCAATTTTGAGCTTAGTGATTTTCTCAGTCTAGTATGATCTGTTTAGAAATGTTTTTTGCCAGCAAATTCTCACAATATTGAAAAATAAGTATAACATGTTTGAGGGTTTTTATTCTTCATGGCACAGTAGATATGTCCATAAAATTGCAGCTAATGGTGGTAAATAACTGCGCTAAACATGGAATGCAGCTAATTAAAACAAACCGACATCCTGTAAATTGTCTATGATTGCAGTTGTCGTTCTAACAAAAACCAGCATACACAGTGGGGCGCTAGGAACGAGTTTGAGAACCACTGAGTTAGTCCACAAAACGTGTTTGACCAGATCAACCCAGCTGGGCCGAAACTGATGTTGCGAAGTGGCGATTAGTGTCCAACAGCTTCTACGGTGACGGTAATTATAAGCAATGAACATTATACACGTTTCTGGCGCATCACACTGGAAAAGTATTAATCACAATGTGATAAAGTACGAAAAGCATTGGCGAGCACTAATCCGATACCGATTGTGGTCGAACCTCATCGCAAATTGTATTTTAAGGGGGTGCGCCGCACTTACAGCAGCACACATTTTAAAATCAGGAAGTAACTGTCAGACAGTGGTACATACTTGAGACGAGACGTCGGAGAGGAAACCGTCTAAGGTAAACGACTGATGATCTCAAATATACTATCTCCAGAATACGAACAGTGGTTAGATATTAAATGAATTATCGCCTGTTAATATGTTAACGGGACCTTCCAGCGTATCATTCTCACATTATTTACTTTATAGGAGACATTATTGGACCTTATTAATTATGTATATTGACTTTCATTCAGAATGAGCGATTGGATGAACAATTGCAGATTTTGCGCGGTCTCGATTAATTTCATGCCATTTTCTCAACAGTAATTACGGTTTCGTTGGAACGGAGGAATTTTAGTTGCTTCCAAAGGAATACGTCCTGTGCTCGAAGTAATGCAATCGGAACACCTGAAGGACGCGCACTGAAAATGAACTTGAGATCTTTATGCGATGCGTACTTTTGATATGTTTTATCAGCTTTTCATAGTTCCATCTATTATTGTGGAGTAAGTGCCGTCCCTGTAGAAATTGTCTGTCTAGTAGTCTGGAAGCGATCCGTCCAGAACGTTTCATTGTGTATAAAACAAAAATTATGATATGCTATCTTTCAGAAGAAAAACAATCGTCTGGGTAATTCTCTAAAATGTAAAATAAAAAAATAAATAAAAGAATGGGGAAAAAGCACTCTGACGTAGGTAAATATTCACGCAGCTTTTTACGCATCGGATCCACGCGCCCGCATGACTTATCCGCACAATGGGTTGTATAGCATGACGATTCCGTGTACACGACATGACATGATGTTTTTACACTATGCTCTTGTGTATTCTCACGGCGCAAATTGTGTTTAACGGGAATTCTCTTAGCAGAAAAGCAGAAGGTAGAAAAAAGTTTGGTCTTCCCTGAAATACATACTCTTCTATATGGACTTTATGGAGTGTTTTTTCCCCCGTAAACAATGCAGGCACTGGGTTATTATATTCTAATTATAATTATTTTGTTGTCTGATTAGCTGGCACTTCTATGTAATGTGTCTTGCAGTTGATTTTAAGATGGGGCCTTTCAGCTAAAGTGAGTTTTAGGGTCTTTTTAGTAAGCCCAAGAGCTGCACTGTTGGGGTTTGAACTATTAACCTACCCAATACTTTAAGCACTTGGCTAAAGATCACCCCACGGCACCTTTTCTTTGGACGTTTGACAAAATGACAATACTGAAATCCCTCCTTGAAACAGGAGGGGAAGTCACCTCAGCAAAGTAATTCCCAGCTAACAACCAACATTTTTTTTCTTTTCTCTGAGAGGAAATGCTCTTTGTTTCTGCTTTCTCTAACCATGAAGCATCCAGATGAACAGCACCGAGAAAACCAATGAGAACGGCGCCCCACTCGCCAAGAAAATTAAACTCAGCCAGAATGTTCTAGAAGAGGAAGAGTCCATTTCAGCCAACCTGCGTAAGGTATGCCAGCCTGACCCTGTCCCCCCATGAAGTCATGAGAAACTTCCTTCAGTTTTTCAGACAACCTCAGTCTCTCCCCTTCAACATATTTTAATGCTTCATAATCTTTCTTAATCTCTGGCTCTCTCTCCCGCTGTCTCACCATCATTCCTCTCTTTTGCATCCGATGTTGTGATACTTCAACAGAGAATTACTAGACTTCAGATCCATGTGTACTATCTACACTCTGTAAGCATTTATTTAATACTGAGCATCTCTCTCTCTTGCTCTCTCTCTCCAGCAAACTCCTCTTTCATAATCCTTGCTCACATGAACCATTCCTGATGACAAAAGCTTAGGTGTGTCCTGTGACACGTGTGCTCTTTTGCCGTCACTGTTAAATCTTGTTTCATTATTTTGAATGCAGACTGCAGATAATTACTCTTTGCTTCCAGATGAGGCCTGTTCTTGTTCCGGTTGAAAAGTCCCCTCACTGTCACCATAGTTTCAGAAATAGAGAAACACTTCTATTGCTTGTTTTCTGAGAGGATGGAATATCCTCCTGTGTCCAATCTTTCAGAGCAGCCTTTAAATTTCACAACCAAAAGTAAAGAGATTAAACCTATTTTGTTTATAATCTTGTAACAATGCCTTGTTAATTTACCCCAAGCCACCTAACCCTTCTCCCATGATGGAGGGTCCATTATTTTTCTGGTTATTATTACAACAATACTATGCTGATGAATGATCATGTCAATAAAGCCACATTTGGTTTAGATTTTGAATGAGTGAGGGAGAGAGGGGACTGGGGGCGAGAGAGAGAGAGCGGAAGTGAGAGAGGAGAGGGTGATTCGCGGAGAGGAGCGGAGAGGGAGGGGACACACCTAGGAAAAGTACTGAGATGTGTTTCGAGCAGCACACGGCTGTAAGAGCCATGAGTGTTGAAACTTGTCTCTGGTATTTCAGAGTGGAGTTTTGCAAGTGGCATCCTGTCGCCACAGTGCTGTGTTTTTAAAGGAGCAGGAAGCCCTGCTTGTTAATGAGCTGATTGTGTCCAATGCCTCGGGAGAGCAATACTGCCTTAATTCCTCTCAGTGTTTGACCAAACAAATGCCAGGATCTTCCTGTGGAATATCGCTCTTCAGCCCAGTTTTTACAGCACTTTAGTTAAGATGCCTTGTGCCTTTCCAGACACATACGCAAACCTGTGTTTTCATTGTTTTAATACAACGGGGTTCCGCATTTTTTACATGCTCAGATGATTTGTAATCCACAATGGGGGTCCCAGAGCATGAGCCTCGTAGATTATTTTTAACGAAAGAAACCGGTCTCTAGTGACTCCAAGGAGCAAACACTGAACAGTGTTTCCCAATCACGAAATGAAAACCCTTTCTTTATTATATGAAATTATGTTGCTGATTATACTATATTATTGGGTAGGGTGGTTAATTCCACCCTTCGTTGATTTTGCGACTTCACTGGCTCAGTCATCTTTCATATATCATATGCAGTGACTGAAAATGCTCCAGTTTAGTGTGCCATTATCTCCATTGCAAGTTAAAATGGTTCTTGAATATTTATGCATTCCTGTTTCCTGGCTTTTTTTTTTTTGTTGGTGTTTTGTTTTTTTTTTTTGGAGTCAGGAGAGAGATGGGGATTAGATGTATGGTTGGTTGTTTGTACTGTTTGGTAATCCAGGTTATTCCCACTTGAAAACCTCGATAATAACATGATTCATTAAGTTCTGCAGAAATCTCCTGGAGATCATGTATAATTTACAAATGTGGATATTTTCTGCTCTAGCATGATGTTGAACTTGGTATCTCTCCCTCACATGCTCTCTCTCTCTCTCTCTCTCTCTCTCTCTCGCTCTCGCTCTGTGGTGCCCCCTGTAGGTGGAGGAGTGGCTGCAGCCCTTTTGTTTGTCAGAAGCGAAGCTGCGTGAGGTGTCCTCTCGTCTGCGTAAGGATCTGATCCGCGGGCTGGGCAAGCACACACATCGCCGCGCTCCTGTCAAAATGCTGCCCACCTTCGTCAGGGCCACTCCGGACGGCACGGGTACATCAGCGTGTCTGTGTGTGTGTGTGTGTGTGTGTGTGTGTGTCTCTCTCCATTCATGTATGTGTGTGTGTATAGTGTAGGTGTATCTGTTTGTTTATCCATGTGTGTGTCCTTGTGTGTGTGTGTGTATGTGTGTGTGTGTGTACTGTAGGTGTATCTGTCTGTTTATCCATGTGTGTGTGTGTGTGTGTGTGTGTGTACTGTAGGTGTATCTGTTTGTTTATCCACGTGTGTGTCCTTGTGTGTGTGTGTGTGTGTGTGTGCGTGTGTGTGTGTGCGTTTGCGTGCATTTATGAAGAAGTGGATTCCAAAATGGTGGAATCTCAATCTTTTCTGAGAAAGGAGTAGTTTTTTTTTCTCTATAAAAAGAGCTTGAATACTAGTGCTGGGCTGGAAGTAAAAAATGTCAGCCTTGAAGTATCCAAAATCTGAGGTGTCTTGACCACAGCATCTGTTCCTGCAGAGAAGGGGGACTTCCTAGCGCTGGATCTTGGCGGGACGAATTTTCGGGTTTTGCACGTACGTGTGGAAGAGGACAAGCAGAGGATGATAAAGATGGACAGCAAGATCTGTGCCATTCCCCAGGAGATCATGGTGGGACCTGGAGAACAGGTTCGTGTGTGTTTGCGTGTCTGTGTGTTTGTGCGTGTGAGTGAGTGAGTGAGTGAGTGTATGTTTGTGTATCTGTGCACGCGCGTGTGTGTTTGTGTGTGTGCGCACGCAGACATATGCTTTTGTGTTTCAGTGTTTGCATATGTAAGCGAGAGTATTGTGAGAGTGTCTATCCTTGTATTATGTGTGCAATTTGTATTTACAAATGAGGAGAGCTTGCTTTTCCATTCTGTTGAATTACTTTTGAATATCTGTTTAATTTTTCCTAGCAGGCACCCTCATAAAGAGCGATACATATTCTAGCTGTATATTCTGTTGAATTGCATATATTCTGTATTATCCGTTTATACAGTTATTGCACTTGGTGAAGCGATCATTTTCAATGACAGAAAAGTAACGCAGCACTTCAACTTCGTGCTCTACACACTGCCCTCTTCTGGTCATAATGTGGAATGACCATAAAAGCTTTTTCAGAATTGGACAGAGCCATAGACCAGGGCTCTTCAAATCACGGTCCTCAAGGGCTGAGAACTGCTGGTTTTCCACCCTCCTTTTACCTAGGAGTCAGGTGAGATGACAATCTGGCCAATCAGCAGCATTAATTGTTCGCTTAATCGCTTGGAAGGCAGGAAAACCAGGACTGAATTTGGATTCGAGGGCTGGATTTGGAGAGCCCTGTCATAGACTGTATAAAAAGATGGACGCAGCGCCAGGGTCTGAAAAGTGAAGTCAATGTGGAAGAGCCATAAATTTGCAATCTATTTAATGGCCAGCCGATGGCGACCTCGGAGTTTGCAGAAAGAAGTTCAATGCTATGGAAGTCTATGAGAAACTGACCCAACAACCCCAATTCCGAAATAGTTGGGACAAAGTGTAAATTGTGAATAAAATCAAAACGCAATGACTTTCAAATCATACCAACCAGTATTTTATTCACAATAGAACAGAGATAACACAGCAAATGTTGAAACAGAGTAATTTTACAATTTTATCCACAAAATGAGCTCATCTCAAATTTCATGGCTGCTACAGGTCTCAAAAAAGTTGGGCCAGGGGCCTTTTTACCATGGTGTAGCATCCCCTCTTCTTTTGAACACAGAGTGGAGGCGTCTGGACATTGAGGAGACAAGTTTCTTGAGTTTAGCCATTGGAATTTGATCCCACTCTTAATACAGGCTTCCAGCTGCTGGAGAGTTTTGGGTCTCCTTTGACAGACTTTTCATTTAATTATGCGCCAAATGTTCTCAATCGGTGAAAGATCAGGACTGCAGGCAGGCCAGTTCTGCACACGGACTCTTCTACTACGAAGCCATGCTGTTGTACTTGCTGCAGTATGTGGTTTTGCAGGCCCTCCCTGGAATAGATGTCATCTGGAGAGGAGCATATGTTGCTCTAAAACCTTTATATACCTTTCAGCATTCATGGTGCTTTTTAAAACATGGGAGTGTCCCACACCATATGCACTAATGCATCCCCATACCATCAGAGATGCTGGCTTTTGAACTGAACGCTGATAACAGGAGGGGTGGTCTTTCTCCTCTTTAGCCCGGCTGACACGACGCACATGATTTCCAACAAGAATGTCAAATTTGGACTCGTCTGACCACAGGACATTTTGCCACTTTGCTACAGTCCATTTTAAATGAGCCTTGGCCCACAGAACACGGTGGCACTTCTGGATCGTGCTCGACAATGCCCTCCTTTTTTCATTATAGAGTTTTAGGTGGCATCTGTGAATGGCAGAGAGGACTGTGTTTACAGACAGTGGTGTCTTGAAGTATTCCTGGGCCCATTTAGTAATGTCAATAACAGCATTATGCCGGTGAGTGATGCAGTGGTGTCTGAGGGCCCGAAGATCACGGGCATCCAGTAAAGGTCTTCGGTCTTGTCCCTTATGCGCAGAGAGTTTTTCCAGTTTCTCTGAACCTTTTGGTGATGTCGTGCACTGTCGATGATGAGACCTTTAAAGCCTTTGCAATTTGATGTTGAGGAGCATTGTTTTTAAATTATTCCACAATTTTTTTACGCAAGCTTTCACAGGTTGGAGAGCCTCTGACCATCTTTACCTCTGAGAGAGTCAGCCTCTCTAAGAAGCCCTTTTATAACCAATCATGTTACACACCTGATGCCAGTTAACTTAATTACTTGCTAAATGTTCTTTCAGCTGATTCTCTTATATATTAATTGTTTTTTTTTTTCTTGTCCCAACTTTTTTGAGACCTGTTGCAGCCATAAAATTTGAAATGAGCTCATTTTGTGGATAAAAATGTAAAATGTCTCAGTTTCAGCATTTAAAATGTTATCTATGTTTTTAGTAAAACATATTGTGTATTGTAAATAACATATTGGCTCATGTGATCTGAAAGTCATTGCATTTTGATTTCATTCACAATTTACACTTTGTCCCAACTATTTCGGAATTGGGGTTGTACTTTCCCACGTGATTTATTATCTCAGTAATGATTTTCCACATTATTTTATTGTATCTATTGCAAGTTTCAAGTCTCTATCGATAATCTATGATGTTCAATTTTGTAAATTATGGTCCCATGTAGACTAGAATTTAGGATAAAGCCAGATATGATTTGGGGGCGTGGCTATCCTCTGGCCCT